>FR989948.1:5740724-6940724 GCA_905404155.3 Plebejus argus | reverse complement strand
GTAAAATAGTAGTGTAGATAGATGTAGATACAAATTAGTTACCTATCTGGATTTGCACTGCTACAATGGAAAAAAATATTATTCCATGCACATATTTAAAACAAAATAATATTAACCTCTAAAGTTCTGCCTTTTCTAAAATACACATTTTCGTTTTCCCGGTACCCTACCTAACCTTGACACAGAGTTGATGGAGGTCTACTCCCAGGTGGCGTTGTAAATAAAGCTTTGAACAATACATTCGAAAAGCAACTTTAACTCAAGCACGTACAGTGCATATTGCAACAACGCAATGCCGTTTTGACAGCAACTTTATTGTACAACGCGCCCAATAAGTTTTGCCGCGCAACACGGAAAACTCTTTGGTGTATTTTCACTTTCAGTATGACTCAGATTGCTTGTAAAATATAAAAGATGAAATAAATGGAATGGTTATCTCCCGAAGTTGTTATTTAATGAATAAATTGCTGTCTAACAATAGAATAAGAGTCTTCTCAATATTTTTCGACTATCGCGACAAGATATTTAAAACATATTCGAATCGTTCTCTTTGTTGACATTGGTACGTCATACAGTTGTATCGTGATCGGCGCCGCCGACTCTCGTCTTTTTACGCATAATAACAAGTTTTACACCCAAAAGAAACACTTATCTAAAACTGTGGATATATTTGTGACTTTGGGCTCGCTTGGGGCCCATTTATGTGATTGTGTATGAACAAAATGGACGGGTAAACAAGTGCAGTGACGAATACTATTTTTAGATCGTCAAAGGCGCGGTAACTGTATTTCGTGTAATAAATTCTAAAGAGAACGTCAGAGACATTCATATTTGTTGATAAATTGCGGTTTAGTAATATACAATTGGAGAATAACAGTTAAAATTGTTAAAATAAACATTAATTTGGTATTGTGCCGCCTAAACAACTTTGACATTTCAATTTCCATGTAAATTGTAAACACACATTGACAGCTTGCATGTGTGCGTAGTGATGTGAAATTCTTGCGTTTATCGATTACCAAGATAATTTCAAGGACACTTGATAATTAAAATTTAGCTTTGTACGACAATATGGATTCTATTTTGGGCGGTAAAAGCACGGACACTCGCGATTCGACTGGCTCGAATCCGCTGTACATAGCTGATAATTTAGACCTACCAGACGACACATTTCGTATGAGTTTAAACTACGTATCTATTGTCGGCGAGAATGTTACTATCGGGGAGCGGAATTCTTCAATTGATTCGGTTAAAGTACCATCAACGTTAGGAGATCCCATGACACCTTGTACGCCTCTGATAGAACCAATAACACCTTCGTTGCCCTTGGAAGGCCTCATGACACCATGCAACACTCCTGTAGCTGGCCCAGTAACACCTGAAAAACTTATGGAAGGCATCATACCGTCTAACACAGAAAATATACCCTCTACCTCGACTGTAGAGAACACAGACATACTTAAAAGTAGTACAGAGAAACAGGAACCATCCAAACTTAACTCGGACGTTCCGAAACCACCTGTAGAGCGGGAAAACTCGGAAATGCCACCACGTGCTCGTTCCCCGCCAATTTTGGATACTTCTAAGCGTTGCGAAGACAAACATAACTTACTAAAACTGTCCTTGACTAAAACAATAGACGATGGCTTCGTTAAACCGTCATCTGTACTAGAAGCCATGTCTCCTGCAAAAATGCTTCAATTTGAAGTAGATTATGCACACAGCTCCACACCGACTATGAAAAGAGCGGTAATAGATTTCGATTTGCTGGATAAAAACAAAAATAAGGATTATTTTGACGATGAAACTAAGCAAATGATGGACGAAAGTGGCGGGAATGTGGCGTATAAAGAAACACCTGTGATTGTAAAAGCTGATACTGTACGACATGAAATAGAATATGGTGAGTACCTGCATTATAATTTAAATTTTGTACCCCTTATTAATAAAAATATTTATGGGATAACTATTTAAAGTCTGTCCAGTATGCCAGAAAAAGACACGTAGAATGTAGATCTTGTATTCGCGTTGTAAACAATTTTAATACTTAAAGTAAAAAATAAAGTATATAATATACATAATGTTTGTATTAGTCTTCTGAAACAAGATGGCGCGAGCGTTATTGAAGCTGTTAGTATTCAGAATATCAAATAAGTTCTACATAATACTATATGATCAATATAAGTGTATAAGCTTTAAAATACGAGCTGGAAAGTTTTAAAATGATATTAAAACACTGTTTTATTTGGAATTTACCTACAATGACTAAAGGATAAGAAGAATGACCACGGAACCCTAAAAAGGATTGTGAAATAGAAATATGATGGGCTAGATGACGTCCGCGACTCTGTTGCGCCAAAATCCGTTTATCGTGCGGAAACTACATTTTTCCGGTATAAAATCCTATATATCTTTTCCCGATACTCAAAGTATCCCACACCGAATTTCTGCTAAATCGGTTCAGCGGATTGGGCAAGAGGTACTTGTACTATTATCTATTCTGTGCAAGAGGTAACAGACACACTTTTGCATTTATAATATTAGTATGGATGGCGCCACATTCGCGAGGAAGCTCTGTAGACTCTAAAAAAAAGTTGCTGTGGAGTTTATCCTTTTAGAGCGGGTCTTTTAGCCGGTCCCGTTGGGAATTTCCGAACCGGATAGGAAAATGGTGTCAAACCAGTCATTGATCTTACATAAAATATTTATTTAGTGTTTTCGATTTTGTAGTATTATTGATGATTATAAGAAGTTGTACACGTTTTTTTAAGCAACAATGTTATACGGCTTAGGTCAAAATGATAAAATGTTTATTTACTTGAAATATAAAAACTTAATTAATGTTGTTCATAATATTTTCGTTTGTACAGAAATTTTGGATTTGAATTTTTTCGTGCTGAAAATATATTGTAATGTGTATCTCATATCTATACTTACTAATATTGTAAAATATGCCTTTTTCTCAACTTAATGAATCTCCATACGTGATACGACATCTATAAATACGGATCTAAATCGATTTAGCGGTAATATTGTATAAAGATTAAAGACACACTGTCTATTTTATGAGAATGGATGATAATATTATCTTTCATTCTATTAAAATTGAATTGCTTGCTGGAATTTTGCATATCAAAGACTCATAAACGGTTAACATTAATAATTAACTTATTTGTAGCCTAATTTCTAATCGTCTATTCCTGCAGACGAAAGTGACTAATATTCTCAGAACCGCAGAAGCTATGCAGTTTGGGCATATTATGCTAAAAATTTAAAACCCAACTGAACACTCTTTTTCAGTCAGCCCACAGTCTTTGCATTTGCACAGTCTTTTCGTGTGCCAAGTTATAAGGAATCAATACATCTAGTGGCAAAACTAGTTAGGTGACCTAATATATACTTTAAAATACATTTTAACAACAAAATAACCTCTAATCTTTACGACAGCGCAATTTTATAATTATGTGAAAAAGTCAAAGTCGACGGGTATTAATTTCAAAATAAGAAACGATGTTTTTTAATTCATATTAAATAATGTCTGAAGTCTCGACTATCTGCTCAATAAAAATATTTCTTAATCTAAAATTACTAATTCCAGATGTCTGTAGGTTATTAGGTAATTGGGTCGTTAGAAGATTGTAATTGTTCTACTTAAAATATACAACTACATAGGTTTTAATTTATAAGTTTGAAGTTAAACACTTCAAAGTAATATATTGCACGAAAAATTCAAGTCAAGCGAAAGAAAGCTAAAGTAAAAGATAAATCTCGTAAGATATTTTTATAAAGAAATAAAGAAATATCAAACATTATAAATTATTATTAATAATATAAAAATTATAAACAATGTCGTGCCGTGTGAGGCTTTATTAGGCTACTTCATTTCCGCAATAGCCAATAGTGGCCTTGCGTCAAATTTCATCTTTGATACAAATATTTTTTAAGTCTAATATTGATGCAAATCATTTCCTATTTGATTGAAAATTAAAATAGAATAAATACACGGAGCAAAAACTTTGTTTTTGCTCTGTGAATAAATATCACAAAACATATGAAATAATATTATTTTACTCATTAATTGACATGTCAACGAATGACCGGTTTAAAACCACAGTTTACATTGACGATGTAAACTGTGGTTGACACAGATGACGCCCGCCACGTTGCGCCAAAATTTATTTATGACGCTGGAACCGTAAATTTTTTCGTGATAAAAAGTATCCTATGTCCTTTCCCTGGACTCAAAGTACCATACCAAAGCAGCGAAATCCATTCGGCGGTTTGGGCGTAAAGAGGTAAGACAGACAGACGGAAGGACACACTTTAGCATTTATGATATTAAGTAGGTATGGATGCGAGTTAAAAAACATGTTTACTGGTGATATTTGTGTACAAATACTTGTTTAATTATGATACGTTTTGGAATCACTTATTATTATTGCTTGTCTCAATCAGAGAATTCATTATTAGACTAGATGTTAATTGCTGTAGAGGTTCTTACAATCAATATCTTTCGGACTTTCGCAATCTAACGTCTTGGACAATGCTGAATCATTCAGGCTGATAACCTTATACCTAGGAGAACGAAATTATTTGTATTTGTAGGTTTTTGAATCCAATCCTTACTAATTGAATACAAAACTATTTGTTTTTCGCTGTTTCGCGTGTAAAATTTTAAATCTTATTCCCTCTCAGGGGAGAATTTTTTAATGATACCTAGGTACTATAAAATTGGGTGGATGCCTGCATCATAAAAATGGAAACGTGCAAATCTTATATTATTATGTCTAAAATGTTTCTAGCTCTGTGGGTTTGGTATAATTATGCGTTTTAATTGAAGCATTGCCTGCCTATTCTCTACAGTCTACGACAAACTCAAAAACTGCTTAGCAACGATTTTTCTAGTGTTTATGAGTTATGACTTTTGTGTTATGACCTATTGAGTATTGACAAGACTTAGCCGCAGCCCGCAAGCAAAAGCTAGTCATAATATAAAAACCTGTTTGAGTTAGGAAAGGTCGTTATGTCAATGCCTTTGAAAATTATTATACTTAATAATCATTAAACAAAATATTATATTGTGTATGTGTAAAAAATGTTGCTAAATATTTTTTACACTGTTGGTTAAGAACTAAGAAGCACTATTTGCTAGTCAATTAATTTAATATTTATTATACAGTATTTCAAGAAACCATAAGTTTCATAACTCAAGAAGAGAAAGAGATGTAAGTAGTTTTGTAAGGAAAGAAATATAAGTCATAATGCTATTGTCTCGTTCTATCTTATCGATAAGCAATAACTTTGTCTCTTTTTGTTTACGAAAATGAAACTGTGAGCGTGTAGTATAGGCAAAATCCTAAGAAACTACATAACGGTTATTTCAATCATTTAAAATAATCTAAATTAACTCCTTAATTGTCTTTTGTAGTCGTATTAAATATTAATATCTAATTTTCGATCTCACTTAGCAAGATGAAAATTAGGACCCTGTTATTTTTATTCAGTTACTCCTTACTTTTTGAATATTAATTATTAATCTACTGAGGTTATTAGTTTGCTATTTTAATAAAATGTATCTCTCAAACTAAAATTCAACAAACCGTTTAAGCGTTTAGCGTGCTAAAGCCTAAACGTAATTTACTACACTCAAAACACAACTTTTATCATAGAAGTATAAATATAAAACAGCTTATAGCGTAATTAGTAATATAAAAATAAGTTATAGGTATGAAATTCAAAATAAAAGGCTACAAAATATCAAAAACACTTGTTATTCATAGCAGTAATACAGAATACTAGTCTGAGAATTTGACACCAAAAACTACCTATCGATAATAAAAATCGATAAAAATGTCGTTGTGGTCAACCCTAATTTTGACAGTTAATAATTTTTAGCGGGGCTACATATTCTGTCAAATAGAAAATTTTAATTTATCGTTTCAAAAAAGCTAAAAAAATACGGTATTCGGTTAGCATAGTTAAAATTGGAGTTATAATCGAGCGTTTTATCTGCGGCTGTGGCGTGTGCCCGCTGGCCTCGTAACTCGGAGTGGGGGCGCCCCACTACGTTCACGTCGCTTCGACGTCGGCCGTCGCGTTTCTATTTTGCGTTTTTTTAATTCATTTCAGTCCGCATCACGCTTGGCGCGGCCTCGCACCGCTCGGTCTAAAGTAGGATAAAAAAAACAAATTGCAGTGTACAGCATATAGGGACGCGAGTGAAGTGTGTTATTGTGGTGTTACGTGACGAAAAGGCTGTGATTTTGTATAAAATAGCCGAAAGTGAGTTCTGACAGGCAGTGTATAACCCGGGGGAATAAAGGAGACGGCGCGGCTGTTGCGAAACACCTCGCGCGACGGGATATTCGATTCGGTCGGGTTGCAGCGCCCTCTGCAAAGTATGAAACGTGTCGTGTTTACTTTCTCGCTCGATATCTGAACGCGCTGGTAACTCATGGTAAGAGCTTACCATGGCGTCTGAAGCCATGAGCGTGCCTGACAAGAAACCCGAGCACGAGTCAGGGTATTACGAGGGTAGCGATAGGGAGGGGAGTATGGAGTGCGGATGCCCGTCTCCGGTGAGCTCTAGGAACTCCTCGCACTCCAACAGGCACAGCCGGAAGTTGGTGAACGGTGCACCGAAGGTTGTACCCGTGAAGATGCCGGAGAAGGTTGAGGAACCTCCCAAACCGGGTCCGAGCAAGCGGAGCAGCTCCGTGGAGCTCATAGGAGGCTCCGTCCCCCCACCGGCCAGGGATTCCATAGACTGGAACCTCGTGGAGGCCAGCAAGATTAGGAAACGATGGAAAGGTTGGTTTCAGTTTGTAATGACATGGCATTTTTGGGTGTAATATTCATGAAAATAAATGAAGAGGAACTATGATTTAAGTGTTCATGCCTAGTGCCTTAGGGTTTCTGCCAGTATTAGTTCTTTAGAAACCAAGCTAGAGCTTATATTATATTTTCTATGGCCTAGAGCAGGGTTTCTCAAACTTTTAGCTCCACAAACCCCTGTTAAAATACCCAGGTGACAGCGAACCCCTAACTAACTATTGAAATCCTAAAAAAATTGACTTTTGAAGTAAATAAGGTTTTTATTTGAATAAAAGGTAATACAAAGTGCCAAAAGAAATGTCTTTCTAATATTAAATGTGATGGCCGTGTGCTTGTCTCTTGTCACAAATGGATTTAATGTTAGGAGTAATTTTGGACAATTTTAACATTTAGTTTTTATCATGATCAGGACATGTCCACCATTATATAAATCTTGTCGCGAACCCCCTGCTGTCGAATGGCGAACCCCACTTTGAGAAACCTTGGCCTAGAGCTAGGTTATAATAACTGTATTTTAAAAAGATAAAACCGACTTCAAAATTGTACATATACCGTCCTATCTCCAAAACTAATGAAGCGATTTTGGTGAAACTTGCACTATTCCCTAAGTTGAACGATACCTAGTACAATAAAAAAAGAATCACTTAAATCGGACTTGTGGTTCCGGAGATATGCGTGAACAAACATAAAAACATACATACAATACATACATACACTTTTGAAATTTGGCACATTTGTTCAGAAGCTGTTATAGATTAATATATCCAAAAACTGGGCAGTTCTGGACATATTACATACATATGCGTCGAATTGATAACCTCCTTTTTTTGAAGTTGGTTAAAAATATTTAAAAGACTTGATATCGAGCACAAAGTACAATGATAAATCTTTTAGCTTTTGAATAATATATTATATTAATTATACTGTAACTATTATTAGGTCACAGTGAAGTTAAATGTAGTTTTTCATTTCTAAATAGGTTACAAAATAGCCCCTTTTAGAAATAAGAGCAAGATTTGTTACCTTTGCTGTAAAATATTTATGGTTTTATCTTGATTTAAATCATGAATTTGATGAGGCTACAAAGTGTTAGGTTATATCAGAAAATCTAAGGATATTAAGATTATCTTGATTTAAAACATTAATGTAATAATACTAAATTGTATTAGGTTAGGTTAGGTATTCACAATCTTGCAAGGCTAGATAATTTTAAAGGAAGCAAGGTTTTTGTTATGATTTGGTTATCTTTTTACTGATTATGAATTTGACTGTGTTAACTGAAGACAAGTAACAATGATGCTGTTAAGCATATTTTGAGCATATTATTGTCCTACAAAAAATTACTTATTGAGTTATAAATGCAGTCATGTTATCATTTAAAACAAGACTGCACTCATAACTCAACAATAAAATTTTTTGTGGTTAATACATAATGCTTAACAGCGACCATATTATATATGCTTTTATGTTTGCTCAGAAAATAGTTTTTCACTTTGAGTCCCGGGAAAAGTATCCATTAGGATTGTTTCTTGAGTCCCAGGAAAGGATATAAGATAATCCGTAGGTCATAAAAATATCTGGTTTAAATCATTTCATACTTAGATATCTACACCAACAAAGTTGTAGGAAAAATCTAGTTTGATCTAAATTATATTGTTTAGGAAATTTTGTCTATTATGGCTGCTACACACGCTACCGTCTATCGGAGAGGTCCACCTGTATGTGGTATGGCTGGACCAGAATGTGTGTGGGGATAGACCTGTACAGTTTTTTGTGCCTACGCAGGCGACCGGTGCAAAATCGAAAATCAATTCTTTCAAGTGACACCTGCACAGGTGACCTCTCCGATAGTCTATGGCTTACAATCCTTCCATACTATTAGTAGAATCATACACTTCTTATTTTATACACTTTCATACATGTTTTGTGCGATTGCAACAAAGATCCTTGACATTTGTATGATTTCATACATTGTGTGCCAAAAACCTAATTTCATACAATTTGTGATCTCACGGCCTACTTGATTTGATGAATAGATATATTTATGTTATTTAGTTTAATATATTATTTAGTTTCATATAATTATATAGATATTGTGTAGATCTGTAATTTAAAAAGTCCGGGGTTATTTCCAAAATTTTGTCTTATGGTGCTCCTACATTGGGAGCATTCATGTGTAATGTAACATTATAGATTCGACTTTGAGCATTACATTACAATACTACCTCCCTGACTGACGAGCATTCGCGTGTGTAACATTATAGATTTGACTTTGAGCATTCCATAGCAAGCTGACTTCACTGTCACGTAACATTGATGTTACGTGCACATTGTAATATTATTAGACACTTGAACATCAATTTGTTCAAAGAAAGTTCTTCTCGCCAGGATAGTTCCCTAACCGGTGGTAGGCACCATAGTATCAACATTTGGAAATTTTTTGAATACTCTGAATAAAAACTATTTTGATTTGATTTCAACTACTAGATAATTTTAGTAATCTTTCACAATATCAATAGACAAGACAATAGAATCATTAATACTGTTAAGTTATTGGTTTTTCCAACAGTGTACTTGTCATAAAGTTAATATACCTAGCGGAATAGAGAAACAAAGGCCTGAGCAAGCGAGATGTCACTATCAGTAGGGTCGTTCTATTTTTTCGGTCCCATTTGGCCATTTTCGTAGAATCGTTTTTTTTTAAAGATATTACGACAAAATTTTGTATTTAGGCTTGTGTACGTATACTTACTCTGATCCCTGAATTGCCTTAGTCTGCTATTTATATTTACGATATAAATAGATGGATGGTAATGATGCAACAGATGGAAATGAAAATCGATAAGATGGAAATTTAAAGGATTGGATGGAAATGAAAAATAGTTATATGGAAGCGAAAAAAATAAGGAATTTCATGTTAGTTATAAACAGAATACTTGTTATTGTTTTATTTTTATGAGTAATGAGATCAGTATTTTAATTTAAGTCTCATCTACTAAAAATAAACTAAAATATAAGAATTTTGTTAAAAAGTAAGAAACAAGTCGGACATTATTATTTTATTTAAAAAATGCAAGCAATCTTTACTTCTACTATATAATCGTATACAATCAACATTCCATGTACTTTACCTAACTATTAACTTACTAGATTTTTTAAGAAAACAATATTTTAGGAAATAGTCTCACAAATCGCAGTTCTATGCAATTTTGCGCCTACAAGTTTAGTGAACTTTAGTAAACTCTTGAAAATAATATCAATTTGTTACACACCACTTTATACATTAACAAGCATTACATATAGTGATGCTTAGCAACAAAAATATGTATAATGTCCCAGGGGGGTTATTATGAGCTCTTATATCCAGCCAGTTTCCAGCCAGTTTACAAGCCGTGTCTATGCAATGGCCTGTGAATTGGCCTGTAAACTGGCTGGATATAAGAGCTCATAATAACCCCCCAGTAACTAATAAAGTCTTAAATTCTTAAAAAACATTTTAAAATCTCAAATATTAAGTTAAATCACTTAATTATAAAGTACTAGCTAGACTAGTACTACGAAGATAGGTACTTATTAAAAGGAAAATATACCGGGTTATCCGTGTGTGACGTGAATTTGAAAATAATCACATATTTAGTTTCATTATGAGATAAACATGAATAATACTATTCGAAGATATATTTTCCATATTTATTTGTCAGTAATTTGTGCTAGTCGGTTCATTGAAGGCTCCAGAAGCATTTCTTTGACAGGGCGTAAATCTACAATATCTATAGAGAGTTACACAATCCACAAGCTAGGTAAAAATCTTTGTTTTGAACGACAGTGACTTCTCCTAAGTAAATATTGTCTCAGACGTAATTAATCCCCCCTTTTCTATCTAATAGTAGATAACAGTGATGAGACAGACAACGAACCCCCAAAATAGAACCGTTCAAGTGAACCAACTGATGATGAAGCAATCCATTCTCTGTTTTTTTAGATTACCGGTAATTTGGTACAAAATGACTCGCAGCAAGAAATATTAAAAATGTAATGTAATATATAGATAGAATTTGGACAAAATCTGATAATACCAAAACATCGGAAAATTGGTTAAAAAATCGGAAGAAATGGATGGAAATGAAGTGGATGGAAATGAAGTTTTGGCATTTAATTTAAATTTTTGTTGCATTCTTGTATTTTTCAAAAGCCATGCGACATATCTTTAGAAGGTATTTCAATAGCCTTTATCATAATGTATTATAAAAATCACTAGTAACAAAAGTCATTTAAATAGGCAACGAATGGTAATGAAGGCTTACCCGTGACAAAACGAGAAATTGCAACTAAAAATTAAATTTTCTCCGAGAAGCAATGCGCACATCTTATCTCGCCTATAATGTATGGCAGACATGGGCACGGTGGTTGCGAAACATGTTTGCACGTTGATCTACAGATGCAGATTTGGTCAAAAACATAAAAACCATTTGCTTGAAAAGAAATGAATTATTTCGCGTGACAAAATTAAAACCTGCGTTCTCTCAATGTTGCAGATACCCGAGTTCATTCTTATGTTTAAAAAGGTTAATATGAGTATTTAAGCTAATGTTCCAGTAAAAAATATAATAAGATTTATTACGAAAACTCCTAGAAAATTGTGTCTAAGCTAAGAAATCTGGGAGTGTACAGTCGAGGGAAATGAAATTTTGGCTATTTGATGATAAATATCTTTTTGATTATTTATCTTACGGAAATATACAATACGTGGCAAAGTAGAACACCATAGACTTAACATTTTAAAAGTATTTGATCGAAAAAAATCATTTCGTAAATATCAAATTTTGATCTTGAAAGCAAATGGGACCGAAAAAATAGAACGACCCAGTAACACTGCGTGGTAAAAAGAGACGTGTGATACATGACAGCATCACTCTTTTTTTGACAACCATCAGCCCGCGGGCTTACCGTTGACAATTTAATCTCATAGAATTCATGTCCAATCATGCTTGTGTAAGTGTATTACGTAGTTACGTACACATATTTTTCACACAGATGAAAACCAATTTCGGTTACATTTGACTGACAGCTCGAGTTTGTTGCTCTATTCCGCTAGGTATATTAACTTTATGGTACTTGTGGGATTCTATAGCATTATTCATTAACTTGAAGCTTATTATAAATCTTATTTATGTTTACCACATATTATAAAACACAGTGTTCTTGCATTATCAATACAATATCAAATATATATATAAAAGGAAATTGTATAAGAATATGACATACTTGAGAAATAATTAACATGTTAAATACACAACGTATTCCTCAAAGTAGTGGGGCTTAATATCATGTTTTATAGTACATTTCAATGTTTGTGCATAGAGACTATAATATTAAAATTTTCTCTACTTATATTTTTACAATTATCTTTAACCGACTTCAAAAAAAGGAGGTTATTATAAGCTTTTATTTAACTTTTTAAGAATTAATAATACATTTACAAGATTATTTTAAAGTTTGCACAAGACAACTTAGAGGTTACAGGAAAAAACATTGGAAATGTAAATTGTAATAAGTACACATCTACACTACTATTATAAAGAGGAAAGATTTGTTTGTTTGTTTGTTTGTTTGAGTCGAATAGGCTCCGAAACTACTGGACCGATTTGAAAAATTCTTTTGCTATTGGAATCTTACATTATTTCTGCTGAACATAGGCTACATTTTATTTTGGAAAAAAGTAGGGTTCCGTAAGATATTTGAGTTTTTCGGACGCAAGGTGTAAAAAATCAGCTAGAAAAGTTACTTATTTTGCGTACGCTGCCTAAACTATAAAAGATAGAACCATAAAATGTTGTAAGTAATTGTAGATCTTTTAAATATCTACAAAAAAGTCCGCGAGTCGCGACACACTATACCTATCTATGTCGAGTGAGGCACAATAACCATTTATTAATTTAAAAATCCTGAATTTTTTTTGGACTACATTTAAAGGGATATATTTTACTCACGCTATTAATCCTTATCAAAATAAATTATTTTATCACCAAGTACAGTTTATGTAGATAATATTTAGTCTTTGAATGATTAAAATTGGACGTTTGGTTTTGAAATTATGGCGAAATTAAAATATTACGATAGTGGGCGTCACCAAAGCGCGTGCGGGAGGAAGACAATATTCTGTTGTAGAAATGAAAATTCTGTACATAAAAGATATGAAATGACACCCGAAATTACACCTTTGTCACTACATCGCTATAGAAGCCAAAAATGTGGTTAGTTTTTTGTCTGTCTGTCTGTCTGTCACTCTTTCTGTCTGTCTGTATGTTTGTTCCAGCATCACACGAAAAATACTGATCCGATTTGAATGTGGTTTTCGCAGATATATTTATCTTCTTCCAACTTAACATCTGGTGTATACAATTTTTCCCCCCACCCCTCTAAGGGGACAAAAGAGGAGGTCAGATTTTGTATCAAACTTTTTTCTTTAACACGAAAACTACTGATCCGATTTGCATACGGTTTTCACAGATTTGCATACGGTTTCACAGATATATTATATTTGTCTTCTTCCAACTCAACATATTCTGGTGTATAAAAATCCTCCCCCCCCCTCCCCTCTCAACCCTCTCTGGGGACCAAAGAGGGGTCAGATTTTGTATACAACTTTTTTCTTTAGTGGACTTACTTCATATTAGGTATTAACTGTGTTTTTCAACTTAACATCTGGTGTATGATCTTCCCCCCCACACCCTCTTAGGGGACAAAAGAGGGGGTAAAACATGTATCAACTGATGATGTAGAAAATATACTTTAAATGGCAAAACAACGTTTGCCGGGACAGCTAGTAATATAATATAATGATAGTTTATTATTGTTACTTTAGTTTGGTACTACTAATATAATATATATTCTGTGCTTTAGTATTGAATTTTAACTACCCACGGTTTTGGGTAGATACGGGTATTTACCGGGTATGTGAGGGTAAATACCGGGTAGATGGGTTAATACCCAGGCACGTGCCCATCTCTAAAGGACAAGGTCCAAATTGGGCTAATTTTAAAAGCGCCGGCCAACACAAATAAACCACAATAAAAAAAAAGGTATTTGGCCTCCAATCCGTTCTATGACTCGGATAGGGACGTTAGGATCGATCACTTATTGCTTTTAATTAATAAAATAAGTTTTATTACTTATGTTATAAAAAATTGTTTGACCTTGAATAACTTTTGATTAACTTGACTTAGAACTTTGGTGTAACAATAAAAAAATATTCCTTAGATTATGTTCTATTTAAATTAAGGGTTTATTTGCGTTGGCCGGCACTTTTAAAATTAGCCCAAAATTGTATGGACGTTGGATCTTGTCCTTGGTAGTCCAACGCCTGGGTTTAACATAACGCGACCAAACTACGTAGGTCCCCCATCAGCCTAAGAATTAACTTCTCTGATTATACATTATTTGAGCCCTTCCTCAAATAACTAATAATAATATAATAGAAGATCTTTTTCATACAGGTACCAGTTTTGAGTTTAGCAAGTTTGCTGGATAGCGATGATGATGATGATTTTTCCCTCCGAAATATAGGGTCATTGTTTCATGACAAAAATATTTGTTCAAACATTATGTTGTATCATGTTGTTTACAATATCGACATCAACAATTCCTTATCAATGTCATACAACTTGCTAAGATATAGGCACAGAATATATTAGGCTAGAATTTTTAAATACTGCGGTCTCACAGAAAATTGATGTGAAATATCAAACTGTGAAGTGTGAACCCTCTTTAGGGCAGCTCTTATACTATTCTTCATTGAGCTGCCAGAGGTCTACTGCCCACTTTGAGAGCAAATTATGTTTTAGCGCCCCCATTGTTTCAGTTTAAAATGCACCCAGATGAAATAATATATATCGCCCCCAAGCCTCTACACAACACTCCCATTTTTTTCTGGGTCCCACACCCTCCTTTAAAGCATCAGCGCCCACAAGGCAAGGGGGCGTTATCGCCCACTTTGGGAAAGACTGGTCTACATCCTCTAGGGTACCTTACAGTACCACTTCCATTGGATATAGGTTTAGACTTTAGATGAATGTACATAATTTATTATACATAATATTAAGGCCG
The DNA here is from genome assembly GCA_905404155.3 of Plebejus argus. NCBI lineage: Eukaryota > Metazoa > Arthropoda > Insecta > Lepidoptera > Lycaenidae > Plebejus > Plebejus argus. The sequence goes on along the minus strand of FR989948.1, from coordinate 6,925,784 downwards.
TCACAGACTTAGCTATAATATATTAATATACCGTACTAAACACACTGAGACCAGAAATATAATTATATTATAGCTGAGTGTGTGGTCACGCGATTGTATAGAAAATATATGGTAATATGCCTAGCTATAAACATATTAATATATATATTAGAGCTAAGTCTTTGACGGCCTTTATGTAAACTACAAGCATCTCTAATTGACAAGATTAGAACAAGAGACAGCAATTTGTTAACTAAATTATTTAGGTCTTTTGGAAAATATATTCTACAGCTCTGCAAATAAAATTATGTTACTTAATATAACCTCCTCCTTTTTTAAAAGTCGGTTAATTTGGCACCAAAGAGATATTAATTAAGCTATGACAGTTGTTACTTGTTACTATGCAAATTCAAGATAAAACACAAGGTTACCGTCACAGGCAATGAATATCAAATTTGGTTCTTATTTCTATTACAATAAGGTTGAATAGTTGTAACATTACTGTGTCAACTATAAAAGTTAGATTTATGTTACAGTGAAGTTACTTTAATACAATTACTATTAACTAGTTGACCCGGCAAACGTTGTTTTGCCATTTAAAGTATTTCTACTTCATCAGTTGATACAAAATCTTAGCCCCTCTTTTGTCCCCTAAGAGGGGTGGGGGGAAAAGTTGTGTACATCTGATGTTAAGTTGGAAAATACAGTTAACAATATGAAGTAAGTCCATTAAAGAAAAAAATTGATACAACCCCATAACTTTTGGTCCTCCAGAGGGGGGGGGGGAAGTTTATACACCAGATGCTGAGTTGGAAGAAGACAAATATATCTGCGAAAACCGTATGCAAATCGGATCAGTAGTTTTCGTGTTAAAGAAAAAAGTATGATACAAAATCTGACCCCACTTTTGTCCCCTTAGAGGGGTGGGGGGAAATATCTATTACTTATTAGAGATAACAAATATTACAGAGGTGTACCATTTAATGCTCCAACGAAAAAAAAATATGTATGTATGTATTTGGAAAACATACTGCAGTGATATAACTTTAATTAAAATATCAACATTATTTGCAGTAACTCTTTCATTATACTTTTTCATCTTCAAAAAGTGTTTCGAAATTTTTTTTTTTCAGTTTAAATCTTGTAACTCCTATACTTCTTATATAAGGAAACAAATATCTAAAGTACCTACTACCTATGACATAATATTGTGTTAACATACTGTTTTCTCTGTTTTCCAGTGAATCTGAACGGTGCTACCAAAGTGGATATTACACATTTCGACCTGCTCAAAGTCTTGGGGACGGGAGGTAAGTTCCTTTTATTATTGTTTTATTTATTTTTACTTGGCTAAGCCAGAGAAGAACGAGCCTACTACTTGTACTATCAAAGCGCACGGAGTGCGCGGCCAAGTTCCAGCAGGCCGCGCGCATGCCGTGCACTATTTACACGAACGGTTTCGACGCACTTTTGACCCCCTTGTATCTCAGTGCCTATTGCGAGAGCAAAGATAAAATTTTACCTACCTAATTATATACTAGTACTTACGCAATATACCAAATTTCATACATATAGATTTGTTAGATCCTGAAATATTTCCTTGTAAAAATAGCTAATTTTGGCACTGACTCACTGACCGGTAATCAAAATTCCTAGGCCACTTCCAGTTGTCGTAGCGTTATGAAATCTGGCACACAGGTTGTTTGTTATATGTAGATTAACAAAAAATTAAGAAATTTGAGAAATTGGTCAAGCGTGAGTCGGCTCATCTATGAATTTGAGATAAAAATCGGTAATCAAAACCTCTAGGCCACTTCCAGTTGTCGTAGCGTTATGAAATTTGGCACACAGGTTGTTTGTTATATGTAGATTAACAAAAAATTAAGAAATTTGAGAAATTGGTCAAGCGTGAGTCGGCTTCAAAACCTCTAGGCCACTTCCAGTTGTCGTAGCGTTATGAAATTTGGCACACAGGTTGTTTGTTATATGTAGATTAACAAAAAATTAAGAAATTCGAGAAATTGGTCAAGCGTGAGCCGGCTCATCTATGAATTTGAGATAAAAATCGGTAATCAAAACCTCTAGGCCACTTCCAGCTGTCGTAGCGTTATGAAATTTGGCACACAGGTTGTTTGTTATATGTAGATTAACAAAAAATTAAGAAATTTGAGAAATTGGTCAAGCGTGAGTCGGCTTCAAAACCTCTAGGCCACTTCCAGTTGTCGTAGCGTTATGAAATTTGGCACACAGGTTGTTTGTTATATGTAGATTAACAAAAAAATAAGAAATTCGAGAAATTGGTCAAGCGTGAGTCGGCTCATCTATGAATTTGAGATAAAAATCGGTAATCAAAACCTCTAGGCCACTTCCAGTTGTCGTAGCGTTATGAAATTTGGCACACAGGTTGTTTGTTATATGTAGATTAACAAAAAATTAAGAAATTTGAGAAATTGGTCAAGCGTGAGTAGGCTCATCTATGAATTTGAGATAAAAATCGGTAATCAAAACCTCTAGGCCACTTCCAGTTGTCGTAGCGTTATGAAATTTGGCACACAGGTTGTTTGTTATATGTAGATTAACAAAAAATTAAGAAATTTGAGAAATTGGTCAAGCGTGAGTCGGCTCATCTATGAATTTGAGATAAAAATCGGTAATCAAAACCTCTAGGCCACTTCCAGTTGTCGTAGCGTTATGAAATTTGGCACACAGGTTGTTTGTTATATGTAGATTAACAAAAAATTAAGAAATTTGAGAAATTGGTCAAGCGTGAGTCGGCTCATCTATGAATTTGACATAAAAATTAATATGTACAAGTAAATACACTGAAATAAGATGAGGAGGAAAGAAACAAATTGGTATGATTCCTTAAAAAAAGTATTGAAATCTCACCAAAAACATACCTGTTAAAACGGGGCCAAGTTCCTATTCACTAATTGTTCGCCTTAAAAAAGAGTTGAAATCCAATTCAATGCCAAGTTTAGATGCACTTCCAAATCGATCATAATCATCTTCATCAACAGCCTGATCCTAAATACTTCTAAATTTGAACTTGGCAGGTTTTCATGCTAGTAGCACTTGATAATTATTGTATAATTTTTAAATTTAAATATAAGATATCTATGTGATTAAATTAACCTGCCAAGTTCAAATTTAGAAGTATTTAGGATCAGGCTGTTGATGAAGATGATTATGATCGATTTGGAAGTGCATCTAAACTTGGCATTGAATTGGATTTCAACTCTTTTTTAAGGCGAACAATTAGTGAATAGGAACTTGGCCCCGTTTTAACAGGTATGTTTTTGGTGAGATTATCTTTTCTGTGGTTCTACGAACGAACTAAAAGGTTGTGTTTTTAAAATCACAAAATTCTGTGCAAGACCAAGAGTTTAACCCCGGCAATCGCTGACTGAACTGACCACAGATAAAACAATAAATTTCTAAATTTTTTTGTACCACAGACGCGCTAAATTTAAATTTAGAGGGAGAAGCAGTTCTTTCTAATACGATTATTAATGTGTGCAAAAGAGTTAGAACTATAAAGACGTTAAAATATGCTCAAAACTAAACAAGGTGATCGCAGCTGTGGCGAGTCCAATGATTGAACGCTCCACAGATTGAGCAGTTACTAAAGTCCTGTAATTGGACGCTCCACACACGAAAGGTTAAAAAATGTTTTTTAACATTTTTGCTATGCTCTGAAGTAGGCATTCTTAAACTTTGAAGCGATGGAAAACCAAACCAATTATTATAATATTTAAATGAAACCTTATGACGGGGCTAACTCAAAATTCTAATTTGATCATCATATTTGTTTTTTTTCCTGTGTATGTTAATAGTTATTTTTTTATCTTTTGTCATATTATCTTGGTGAATTTTTAAGCTATTGAATCAGAGTTATTCTTTCACCGATGTTTCTAGTTATGAAGGGTCTTTCAATTACCAATAAGAAGAAAAAATAGTCATCATGCATATTAATTTATTTTAAGGTGACTTTTGTCGTGTAATAATTAGTTAAGGTTAATTGAAAAATGCCAATGTCATTTGTTTTGTATTGTTTAATTAACTCTGTTTAATCTGTATTACATATTAATATCCATACTAATAATATAAATGCGAAAGTTTGCCTGTCCGTTACCTCTTCAGTATTCACACTCAAACAGCTGAACTAATTTTGACAAAGTTTGGTATCCCGGGAAAGGTCATAGGATACATTTTATCCCGGAAAATGGTACGGTCTCCTCCAAATTTCCTATTTTGGGGGAGCTACACGGAGTTAGCTAGATATCGTCCGTAACTCCGTTGCGATAAAATTCTTCGGGAACCGTAAGTTTTCAGGGATAAAATATATCCTATTTCCTTTCTCGGGGCTCAAAGTATCTCCATACTAAATTTCAGTAAAATCGGTTCAGCGGTTTGGGCGTGAAGAGGTAACAGGCAGAAAGACAGACTGACTGACTGACAGACAGATAAACAGACACAGTTTTGCATGTATAATATTAGTGTGGCCTAGTAAAGATAGTAAGGACATAGATTACGGTTAAACAGTATACTCTTTACGCGACGTAACATAGGGGTAGCCGGTAGAGGCATCAGGCAGGATATCCTCCGACCACGTGCGAGGTCAATGACCTTGAAGCGACGCGTGAACAGCTGGGCAGGGGTGTTGGGTCACTATGGGGTAATTAAGGTTCAAAGCATATTTAGTACTAGAAATTAGAAAAGAAACAATTGTAATTTTCACTCTTTTTAGTAAAAGACTAGTTGACCCGGCAAACGTTGTTTTGCCATTTAAAGTATTTCTACTTCATAAGTAATTGATACAAAATCTTACCCCCCCCCCCCCCCTTTTTGTCCCCTAAGAGGGGTGGGGGGAAAACTGATGTTAAGTTGGAAAAACAGTTAATAATATGACGTAAGTCCATTATTATGTACTAGATGACGCCCGCAACTCCGTTGCGCCAAAACTCGTTTATCGCGCGGGAACCGTACATTTTCCCGGGACAAAATATAATAATAATAATAATAACATCTATGGACGCTTCACACCACGTCAATCTGGCCCCGTGGTAAGTACCTGAAGGACTTGTGTTACGGGTACCAGATAACGGAAATATATTTAATACTTTTATACTATACATATATTTAAGATTTTTATTATATGATAAATATATTTAATAGACATCCATGACCCAGGAACTTTGAAAACTTTTTGTTCCGTCGGCGGGATTCGAACCCGCGACCCCCGGCTTAAGCTACCAACGTGCTATCCACTGAGCCACAGAGGTCGTCTGTATGTATCCTACGTCCTTTCCCGGGACTCAATTTCCATGCCAAATTTCAGCAAAATCGGTTCAGCGGTTTTGGCGTGAAGTGGGCGTGAGCCGTGAACAGACAGACAGACACACTTTCGCATTTATAATATTAGTATGGACGTTAGTAAGGATTCATTTTTTGTGCATTTTCGTGTCATCGCGTTACTTCACCACCACGGCGCGGCGCGGGCGGCGCTCTGCAGATGTGAGCATTTCGGCTACCATCTGGCTTTTATCACTTATCAGTCCACACTCCACGCATGCCGCATGCGTAGTGTATTTATTCTTTGACGCATGCGTATTGTGTAGGTCTTATCACAAAAACCTGTTGCTTGATACGTATTCGTATTCGTAGATAGACGTCAGTTTTGTTTGGGGGTTAAAATTAGGGGTTGTAGTCAAAGTAACCTTGACGTTTGTACCATTTTGCTGTTTTTTTTTCCTTTTATAAAATTACAGGGCAAACGAGCAAAACGGGTCACCTGATTGGAAGCAAGTTCTACCGTCGCCCACACACCCGCAACATGAGATGACTCGCATGTGCGTTGCCAGACTTTTAAGTTTTATGCCGAAGTTTGTTCATTTGGTGGAAATGGGCTGCAGGCTCTACGGCTTGTCAAGGAATGGTTTCCAATGTAGAAACTAGAAACACCATGTCATCATCATCATCAGCCTATTGCCGTCCACGGTCCATTGCTGAACGTAGGCCGCCCCCAATGAGCGCCAACCATCCCGATTTTGGGCAGCCCTCATCCATCCGCTACCGCTTGCCAGCCACTTTCTTCAAATCGTCGGTCCACCGTGCTGCGGTCATGTCTTCCTGTCTGCAGACATGACCAGCCCACTTCCACTTCTTGAGCGATGTTGGTGAGCGGTGTCGGCTTACTCTGGAATGGAGACCAAGGCTGGGTAAACGGGGTGTAGGTCGACCTCCAACTAGGTGGGATGACGATCTCCGTTTAGTTGCGGGTCCATGTTGGATGCGAGTAGCAGGAGATCGGTCATCTTGGCGTTCATTGAGAGAGGCCTATGTCCAGCAGTGGACGAATATAGGCTGATTTGATTTATTGATGTCGGTGACTTAATTAGTTCTCTGGCGAATTACTATATTAAAACACCATGTCTTTAGAGAAAATCAGCGAGATTTCGCACTTGATTTTGAATCGAATATCATATGAACATAGGCTGCTTTTAATTAGCCGTTTAGCTATTATACAGCTAGACATAAGCTACTAAAGGTCAGGCAGTTCCCGCTGTCCCGCAAGACCGCTGATGCGTGGAATAGGGTGCTCATACAGTGTGGAGATTTGTGACTTACTACCTGTTCTGTTATATGGGCTCCTTGTACTTCCTGCTTTGGTCAATATCCTTAGTTTACACGTTAAAGTCCGACAAGGCTATAAATGAATGTGTCAATGATGTTTAAAAGGCGCTGCTATGGCGCTGCTGGTAAAGGAGAACTGTCAAACACATGTCAAAAATGACGTTTTTGTATGATAGAAGCGTTTAGTTCCTTTTCTCGCCACGTTCATGTAGAGCCTTGTCGAACTATACTGCTTAGTTGAAACGTTTTCTGTTTCTTTCTTTCAAAAATTTCTTTTAAACTTTAAAAAAGGCTATTTACACAGGGCATCTATAATTTAAAATGTATCTTACTGCTTACATTATAGCTGCCGTGTGTGAAAGCTCTTTATTGTTATGTTATGGTGCTCTGGTAATCTTCCATTTTTTAGTTGATTTGTAACGTGGCTGGAAAACTTTTAGGCTATGACCTTTTGCGCTACCCTGGTACGAATTTCTCCCTTGGTTAACCCCTTGTAATCTGACAACATGATGTGCTGATTGTATTACTTGTAACAACTATCAGGGTAGCAGAAGTTGCCAATTATAATGAAGAATCAAAGCATATATTTCAACTTATGAAATACCAGGATCGCAGAGTAAGCGAGGAGTTACCGTACACGGCTAGAACTCGGTGGCTAGCGGAAGTGGGCCGGTTCGATCCAATTTAGTCTTTAACTCGATTAATTAGGGTTCATTATGGCATCAGCTGCCTTTTTATGTGTTCCGCGTATGTATACCAGTCACCAGAGTATTCGTAAACGGTTATCATAGGACATAGGAGTAGGAAGAATTTTTTTAATTGATATTTCACAAGAATGATTCTGCATTGGGACTTTCCGAAGAAGGTCTTGGGGATAACGTGTGTGAATTAACGTTTGCTTTGTCAAGGTGGTACCTATGTGAAGTACGGATTCTAGAAACGCACATTTAACTCCGCTTATATTGCGGGTAATTACGTTGGGCAATGATGAATATTGGATGACTATGATTGTCAGTTGTCACCTTCAGGCTTCATGACGAAGCTGTCATTGCCCTTCTAAAGCTTACTACCAGTCGGACCGTCTGCTTTAATCTTAACCAGGCGCGGTCGCAGCCTGGAGGGGATCACTACACAAAAAATTTATCGCTGTTAAGGGATATTATTATTTGGCAAGATTATGAGATTTATACACCTGATTTTAACAAACAAAATAGCACGTTTAGGAAACCCAGTTTCCAAATTCCAGCTAAGCTAAGCTGCTGAGCTGGTAGCTCTGGCAAATAAAGCTATTCTTAATTCTTATGCGACATATTTTACACTCAGCTCTGTAGGGAAAGAAATGTACCCATGGTAATAAGCTATAGTGGGTAATAGCCCTAATAATATTATAGCTTACCTCAATCGAATTGCACGTCTAATCGACCTTTAACCCGTTATCTATGACCCATGGTAATATAATAAGCTATAGTGGGTAATAGCCCTAATAATATTTTAGTTTACCTCAATCGAATTGCACGTCTAATCGACCTTTAACCCGTTATCTATGACCCATGGTAATATAATAAGCTATAGTGGGTAATAGCCCTAATAATATTCTAGTTTACCTCAATCGAATTGCACGTCTAATCGACCTTTAACCCGTTATCTATGACCCATGGTAATATAATAAGCTATAGTGGGTAATAGCCCTAATAATATTCTAGTTTACCTCAATCGAATTGCACGTCTAATCGACCTTTAACCCGTTATCTATGACCCATGGTAATATAATAAGCTATAGTGGGTAATAGCCCTAATAATATTCTAGTTTACCTCAATCGAATTGCACGTCTAATCGACCTTTAACCCGTTATCTATGACCCATGGTAATATAATAAGCTATAGTGGGTAATAGCCCTAATAATATTCTAGTTTACCTCAATCGAATTGCACGTCTAATCGACCTTTAACCCGTTATCTATGACCCATGGTAATATAATAAGCTATAGTGGGTAATAGCCCTAATAATATTCTAGTTTACCTCAATCGAATTGCACGTCTAATCGACCTTTAACCCGTTATCTATATGTACGGTGTAACACAGCCTTAAAGTACGTTGCGCGGAACGTGACACCTGTCACGTGCGCGCCTCGTGTCCCCGTGAAAGTCCGTGACACCGTAGATGCCGTAGATGCTACGTTGTGGAGAACTATGGTGGTTGATACTCGACTACGAAGCAAAAAGGAGGATTTTTTAAGCCGGCAGAAAAGAGGGATGTTTTAAGATTTATGAATCTTTGTGTAACGTACCGAAAAGGGGGATTTTGATTTAGTTCTAAGGGTTCCGTACCCAAAGGGTAAAAACGGGTCCTTATGACTTAGGGACCTATCAGACAGAGAGCGGTCACGCGGTCAAGTTTGTAACGGGTCGTGTCCAGTTTTTGGCAGCCAATGGTACCGTTATAAGTCGGTGGAGGCGTAGTGACGTCATTGGACACATTGTGACGTCATAATATTGGTAGTTTTGTGACGTCAAAGCCCTAGCACAATATTTTACTAGTGTTCTGAACCTTATAGGGATCGTGCAGGTGGCTTGACATGTGCAATTAATAATTAATCGATTTTCCAGATTTGCGTTATTTGGCCACTGCGCTGTGAAGCGTTTTTGTACCCACAATATTTTCTTTTGTTGAATTTTGTTCAAAATGATCTAAAGAACATAAGTCATAACTGCATTCATAACTCAATACATATTTTTGTGGGTTAGTTAGTACACGAATGCTCAATAGCTATGTCCACATTGAATAATAGCTATGTCCACACTGTGCCTTTTTTTGTTCATTAGGGCATGCATCATAGCGCAGTCAACAGAGCACGTGATACATGCCCGCGACGCATGCCCTCTGACCGTATCCAAAACTTTCGCTTTGTTTAATGACAATGTTGGCGTTGCGTTCGTTGACGCATTCAATTATTATTGAACGCGCCAATATGAAAGTTGAATGTCAAAAGATTATGAAAATTGAAGATGAAAGGGCACAATGTGGACATAGCTATTAGCGTTCATTTGTCGCGTGTTTCTAGTTTCTATATAGTAGTGGTAGTTTGTACATAACTAGCTGTTGCCCGCGACTTCGTCCGCGTTAGCATAGTATAGTAATTGATAACGGAGATAGATAATATTGCTATCAATCTGTGTTCTAACCACAGTACTCGTGGTTGTAGATAATAAAGTTGTGGTGTTTGCATAGAACTTTTTATATTTTACCTTTTAAGTATTGTTTCTGGTCTATTATAGAATTGTCAGATATCATTCTGTAAATTTATCTTTTCATCAGCATGTCCTAAGTTGTATTATTGCTGAAATACGCATACATTTTTTAAAAAGTTTGATAAATTCTGTCTATTTCAAAGAAACCAAAAACCTATAAATAAACTGTTCGTGAGCACAAAACACACTCGGAAACCGTACGTTTTTCCGTGGTAAAAAGTGGCCGTTGTCCTTTCCCTGTGTCTCAACTCTAAACACTCGACTATTTCTGTGCCTTTTGACTTTTAGAGGTTTTAGAGGCTATGATAGTTAATAGCTATGTCCACACTGTGCACTTTCATCTTCAATTTTCATCATCTTTTGACATTCAACTTTCATATTGGCGCGTTCAATAATAATTGAATGCGTCAACGAACGCAACGCCAACATTGTCATTAAACAAAGCGAAAGTTTTGGATACGGTCAGAGGGCATGCGTCGCGGGCATGTATCACGTGCTCTGTTGACTGCGCTATGATGCATGCCCTAATGAACAAAAAAAGGCACAGTGTGGACATAGCTATTATTCAATATTGGTTTACATTATAATATATAATTAACTACTGTCAGAGAAAATGCAAACTCAGATGTCGGAATTCGGCTCTACGTTATTTAGGGCCTGTTTCACCACTTCCGGTGTAATAAGTGCCGGATAGGCTATTCACCACTTAACTTGAGAGATAGAGTATGGAGAAACTGTCAAAAAAGTTGTGGATAGCTTATCCGGCACTTTATCAGGAAGAGGAAGTGGTGAAACAGGCCCTTAGTCGGACAGCTCGCTCGGACAATCAAGTCAATGCTAGTCAATAGCTATGTCCACATTATGCAATTTCATCTTCAATTTTCGTCATCTTCTTTTTATTCAACTTTCGTTTGGCATGAATGCGTCAAAATCCATCCGCGTTGAAAGAAAAATGCCATAGCGAGCGCTACGATTTCAACGCGCGTCACAGGCATGGCTCACGTTCGCTGTTGACTGCGCTATAACGCATGCCCTCGACGAACAGAAAAAGGCACAATGTGGACAAAGCTATTGTGTTGGCTGGGATTGACATAACGCGACCAAATTACATAGGTATCTATTTAGCAATTCCTCTGATGCAGATGCAATGGTGTACAAGTTTTGTGACTTGTCTCGTATCTTGACCATAGTTTTGAGAATTTCGGAACGTGATATTAAGCACGTAATGACTAATCGATAAGTGATGACTGATGAAATACTAAGGTAAGCGATTTCCTCTCAGATTCGTGTGGAAATTGGAATTTTCTAAGAGAGTTAGGGAACGTACCATTATCACGGAACCTTTGTAGCTTTATTTTCCCTTTAGTACTGTAAAATATCAGTGGTAATAATTAAGAAAATTGTCGTGTTTACTATGTTTCATAATAATTTCGATTTAGCTTTTTAAGCATGAAAATTTGAAAAGGTAATGGGACAGACCGACACTATAATTTTAATATTAGTAGATGACGCCCGCAATTCCGTTGTGCCGAAATTCGCTAATTTTAGGGGAACCGTTTTTCTGCAAGGAAAACAATCATTTTGCAATCTTTCAAAGTATTTGCATTCTGCATACGAAATTGCATCTTAATCGGCTCAGCCGTTTCAGTGTGGAGAGTTCACAGACTTACTTTCGCATTTATAATATTAATTAAGATCTCACGCCGGTTTTCTCCGAGACCTTACTCTAATTTTAATTAAGGATAATTAACACAAACTCGTCAGAGTTACCAGGCTAACACGACAGCGTAGGAGCTCGCGCGGACGGACGGGACGGGGCGGCGACGACGACGGGTCGTTGAACCCCGAAAGCGTAGCGGTGCCCGCGCGCCCGGGGTAACGACCCGCGCGTCCTTACTACCACTGACCTTATGTGCACCTGGTGGTTTGCGATTTGCGATTCGGTTTTTGAGGGGGACAACAAATTGTGACTTACTGGGGATTTTGGAAAATGTTAACGGTCGGGAATTGTGGACTAATATTTTAAATGCGCAAGTCTGTAGGCATGAAGAGTACTAAACCGCTGAATCGATTTTACTGAAGTTTTGAGTCCCGGGAAAGGACATAGGACATACTTACTAATTACTATCCCGGAAAAATGTACGGTTGACGCGTGATAAGTGAATGTTGGCGGAACGGAGTTGCAGGCGTCACCTAGTTTTAAATAATGTTTGTAAATATCTATGCTATCCATACAAAATAACTTAGACTGGTTTTATGTAAGGTCCGAGTATTTTAGGGCAAATGCGTGCCGAAGCAACCATAAGCTAATAATTATTTATTATAGAAACAGTTGATGATAGGTAAATTCTCGAAGCAAACAGTCATCGCATAGTTATTTGTTTTGTAAACATGTTTATATTGTTTTTATAAACATTTTCTAAGCAAAATGAAAACTCGAGTAAATTTTATGATTATTATTATTTTTAATATGAATGTGCAGAAAAATCCAGGCTTTATCGAAAACCATATTTTGTTTTTGTTATATTTTATATAATGTAATTTGCTGTAAATTGTAATTGTACATACAGTAGAAAAATATTGTATATATTTATAAAAACAAGAAAAGAACCCGACCGCTCTAAAAAGTGCAATAAAACAAGATCTGGCCAAGGTCGACTTCTTAACGTTTTAGTTTTTAGGGTTCCGTATCCAAAGGGTAAAAACGGGATATAAGTATATATGTATAACAGATACTTCGATGTCTGTCCGTCTTGTCTGTCTCCAGCCCCCCTAGCATACGCCAACGAGATATCTCGTGGATATCTCACTCTCGACTCTCGAGCGTAGTGATATATTGTCGATGATTTTCGCTAACATGCGTACGTTGAGACTCAAGAGATAAATTTCTCGTTCGTACATAGTTCGTTAGTATATAGACAAAAATAGCACATATTATAATATATATATATATAAAAAAAACAAAATTATCTCCCATACAAAAAACACAAATTTTCCCTACTTTTCGCTCTATAACGGTACGGAACCCTTTGTGCGCGAGTCCGACTCGCACTTGGCCGATTTTTATTTAATTTAAATAATCGCTCGTAAAAATTATTAGATCTATGCATATTAAACATTGGATTGGTACTTAGAGGTACTTAGTCTATAATGTTATAACTTATAGCTGTTTCCTGCGATTTCGTCCGCGTCTCCCTAGAATCTATCAGAGGGTGTAGTGCGAGTTTTATTCGATATGATCGAATAAAACTCGCAAACTCATCGAGAACGTTAACGCGAATTTGTATGGGATCAAAGCGGTATCCACGTTAGCCAGTAGGTGGCGCTGCTTTGATCCCATTACCATACAAATTCGCGTTAACGTGTTCGATGCGTATGATCGAATAAAACTCACACTACACCCCCAGGGTGGAGTGTGGGCAACTTTACGTAAACCCCTAGTAATATTTTAAATGCGAAAGTGCGTCTGTCTTCTCATGGGCGTACCCACGTCTAGGCCACTACCCGGGATTTTAGATGGGAGAGGGAGAAGATAAACTCAAAGTATTTCCGTACCGAATTTCAGCAAAATCGGTTCAGCGGTTTGGCCGTGAAGAGGTAGCAGACATACAGACTTTAGCATTTATAATATTTTGTGGAATATAGAATGGATGGATGGATTTTCTGTCAAAAACTCCACTAACTCCATAATCAAATGTCGCAGTGAGGCAGGTCGGCCAGGTGGGTCGTTTTTTGCGGGGCAGATGGTCCGGTCGCCTACCTCAGATGTGCTTCCGGTGGCTGGTTGGGAGTTATGGGTTTTGGCGAAAGTTGGTCTCTTGTATAATTATCCGTATAGTAAGAGCTACTAAATTAATGTTATAAATGCTTAAGTATGACATTCTGTCTGTAACCTCTTCACGCCCATACCGCTGAACCGATTTGGCTGTTTGGCATTTAAAAGATAATTTGAGTCTCGGGAAAGGATATTATTTTAAAGATAAAGGGTTTTTTTTATAAGCCTATAGTGTCCCACTGCTGGGCAAAGGCCTCCCCCAGGATCTTCCACTGTTCTCTCTCCTGCGCCACCGATAGCCAGCCTGGCTGGTATGCCTCCAGCTCGTCACGCCACCTTTTTCTAGGCCGGCCACCAGTGGGTTACACCAACTTAATTTAACTATAACCGGCCTAGCATACGCCAACGAGATATCTCTCTCTACATGTTTCTCGATGTTTGATAGTTTGTATCTTCATCTCTATTGACCCTAGCATGACAAACATTTTTTCTCGCGTAGATCTATCATCGAAATAACACATTTTTATAGAGTTTTGTCGAGATAATGTCGAGATTTTGACATTATGAGACGAGTAGTTTTTAATTATCTCGAGAGTGAGATATCTCGTTGGCATACGCTAGACAGGCATAACAAAAAGTCAAATGTACTGTCAAAGCCCTAGTAAAAGTCCATTCATGGACGCCATATTTGACGATAACCTTAACTTTAACTACGCCTCTGGTGCAACCCACCCTAAGAGAGACGGACAGACGGACAGGGCAAAATAATAAGTGCTCATTTTACTTACTATGGATCCCTAAAAACTAGAATTAACAGTAGAAAGGCTGATGATGATAATGGACCCAAACTTCGCAATACAAAACGCGCAATAACCACGCGTGTGCCCGGTCGTTAGCTCCTACAAACGTATGCGTTCCTGGTACATTGAGATGGAAAGCCACGTGGAGCGTGGCTTACTCAGATTTAATTGTTGTTTAAATTTAATTTAATGAAGGGACAGAAGAGAGGGCCACGGGTGTTGGACCAAAATTGGGGCCATTTTTAACCGACTTCAAAAAAAAGAGGTTATCAATTCGACGCGTATGTATGTAATATTTCCAGAACTGCCCAGTTTTTGTATAATATGTTAATCTATTTAACAGCTTCTGAACAAATGTGCCAAATTTCAAAAGTGTATGGTACATTCATCCATACACGTATGTATGGATGTATGTTTTTATGTTTGTGCACGCATATCTCCGGAACTACAAGTCCGATTTAAGTGATTCTTTTTTTATTGTACTAGGTATTGTTCAACTTAGGGAATAGTGCAAGTTTCATCAAAATCGGTTCAGTAGTTTTAGAGATAGGAAGTTTTAATTCTCAATTACGTACAATTTTGAAGTTGGTTTTATCTTTTTAAAATACAGTTATAATTTTTAGTAGTGTATGGGACCATTTTGATATTTCAAGTAAGACATGACTTATTAATATTTTTTTGTATACTTTGTTTAGCTTTTAATGCCGCAAAATGTAGAGTTACCGTGTGAATCGTGGATAAACGGATCTCGGCGAACGAAGTTGCTAGTTATTTAAAACAAAATATTTAGGGCCTGTTTCACCACTAATTCCTGATAAGTGCCGGATACCTATTTCACAACTTTTTTGACAGATTCTCCACGTCGTGTCTTCATCAGCTGTCAAGTTAAGTGGTGAATAGCTTATAGCCTATCTCGCACTTATCAGGAAGTGGTCAAACAGCCCCTGAAATATTGCCAAAGAAAGAGACCATTAAATACTGCTCATCTTAATCAAAATCAACTCTATCGACAGCTTTGAAACCATAAGAATTAAGATGCGTCAGGTATGCACACCTGTGCTACTGTCTACTGACCGTTCACAGTTCATTTACCTCTCACACGTTCTTATGCCAATCACATAAGGTTCAGTTTTTGATGAATACACCTATGCTACAGGTTCATTAGTTAATTTACCTTTTAGAAGCTCTTAATGCCAACAGTATAAGGTTCGGTTTCAGTTAGAGGTAAAATGATTCCGAACGGAATGTACTCTCAGCAGATGGTCGACTGTCTGCATTTTTACGTTGTCCTGGTCCATGATTAGTTGCAGTTAGCCTGTTCGCGTTAAGAGGATACACCAAGGGCTAGACTAGAAAAATTGAAAATAGGTATTTGAAAATGTATTGCTGCCTCACCAATCTCAACATTCTCAAGTCTCCCACCGCAGAGCGCGATAGAGACAACACGACAAAAGTTCTAATAAAAGAACAGAAAATCATCGATTCGTTGTCCTCTGATTTCTTCTCCAAAACTTAACCGATTTAAGTACTTTTTAGGGTTCCGTAGCCAAAATGGCAAAAAAGGAACCCTTATAGATTCGTCATGTCTGTCTGTCTGTCCGTCCGTCCATTTTGGCTACGGAACCCTAAAAACGGATTTTCAAATGTGTTAGTCGCGCTAAAACTCGAAAACGGCTGAACGGATTGGGCTGATTTTAGTCTTAAAATAACGTAGAAGTCCAGGGAAGGTTTTAAAGTGACACCATGTGACACGAAGTTCACCGGGACAGCTAGTATTATATTATAATGTATATAAATGCGAGAGAATTAACCTGTCTGAACTTCAGGACGCGTACTCACTTGAGGACACGACCTCAGACGGTGCGTAGACCTCAGTTGTGTAAGGACATAGTATTGTGTATTGATTTAGGTCTTGCCTGTGTGATGTCTGGATTTTATTGCACGGAAGTCGTACATTTTCCGGGACGAAAAATTTCCTTTATCCTTCCCTGGGACTCCCAAGTATTTCATACCAAATTTCAGCAAAAATCCGTTCAGCGGCTGTAGAGTGAAGAGGTAACAGACAGACAGACACACACTGTCGTATTTGTAGTGTTAGTATGGATATTTTTCCACAAAAAGTTTAAGGAAAAGATGTAGAATTTCGGGGTTCATAAGACCCCTTACAGAATTTAAGGTTTAAAGTTTAAACTCAGACCTAAGTGCGTAGACCTTACAATAAACTTTCAGAAAGAATATTATGTCTGTGCGTATTGATCTAGATTTTAGGTCTATAGTCTGTCTGGACTCTGGAAGTCTAGTTTTTCAGGGTTAATTTGACTCTTGAACTTGAGACAACGACCCTATGACCTCAAAGTGCGTGGACCTTACAATAAACTTTCAGAAAGGACATTAATTTTCATATTGATCTAGATCTCTAGTCTGTCTGGAAGTCTAGGGCTTCAGGTTTAAATGGCCCTTGAACTTGAGACAGTGACCCTATGACCTCAAAGTGTGTAGACCTTACAACAGTCTCCCAAAAGGAGACTGTCGGTTCATATTGATCTAGATTCGAGGTCTCTAGTCTGTCTGGAAGTCTAGGACTTAGGTTTCCTTTGACCCTTGAACTTGGGACAACGACCCTATGGTTATAGGGTCGTTGTCAAAGTGCGTGGACCTCTAAATTGTAATCTTTGAACTCCGTTTGATGTTTTATTAATATACATCGATGACATAGCTATTTGATATTCGGTGTATTATTCTGTAATTTTGTAATGCTTTGATATTACTGACTTTGTTGGCTTAGAGTGTGGCTCTTGATTGGGTCGTGGGTTCGATTCCCGCGTTGGAAACATGTTATTTCCAAGTTTGGTTAGGACAATGCAGGCTGATCAACTGATTGTCTAACAAGTAAGATGATCCATGCGTTGGATGGGCATGTAAATGTAAGTCGGTAAAATGTCTTGTGTACTGCATATTATATACTTGGGCACTTTAAAATTACTCCTGCTAAACTGGCCTGGTTTCAGTGAAACCGGTAACCTTCCGCGGCACCGAAACCGGTGTAGTAATAAACAAACTAGACTTTTCTTACTAGACGTCTCTGACCGCTTTAATAAGACGTTCCGAGAGAACCGTACATTTTCCATCATTAAATTAAAGTTAAGTAATCATTTAATGATTTTTACGACCTCTGTGGCTCAGTTGATGGGCTGTTGTCACTTGGCAGCTCAAGCCGGAGGTCGCGGGTTCGAATCCCGCCGACGCGGACGGAACAAAAAGTTTTCAAAAGTTCCTGGGTCATGGATGTGTATTAAATATATTGTGTAATGTGTATCATATAATAAAAATCTTAAATATTATATTGTATAGTACTTATAAAAGTATTAAATATATTTCCGTTGTCTGGTACCCGTAGCCGTAGTAACACAAGTCCTTCAGGTACTTAGGTACCACAGGGCCAGACTGACGTAGTGTGAATCTCACAGTCAGTCAGTCAGTCTGGCTTCACACCGTGTGAAGCGTCCATAGATATTATTATTATTATAATATCTCTGAGCTGTAAACGCTCTGGGCCTGTAGACAAGTGTTTGACACTTACGCTAACGCTAACGTTACAAAATGTATGCGATTTGACATTAGTATTCGCTAGCGAAGCGATGACTTTAAATGTCAAATCGCATACATTTTGTAACGTTAGAGTTAGCGTTAGCGTTTTGACACTTGTCTAGGGGGGCAGGTGCTCATGTTGGTTGTAACTTGTAATATAAACTGCGCCAATTCTGATAAAACTCGGCCGATATGTAAATAGGGGGCATCGACTCCGCGGACCGCGCGGAAGACCCATTCATTATGTTTGGTACGCGTCGGTGTTATAATTAACCGATTTTCCGAAAAAGGGAGGTTCTATGTTCAGCTGTGACTATGGCAAGCTTTTTTTTTGAGTAAATTTTAACCATGATTTTACTTCTAATGTGTATAAACTTCTAAACATTCTAAATGACATGCAACTCCGTTTTGTCGAAATTCGTTTATCGCACGGGAACCGTACCTTTTTCTGGGATGTATTATCCTATGTCCTTTCGCTGAACTCAAAAATCAAAATATCACCATACCAAATTTCAGCAAAAACGGTTTAGTGGTTTGGGTGTGAAGAGGTAACAGACAAACAGACGGACAGATAGACAGCTAGGCAGACACACTTAAGTGTATACCTATATATGTATATCTTAACTAAGTAATTAACACTTTAGGGTGTTATGTGTCCTTTATATTATAGAGTTCACTGTAAAAGTAGCAGCGATGAAAAGAGTAACTTTTTTAAACTGTTGTATGGAAAAATTCATGACACTCCTGCGCTTGCCCTGGATACAAATGACGAAAAAAATTTTGCTCTTTCAGCGCTGCTACTTTCACAGTGAACTCAATACTGAATACAGGGGACTCAATATACACACCCCAAAGTATCACTAATTACTAATTAGTTTTATTACACCTTGTAGAATAAAATGAATTATTGGAAGTTACTGTGAAGCAATTTCTTTTAAAATATTGCATGTTATTTCCTGTTTTCTATTCGTTCTCTGAAATGATTCATTTATCAGTCGTTCATCACCTGATACGTGGTTTGTTGAACTTGAGACATGATAACATAATGTTACAAAATAATTTAACAAATAACAATATGCTGTAACATGTGTGAGTGGCCTGTAACAGCACAAGACCGCGAATTGTGGAAGAAAAGAGGGGAGGCCTTTGCCCAGCAGTGGGACACAGTGGGCCAATAATAATAATATGCTAGAAGTATGATTGTTATCTACGTAGAGTTTACGCATTCGACACCAAAAAAATCTGCTCGTCTTGATCTGAGACATTGGAAGAGTCACATCACAGACAAAGACAGCGAACAGCGACAGAATTTAAGGTTTAGAAAAATGTATTAGGGTTCCGTAGTCAACAAGGAACCCTTATAGTTTCGGTCTGTCCGTCCGCCTGTCCGTCTGTCTGTCCGTCCGCGGTTTTGCTCAGAGACTATAGGACCTACAAAGCTGTAATTTGGCACGAATACACATATTAATAATGCCGACAAAATGGTACATAAAATATTAAAAAAAATATTTTTTTGTAGTACCTCCTCTACACATCAAGCGGGGTTGAATTTTTTTTTCGCGCCCACCCCATCGTGTGGGGTGTCGTTGGATAGGTTTTTTAAAAATATTATGAGTATTCATAGATCATTTTCCGGTTTAGGGATCCATTTGTGAAATATTAAGTTTTAAAGTGGAAAAAATCGTTAGAGTCCAGTGTCTCCCCTTCTACCAGCTAAACGGTTGCTTCTGAAAATATGAAAAAATTCACGGGAGTAGGAAATATGCTGAATTTAAAAGGACAACTATCACGGCTAAGAAGACTTCATAAGTTATTGAGTAATAGTCGATCAACTAAAAAAAATGTATTCGGCGAAGTTTAAAGGAACTTTTCGTTCAAAGTCCTTTGAAAGTAACTGAGATGATGTTGTTAGTAGTGTAAAACATGTTATAATTATGTACATTCTTTGACCATACAAAAATTTTCAAATACTAGCGGTACTACGGAACCCTATATTGCGCGTGGCCTGACACGCACTTGGCCGGTTTCTTTTAAAGTGAATTTTTATAGGAAGTGATACGACGTTTACCGGGTCATCTAGTTGTTTATATTTTCCTCTGCCCGTTTCTTCTGGAATGTCCAAAAATCTTCTAATATTTCAACTTTTGTCCACAGCGTACGGCAAGGTGTTCCTGGTGAAGAAGCGATGCGGCATCGACGAGGGCAAACTCTACGCGATGAAGGTGCTGAAGAAGGCTTCGATAGTGCAGAAGCTGAAGACGGCGGAGCACACGCGGACAGAGAGACAGGTGAGGGAGTAGACCTGACTGTAGATAGATGTACAAGGTTGTAGACAAGGTGGAGACAGCAAAACAGATGCGAGAAGTAAGGCTAGTAAGACAGCAAGCAAAAGACAAACTAAAGACAGCAGAGCAGATGCGGCGAGTTGAACAAGTGAGACAGTAGACACGATGACCTGTAGAGTCTAGTGTACAGGTCATCGTGTCTATTACTAGAGAGTACAGTGGTTTCCGTGTCCATTGACGGCCTCTATTTATTTACTACCATCAGATGATCCTGTTTGTCTGAAATTCTAAGTCCATAAGCGGTGGATAAATCCTACCACTAGATTATCTAATCTTCTGAAGTATGCTCTTATATTCAATTTTGTTTCCTCAGGTCCTGGAGGCGGTTCGCGCTTGTCCGTTCCTGGTGACGCTGCACTACGCGTTCCAGACGGACGCCAAGCTGCATCTCATACTCGGTGAGTTAAGTGTTAACTGCTATCAGGCAGTGCAACTTTAAGATCGCTTGTCGAAACTGGAGAGCGCAATCGGTGAATTACATTCCGGGATAAAAAGAATCCTATGTCTTTTACCCACTGATCTCTATTATAAAAGTACGCTGGATAGCTGATACACACCTGCAGCCTGCTTTTTGTGCCTCTTTGAAGCGGAATCAGCGCCCCCATTATTCGGGTAGAGAACTAAATTTGACGTAACCACAACCAATAACAACAGTTGTCATCACTAGTATTAGTTCCAAATACTCTCACTACTGCTATCAGCGCCAATATGGCGGCTTTCAAACGTAATTTTTACGTCAGATTTAGTTCTCTACCCGAATAATGTGGGCGCTGAATCCGCTTCAAATAGGCACAAGAAGTAGCTGTCATTTCAAAGGGTACCGGCTATCCAGCGTACCTACTTGTAAAATAGAGATCAGTGCTTTTACCGGGACTCAAAGTATCTCCATACCAAATTTCAGCAAAGTCAGTTCAGCGGTTTGACCGTGAAGAAATAACAAACAAACAGACAGACACACTTTCGCGTTTATAACATTAGTAATTATACTCAAAATATCATTAATATTTGCCCAGTAATTTCACCGGCTATTCATTGCAAACTCCAAACAAACACTAATACAATAGAGGTACTTTAGGTGACCTAGGTACTCAACTAGTAAACAAGTAAAAGTGTTTTACTGACGCGGCACACGTGGACTTATTGTTTTGTAGAGTTTGCACGTGTGTTTGGACTTTAGTGGGGAGTTTGGCGTAAGGTTAGAGAGATAGCGGGGTATATGAAGTTAAGCTAATGTTGTTATAGAGATGGCTTTCCGATCCTTGTCGCGACCGACAAAAATTCTAATAAATGCTACTTTATGACGTAGGCTACAGGTTTCATTTTGCTCTGGATAGCTGATACACACCTGCTTTTTGTGCCTATTTGAAGCGGAATCAGCGCGCCCATTATTCGGGTAGAGAACTAAATTTGACGTAACCACAACCAATAACAACAGTTGTCATCACTAGTATTAGTTCCAATTACTCTCACTACTATCACAGAATATATAATAGTACTCCGTACTATCAACGCCAATATGGCGGCTTTCAAACGTCAGTTTTAGTTCTCTACCCGAATAATGGGGGCGCTGATTCCGCTTCAAATATATTTGAAGGCACAAGAAATAGCTGTCATTTCAAAAGGTATCAGCTATCCAGCGTACTTGTATAATAGAGATCAGTGACTCTACGCTACTGGCGTAGCAGCAGCGGCATGGGTCGTTAACCAATGTCAGTAGTAAATAAAACATAATTATAGCCTAGGACCTAGGTCATAAAGTGACATTTTGTTTGAATTTTTGTCAGTCGCGGTCGCTTGTCGCGTTGATCGGAACGGTCGCGGTACTTTTACAGTATATAAGTAGTTAAGTACTTATAAAGTGACTTAGGTCATAGGTACCAAACTAGCTAACAAGTAAAAGTGTTTCACTGACAAGGCACACGTAGACGTATTGTCGTATGTTGTGGAGTTTGCACGTGCGTTCGGAGTTCGGACTTTAGTGGGTAGTTTGGCGTAAGGTAAAAGGTTAGAGAGGAAGCGGGCATTTTGGAGTTTTGTTGATGCTATGAGTCAGGGTGTAAGAGACTTACATGCGGTTGCATCCAGAGAGATTTAATAATTACATAACTTTGATTTAATGAAGATTTTTGACATAAGCTCCACACAATCCTTTAAATCTGTTTAAAGGATTGTCTTTAAGAACTGCACTGTGATAAACGACCACACAGATTATAAAAGCCAAAATCAATCCGCCGTCGTGTTACTCAGACAGACATAGTGATTCGGGGTGAGGGTAGGTCAGGGTCTACGGCTACCTCTATCCCCCCACGCCCCCGCAGTCTGTCTCGGACATGCGTCAGTGTGGGTGAAATGAGGGGGGAATGAGTATAATGTGGATTATTGCGACAATGTTGATGATTTAAGACGGTTCGGTGATGCCTTTTGGTGTCGTGGTTTTGATATGACGTCAATGTGATATCAAATTCGAGAATACTAATGTTATCAATACGCAAGTGTCTGTCTGTCTGTCTGTCTGTACCTCTCCAATATTAAAAAATTATATAAATATTTTATTTTATTTCATCGAAACTTAACACATAAAAATAAATAAATATTAAACCACTTATGGCTGGTTTCTGAGGTTTTTTAAACGAAGTTTATTCACTATCGCTTTTGATTGGCTGGCGTCAAAAAATTAACCAATCAACAACGCTAGTGAAAAGATAAAACGTTTAAAAACCTTCAGAAACCGGCCATAAGTTTGATTTCGAGGGTAAGCATGAGTGACTCATGAGTCATGACTCATGACGACGTAACGATAAATTAAACAAAAATGTCGAATGTATGGGATTAGAAACTTTCTGATAGGCCACAGGCCACAGCCCACAGCTCTTATACATTAATTGATTACGTTGGAACTCATACCCATCCATTATTAGTTGCGCCAAAATTCGTTTATCAAAAGTATCCGGGATACGAAGCATCTCCATACCAAATTTCAACAAAATCGGTTCAGTGGTTTGGGAGTGAAGAGGTAACAGACAGACACACTTTCGCATTTATAATATTATATTATGCATATTGAAATCTAACCACTGACGCGATATGAAAATTGAAACCCCTGTATTCGACCCTCATCAAGATTTTTGGGGGTCTATTAAAACAAAAGAAGTGGAGTGCTTACAGAAAAATCGATGTTAGGGTAGGTTCGTTGTTAGATTGTCTGTGTTTAGGTATTTAATACGTAGGGATAGTAAAATATAATGTACCCAACTCAAGTAAAGATTTTAATGGCACAGATTAGAATAGACAGAGGAACGTAGCCTAGGGAAATTGATTTATGTAAAATCCGTTCAGCATTTTTTTTCTCCATAAGCCATATTTAGGTAACTTCGATAGCGCCACTCAGAATTAACGCTTGGTCCATCCGCATCTAATCCCCACCACGCCATTCACCATTTTCGTGCTGATTCATCCCTCCATATCTAACGTCCACCTTCGTCCGCAGACTACGTGGCCGGCGGCGAGCTGTTCACGCATCTCTACCAGAGGGAGCATTTCCAGGAGAGTGAAGTCCGGATATACATCGCAGAGATCATCCTAGCGTTAGAGCAGTTGCATAGGGTGAGTTGGACTATCCTTACCATTCTTTAGAAGGGGGTTTCCTGCGTCACCCTTTTAAGGCTGGTTAAAAAAGGGTTGTCTTCTGTAAAACGGTTACACTTACACTCAAAAAGGTTAATTCATAAATTCTGCAAAACAGCTTAGGAAAGCGTCTTTCCCTGACTGCTTTTCGAGAGATTTTCTCCTTTTTAAAGAAGAAAAAATCGCTCTAGAAAACAGTAAAAACAACTATTATGCCAAAGGTCACAGAAACATCGATTTATATTTCCTTAGAGATTCTGTGGATAAATTGCGTTTTTGCCCAGTAGGGTTCGAAGCAATATTATGACCTTGATTCTGTCCCTTTAGAAGTATAGATATACAGTGTGTTAGTCTGATATAGGTATACACCGTTGTCCTTGAAACCATCAAATGAAGCCAGTCAAAATTAACAATTTTTTCTTGCCGATCCGGGCAATTTGTATGGATATGAAGACGAATTTTTTTGAGTTCCTAGCATTGTTGTCATAGAAAAAGTTGTTCATTTTGACGGGCTCATTTGATGGTTTCAAGGATAACAGTGTTTACACTAACATCTTGTATGTATAGCAAGTATTTCTGCTTTTGAAGTTTTGAACGACTTACAGGTTCATGTAGAGAAGTCCAAGTTCTGTAAACATGTAAACCTAAATCAGTAAACTATCTTGGCATACATGATACAAGCTGATGAATGCCCAACTTTACTTTAGGAAGTAATTTTGTCCTTAAAACCAGGTTCACCGACGGTTGCGTTAGAGTGAGAGGATTTGGAAAACCTTGGGGGAGGCCTTTACCCAGCAGTGGGACGGCATAGACTCCTAAAAAATAATCAAACTAACTCTAGTCTTCCTTTCCCCAGCTCGGCATCATCTACCGCGACATCAAGCTGGAGAACATTCTTCTGGACGCCGAAGGCCACATAGTGCTCACCGACTTTGGTCTCTCCAAGGAGTTCTGCGGGGGGGAGAACAGAGCGTACAGCTTCTGTGGGACGATCGAGTATATGGCGCCCGAGGTGGTGCGCAGCGGCAGCCAGGGGCATGATATCGTGAGTAGATCAGTAGACTTAGTAGACCTTATTAATTGACGATACCATATTAATTGGTGGTGCGAAATGGCCAATAGACCACTGGTGCCAAATGGCAGCCGTAGTATCGAGATAATACCAGTAGACTGGTAGACAAATTTAAAAGTAGTAGACCATAACATTGATAAAATAAAGCGCAAGCGACACCAATATCATATTCTACTACGTTCTACCAGCAGTAGATAAGTAGACCATGAAGATGAGAAAGATGGTGCGCAGCGGCAGCCAGGGGCATGATATCGTGATTAGATCAGTAGACTAGTGAATGAATAGTAGACCATAGTGATTGATAAGGTGATGATTAAGATTAGGTGGTGCCAAGTGGCAGCCAAGAACATGATATCGTGAGTAAATCAGTAGACGTTAGTGAATAGGAAGATCATATTAGTTGATAAGGTGGTGTAAAATGACCTAAAAGGAGTCTATGACGCTAGACCATAACGATTAGGAAATTAGGTGGTCTAAACTTCTTGGAATTTACTGAAATGATTATGAATTCATTGCTCGAAGAAATGCTTTGAGGAATACCAAAAACACTCTGATTCACCAATTGAGTTTTCCCTTGAAATGTTTTTTTAGTGTTCCGACATCTTGGAAATTAAAAATCGAACGAGGAGCGAAGCAACATGTGACTTTAAATTATAGAATCCAGGTACACATGAATTGTTTCAAGCAATAATGTCATTATCAGCGAGTAAAAATGTCATTGTGTGTTTACGCAAAACTAAAATAGCCGAAGACGAGGAATTCTAGTGTCACCTTGCTGAAATTAGAGTAGGCGAGATATATTTAGAAGGTGCGTGCGAGCGAGACGGGTATAGTTGAATGGGTTATGCGTTGCTAGGCGACGGATTCTGAAAATATGAAGCGTTCGGGGATGTCTTACCTGTGAATGAGGGTTGTCTATTTATCATTTGCCACCAGAGGGACGGTAGGGTCATTCGTGTCAAATGTATGACAGCTATATCGTGACATATGACAGCTGTGTCACACGACATTGACACGAGAGACCCTAGGGCCTAGGGCTAAATAGCGTTAAATATCCCTCATTGTGATGGGATCGTTGGAGAGCGTGACTCTCGGCTCAAATCAATACGATCAGGTGATCTGTCTGATCGTTTCCTGGTTAGTTATAAATCTTCTCTATTTTTACCTTCATTGCTTTTAAATTAATTGAAATATTAACTTGATGATAACCTTGTATTTTAGTCTCAACTCATGGTGCCTCCAAAAATGTTTGTGTGAAAATTATTTAATTAATATGTTATTTAAATCACCATCTTATTTGTATAACTAGCTGTCCCGGCAAACGTTGTTTTGCCATTTAAAGTATATTTTCTACATCATCAGTTGATACATGTTTTACCCCCTCTTTTGTCCCCTAAGAGGGTGTGGGGGGGAAGGTCATACACCAGATGTTAAGTTGAAAAACACAGTTAATACCTAATAATATGAAGTAAGTCCACTAAAGAAAAAAGTTGTAAACAAAATATGACCCCTCTTTGGTCCCCAGAGAGGGTTGAGAGGGTTGAGAGGGGAGGGGGGGGAGGATTTTTATACACCAGATGCTCAACATCTTGACACACACATATATATTATATTTGTCTTGATGGAAGAAGACAAATATAATATATCTGTGAAAACCGTATGCAAATCTGTGAAAACCGTATGCAAATCGGATCAGTAGTTTTCGTGTTAAAGGAAAAAGTTTGATACAAAATCTGACCCCCTCTTTTGTCCCCTTAGAGGGGTGGGGGGAAAAAATTTTATACACCAGATGTTAAGTTGGAAGAAGATAAATATATCTGCGAAAACCACATTCAAATCGGATCAGTATTTTTCGTGTGATGCTGGAACAAACATACAGACAGACAGAAAGAGTGACAGACAGACAGACAGACAAAAAACTAACCACATTTTTGGCTTCTATAGCGATGTAGTGACAAAGGTGTAATTTCGGGTGTCATTTCATATCTTTTATGCACTACAACAGAATATTGTCTTCCCTCCGCACGCGCTTTGGTGACGCCCACTATCGTAATATTTTAATTTCGCCATAATTTCAAAACCAAACGTCCAATTTTAATCATTTAATCATTCAAAGACCAAATATTATCTACATAAACTGTACTTAGTGATAAAATAATTTATTTTGATAAGGATTAATAGCGTGAGTAAAATATATCCGTTTAAATGTAGTCCAAAAAAAATTCAGGATTTTTAAATAAATAAATGGTTATTGTGCCTCACTCGACATAGATAGGTATAGTGTGTCGCGGACTTTTTTGTAGATATTTATAAGATCTACAATTACTTAGAACATTTTATGGTTCTATCTTTTATAGTTTAGGCAGCGTACGCAAAATAAGTAACTTTTCTAGCTGATTTTTTACACCTTGCGTCCGAAAAACTCAAATATCTTACGGAACCCTACTTTTTTCCAAAATAATATGTAGCCTATGTTCAGCAGAAATAATGTAGGATTCCAATAGCAAAAGAATTTTTCAAATCGGTCCAGTAGTTTCGGAGCCTATTCGACTCAAACAAACAAACAAACAAACAAACAAACAAAAAATCAAATCTTTCCTCTTTATAATAGTAGTGTAGATTAGTAAATTATACTTTGTTCCTTGTATTTATTGCCAAAAACTCTTGAAGGAAGCTTCTAGGAAGGTGAATTCTAAAATATGGCCTAAAATCTCAAGTGTAAAGAAAAGTCACGAATGTAAAGAATAGAGAGTGCTACTGTGTATTTGGCACACACTTGGGCACTTGCAATTGCGTAACTGGCCTGGTTTCAAAGAAATCTGTAACTGTCACCGAATCCGATGTAGGTGGCATTTTTATTAGGCTAGGCTCTAAACCTTGCACATAGTAATGCTCGTTTTCTTTTACTATCAGGCGATATACAGCTCGTTTGGTTGGTTCCAATGCAACCTCAATAGCATCTAGTAGTACAGCTGATAACGCCGCAACTGGGTCATGGGTACCGGGCGGCGCGCGCGCCGAAAACGTCACTTTCACCGCGGCTGAGGGGGGGGAAACGAAGTAACATGGCTGGCGTTGGTTTGCATCGCTGTTCTGATGGTTTAAACATTAAGTGGTACCATAGGCCATGGTGGATAAACATGATTAGCACCTTCTTGGACGAATAGGAGATTTTAATACACGGTTGCTGATTGCGTTGAGTCGCTCTGACGTTTTAAGAGGTTCTATAGTGGACTATGGTGGATAACTATGACTGGTATCTTCTTGGACTAATAGGAGATATTAATACAAGGTTGCTCGCTGCGTCGCTGTTCTGACGTTTTAAGAGGCTCCATATGCCATGCAACGCACCCGCAGCTCTTCTGATGTTGCGAGTGTCCATGGGCGACGGTAGTTGCTTACCATCAGGTGACTCTTTGTCAAACGTCGAATAAAACGTTCTGTTTATCTGTCTATGCTGATGCTGGTGCTACACTCGAGCGTGAAAACATTTCAATAATACATCCTAATTCCTAATTGAAGCCATATAATTTGAGTCAAATGTGTTAGAGTTACTACTACTATTGAGAAGCATAATTATTATGCTCGTTGGTAATTTGTTTTGGATAATCTTCAGCACCAACACCTTGCACAATTTCATATTATTAGGATATAGGTCCAACCGTTCTGGTAGTTTTGTTCATGAATAAGATATTTATTTAGTCATTGTTTTAAATGCAAATGTCGGAGAATTAATACAATGTTCGCACATTTACAATTCAAATCTACTTAACGATGGCCACGGTACTAAATATGAAGTTAAAAACTGAGTATCAAACGATACACGAAAAAGAATAGTGTTTCCGTGAGATGCGGTATGTAGACTTTATTGACAAAATGCAAATTATTGATAGGTCTATAGACCAAACCATAGATCTAGAAACTAACGGTCTAACTACAAAAGATTTAAACACCTGTTGAACAGTTGATTAGAAAAAAAAAATCAGTACTTACATAATATATTAACATAATGGTGTCAAAACGACTGTTCAACAGATGTTTAATCTTTTGTAGTTAGACCGTGAATATTTCACATAAATGCTCCTCTCGTCATGTCATCCACTAAGGCCCGTATAAGTCGTACTCAAGATGCATCTCGGTCTCAAGACACCGTTCAGGCTCTGTGATTGGTTAGCTGTCAAAATTTGGACCAATCACAGAGCCGAACCGCGTCTTGAGACCGGGTCGCATTTTAAGTACTGACTATTTATACGGGCCTAAGAAAGGATTAAATTACCCTTGGGGCGTTTACAATGCACTACACGGAATTTTACCGTCCGGCGCGGCGTCCCGATTTCTTACGTTTTGATATTATGGCAAACGTGAAAGTTATGAATGCCGGACGGTAAAATTCCGTGTAGTGCACAAACGCCTTTAGGGGATTAATGGAGGATCAAAAGTTGCCTGCCAGGAATAGCCTTCAGTCGACTAGAACTGCGGAAAAGCAGGGAAACCCTACTCGGCACGAACACGTCAGCTAGATTATAATAATGATAATGATTAATGATGAAGTCGATGAAGATAATGACGACGATTGTCCAAAACTGGCCATTCAAACTCCGAATCTTGAGAACCGTGGAATTCCACAAGTGAAAGTAAGTGTGCCTTTCTACAGCATGACTGGTGAGTCAATACCGATATTTAAGGAGAGTATTCAGTACTCGATTCTCATTATAAATATGTAATAAAATTAGGTTCTTAATTTTTTTCGAATTTCCCAAAAATTAATGAATCATGGATACTAAGTAAATTACGCGGCTAGGCAAGTAGACATACTATGCGGCCGGTGCAGAGGCGTGCGCTACCAAAGAAACACCACACAACTACCCCTCCCGCTCGCGGTGTCCATGCGTTGGGTAAATAATTATTTAACTTTAAGCTACATTTACTCAGTGATCAATTGATATTATTTTTTTATATTATTTTTTTCCAACTAATATAATAGCCAAATATCACGTCCTCAAGTATTGAACATGTCTCACCAGTCACGCAGTATACGCCACAAGTACAAATTCGTTGTGCCACCAAATATTCGCGTGAGCTTGTACGTCGTTGGCTAAAACTAGCTGGCGTGTTGAACTTTGTATCACTTTCCTACTAATATAAACCTTCCTTGGATTTCCGCGAACATTTCAATTTTCAAGACTAAAATTAGCCAAATCTGTTCGACCGTTCTCGAGTTTTAGCGAGTATAACAAAATTTGAAATTGATTGCCCATGATCGGTTATGCTTTAAGACGTTAAAGCACAATCGATCATGGGCAATTGACTATTGACAATTAACTAGACCAAGATGGTCCATCTTGGTCAGGTTTATAGAGTGGCCTTGGTAAGACATCAAATACAAATTACGCTAAGGGCATCTTTAAATTATGTATTTACAAAAGACATGTCATTAAAATAGTGATTAGTATGGATCGTCCATACTAATATAGTAAATCCGAAAGTGTGTATCTCTGTCTGTCCATATTATGTTTCTCTGTTACCTATTTACGTCCAAACGACTGGACCAATTTTGCTGATTTGATATGGATTTATTTTGATTCCCGGGAAAGGACAAAGGATACCATTTATCCCGTATGTAAACGAATTTCCGTGCAAACTAGTTGTGGGCGTCATCAAATGAAAATCCAATGTGATAAAGTAATATGCAACGAATTAAAATTAAAATACAAAGCGATAATGCAAGATGGCGGTTGACGACGCCATTTTGTTTTAATGTTGTAAATTAAACGAAAGAGTTATTTGATAGCAGACATGTAACACTAGAATAACCTTGTAAATTATTACTTCACAATTAAAATAAAGATTTTCTTTTTGTTTTGACGAAACTGATTCTATTTCATCGAGATTTTTTTACTTACTTAAATTACTACATACACGGTTGTATATTATGAATTTATGATAGCTGTGAAGTATTTTTAAAATATACAGTTGGGTGATATTATTTACTAACCAATTTTAAACTTTGAAAGTGGGACACCTAATCGTAGGTTTTCTCTATCATGTGAGACAAGACAAGACATAAGAACTAATTTTATTTAATGAGGCGATTAAGTAGCTGTCGATGATGATGATTAATTGTTAGTACCTCTACAATTTTGCGCGAATCTCACGATCAGTGAAGTGAAAGCCGTCTTAAGTAGAGCGGAACTCAAATCACAATTGTCAAACGCAAGAACCTAACAAAGAAAGGTTATTAATATCGTTAATTCTATATTTAATTTCGCATTGACACCCGCCCTGTCCGACGTGCGGCGGCGGAATGAGGTCGCGCGTTCCAATTTTGAAATTCGGCTTTCACTGACATTTATATTTTTTTTCATGCGGCTATCGATGATAGGCTGTGATATCGATTTATGCGGGCTACTCCTGATAGATTCAGGTATTTAGGCCATCTAATCTAGCGAGAATTCTAAGTACATTAGTTATGGCTAGGATCGGTTTCGTGTCGAACCTAAATTCGGTGTAGTCGAAAGGTCGCATTAAGGAGGTCGAGGCCGCATTCCTAAAATTGTAAATTAATTGTGACTGATTATTAATTATACGGCTGAGTTTTGCGTGTTGATAGTGAAGATGTAAAAGAATTGAGACACAATTTCGCAAATGTTAAAAGTTAGTAAATGGCTTTAAAAATCGTCAAGGTTACTTGACTTTCCTTACAAACAATGTAATAATTAATAACACTGTAAAGTACAATATACACGTTATAGGGTATACAATGATTTGTCCTTGACTGTCTAGTCACATTACTAACGTATCAGACAAAGACAAAGTATTGTACAAATATAATATCGTCTGTGTATGTTGATCTTTATACATATCAGTAAAAAGGGATATTGCAACATAATCTCGTTAAAATCTATTAATTTAGCTTTTTTACCGTAACAGTGCAACTTATTAAAAGAAGTAAATGAAGTAACAGCAATCGAACCATTAGACCTGATCGAAGCTGTCGATGGTTCAGCGAAACTCGATCCGTCGCGGTTACGTAAAGTGAAAACAATCAGGTTATGCCGCTGAGGAACTAATGAAAGTACCGCGGCCGCCATTTTGTTCACTTGAAGATCAATTCAAGGATAAGAATAGAAGAGGAAGGCTTGATATCTTGATAGAAGATCAATTTTGCCTATGAGTTCGCGCGCTTTAAAGATAATCCCAAGGGAAACTCCTTTTAAAGGTTATGTTGAGGTTAGAATATGTGTGAATTACATTTCTACTAAGTTTTATCAAAATATATGCAGTAGTTTTCATGTCATAGAGACACAAAATTTGTCCATCCAGCAATACATCACAAACTTTCACATTTGTGAAGTAGACTGTCAGCGTTTCCCAAAGGGTATTTTTGGTATTTTCAAGGGCTTTCGATTCATAGAACTATAGTTACTTGCATCCACAATCTACATAATAAGTAATAACTAAACTGTAATTTCCAAACACAAATAGTGAATACATACAACCGTAGTTGTCGTGATAAGGAATTGTTTACATATTATCCACTGAGGTCGGCTATTTGCGTCAAGAGCGCGGGCTTCCGCAAGGTCCGGTCTTAGTCCTTTTTTATTCTTATTGTGTAAAATTAAAATACCTATGAAATTATAGTATAGCGAGTTGGTAAACACGTTAGGACTCAAGAAACGAGTGTATCATCAACGCAGTGACCTGCCATATTCTCCTATATGAATCCATTTAATATATCTATGGTATTTCTGTTACGAAACTTACATTTTAATAGTTTTTTTATGACATTTCCCGTAAAATAGAGATTTTATTTGTCTCATGCCCTCTCTTTAACACGTTTGAACTAGAACGGTGTGCATTACACAATGTTTATGTACTGAGTAAGCGGGACGGAGTATGAAGGTTAGCAATTGCATTCGTAGACTTGAGTCAACTAATGACCCACGAGGACCGTACATTTTGCGATTATTATTGGAGCATAAGTAAGGTGATAACTGATAACCCATTAGGGTAGGTTTTGCCCTAGTTCTGGATTGTTACTGGCGAATAATCAAGGTGATACCTACTTATATATTATATTCTGTGGTGATACTCAAATAATAACCCATTAGGACCGTACCTCATGGTAGTACTTATTAGTTCCATGCCGTACCTACGTTTACCACGGCATTATAATGTACTGATGTTTTCTGTTAACTCAAAGATTTTATCTTAACACCAAACTCGAGTGTACTCGATAACAGTAAAAGTAGTTTTATTACGACGAAAGTAGTTTAATACTTTTTAAAATAGCCACGTCGATTGAGGTTCAGATATTACAGCAATTAAATGCTCCTTTATCGCAAGTATAACCTTATTTATAGTGCCATAAGGTTTATAATTATATCATCTTGTTGACTATACCTTTAGACTAGAGTTATAATATGCGTCCGCCAGAACGCGCGGTTTGGCGGCTACACTGCGAGATGACAAGCAATTGTATGTAAATGCCAGTGCGACCGCGCCGCTATTTAAATCGTTACATACATTAATTGTTTGTAATTTCACGGTGAAACCGTCACACAGCGCGCTCGCGCCGCCGCATATAAACCCAACCTTAACTAGTTTTGTCGTGACGTTTCTTTGTAGTACGACGCAGTTTATGTACGGTATCAAATCAAGAGTCTTATTGTGATTTATGACGTAGCTACAAGCATAAATATCAGTTGTTAACTCTTTATTGACTTTTATTGTAACGTCATCAGAATCATTTTTGATTTCAGTCTCGCCATTGTCTTTAGCGTCATCGTATACGTCATTTGTAGTTCTAAAAGACGCTTTTGACGATATTTTGTAAAGCGCAGAGGCTGACTCACTCTCAATTCTGTCAATGTTATCGAAGTATAATTTTGTATGTGGCTAAAATTAAGAATAACGCTTATGGTCTATGGAGTATTGCCATTAGGTAGATCTTCAGAACTGAATGCTAATGTAAACGGGACCGAAACTGCATAGTTGCTAGTTCTTCTTACATCTATAGGGGTCATATTATACAGGAGAACTTTTGACATATTTGACATGTCTTCCATTATGTCATTTTGATTGACAGCTTGTGAGCATTCAAGCCCCCAATGCAAAGCTATCCTTGTAGGTCAGTAGTATGACGTCATTATACTGTAAATATTTTAATATGCATGTATAGTTCACTACCAATAACAAAGATGTCAATTTCTTAGAATCAGAAAGTAGTGCAAGGATTTTCATGGGCACAGACCACAGACGTAGAGTACATCAGGGCTCCCAGAAGATGTTCTTTAGCTCACATCTTATTGGTAGTAACAATAATAACCCTCTTAACGCAGTCGTGTAAGAATTAACGACGATATTATTCCTGTCATTGAATACTCAACTTGTTAAACCGCGCCCCGCGTAAGTGGGTCAAAGGCGAGGAAACACGGTACGTTCGTTGTCTTTGGACAATGTATTTTATGAATTGTGATTTACTATATGCCCCTGACTCGAGCAGAACTTGTGTGTCGCACAGGAACCGTACATTTTTATACTTTTCATACATTCAATTACGCGATATAGTAATTTGTTCATAGTCTTTGGGAAAACATATTATTTTCTACTTACTAGCTCATTTATGTGAAAAGTGTTTTTTTTTAATTTGAAATCATTTTCCCTGTCCTAACTCCTAAGGCTGCGTTTCCACCGGAGCTGAGCTAAACTGCGTTGCGAAGAATGTGTTTTTAAGAACCAATAGAAACGCCTCATTTGTCTGACCACGTTCAGCGCAACGATTCTATTGGTTCTTGTAAAACACATTGCTTGCAACGCAAAAAGACCCCACAAAATGTTACCCATGAGTGGACTAAGAAGTCCACTCATGTCTTCATTTGTGGTAAGAAGCTTCTAAAGAGTTTGCTTCTCAACCCTCGCTACCAAATTGCACACTTCCGAATCTCGACCTTAGAGCGTTCGACATTGACCCGCTGGCCCACTCCTTAATGCCTATGTGACCTACTGCGTTATGGAATGCGTTGGTAATTGCGTTTGCTTCTTCTTCTTTTATTATGGTGACCTTTATTTTGCCAATATCTGTTTTTGAAGACATTTAATGCATATGTGACCTACTGCGTCCCTAATCAAGAATCAAGGGTTAGTAATTGCATTTGCTTCTTCCTCTTTTTATTGTTGCGGCCTCAATGATTTGCCAATGCCTATGTGACCCTTCTGCGTTTTTTTCCTTTTTTGGCAATTTGAACAACGGTTGGTGACTTTTTATTGCTTTTTCTTATATTTTTTTTCTGTTATGGTGACCTTAGTGGCTTCCCAATGCCTATGTGACCTACTGCCTAATGTAATGGGTTTGTGATTTGTTTTTTAATTTTGTACTTCTTCCTTTTTATTATGTAAGCCTTAATGATTTGCCAATGCCTGTTTTTTAAGGCTTTGCCCATGTTGAGTCCTCAATGCCTATGTGATGGTTAGTAATTTTTTTTGATTCTTCTTCTTTTCTTTTTTAACCCCATCATCAGGAAGCATAATTTTCAAATTTTTGTTGTTCTCTTAATTTTATCTTCATTTTTTCACTTTTTTTTAATATATTCCTTGGCATTGTAGTTTTTGACCTTGGTATCTATGTTATCATATCGATTGTGTATACAGACGACCTTATATCAATAAAAATTGTTGATCGATTATATAAGTTTCAATGTCGTGTTATAAAAAAAATACTGTCTTAAATTGTTGATGGCCCTAATTTTTTGCTTCATGCTTGCCTAGGTTGCTGGTATTGAGTCTCTTCTATGTTGAACGCGACTTTTGTACGATTTTCCTAAAACTCAAGTATTTAACCTGTTTCTTCATAAGTTACCTCCACTTCTGATTTAAATGTATGTAAAAACATTAATGGCTTGTTTTTATTGGTTTTATGCTTATCAAATCACAAAAAACGCCTCTGGGCTTTGACCTTTAAAACATTTGTCACTTTCAAACTGACCTTTAAAAAAAATCTTCCCAATCTGTCACTTTCAAATTTCGAACGCGAGCGGCCATCTTGCCCGCGTAACGTAGCGGTGCACGTAATCGGTTTCGCCGCTTGTAACGGATGACACAAGAAGTTACGGTACTATAGTTCGAGCATGTTATGTCGGGCCGCAGAGTGAAGCTGACCTAGCACATTGGTGACGTTAGACATAGAGCTGCAGGCGATGGGTGGAGTTGAGTAATAATAGCTCCCACACCGGTTTCGGTGACGGTGGCCGGTTTCATTGAAATCAGGCCAGCTACGCAGGAGTAATTTTATAATGCCCAAGTGTGTGCGCAGTACACGAG
Organism: Plebejus argus; assembly: GCA_905404155.3. Classification (NCBI taxonomy): domain Eukaryota; kingdom Metazoa; phylum Arthropoda; class Insecta; order Lepidoptera; family Lycaenidae; genus Plebejus; species Plebejus argus. Next base: position 6,889,397 of record FR989948.1, on the reverse strand, counting down.
AGCACTCTCTATTCCTTTACCCTCATAGTCCAGTGGGACGGCAGAACGACACGACCGGCGAGAGATCAGGCGCAGGACCGACTTTTTACATGCCCATCCGACGCATGGATCATCTTACTTGTCAGACAATCAGGTGATCAGCCTGCATTTCCTAACCAAACTTGGAAATAACATGTTTCCAACGCGGAAATCGAACCCACGACCTCCGAGTCAAGAGCCGCGCTCTATACCACTAGACCACGGAGGCGTTAAGTATGCAAAATACGAGCACTGCATTCTGTGAAGAGGTTCGCACTCAGTAAAGCTTGCAGATGATAACGAATTTTGCCAGTAGTCGTAGTGGTCCATATTTTTATGTTTACAAAAAAATATTGGACCAATACTACTAAACTGGCACCATTCAGAATTATAATCTGCATGCTTTTGTGAGTTTAAATCCATTTGCAGAATGGAATCCTCACTCGTCACTATTTGCATACTTAACTCTACAAAGCAACCGTTCTAACGGGTCAGGCCTTGTACCTTTACCGTGGGAGAGCCATGCTTCGGCACGAATGGGCCGGCTCGACCGGATAAATACCACAGGCTCACAGAAAACCGGCGTGAAACAGCGCTTACGCTGTGTTTCGCCGAGTGAGTGAGTTTACCGGAGGCCCAATCTCCTTTTTTTTTTTTTTTTTTTTATTAAATAAGGGGGCAAACGAGCAAACGGGTCACCTGATGGTAAGCAACTACCGTCGCCCATGGACACTCGCAACATCCGAAGAGCTGCAGGTGCGTTGCCGGCCTTTTAAGAGGGAATACGCTCTTTTCTTGAAGGTTTGCAGGTCATATAGGTCCGGAAATACTGCTGGTGACAGTTCGTTCCAGAGTTTTACAGTGCGCGGCAGAAAGTTACGCGAAAATCGCACTGTGGAAGACTGCCACTCATCAAGGTGATGAGGATGGTATGTTTTTCGCGTGGGACGATGGCGAAAAGTTGCAGGTGGTATGATTCCGAACAATTCCTCAGAGCACTCCCCGTAATACAACCGATAGAGGATGCAGAGTGAAGCTACATCTCGGCGTAATTCCAAGGGGTCCAAGCTGTTCGAAACACTATGGCAGTCAACAATTCGAGCGGCCCTTCGTTGGATACGATCCAGAGGGAGCAGTTGGTATTTTGGCGCCCCTGCCCAGAGATGAGAACAATATTCCATGTGAGGCCGAACCTGCGCCTTGTAGAGTTGTAGGCGTTGGTCCGGACTGAAGTACTGTCTCGCTCTGTTAAGAACACCAAGCTTCTTCGAGGCTAACTTGGCCTTACCCTCTAGATGATATCGGAACTGGACTTCGCTCGATATGTTGACGCCAAGTATCTCAATGCTAGGGGAGATGGTTAAAGATGTGCCCTCGAAACGAGGATATATGACCATTGGTAACTCCTACCCTTTTCCGTTCCCTACCCTCCCTTATTTCCTTCCCTACCCTCCTCTATTCCCTTCCCTACCCTCCACTACCCTATTCCCTCGTAAAAGGCCGACAACGCACCTGTAGCTCTTCTGATGCTGCGAGTGTCCATGGGCGACGGAAATTGCTTTCCATCAGGTGACCCGTTTGCTCGTTTGCCCCCTTTTTTCATAAAAAAAACATGAAACTGTTTTGAGACTCAAACAATCGAACAAGAATGCCGCGTCCTACTCTAACAAACGTGAAATGACGTTGTTAGAGCAGGAAGTGGCATTCTCGTCCGATTGTTTGAGCCTCAAAACAGTTTCGTAGTAGCCCTACAGGCTGCAAATTGCAATATGTAGAGGCAAAACGCATAACATTGATAGATTTACAGTATAGTGTACTACGAGAATGAGCTTGCTTTTGCACTAGCTATTGGAGCTGCATCGCACGGAAGCAATCCGCTTCGAAATAAAGCAAGCCGCATGCCTGACATAGAATGTCAATAGAGTAAAATTTTCAAGCTACTTGAGTGGATTTTTGCGCTCCGCCTCGGCATGCGGCCCTTCATAGTGTTCGCGAACATTAGTGGGGCAGCGACTTTTAACGCGCACCACTCGGGTAACATCGGATAACTTCGGAAAATATCTTCTAGCGAGACAAAAGCAACCGTATTACTAAAAATGTTTAGGTTGAATTTCGTATGCTAATGGGTTTCTTCGTTGATACTTCCTGTCAGTTTAATTGGAGCTTTATCTTGTTACAGACAAGGTTGATTTTTGAGGTAGCATCAGAACAACTGAACCGGATCTAAACTCTATGCAATTTAGTAAAAGTTTTGCATGGGAATGTTTTTTTTTTATTATTCGTGTTACGGTATTCTTTGCCTCTTGTTCGTTTAAAAATAGAATACAGTTTTACATATTTTACGTGGTCCTTTAACTTTGTTGGAACAGGTTCTGGGGTTTTAGTGTCTAAACACACTAGGTCGAAATTACGCCGGCGTAAATTCCGCCGCAAATGTCATAGTGTCTCAACACACTAGGCTGAATTACGCCGACGTAAATTACGCCGCGTTTACGCCGCGTTTTAAACCCATACAAAATACGGGCGGAACGCGAGGGACGACACACTATTACGTCGCGTTCCGTCCGTATTTTGTATGCGTTTGACATTTGCGGCGGAATTTACGCCGGCGTAAATCAGCCTAGGCCTGTAGACAAGTGTCAAAACGCTAACGCTAACGTTACAAAATGTATGGGATTTGACATTAGTATTCGCTAGCGAAGCGATGACTTATGTCAAATCGCATACATTTTGTAACGTTAGAGTTAAGGCCGTCACAGACTTAGCTATAATATATATTAATATACCGTACTAAATACACTGAGACCAGAAATATATATTATAGCTGAGTGTGTGGTCACGCGAAAATTGTATAGAAAATATAATAATATTAATATGCCTAGCTATAAATATATTAATATATTATTATATTATAGCTAAGTCTGTGACGGCCTTTAGCGTTAGCGTTAGCGTTTTGCCACTTGTCTAGGGGGGCTAGTGTGTTTAGACCCAAACGCATACAAAATCCGGACGGAACGCGACGGAATAGTGTGTCATCCCTCGCGTTCCGTCCGTATTTTGTATGCGTTTGAAACGCGGCGGAATTTACGCCGGCGTAACTTCGGCCTAGTGTCTTAATAGTGTGTTTACACACCTCATAACTAGATGACGCCCGCAACTCCGTTGGGCCAAAATGAACGGTAGATTTTGCCGGAATAAAAAGGTAATGCATATATTTATGTCCTTTCCCGGAACTCAAAGTAGGTATGTCTATACCAAATTTCAGCGAAATCGGTTCAGCGGTTTGGATCTGAAGGGCTGTAACAGACAGATCGCTGAACCGATTTGGGGTATGGAGAAACTTAAATAAGGACATAGGGTCTAGGGATACCTTTTATCCCGGAAAAATGTACGGTTGCCGCGCGATAAACGAATTTGCAGGCGACTTAGTACTGACAAGTACAGTCCGACAAGGCTTTATATGAATATTGTGTCAATGATGTCAATAGGCGCTGCTGGTAAAGGGAGAACTGTCAAACACATATTGTAAAAAATGACGTTTTTGTATGATAGAAGCGTTTAGTTTTTTTCTCGTCACGTTCATGTAGAGCCTTGTCGAACTATACTGACTACAGCAGGCTGTACGCTTAGCATGGCCACTGTAGAAATTACGAAAGAATAGAAACACTCACAGTTTTTGCGGACAAACTGACGGATTCACTTTGTCAATCTGTCACTTTGTCTATTCTTTCATAGAAAGAAACCGTTTCTATGGTGACCATGCTAAGCATGCAGCTGTATACAACACGTTTTAAAAGCTTCGTCTTGATGATCTATCATAGGAATTCGCGTATTTCCTAGATCTTTCTGGATGTTTCCTCAATTCTCAGTCCATTCCGCTCTGTGATTTAACACCGTTACACAGAGTTTACCGTTTGTCAGTCAGTGAAAGTGTAAAAGTGAAACTGCGATGGTGGTGGTGTTGTTTTTTTTTTTCGGAAACTAAAGCAGTGGGATTTGTCACCAACTTTTTTGGAAACTTAGCGATGATTTTTGCCTTCAACTTTTTTAGGATGAAAGGTGTTCAAATGATCAAATTAGTAAGTGCTGATGACTATTTATGGAAATATAATAACATGGATTATTTTCTTGTTTCTCCTTTTTTCGAAGTAAGGCAATTTTTTAAGTAGGTCACAGTTTTTTTGGGCAATGAGACTAGGACTTAGAGTGTTGGCTTTTTGGAAAGTGCTTTGTCATTTTAGGTGCGCCGTGCGACGGAATAAGAGCGACCGCAGACTTACAATTTCAAGTTGTACAACTACAGTCTGTCAAGAAAGTCATGACAGGCGGGAAAATTTTCTAAACGTAATGATAATCACGCTTTGTGTTGTTTTCTTTGTATTTTTACAGAGAACGCTTATTACATTTTAAATATTGTCACCTTGCATTATGCGAATGCGAATTATTATTAATTCGCATTCGCATGAATAAAAAAATAATATGAGAACTTTATAGTTCTCATATTATTTTTTTCATTTAAAAATTGTAGTTGACTGTAGTTGTACAACTTGAAATTGTAAGTCTGCGGTCGCTCTAACAGTTATGGTCCAAGCAAGGCGCAAATCTTCATAAAATATTATTTAACCTTTCTGCCAAATTTTGATATATTGATCCTTGTTAAAATTAAAAATACACGTATTTTTTTTGGTTAAATGGACTCTCTTAATGATACCTAAACCCTGGAAAAAATTTGGCAGGAAGGTTTAATGCATCCTGTAGGCCTACTACGAAACCGTTTTGAGACTCAAACAATCGGACGAGAATGCCGCGTCCAGAGTGCGTAGTGCGAGTTTAATTCGATCACACTCATCGAGAACGTTAACGCGAATTTGTATGGGATCAAAGCGGTATCCACGTAAGCCAGTAGGTGGCGCTGCTTTGATCCCATACAAATTCGCGTAAACGTGTTTGATGCGTATGATCTAATAAAACTCGCACTACGCACTCTGCTCTAACAATTACTGTCGTTTCTCGTTTGTTAGAGTAGGACGAAACATTCTCGTACGATTGAGTCTCAAAACCGTTTCGTGGTACGGGCTCTGTATATGAAACTGGATGGCGTCCGCAATTCCGTTGCGTCAAAATTCGTTTATCGCGCAGATGGCCGTACATTTTCCGGGATAAAAAGTATCCTATGTCCTTTCCCGGGACTCCAAAGTATCTCTGCATGCCTTCACAGTATAGCAATATCCCTACAGTAGTGAAACGAATGTACTTGCGCAGAGCAACGGAGGGGTACCCGCGGGGAAGCGGGCGGCGCGGGCCCGCGCTCTCAAACTCGCGGAGTTTGAACGCATTCGCGCGCAGGTGTGACGTTGGCGCGTTGTCTACGAATTTTGTGTTGTAAAACGATAACTTATCTTATAAACAATGGGATATAATAAGTGTTCAGTGTACAGAATATGTAAATCTGATTCAAAAAACAAAAAGGATTTAAATTGTCATAAAATACATATAATATCGACTCACAGTTTACACTAATATTGTGTTGGCCTTGGTGGAATTTATTTGCAATTTGCATCGCTGTTTTATTGTTTACGTTGTAAGAAGTGTAACAAGGAGAGAAACAATATAGAATAAAAAAAACTGTCAAATACCCTGTTACATACTAATTAGTACCTACCTAGCTAGGTACACAGGGCCACACATCAAGTGTAACATTTTGACCTTTGGACCGCTCTTACCGCGCACGTAATAAGAGCGAGTTTTGAAGTGCTTCTGTTACACCTGACGTGTGGCCTACCGTACCTACCAATTGTTATAATATGATTAATTATTGTTGGATATCAAAGCGCACGGAGTGCGCGGCCAAGTTCCAGCAGGCCGCGCGCATGCCGTGCACTATTTACACGAACGGTTTCGACGCACTTTTGACCCCCTTGTATCTCAGTGCCTATTGCGAGAGCAAAGATAAAATTTTACCTACCTAATTATATACTAGTACTTACGCAATATACCAAATTTCATACATATAGATTTGTTAGATACTGAAATATTTCCTTGTAAAAATAGCTAATTTTGGCACTGACTCACTGACCGGTAATCAAAATTCACTGGCCACTTCCAGTTGTCGTAGCGTTATGAAATTTGGCACACAGGTTGTTTGTTATATGTAGATTAACAAAAAATTAAGAAATTTGAGAAATTGGTCAAGCGTGAGTCGGCTCATCTATGAATTTGAGATAAAAATCGGTAATCAAAACCTCTAGGCCACTTCCAGTTGTCGTAGCGTTATGAAATTTGGCACACAGGTTGTTTGTTATATGTAGATTAACAAAAAATTAAGAAATTTGAGAAATTGGTCAAGCGTGAGTCGGCTTCAAAACCTCTAGGCCACTTCCAGTTGTCGTAGCGTTATGAAATTTGGCACACAGGTTGTTTGTTATATGTAGATTAACAAAAAATTAAGAAATTTGAGAAATTGGTCAAGCGTGAGTCGGCTCATCTATGAATTTGAGATAAAAATCGGTAATCAAAACCTCTAGGCCACTTCCAGTTGTCGTAGCGTTATGAAATTTGGCACACAGGTTGTTTGTTATATGTAGATTAACAAAAAATTAAGAAATTTGAGAAATTGGTCAAGCGTGAGTCGGCTTCAAAACCTCTAGGCCACTTCCAGTTGTCGTAGCGTTATGAAATTTGGCACACAGGTTGTTTGTTATATGTAGATTAACAAAAAATTAAGAAATTCGAGAAATTGGTCAAGCGTGAGTCGGCTCATCTATGAATTTGAGATAAAAATCGGTAATCAAAACCTCTAGGCCACTTCCAGTTGTCGTAGCGTTTTGAAATTTGGCACACAGGTTGTTTGTTATATGTAGATTAACAAAAAATTAAGAAATTTGAGCAATTGGTCAAGCGTGAGTCGGCTTCAAAACCTCTAGGCCACTTCCAGTTGTCGTAGCGTTATGAAATTTGGCACACAGGTTGTTTGTTATGTAGATTAACAAAAAATTAAGAAATTCGAGAAATTGGTCAAGCGTGAGTCGGCTCATCTATGAATTTGAGATAAAAATCAGTAATCAAAACCTCTAGGCCACTTCCAGTTGTCGTAGCGTTATGAAATTTGGCACACAGGTTGTTTGTTATATGTAGATTAACAAAAAATTAAGAAATTTGAGAAATTGGTCAAGCGTGAGTCGGCTCATCTATGAATTTGAGATAAAAATCGGTAACCAAAACCTCTAGGCCACTTCCAGTTGTCGTAGCGTTATGAAATTTGGCACACAAGTTGTTTGTTATATGTAGATTAACAAAAAATTAAGAAATTTGAGAAATTGGTCAAGCGTGAGTCGGCTCATCTATGAATTTGAGATAAAAATTAATATGTACAAGTAAATACACTGAAATAAGATGAGGAGGAAAGAAACAAATTGGTATGATTCCTTAAAAAAAGTATTGAAATCTCACCAAAAACATACCTGTTAAAACGGGGCCAAGTTCCTATTCACTAATTGTTCGCCTTAAAAAAGAGTTGAAATCCAATTCAATGCCAAGTTTAGATGCACTTCCAAATCGATCATAATCATCTTCATCAACAGCCTGATCCTAAATACTTCTAAATTTGAACTTGGCAGGTATTCATGCTAGTAGCACTTGATAATTATTGTATAATTTTTAAATTTAAATATAAGATATCTATGTGATTAAATTAACCTGCCAAGTTCAAATTTAGAAGTATTTAGGATCAGGCTGTTGATGAAGATGATTATGATCGATTTGGAAGTGCATCTAAACTTGGCATTGAATTGGATTTCAACTCTTTTTTAAGGCGAACAATTAGTGAATAGGAACTTGGCCCCGTTTTAACAGGTATGTTTTTGGTGAGATTTTATATATAATCCGAATGCGTCTTCATTATTTTAATCCTTCGATCGTGGATTCTTGGAAATCTATTGTTATTCTATTGTGTCTTGCTCACCGGTGAGCTTATGGGGCTTGATAGGTTAATAAAATTTTTAAACCCATAGAACTACAACGTTTAAACCCATACTAATTAGTAATTACTAATATTATAAATGCGAAAGTGTGTCTGTCTATCTGTCTGTCTGTTACCTCTTCACGCCCAAACTGCTGGACCGATTTTGCTGAAAGTTGGCATGGAGATACTTTGAGTCCCGGGAAAGGACAAAGGATACTTTTTGTCCTGGAAAAATGTACGGTTCCCGTGAGATTAACGAGTTTTGGCACAACGGAGTTGCGCGCATCATCTAGTAAAGAACTCAAATCATCTAAAAATAAAGTTTCACGTAAATATCTGGCAGTACGACATAATATGTAAATATAACACGCTGATTAATTACAAGCACAATATTTTATTTTTATTTTATTTCCCGTTTCGTGGCAAGTGGCAACCCTGGCATATCTGCTTGGTACTTACACCGGTGGCGGCATCGTGCGACATCAAAGGCGTTTCGTTACTGTAGGGATATTATATTGCTATACTGTGATGCCTTTCAGCAAATTTCGTTCAGCAGTTTGGCCGTGAAGAGGTAACAGACTCTAGACCCGCTATCCCCAACCCGCGGCCCGCCGGGACTTTATTTGTGGCCCGCGTGATGTTAAATAATTTTGAAAGTCATGCCCACCGGCAAAATAACTTAGTCTACGTGATAGTCGTTAAATTTTTTTCCACTTTTAAATCGTTAATTTTGAAGAATGTTATTTTATAACCCTTAAAAATTTTTGTTGCGGCCCGCGACACCAGGACCAAAACATGTTTGTGGCCCGCATGAAAAAAAGGTTGGAGACCACTGCTCTAGACAGAGTACAGACACGCTTTCGCATTTATAATGTTAGTATGGATTTTGTGGTTGGAGCTTCGTGGTTTGAAGCCGTTTAAAAGTATTATTATAATTTTCGCCATGGCGGTGTCAACTGTCGTCCGTCTCCCGGGTGGATTAAAAATAGATGTTTTATTCGCGAGCTGATAACTGTACATTCCGTTTCGAATAATAGCCCAAGACTCATTGAGAGCCACTGACAACCAGACTTTCGTCTTTTTCTAGAAGCTGAAAGTTTACTTGTACAATGTACATAGGCTATGTCCACATTGTGCCCTTTCATCTTCAATTTTCATAATCTTTTGACATTTCGAATGTCAAAAGATTATGAAAATTGAAGATGAAAGGGCACAATGTGGACATAGCTGACATAGCTATTCAGCATGACTGGTGAGTGGTGACTGGTGAGACATGTTCAATCCTCGAGTATTGAACATGTCTCACCACTCACGTAATATTTGGCTATTACATTAGTTGAAAAAATAATATAAAATTATGCAAAGAAAGAATCTTAGACTATTTGAATGAATGAATGAATGAATGAATGAATGAATGAATATACTTTATTGTGCACATCACAGTTACAAACACACATAAAATAAAAGCACTTAGACCTAATAAAATGAAGAGAGTGCACAAAGGCGGCCTTATTACTAAATAGCAATCTCTTCCAGGCAACCTTTGCAAGAAAGGAACAATTGCTGGAGAGAGGGTGTTGTGCTATAAGTAATTAAACTTTAATAAACAAAATATATATAATAATAATAATAATATATACATTAATTATAAATACTATCCTAATAAATACATACATAATAAATAATATTCAATACATAAAGTATAATATACTAAATAATTTATAATAATAAATAATAATAAATAATAATATAAATAATATAGTATACATATTATATAAATAAGGTAACATAATATTACATAGTTAACACAGTTTCAAATAATTAATAAATGTCGTGAATGGTGATATAATATTACGAACACTTATTGAGATAATATTCTTTAAGTCCTGACTTGAATGTTCCTAATGTTTTTGAGAGTCTCAATCTTGCAGGGAGGGAATTCCAAAGTAAGACGGATTGTACGGAATAGGATGAGTGGAAGTACTTGCTGTGGTGAATGGGGATATCAAGAAGGAGATTTTTATAGGAACGCAGTTCATGTCTGTCGGGATGACGGAAGTTAAAGATCTCTTTTAGGTATTTAGGACTGTTGGGATCAAATAGGATGGTATAAAGGAAGGAAAGTGCACGATAATTTCGTCGAAGACGAATGGGCAACCATTTGAGCCTTTTGCGGAACTCTGATACGTGGTCAAACTTGCGTAAGCCAAAGATGAACCTGATTGCCAAATTCTGGAGGCGCTCAAGTTTATTGAGTTGATCTTCGGTCAAGTTAATGAAGCAGGCATCAGCGTAGTCGAGGACAGAAAGGAACAGAGATTCGGCTAGGGTTACTTTGGTGGGAATCGGCAGTACATACCGAAGACGTTTCAGGGAATGCCACGTTGCATATATTTTCCTGCTAATCTCTTTCAGTTGCTGGGACCAAGATAGATGCTCATCAAAGTACACGCCAAGATTCTTCACAACCCTACTGTATGGTATTGTTACTCCATCAATAGACACCGATGGCAAAGTACTCCAGTCAATTCTAGATACGAGTCCTTGACTGCCTAGTATTATCAACTGAGACTTAACAGGGTTAATAAGAAGACCATTTTCTCTGCTCCAGTCGCATATAGCCGATAAGTCTCGGTTGATAACATCCACAGCCGCAGGTAATTCATCCAGAGTTGACTGGGTATAAATTTGCAGATCGTCAGCATATAAATGGAAACAGGCAGTAATGAATAGGGTGATGAAATTTATGAACAATGCAAAGAGTAATGGGGAAAGGACGCCACCCTGAGGGACACCGACAGTAGTATTGGTCCAATCTGAGAAAGATTCAGAGATTTTAACTCTCTGTCGGCGACCCGCAAGGTAACTTCGGAGTAATTGAATTACAGAGGGCGAGAGGTTAAAAGACGCTAACAGGCCAGTAAGAATGTCATGGTCAATGGAGTTGAAAGCGTTGCTGAAGTCAAGCAAGGTTAGAATGGTGAGCTTCTTATTGTCCATGCCAATTCGGATATCATCTGCCACCTTAACCAGAGCCGAAGTGGTACTATGGCCAGTACGAAAGCCAGACTGGTAAGCACTAAGTAGTTTATTGTCAGTGATATATTTTGTGAGTTGGTGATGAATGAGTCGCTCTAGGACTTTGGATAGAAAGGGGAGGATTGATATTGGACGGAAATCAGAAACATTTTTAGGACGCAAGGATTTAGGTAATGGGATTATGTGGGCAGATTTCCAGGTATCAGGGAAGGAGCAAGTTGATATGCAATAATTGAAAATGTGCAGTAGGACTGGTGAAATTATATCCAGGATCGGAATAATCATTCTGCGACTGATTCCATCATCACCAACGGAATTTGAAGCTATCTTAATGACATGTCTTTTAACCTCGCTCTCAGTAAATGGGGAAAAACAGAACTGCTCGGAGTTGCAAATCGGTAAGAGGGAAATTTTATTTAGAGTTGTCAGTTTAACATCCGGATCTAAGTTAGGAGAGCTGGTAAAATGTTTATTGATAATGTTGATATCAATATCACAAGAGCTATCTGAGTCGCGTTGATTCTTTCCAATGCCGAGTGACTTCAGAAACTTCCAAGTTTTTGCAGGGTCGCCATTCTCAATCGACGAATGAATATGACGGCGTTGAGCATCGCGACACATAGTGTTACATCGATTTCGTAATTTGATATATCTATCACGATGCTCAATCGAATTAGTTTTCTTGTATTTGGCCTTAGCTGCATGTTTGGCACTAATAAGGGACTTAATACTATCTGTTAACCATGGAGCAGGGAGATGTTTAATCCTAACTGGCTTTACAGGGGCATGTTTGTCATATAAGGATTTAAGTTGGCTATTAAATATCTCAACCTTAGTATCAGCCGATTCCGATGTGTACAGTGCTGTCCAGTCTATGTTGTGTGCGTCTTCCTTCAAGCTAACCAGATCCATGGAAGAGAAATTACGTTGAAAAAGTATTTTACGTTTGGGTTTAGGCACGCGAACATTATAAGCAACATAGATGAGATCATGGTACGAAAACATTTCGGCTGAACTCTGGCCATGTAAAGTTACAGAATTTGGCGATGATACAATGATGAGATCCAGCAAGGAGGGACTACAACCAGGAGAACAGTGTGTTGGATTAAGTGGCAATAAACTTAGGTTGTAGGTGTCCAAAATAGACTGAAGCGATTTTGTTCTACTATCATTTTTAACCATACAAGTGTTAAAATCGCCCATAATAATTGAATTTATGTAGTCAGGTTTGTGTAACTCAAGGATGCTGTCAAATGAAGAAAAGTAGTTATGGTGCATCGATGGACAGTAGAACACTCCCAGAAGCAGTTTAGTGCTAAAGGATACATCAACCTCAACCAATAAATATTCTAGTGCGTCAGGCGGTGGAGGCTGGGACGACGAACTGACAACAGTGTAAGAGAGGTCAGAGCGTAGATAGATCGCCACCCCGCCGCCGCCCCTTCCAACACGATCGTTGCGAATTAGTTTGTAGCCAGGTAGACTGTAACAGGTTGATGGCAAACAAGGCTTAAGCCACGTCTCCGACACTAAGATGGCGTCAACATTAACTTGATCAAATGAAGTCAGCATATCTGGATAATGAGCAGGAATGCTCTGTGCATTAATATGAACGGTCTTGAAGCAGTTTTTGACAGTGGAAAAGTTACTCAGAATGGTATCTCTAAGTGGGGTTAGCGAGTTGCTTGTGAAACTCTCGTCACTACACATTGAGGAAGCAGAAAAAAAGTCGTCTGAACATATTGTATCTGTGCTGAAATTCATTATGCAATATTAATAAATAAAGTATATATAATATATTTTAATATAATAAACTAATAATATTATGATAAATAATAATAAAATACGTCTTAATGACTATTTACAACTATATTAATTTAGAAATATATTTTCAATCTTACAATTATTATTATTTTTAATCTTCTTAAAATTTCTTTACCCAAAAACACCTCGTACCCACGGTGTCAATGAATTAATGATGATGATTATTATAATAAACCATAAAGACTAAATAGTAATAATACATGCACTGATACTTAATCATGTATACGTTAAACGGAATACATATTTTATTTCCATATTATGTCAAAAGGTGGTAATGACAATAGTGACAGCTGTCAAAGTCAGGTGGTGTGGTGGCTGGAGATTTTGACATAATATAAAAACATTAATTTTGATTTTTGCATAATCAAACAACAAGTGATCAACAATTATTAGTAACAAAGCGGTATACAGAATTAATAATTTGTGATAAAGAAATTACCTACATTTTTATAGCATGATAATGAGTATTGGTGAGGGTGAAATGCAGACAATAGAAAGTAAGCCAAAGGAATTTACAACATGTACAAAGTACAAACAAAAAGTAGGATTAGTTACAGGCTAGCTATAAAAATAATAATATGAGATGACTTATATATATACAAGCAGAAAGCGGTACTAATATCAGGTAACTAAAGCATAATATAATATAAGCCAAGATATATGAATTATGAAATAAGAATAGTTAATTAGTTACTTTTTTACTGGTCGATTTTGCCTTTGTTCCAGCCGTGTTCTTGCCTCTGGTTATGGTCACGAATGGGATATCAGCAGAAAGACTTCCAGAAATGGCATCAAGATCAGCCATGCTGTGGACACGGACTTTGGAGCCATCAGGGGCAATGACAAGCACCGAGCCATTCTGTGTCCAGCATTTTGTAACTCCGAAACGCTGTCTGGCTGCCACGAACACGTCATGCCTCTTTTTAATCAGAAACTCTGACAGGGTGCTCCCAGAGTTTTTTAATTTGGTCTTAGCGGCCCAAATTTTATTACGGACGGTAACATCATGAAATTTTATAAGGATTGGTCGTGGCTTAGATTCATTGGCTCGACCCAGGCGATGGCAGTATTTTACACAGGTTATATCAACCTCCGGGACTTGAAGCTGAGTTGATAACAATGACTCCACAACCTCAAGCTCAACTTTTTTTGCCTCGGAGACTCCGTGAAGCAACAGTATTTTCCTTCTTCGTCTCATCTCGTTTTGATCCTGCACTTCTGTCAAGACCTCAATCTGGGACTGCAATGTCTTAAGAGCCTCCAAGACGAATGACTTGAATGCACCGAATTCCGATGCCAGTGACGAGGTAGTGGTTGAAGGTGGACAAGAGTGAAGCTCTTGCTGGAACTCTGTCATCCTGGTGTTGAACAGTTCACTCATTTGGTTTATAGACTGTTTCAAAGACTCCATATTGAGATTTTAGTGATAAATAAAAAGTGTGCTGCTTACTATGTGATGATGGTGAATAAATCTTGAAATACTTGCTGTTTTTATTGCCAAATAAAGGAAATAGTGACACGGGTAGGTACAGGTAAGTTTCTTACATAATTTATTTAAATATTATTAATAAATTATTAATTTATTTGAGGAGCTCTTAAAAGTAAGTTTTAACTTTTCGCACGCCTACCCTCAAAAAGGGTACTCAAACTATTTTGGCAAACTATATTAGATAATGACCTTAAATATAAAAGTTCTATGTCCATTTTTGCTGTACTCCCTGTCATCAAAGTGCATCACACTATTCACATCATACGGCAGCGCTCGCAACTCAATGGGTAGTTTTTGTTTTTTGTTCCTTCGCGTACAATTCTATGGCGCCTAAAACAGAAACATTATGCTTATCTTTTCACTCAATACTTATACAATAAGTTTGTTTATTTGCACGCCTAGATTTTTCAGACTATTAGCTATGGATTGAGGGACTCATAACTGTATTTAAAAAGATAAAACCGACTTCAAAATTGTACGTAATTGAGAATGAAAACTTCCTATCTCCAAAACTACTGAACAGATTTTGATGAAACTTGCACTATTCCCTAAGTTGAACAATACCTAGTACAATAAAAAAAGAATCACTCAAATCGGAATCGTAGTTCCGGAGATATGCGTGAACAAACATAAAAACATACATACTCTTTTCATTTAAATTTTGCTGTACATTGCGAAAACTCTTATTTTCATAAAATTACCGCTACCTTTGGCAAAGTACAGTATAATATCAAGGTTATACAAATTATTGTAAAAGCGACTTTATTTTCAGATAAATAAGATAGATTTTCGTCTAAACTTAACACTTGTAGCCTTCAAACTGATCAAATTAGTAACAACTATATTCTATCCTTATACAAATAGAGTTCATTTTCGCCTGCACCACATCACACAACCTACGATGAAATGATCAAATTAAAAGAAACTCTAGTCCGATACAAATAAAGTACATTTTCGCCTGCACTAAGTAGCACACTTCGAGATAAAAGTGATCAAATTAAAATCAACCCTTACCATCATTACGAACTATAATTTAATACAAATAAAGTACTATTTCGCATACACAACATTCTAAACCTCGAGCTAAATGATTTAGTTAAAAGCAACTCTGATTCCATACAAATAAAGTACAAATTCACTTACATCACGTCGTAACTCGTACACCTATGTCTTAGGGGACCGTCGAATAAAAATCGATTCTATAATCAAAGAAATAAGGTACATTTTCGCCTACACCACATCGTAAACTTCGACACTAAATGAACAAATTAAAAGCAACTTTATCTGCATACATATAAAGCACAATAATCGACTGCACCACATCTTAAACCTCGACGATAATGATCGAATTAAAAGCAACTCTATCCTCATACGAATAAGGTACACTATAGCATGTTGGTCTCCGAGGCCGCGAAACGGGGTCAGTAGGTCAGTGGGTCCCGCGACCGGTCTGTAAGCCGTGAACTTGATAGCGCACAAGGTTCGAATCCCGTTGGAGTGAAGAAAAAAATATTTTAAAAAATACCTGTGGCACTCGGGGACTGCCGCGGTAAAGATATTGCATAGCATTTTTTGTCAACTTAATATGCGATTGTTATTGGACTGGTCGCACGCACACACACACCGTGCCGATAGAGGTGTTAGGTTTTTTTTCGTTACAGAATTTCTTGATTCGGTCGCCGCGCTCAAAGCTTGCGATAAAAGCTATGTAATAGCTTAAAAATTTGGTGTGAAATAAAGAAAATAAGGTTTTTTTATGAAATAAGGGGGCAAACGAGCAAACGGGTCACCTGATGGAAAGCAACTTCCGTCGCCCATGGACACTCGCAGCATCAGAAGAGCTGCAGGTGCGTTGCCGCCTGCCGGCCTTTTTAGAGGGAATAGGGTAAGGGAGGGTAGGGATGGGAAGGGAAGGGAAGGGAATAGGGTAGGGGATTGGGCCTCTGGTAAACTCACTCACTCGGCGAAACACAACGCAAGCGCTGTTTCACGCCCGTTTTCTGTGAGGACGTGGTATTTCTCCGGTCGAGCCGGCCCATTCGTGCCGAAGCATGGTTCTCCCACGTCAGGTGGGAAATAAGTAAAGAAACAAGTGTTGCTTGGGACGGAGTTGGGAGCAGAAATGTTAATTCTACTAGATGATGCCTGCAACTCCGCTGCGCCAAAATTCGTTTATCGCGCGGGAACCGTGCATTTTTCTGAGAAATATCCTATGTCCTTTCCCGGGACTCGAAGTATTTCCATACTTCGAAGTATTTCCATATTTAGAATTCTATCAAAGTCGGTTCAGTTCAGTGGTTGGGCATGAAGAGGTAACAGACAGACAGACACACTGTCGCGTTTATAATATTAGTATGGAGTATGGACTATCGAGTATCAACTATAGATAATTTGTTTTTTTTTTCTAGCAGTCATGATTAGTAGGTACTAGGTAATAGATACAGCCAGGCAGATGGACATATAGACAAAGAAGTCTCAGTAATAGAGTCACGTTGTTGCTTTCGATCAGGTCACCCGTTTGCTCGTTTGCCCCTTTTTTTTCCGGAGGGGGAAATGCATTACGCATACCACCCAGGCGCAGGGGGCGACCCGAGCGGTGATGTGGGACTCCCGTAGCTAATGAGACCACGGTATACCCACTAAACCCCCCCCCCATCTTCCGCCACGCCGCCTTTTGACGGGGCCACGGTAACGATACACACATCCGCGACCCCGCCAGCGGTCCGAAGACTCCACGATGAGCGCACAACACGTGCGCCCTCCTCCTCGGCCCCCACCAGGGCTGTAGCAGACGCCCCCCGAGTCTGCTACTTGGAGGCCATGTGGCAGATCAGGTTCGTTTGCCCCCCTTATTTTAATTTACTTCAAACAGTAGCTACAATGTTTCACAGTAGAATCAGTGAGAAGTTGGTAACAATGAGTATTGCACAAGGTAGGTTGTCGCTTACACAATTAATGTGGCGCAATCGTAGATATAGAGAGCGGTAGACACGGCCAACCGGTGTGTCGGATACAGGTCACGACTCACGCACGATTTAATGATCGCTCGGCTAAAGTAAAAGCGGAATTGTAGGTGTAGAGACCAGAGAGTGATAGACTCGGCCAACGGGTTTCTAAGGCACGGAAATAAATCAAGATAGAACGGCTAAGCGGGTGGAGTACGCGGAAAGCGCAGTAGTATTGTGTTATGCTAATAACTGCAATCTTCACGCTCGCGCTAATAGAAGCAGTACCAGGGGGTGTAGTGCGAGTTTTATTCGATCATACGCATCGAACACGTTATCGCGAATTTGTATGGGATCAAAGCAGCGCCATCTACTGGCCAACGTGGATACCGCTTTGATCCCATACAAATTCGCGTTAACGTTCTCGATGAGTATGATCGAATAAAACTCGCACTACACCCCCAGCATAATACCAGTAAATGTTTTGTTGACGTTTGACAACGTTTCTGTCAATATTCTGGATGTGTGCAACATGTCGGATTTTGGTCGGATTATTTACTGTATGTGCTAGTAACGCCCTCTGCTTCTACCCTTGCGCGTAATATTCCCTATAATCTATCCCTCCCTCTTACTAATAAAAACTTCTTATACATGCGTTCAACGTGTGAATAGTTAAACAGGAGTTTTTAAGTTATACACACGTTACACAGTCTATACATGGTCTATACAGAGAAATTTGTATGGAAATGACAGCATCGTTATACAGGCCTTATGTCAAAAAATGATTATTAGTAGAAAAAATCTTATGCACCCTCTATACACGCTGTATACCTTTTTATTAGTAAGAGGGTATATCAACATAAAAATATATTATGATTTATGATATCTCTCTATCCATAGCACACTGTCATGTCTATAACTTGTCTATGTGTACGCCAACTCGATAGTATCGATTCTGGCACGATTTCTGACTCTATGACGAATGGATTCGAATCACCGTGGAAATCGGGTATTGGGGTTGGGAAACCCACCTTGGATGGTGGGTGATTTAAGATTTAGTCATGGTGAAGTGTGAACTAGTGGTGGACTGTGGTAAACTTCAAGATTTATAGCACAGAAACCTGCGGCAACAAAACTATCCTGTGTCCTTTACCTTCCCCCAAAGTATCTCCATACTTACCAAATTTCAGCAAAATCGGTTCAGCGGTTTGATTGTGAAGAGGTAATAAACAGACAGACACTTTTGAATTTGAATTTACAATATTAGTATAGATTTTGAGGTAGTCCTCAATAAAGCCAATAGTCCCAGCGGCCAGCATCTACTCTATCTGGTGGTGCTGTGCGATACCTGTTGACTATGCATTAGTATTAGTGTAATCTCACCAAAAACATACCTGTTAAAACGGGGCCAAGTTCCTATTCACTAATTGTTCGCCTTAAAAAAGAGTTGAAATCCAATTCAATGCCAAGTTTAGATGCACTTCCA
The DNA here is from genome assembly GCA_905404155.3 of Plebejus argus. Lineage (NCBI taxonomy): Eukaryota > Metazoa > Arthropoda > Insecta > Lepidoptera > Lycaenidae > Plebejus > Plebejus argus. The sequence goes on along the minus strand of FR989948.1, from coordinate 6,870,636 downwards.
AATCGATCATAATCATCTTCATCAACAGCCTGATCCTAAATACTTCTAAATTTGAACTTGGCAGGTTTTCATGCTAGTAGCACTTGATAATTATTGTATAATTTTTAAATTTAAATATAAGATATCTATGTGATTAAATTAACCTGCCAAGTTCAAATTTAGAAGTATTTAGGATCAGGCTGTTGATGAAGATGATTATGATCGATTTGGAAGTGCATCTAAACTTGGCATTGAATTGGATTTCAACTCTTTTTTAAGGCGAACAATTAGTGAATAGGAACTTGGCCCCGTTTTAACAGGTATGTTTTTGGTGAGATTTCAATACTTTTTTTAAGGAATCATACCAATTTGTTTCTTTCCTCCTCATCTTATTTCAGTGTATTTACTTGTACATATTAATTTTTATCTCAAATTCATAGATGAGCCGACTCACGCTTGACCAATTACTCAAATTTCTTAATTTTTTGTTAATCTACATATAACAAACAACCTGTGTGCCAAATTTCATAACGCTACGACAACTGGAAGTGGCCTAGAGGTTTTGATTACCGATTTTTATCTCAAATTCATAGATGAGCCGACTCACGCTTGACCAATTTCTCAAATTTCTTAATTTTTTGTTAATCTACATATAACAAACAACCTGTGTGCCAAATTTCATAACGCTACGACAACTGGAAGTGGCCTAGAGGTTTTCATTACCGATTTTTATCTCAAATTCATAGATGAGCCGACTCACGCTTGACCAATTTCTCAAATTTCTTAATTTTTTGTTAATCTACATATAACAAACAACCTGTGTGCCAAATTTCATAACGCTACGACAACTGGAAGTGGCCTAGAGGTTTTGATTACCGATTTTTATCTCAAATTCATAGATGAGCATACTCACGCTTGACCAATTTCTCGAATTTCTTAATTTTTTGTTAATCTACATATAACAAACAACCTGTGTGCCAAATTTCATAACGCTACGACAACTGGAAGTGGCCTAGAGGTTTTGAAGCCGACTCACGCTTGACCAATTTCTCAAATTTCTTAATTTTTTGTTAATCTACATATAACAAACAACCTGTGTGCCAAATTTCATAACGCTACGACAACTGGAAGTGGCCTAGAGGTTTTGATTACCGATTTTTATCTCAAATTCATAGATGAGCCGGCTCACGCTTGACCAATTTCTCGAATTTCTTAATTTTTTGTTAATCTACATATAACAAACAACCTGTGTGCCAAATTTCATAACGCTACGACAACTGGAAGTGGCCTAGAGGTTTTGAAGCCGACTCACGCTTGACCAATTTCTCAAATTTCTTAATTTTTTGTTAATCTACATATAACAAACAACCTGTGTGCCAAATTTCATAACGCTACGACAACTGGAAGTGGCCTAGAGGTTTTGATTACCGATTTTTATCTCAAATTCATAGATGAGCCGACTCACGCTTGACCAATTTCTCAAATTTCTTAATTTTTTGTTAATCTACATATAACAAACAACCTGTGTGCCAAATTTCATAACGCTACGACAACTGGAAGTGGCCTAGGAATTTTGATTATCGGTCAGTGAGTCAGTGCCAAAATTAGCTATTTTTACAAGGAAATATTTCAGGATCTAACAAATCTATATGTATGAAATTTGGTATGTTGCGTAAGTACTAGTATATAATTAGGTAGGTAAAATTTTATCTTTGCTCTCGCAATAGGCACTGAGATACAAGGGGGTCAAAAGTGCGTCGAAACCGTTCGTGTAAATAGTGCACGGCATGCGCGCGGCCTGCTGGAACTTGGCCGCGCACTCCGTGCGCTTTGATCAGTGCCCCACTCCATTTGCCTATAGAGGTCACTCGGCCAAGTATTGTTCCGATTGCCTCTAATAGTGGCCATGATGGCTTGCTAGTGGTGCGTCGCCACGCCAAAATAGTACCCTCCCACACCGGTTTCTTTGACAGTGGCCGATTTCATTGAAACGAAGCAAAAATTTTATGGTGCCCAAGTGTGTGCGCAGTACACAAGACTATTCCCGGACGCCGGTTTCATTGAAATCAGACTAGTTATTTTGTAGAGCATTCTCTATTATAACCCAGTTGGACGGACGACCGACACGACTGGCGAGATATCAGCCGCAGGACTTTACATGGCCATCCGACGCATGGATCATCTTACTTGTCACATAATCAGAGGGGTTAGTGCGAGTTTTATTCGATCATACTCATCGAGAAGGTTAACGCGAATTTGTATGGGATCAAAGCGGTATCCACGTTTGCCAGTAGATGGCGCTGCTTTGATCCCATACAAATTCGCTTTAACATGTTCGATGCGTATGATCGAATAAAACTCGCACTTGACTCGCACTACACCCCCAGGTAATCAGTCCGCATTATCCTAACCAAACTTGGAAATAACATGTTTCCAACGCGGGTATCAAATCCACGACTTCCTAGAGCCACATTCTGGCATTGAACCACAGAGGTTTTAATGTGTATTGCAGAAAACGTTGGGCAAGCGACCTTGCGCGATTATTCTGTGAAACATTGCCGTGCGGCAGCCAATGTCAAATTTTTTTCAAAAATTCGCACAAATAACTGTATTTTATTTAAAAAGATAAAACCGACTTCAAAATTGTACGTAATTGAGAATTAAAACTTCCTATCTCCAAAACTACTGAACCGATTTTGATGAAACTTGCACTGTTCCCTAAGTTGAACAATACCTAGTGCAACAAAAAAAGAATCACTTAAATCGGACTTGTAGTTCCGGAGATATGCGTGAACAAACATAAAAACATACATACATACACTTTTGAAATTTGGCACATTTGTTCAGAAGCTGTTATAGATTAACATATACAAAAACTGGGTAGTTCTGGAAATATTACATGGATACGCGTCGAATTGATAACCTCCTTTTTTTGAAGTCGGTTAATTATTTCGACCACTCAAACGCTACTCAACTTGAGAGCCTCTGATGTGTAACAAAACTAACTGATAATACGTTAGGGTGTGTATGTGCTTAAATATAAGGGGCACATACACATGTACATATAGAGTTCACTGTGAAGGTAGCAGCGCTGAAAGAGCAAAATTCTTTTCACTTTTGTATGGGGAAACTCGTGACGCCGCGCTGGAGCGCTTGCCCATACAAATCGCAAAAAAAATTGCTCTTTCGGTGCTGTTACTTTCACAGTGAACTCTATAGTATAAAGGGACACATATACACACCCTAAGCCCTTATATCAGTATTATCACAGTTTTGTTACACCTAGACCTTGTAGAGTTAAGTGTTAACTGTGAAAGTAGCAGCGCTGAAAGAGCAATTGAACATTTTTTTGTGGTTTGTATGGGCAAGCACCCTAGCGACATGAGTCTGCCCATACAAAAGTTGAAAAAAACAACTCTTTCAGCGCTGCCACTTTACACAGTGAACTCTATAGAAGAAACACATTACACACCCTTAAGGTGACGCCATGTTAAAGTAAAAAACCGTGTTGGATGTGTTTGAGATTGCTTGTTTTCTATGCGAGGCTGGCCAGGCCTCTCATAGAAAACAAGCAATGGAACAGCAAAAAATTGAAAGGGCGTAGCGACAAAATGGTTTTTGTCGCGTAATTTAAAAACCATAAATACATTTCATATAAGCTATGGACAAATTAAAGTGTATACTAGAACCAATTTATATACAAATTTTGGAAGCTTATATCACTCTCCTCTGTTGGCAAAATAGGAATCCCTTTTTTTACAGAGGTCTTTTTGATTGATTATTCTGTGTTATAAAAGTTGACCAATCGTGTTATGCTATGGGTAATTCAAAGACAAAGACATGATGAATACTGACAGTGAACTTTAATTTCTTAGCTTTAGTCATTGCTGAGAAAAATGGACATCGCTACAGCCAAATTATCAAGGCGTCACTTTAAGTATTATCACTTAGGTTTGTTACATCTTGTACTTAATTGTATTTAACATGAAGGCCTAACTAACATAATATTGAGGAAGCAAAATCTCACCTTGGGAATAGTATAATCGCCAATTTTTTACAATCTACCTTATTAATTATATTCGTTTGTTTTTCAGACCTTCCATTTCCTGTAGATTTTTCTAGAAAAAAACTACACTTGCTAACTTAATTTAAACCTAATGTTTATTGTAATAATTGTGATTTTCCAGTAACTTGAATCATCTTTGCATGGACGAGGTCGGTTTTAATAAGGTCGCGTTCTAGACATTGCTAGAAGGAATTTTCAATAGGGGTTAAATTTTATTATAATTACCACTTTGTTTTTATACTCTGTAATCTGTATTGAAATAAATTATATACTATATCTGACAGAGCTTCTAATAGTAACACTGAGAGACCTCAGGGACAAACTGACAGGTTTCTGGGACAAACTGACAGATTTAGAGACAGTCTGACAGAATTCAGGGACAAACCGACTTATTTTTATACGCTTTTTATTAGCTTCACCTGTATATTTGTTTGTAACCGACTTCTTTGGGCGCGATTTTGACCCACTTTAAACAGCCAGATTTTGTTGAAACTTTGTAGATTTATCGAGGACCGATGACAATACACTAATTTGATATAATTACTCCATTTTTCAATTTGTATGTTTGTATGTTTGTTTGTAACCGACGCTTTATATAAAAAGCGTGTTTTTTTTTAACTATTACTTATTGTGATCAAACTGACTCAAAGTGACGACACATTCTCAATTTGTCACTTTGACTGTTCTACCCTACCTGCCTAGCTTACGCCAACGAGATATCTCACCATCGAAATAATTAACTACTCGTCTCATAATGTCCAAATCTCGAGATGACAAAACTCTATAAAAATGTGTTATTTCGATGATAGACCTACGCGAGAAAAAATGTGTGTCATGCTAGTGTCAATAGAGATGAAGATACAAACTATCAAACATCGAGAAACATGTAGAGTGAGATATTAATTATCTCGTTGGCGTTTGCTAGGCCGGCTGGAAAACCCTTTCTAGTCTAACCACACTTGCTGACTTCAAGCATTGACAACAGTTGTCTCTCTTTCTCCCTTTTCTTCCTAGTAGAAGATGCTTCCTTCTAGATATCTGTATACAAATAGACTGGCACAGCTGATAACCGGTTAGCGATAGTGATACGAGAAATAATTATCATTTATCAATTATCAGTGATAAGTGCGAGCCTGATAGGGCTGACACACACGAGAAAATATGGACGCTGTCAAACATTTGTGTATCGTCCCACAAAAAATTGCGTATTGAGTTATGAATGCAGTCATGTTCTTTAGATCATTTAGATTTTAGAAGAATGCATTAAAAAATGTGGGCTAATACACAAATGCTTCACAGCGACCATCTAATTTTTATTTTTTATATTTCTAGCTGCCCTACTGTGAGTGAGTTGCACCAGAGGCGTAGTTAAAGTTAAGGTTATCGTCAAATATGGCGTCCATAATGGACTTTTACTAGGGATTTGACAGTTCATTTGGCATTTTGTTATGGTTAAAGTTATAGTAAGTTGGTGCACCGTGCAACCCACCCAGAGACTAATAATTAATCATTAAATAAATGAATATTTAAATAAAAATACATCACGACTCACGTCGTCTAATCCCATGCTAAGTAAAAACTTGTATTATGATTTATGGCAATCAGAAAACGGATGCACGCCGAAGAATTTTATCCTAATACTAGATGTCCCGTGCGGCTTCGCCCGCGTAAATTAGGAATTTTACGAAAACCGTATTTTTTCCCGCAAAAAGTTATGTCCCTTCACGTGGTCTATTCTATATCTGTGAGTTGTGACAAATAATATCAAAAATGCTCTAGTACTTCGTGAGATAAACCCTTTCTAGTTTCTAATAATTTTCCCGGGTTTTTCATATTCGTCATATATATTTTAGTCTTAGCGTACTTGTAATAATAAATAGCCTTCCTCGATAAATAAGCTATTTAACACTGTTTTTTTTTTAAATCGGACCAGAGAGTACTTCCTGAGATAAGCGTGTTCGAGCAAACAAACTCTTCAGGTTTTAAATAATATTAGTAGATATAATTTTTTTTAAATCGATTGACAAACTCGAGTCTCGATCTAAAAGACTATGAAACGTATCATGGGACGATACCGTGGGAGAGCCATGCTTCGGCACGAATGGGCCAGCTCGACCGGAGAAATACCACGGGCTCACAGAAAACCGGCGTGAAACAGCGCTTGCGCTGTGTTTCGCCGAGTGGTGAGTTGACCGGAGGTTCGCGTAGTGTATATTTTCTTTGCCGGAGGCCCAATCTCCTACCCTTTTCCCTTCCCTACCCTCCTTTATTTCCTTCCCTACCCTCCCCTATTCCCTTCCCTGTCCTCCCCTACCCTATTACGCTATTCCCTCGTAAAAGGCCGGCAACGCACCTGCAGCTCTTCTGATGCTGCGAGTGTCCATGGGCGACGGAAGTTGCTTTTCATCAGGTGACCCGTTGGCTCGTTTGCCTCCTTTTTTCTTAAAAAAATTGTACTTGGTAGTGATGATGATGATGATGACGAATGTAATTTGCATAGTAGAATCTGCTTTCCGATCTTAAATCAACACCGAAACTCTCAAACGTATATCTATGAAGAGTCAGGAGTTCTCTCAGCAGCTCCCGAACCATGGGTGGGTGTTGCTGGGTCGAAAATCTTACTTGTTGTTAGCATATACTCGGAATACTTCTCATGAAACCAAAGTCACCACATGTTTCCATATAAATTTTGAGGAGTTCCCTCGATTACCCATGGATTCCTTCATCAGATCACCATTTTTGTGAACATGATATTAAATTGGGATAATGCCCTATACACCAAAAGAAAAATTTTGAAAATCGGTTCACAAACGGCGGAGTAATCGTTGAGCATAAAAAAACGAACATAACACCTCCTCCATTTTGAAAGTTGGTTAAAATTGTAGCCTATGTGTTATTCTGATGCATAAGCTATATTGTTGTAAAGTTTCATTAAAATCCGTTCAGTAGTTTTTGCGTGAAAGAGTAACAAACATCCATACATCCATACATCTATACATCCAAACTTTCGCCTTTATAATATTAGTAGGATATTATATTATTCTCACATTCACACACACAATCACACTACACTTTTTTTAATGTTTAGAAAGGTCAGAAAATAACAATTAGACAACATTTCCATTTTAAAACTTTTGAAAAAATGTACAAAATTATTGATCATCAATTTAAAAAAAAATGTTGCAAAGTACACGCGTTAAGGAAACGTGTAATTTAATTATATACACTTTCACTGCAAAATTTCGCACCAATTATAAATGTCAGAAGGAAAAATTAACATAAAACACGTTGAAACACTTTCATTTGCGAATTTTTATTATTGTATTTATTTTGGGTTACATGATACATCATACATGTCATATTAAGAGATTTGAGAAGAGATGGTTGCAAAAAATTGTTGTATAACTCTATTGTAATATTTGACTGACCAATCAAAAACGCCAGTGAACTTATTTTTAACCCCCGACCAAAAAGAGGGGTGTTATAAGTTTGACGTGTCTGTCTGTCTGTCTGTCTGTCGGTCTGTCTGTCTGTCTGTCTGTGGCATCGTAGCATCCAAACGGGTGGACCGATTTTGATCTAGTTTTTTTTGTTTGAAAGCTGACATGACGGTGAGTGTTCTTAGCTATAGTTCATCATCATCAGCCTGCTCATTGCTGAAATATCACGGTATATCTGGTTCGTGATAGGACGATTAGCAACTTGCAGTCGTTTGATGGGTTTTATATTTTGCATCCTGGTTCGAGACACTTATGAATATATACACATTATTAGAAAGTTGACCTGGTGGTGCAGCATCACCTGGTAATCAATAGGATACCCAACTCCTCACCAACTTAGAGCAGAGGTTTCGTGTTTGGGCTCATTTTAATTGCGACAACCAGTAAGACGTAGATAAACAGTAAATATTTGCATGCTGCTGCTGCAGCATCACCTGGATTCTATAGGAGCCAAGCTCCGTATGAATCTAAAGTGGAGGTTTCATGTTTGGGCTCATATTGATGGCCTCATCCAAGAGGACATATTTTATAGATGGTATTCATTGGGATATGATCCAGTTGATAGGAATTATTCTGCACAAGTTTAAAAAGCATAAAATAAAATTAAATTAAGAAATTTAAAAAAACCCCCGCCAAAAAACTTTAAAAAGTAATGAAATAACATTTCCTGACTTTAAGTTTAAATCATTCCTAAGAGTAAAGTAATATTTTAGTCCATAATTGTTGTCAAGGTGTGTCGGGGGACCGCTAATGTAGATGTTTGATTTCACATAACAATATAAATTAAGGGTCTGTTCACAGCGACCCGAATCGAGAGAATCAGCGACTATTATGGCGATACAAAATGCAAAAGTCGCAGTGTGGTAGTTTACTTAGCGGTCCCCCGACACACCTTGACAACAATTATGGACTAAAATATTACTTTACTCTTAGGAATGATTTAAACTTAAAGTCAGGAAATGTTATTTCATTACTTTTTAAAGTTTTTTGGCGGGGGTTTTTTTAAATTTCTTAATTTAATGTCTTGTGTCTCCACATTTCTGTGATATTTCAAATGTCTTAATACGTAATTGAAGACGTGGAAGAAGTAGACAACTAGAATTTTATAATATGAGATCAATTTTCTCCCTTTAATTTGAGCAAAACTTGTAATTTACTAACTTCATCATCTACTAGCTCATACTAAAAATCCACATTTTTTATTTCTTTATTTTTCCGGTACTAAAGCCCCAATTATTTTCAGTTTGTGCAAAAAACGTCAATTTACAAATTGTAAGTTACTTATTAGGTACATCCACTCATGTCTTCAATTTTGTTGTATCTACCGATAAAACCTCCATTGGCACCTCAAGCGTGATTTTAGTTTTTTTAACTGTATTTATTTTTTAAAACACTAGTTTGTGCCACCCCTACTGTCCTTCCTTGTATCGTAGCAAGGTTGGCGGTGCGGAAGCGTTACTCGGGTATCCTCGGCCGTCTTCGGCTATCGTCGGCTAGACTCGGCATTGAGAGACCATCTGTTTGAGAAATGGGACAGCTATTATGGTCACTCGATTGGTTTGTGCGATAATGTACCTTATGTAGTCGGTATAAAGGTTATATTGTAGAGGTAATGTTGTACACGTGGCCTGGGCTACTTTAAAAAGATATTATGGAGTACTTGAAACCTTTTATACCAGGTAGCTGAAAATACAGTGATTTTTTTAACCGACTTCAAAAAAAGGCAAACTCAAGTTTTTATGAAAATATTACATGCGATAAGGTTTAAATTACACTTGTTAAGTATAAATTTTTTGGCGGAACCCCAATAAATATACCACAGAACTCACGGGACGGACGGACAGCAAAGTGTCCCGTTTTCGCCCTTTGGGTACGGAACCCTAAAAAGAGCAATCATGCAATTTTTCTCTCCGACCTCGTCACACAAAATAATAATAATCTACAAGATATTGATCAGTAATATACCAATGGTTCTCTCTTCTTTCCAGGCCGTGGACTGGTGGTCAGTCGGAGTACTCACCTACGAGCTGCTCACTGGAGCCTCACCCTTCACAGTGGAGGGGGAGAAGAACACCCAGCAAGAGATCACCAAGAGGATAGTGAGGTGCTCCTACCCCGTGCCCAACGACGTCAGCCCGGAGGTGCAGGACTTCATCAAAAGGTAAGGAATGAGCAGCTGACAGTGGAGGGGGGAAGGACACCCAGCAGGATAGTGAGGTGCTCCTACCCCGTGCCCAACGACGTCAGCCCGTAGGTGCTGGACTTCATCAAGAGGTGAGGGATATTCCAGGTGTAGTCAGCTGACACTGGAGGGGACACCCAGCAGGAGATCACCGTTAGATGACCTAGATTCTAAGAAGTGGCATATAACGCAGTTGATTTTGGTTCTTTCATAAGACGCTCTCAAATCAGCTGTGTCTTTAAGGGGAATGACTAGGCAGCAGAAGATCAGAGAGTAGAAGCCATCACAAATATCAAGAGATCCCGGACTTCATCAGGAGGTATGTTCCAGAAGATGTGTGGTGTCTGGAAGCTGGTTAGCACAACGTAGCTGATTTCAAAAAGATGTCTTAGTAGTAGTAGTGTCAAAAAGTGTTTAGGACTTCGACAAGAGGTAAAAATAAAAATATTTTAAAGTAGATTTCGATGTTTTCCCAAAACACGCTCCCAAATTAGTTCGTATAAGACATGGACCTATCATGTAAGGTCTCCACAAAACATGCTTCCTTTGTTCGTATGAGACATGGGCCTATCATGAACTTAGGCATTTTCTAATCTGTCTTACTCAATTCTCCTTTTAATTTTCAGACTGCTGGTGAAAGACCCGCGGCGGCGTCTCGGTGGAGGCGAAGGTGATGCTGAGGAGCTGAAGAGGCATCCGTTCTTCCAGGTGAGTGATATGACTTGGAGACAGATTCTGGTAGTATCAGAGAAGTTGATTTTCAGGCAGATGGGGTTACCTAGTTAGGCCTACCTAGTTTGGTCGCGTTACGTCAAATCCAGCCGACAGATCACAATTCCACGTCCACGTCCCAAGTCCAATAAATACCTCGTCCTCACAGAAAACAAGCGTGAAACAGCGCTTGCGCTGTGTTTCCCCGAGTGAGTGAGTTAACCGGAGGCCCAATCCCCTACCCTATTCCCATCCCTACCCTTCCCTATTCCCTTCCCTTCCCATCTCTACCCTCCCCTTACATTACCCTATTCCCTCTTAAAAGGCCGGCAACGCACCTACAGCTCTTCTGATGCTGCGGGTGTCCATGGGCGACGGAAGTTGCTTCAGGTGACCCGTTTGCTCGTTTGCCCCCTTATTTCAATAAAAAAAAAACACAATTAACATTGAATTGACATGGAGGAGGAGTAAGAAGTAATCCAATTTTCCCCTACATTAGACGGTTACAGAATTCCATCCCTCTCAAACTCTCTATCTCTTCCGAACCTCGACTGGAAAGCTACGGAGCGGCTCTTATCGGCTACTACTTTCGCCATTTAGCTCTTATCTCTCTCTAACCATCTACCTATCTCTTTCAGAACCTCGACTGGAAGGCGATAGAGCGGCGCGAGGTGCCCGCCCCCTTCGTCCCTCCCCTCTCCCACGCGGCCGACACGTGCAACTTCGCCGACGAGTTCACGAAGATGCCACCCACTGACTCGCCGGCCCACGCGCCCAAACACCACGACAAGCTGTTCCTGGGTGAGTGAGATAGGTGTAGTGACAGAGCGAGACGGAGATAGAGTTCACCAAGATGCCGCCCAATGACTCGCTGGCACACGCGCCCAAACATCACGACAAGCTGTTCCTGAGTGAGTGAGACAGATGTATAAAGAGAGAGGGAGATGGAGATAGCTGCAGCTTTGGCGAGAGCTTGTAGTCGTTATTTCACATTTTTTTCTGGGTTACTGAAATGGACGCAGAGAGAGGAAGAGTGTTATTTTATCCAATGTCTCTAAAATTCAATTTGTGAAAAAAAGTTCCCTACAAAATTAGTATGTATCCTACGCTGAACTATTTTAAGTTTTACCCCTGAAAAACCTTTGAATTTACTCTAATAATAATTAATATGCTATCTTATGATCACCTTTACCCTAACTAAATACATACGGTTTTGCTCAATCGAGCAATAACATCGAACAAAACCCGCGGCTCGGGCTTTCGTCCACACATTCTTTTATCCTAAATCGATATTTCATTCCATCGATCCGGCTCGATCCGGTTCCATCAGTCCTTCGAGCGGCTCGATGCGAGCCATAGAGCTGTCAGTTTTGCGGTCCACACAGTAATTATTACTCGATTTGGAGTAATAATTACTGTGTGTATCGAGCAAACCCGTATGCGAGTACTTAGAATTATTATGGTTACCTTTACCCTAATATGCCATCTTAAGAGGGATACTGACCCTAAAAATAAAACATAGTCCTTCTCTCTTCACACTCACGCACGTCTTTCATATGCCAGGTGAAAAAGGACGACGCGGAATCATCGCCAAGTTAGTTTTACTTGAATAAAAGACGAACTATAATGATTATGAAAAAGTGTTTTGAGCAAATTTAGGTTTTATCAATGCCTTTTTAGATATTAAAAAATATTAAAGAAAAGACAGCAAACTTCGAAGATCCAAGCAAAAATGTGTCTAAAACAAGGTTTTTTGTAAAAAAAAACTATCGAGCATTTTTTCAGTAACCATGTTTTCGTCTTGAGCATTTAATCTTCATGAACTGAAGTTACTTGTGTAAAAAAATCAGCTTTCCAGACCTTACAGATTTTGAGATCTAGGTTTAAGAATGTAGTCAAGTTAGGGTCAAATGCACTCTTAAGATTACCAATCTTATAAAATATCTCGCTTTCCAGGCTACTCCTACGTGGCTCCGAGTATACTGTTCTCCGAGAATGTGATATCCGACCAGTTCTGGATGCAAGCGACGGCAGAGCTGAAAGACAACCTCAAAGGATGGGTGGCGAAGGTCAGTAAAATACAAATCTAAATATATATAAAACTCAAAGGTGACTGACTGACATGGTGATCTATCAACGCACAACTCAAACCACCGGACGGATCGGGGTGAAAATGGTGAAATTTGGTATGCAGGTAGAATCATAATGAATCGGCTATAAATAGGGGCGTGCACACCAACGTTACACAGGGTATGCGGGACCCAGGCTGGCCCAGCGGAGTGGTCGGATAGCCTATTATGTCATGATCGGAAAAAAATCTTAATAGCGCGATGTAGCTAGACTCGACTCGACGGCAATATTGTTAGCGCCATCTATCGAGAACATCGAGAATCGAGAGATCGCCGCGCCGGGCGTAATCGTAAACTCTGTAATCTCCTGAGTCCTGCGGCAGACCCCAGCTTATACGCTTGAATTCGATATTCGTGTATGTGTGCGTGTTTGAACTGTGCACGTACACAAAATCATAACTCACACATTAATGGCAAGGCATGCGAGAGATCGCCGCATGACTTGGTCCGCGCCGTTAGAATTTAAACTTAAATTGGTGCTATTATATAAATACATATAAGCGTTTTTAGTGTACTATTTTTTTACTATTTTGTGTATTCATTTTTTACTATTAATTAAAGTCATCTAAAACGTATGAAAGTTAAATTAAAATATCTGTGAATGGCAGGTAATGCACTGCATTTCTGCCTTTAAGGAGTGCACGCCCCTGGCTATAAAAGGATTTTGATCAATTCTACCCCTAAAGGGTTAAAATAGGGGATGAAAGCTAGTATAAATTAACGCAAGCAAAGCCGCGGGCAATAGCTCGTACATACTAATATTATTAACTAGATGACGCCCGCAACTCCGTTGCGCCAAAACTCGTTTTATCGCGCGGGAACCGTACATTTTTCCCGGGACAAAAAGTAGCCTATGTCCTTTCCCGGGACTCAAAGTGTATTTATCATCACATTTATTTATAAGATCCATTTTTTATATTCCAGGACTCGCCGTTCTTCCAAAAGTACGCGGTGGATCTCAGCTCGCCGACGCTCGGGGACGGCTCGTACGCGGTCTGCCGGAAGTGCATAGAGCGCGACACCGGCAGGGAGTTTGCCGTCAAGGTAAGAGTAAATCATCAGGGTAATTACGGACAGGGTAGTTACGAACAGGGTAATAGCGGACCTGGTAATTTCAGACAGGGTGATTCCGGACAGGTTTATTTCGGACAGGGTAAATTGAGACAGGGTAGTGCCGGATAATTAATTCTACGTACGGCGGATTGTAAACACAACACAAGTTATAAATACCGTATCAATGCCAGGCTGATCGTACCCAGATAAATATATTTAATTAGTAAAAGAGCCTCCAGCTGCAACGATTTTATCCCGATTTATTTACAATAAGTAATAACTTGTGTTGTTTTATTGTTCACAGATTATATCTACCCAGAAGAAGGACGTGCGACTCGAAGTGGAATTGCTGAGGCTGTGCCAGGGATGTCCCTTCGTTGTCACACTGCACGAGGTCATACACGACACGGTAAGTGAATAACGTTAAGATCTCAGAGGGCCTAGACGAGCGGCAAGAGATTATCGTAAACGCTAACGCCACAAAATGTATGGGATTGTGATATTCGGATATGGATGTCAAATCCATACGTTTTGTAGCGTTAGCGTTAGCGTTTTGCCACTTGTCTACGGGGGCAGAAAAGGAAAAGGAAGTCTAATACGCTCGTGGTGATTAAAAAAGTGCAAAATGTAGCAAGCGTTAACGGGAGAGGGGTTTTCTAACAAAAGTTGTACGGTACATTTTTGCGGTGTAAAAAGTATCCTATGTCCTGTCCCGGGACTCAAAGTATCTCCATACCAAAAGCAAAATCGGTTCAGGGGCGCGAAGAGGTAACAGACAGACAGAAAAGCAGATAGATAGACACACTTTCGCATTAATAATATTTTTAGTATGGATTATATTTTTTTTTACATTTTAATTTTTTATTCTCGCAGGCGTTCACATACATCGTGACGGAGCTGGTATCAGGCGGCGAGCTGTCACGAGCGCTGCTCGCTTCACCGGCTGGCATCGGCGAGCGAGCCGCGCGCCGGCTGATGGCGCAGCTGGCGTTCGCCGTGCGCCACATGCACGCGCGCCGCGTCGTCCACCGCGACATCAAGCCCGAGGTGAGTGCGAGCGAGACGGCGGTAGTGTACGAGCGAGACGGCACTAGGGCTAATATCACTGCTGCGGAGTCGGACGTAAAGTGAGTGAGATGGCGATGGTGTTAAAGCGAGACAGCACTAGGCTGCAGCAGATTCTCGTGACACCAATACAGCGGTGAGTGTGAGCGGGACGGCGGTAGTGTACGAGCGAGACGGCGATATACACACAGCCGCGCGGCGGATGATGGCGCAGCTGGCGTTCGCCGTGCGCCATATGCACGCGCGCTGCGTCGTCCACCGCGACATCAAGCCCGAGGTGAGTGCGGAGCCACGTGAGTACGTGACCATAAAGTCCGAAGTGACAGTGTGAGCAGGACGGCGTTGATGTTAAAGTGAGACCGCACTAGGATTAATTGCACTGCAGTAAAACCAATCCAAACATCACGAAATATTATTTTTCGTGTTAAATTGTGTGAACCGAACCGCACTACGCTGCAGGTGATATACGCGTAACGCGACACATTACTCCAGTACTTTGAGACATGTCGCTCCGCTGCTGTGTAGTATATTGTCACAGAAATAAATCAAGATAGAACGGCTAAGCGGGTGAAGTACGCGTGTTTCAATCTTGCACGAGTGAGCAAGATTCGTTGAACGTTCATTTAGTCAGCGCGCACGTCTCGACTTGATTACACCGGAGCGATTGTGCAAAATTGCCTCATTGTGCAGTGTCTAATTGTAAAATCAAAAGTACGAAAGTGAATCGGTCAAAAGGAGGGATTTCTTTCCACGGTTAAGTTATTTGGTTAAGCAAAAATTGACACGATCGATTCCTTAGCAACGCACGCGCGTCGCCGTTCTATCTTGATTTATTTCTGTGTATATTGTATATGAATGATAATATAGCATTGTCTTTAATCTTCCAGAACATCCTGCTAACCAGTTCGCGGGTGACGGAGGCGCGCGTGAAGGTGGTGGACTTTGGGTTCGCGCGCCGACTGCCGGATGAGGACCGCGCGCGCATGATGACGCCGTGCTTCAGGTCAGTTATCAATTATCATCATCAGGGGTAAAGTTATCAGTACCATACATTACCACCACCTCCACCACGTATCCATACTTCCATACTTAATATTATAAATGTGAAAGTGTGTCTCTCTGTCCTGTCTGTCTGTCACCTAAAACTAAACTAGGTGTGACCGCTGGGACTTTTAGGTGCGGTTCAGCAGTGGACGAATATAGACTGCTTTGATTGACTGATTGATAAGGTAAATGACTAGTGAGTGGACAGTACCAGTCATTGGACAAAGCACAAAACAATTAACCTACCAATAAACAAAAAATCTGCTGGTTGGGGTTCCGTTTTAGGGTTCTGTAATCAACAAAACTTGGTTGACTATGGTACTCTAAAACGGACTTTAAATACCCATTTTTTATGAAATAAAGGGGCAATCGAGCAAACGGGTCACCTGATGGAAAGCAACTTCCGTCGCCCATGGACACTCGCAGCATCAAAAGAGCTGCAGGTGCGCTGCCGGCCTTTCAAGAGGGAATAGGGGAGGGTAGGGATGGAAAAGGAAGGATTAGGGGAGGGTAGGGACTAGGGAAGGGAAATGGGTAGGGGATTGAGCCTCCGGTAAACTCACTCACACGCCGCTTTTCTGTGAGAACGTGGTATTTCTCCGGTCGAGCCGGCCCATTCGTGCCGAAGCATGGCTCTCCCACGGTATGAAAATAATACCATAATGTTAATCACATTGTTGTTAAATTTCAGTCTCCCGTACGCGGCTCCCGAAGTGGTGTCACGCGCGCGCGGCGCCGGCGCGGGCTACGGTGCCGCCTGCGACATGTGGAGCTTGGGCGTTATATTCGTGAGTGTTATCAATCGATCAAAGTCCGGTCTATCTAATAGGTCAGTGTTTCCCAACCTTTTCAGCTACGGACCCCTAGGAAGACGAGCTCAGTTTTCAAATAATTATAATTATCGTGTGTGACATGATCTTACCATATTGTAGGGACCACAGAAATAAATCAAGATAGAACGGCGACGCGCGTGCGTTGCTAAGAAATCGCTCGTGTCAAGTTTTGCTTTGCTTTTAGTTAGAACAAATAACTTACCCGTGGAAAGAAATACATTCCTCCTTTTGACCGATTCACTTTCGTGCTTCTGTTTTTACAATTAGACACTGCACAATGAGTCATTTTTCCACAACCGCTCCGGTGTAATCAAGTCGAGACGTGCGTGCTGACTGAATGAACGTTCAACGAATCTTGCACACTTGTGCAAGATTGAAACACGCGTACTCCACCTGCTTAGCCGTTCTATCTTGATTTATTTCTGTGGTAGGGACCATGTACGGCTCTAAACACACTAGGCTGAATTACGCCGACGTAAATTCCGCCGCGTTTACGCCGCGTTTCAAACCCATACAAAATACGGGCGGAACGCGAGACGCGACACACTATTCCGTCGCGTTCCGTCCGTATTTTGTATGTGTTTGACATTGCGCGGCGTAAACGCGGCGGAATTTACGTCGGCGTAATTCAGCCTAGTGTGTTCAGAACCTATGTGTGAATGTGCGAGTGTCAGTCTGGAAGGCGATGTATGTTAGAGACGACGGGCAGTCACTGCTTGAGGCCTTGTCAGTATGTGCGAGTGTTAGTTTCGGGACAACAAAAGGCCAAGTGTAATATCAAGTATTTGTTTTACTGTTGCAACGCGGGGGGCGGGGACTTAGTAATGAACTAATGAGAGACTAGAGAGACTCCTACGATATAAACGTTGTTTCAGTACTGGATGCTGTGCGGCCGAGCGCCCTTCCAGCCGACGTCCAAGCGCGAACCGGTCACCGCGTTCATGGACCGCATTAGAGCCGGCAGCTTCAGTGTTGACGGTCAGTAATTTTTTTCATAAAGGGGGCAAACGGGGCACCTAATGTGGGCGCTGGAGGTCTAAAGGGTGTGGGACCCAGAAAAAAAATGGGGGCGTTGTGTAGAGGCTTGGGGGGTGATTTGTAATTTCATTTTATCTGGATGCATTTTAAATTTAAACAATGGGGGGCAATAAAACATAATTAGTTCATTAGGGGAAGGGAGAGGGGCGGCTGCCCCCCCCCCCCCCCCTTGGCCACTGGAAAGAATGATGAGATGATAGATTCTGCTCATAGAAGTTTTCTTTCGGCACTGAAAAACCTCGACCTAGAACGACATATAATATTGATGACCTAAAATTTTCTTTTAGGTCCCGGCTGGGAGAACATCAGCTCCGCCACCAAACGGCTGGTGACCGGGCTGCTGGCCGTGGAGCCCTCGCAGCGGCTGACCGTCAGCGACCTGCTGGCGGCGCTGGGGCTAACCAGCGAGGAGGAGCAGAAATTCAGACTGGCGGTGAGTTGATGAAGGGGGGGAAGCACTATATAGGCCCTAGCTCGAGAAGCTAGTGTATAGACTATTATGGAGCTGGCTGACAAGCGAGGGGGTGGGAGCTGTCGGTAAGCCAGGTCCCAGGTGGAACATCAGCTCCGCCACCAAGTGGCTGGTGACCGGGCTGCTAGCCGTGGAGCCCTCGCAGCGGCTGACCGTCAGCGAGCTGCTGGCGGCGCTGGGACTCACCAGCAAGGAGGAGCACAACTTCAGACTGGCGGTGAGTTGATGACGAGGTATTCCAGGTCCTGGGAGAACTACAGCAAAAGGCTGGTGCAAGATGGCGCTGACAACGGAGTATGAGGAGGATGATGATTGAGGGGCGTGAGTGGTCTATTGTATGCCTGAGCCCTAGGGTTGTGTCGGGTCTGCTGACTAGCGAGAAGATGATGCTTTGAGGGGGGTGGGGGGGCACTTACAACTTTGGACTGGCTGTAAGTTGATTATGATTGAGGGGGGAAGGTATATTATTATAGGTATCATAAATCGCAGCGCTGCCACATCGTGGCAGCAATCTGTGCTTCTTGAACTGCAACTGCAAACACGCGATGCAAACGTGAACAGAGGCTTGATTCACAGCATTGTGACGCGTCTGATTAATTTGACTCAATCGCCGCGAACATCTAAGTAAATCGTTTATTCATAATATTCTTTTACCTTTCAGGATATGACCAAAGCGGAGCTTTACAAGCGACGTTACAAGAACAAGCAGCGACTGTCCACAGGATCCGAACCTGGTACCTCACAGACGGAAGACAAGGAGGTATCCCTATTAGATACTATTAGTAACCTCACCAGTCGACTCAACAATAAGAACTCCATAGACAATGATGTAGAACTCATCAATGCTACGATGAAGTCACCAGAAGATATGGAGGATGATGATATACCGTCGGTGAAACCAGTTGAGAAGACCTACGGAAAGAACCGGTCTAAGCTAGACGATTATATCTATATAGAGAGCAGCCAAGGTCTTGAAGGTACTGAGGTAGCATTCCCGAAGACGACTAGAAAAACTAGATCTAAATCACCAGTCCCGAGTAAACGAAGGAAGATCAATACACGGTCATCGAAGAAGAATACCCCAGAGAAGAGTCCGGTTAAACGGGGTAGAGGAAGACCAAAGAAGATTCCAGAGGAGAAGAATACTAATGAGTCGATAGAGAATGATAAGACAATTGTAACACGAGCCACCAGGAAACGGAAACACGAAGAGACTGTGACTCCGGTGCTTAGAGAGAAAGGACAGAACGGGAGACAGAGTAGAAAGAGCAGCGAGGTAGAGAAACGTAAGGTGGTCAAAGCGAAACGGAATATACCAAAACCGGAGCCAGAAACTCAGAATGTTAGAATCACTAGATCGAGACAGAGACGAATGGAAATCTCTCTCTCACCATCTGAGATCAAGAATGTAGTACCAAATCTATCTATCGAGTCGGACAGACGAGTCAAGTCCGTAGAGAGTACCAAATCAACCAAAAATAAAAAGATAAAAAAGACGAAACCCAAAGCTAAGAAGAACCCCGTCCGTGTGACCCGCGCTAGAAACAGAAGGTGAATACGTTCCTAAGTGTAAAAACAAGCTAGCAGTAAAAACAATGTTCAGTGTTGCTAGCAGTGAGACAGATAGTGATTTGCTTCGTCTAGTGTAGTGAAAGAAATTATTTATTCAAAGAGTAAGTTATATACACTATAGCGTTCCGAGCACAGACATAGATCAAGATAGATACCGCATGTCGCTCTATTCGTATGAAAACGAGCGTGCCACATTTTATAGCTACTGTGACGTACCGATGATAACAAAAGTGCCCATTATCTAGATTCTAGGCCAACGTTTCCATTAGAATTTCTACAGCTCAATACGGCACAATTAGGCATTTAGGTATTTTTAAAATTCCGATTGACGTCCGATTCCGATAGCAGACTAAAGAACAGACTTTACTACTAACTAAAGAACAGACAGCGGGATATGGCACGCGAAGTACATACACATGCGGTATCTATCATGATCTATGTCTGTGGTTCCGAGTTTCGAAATTTTTCGTTTTCGTCTTGGATGAGTTAATTTTTCTTTACCATTAGTGATAATTTTTTGGTTATTTAGATATTTAAATGTAGCTTAATGAGTGGGTGAGAAATTTTATGAGTTTTTGTCTCAATTTAGTTCAATGGCGCTTACGGATGAGCAGCGATTTAGTTGTTACTTGTTCTATTCTGGGTTAAAAATCCTTTATCGAATATTATCTAATCAGATTTAAAAAAAACATTATGGCGCACCGCCCTTATAACTACCTACCGAGGCTACACGCACACATATGCGTCTAAGTACGCTACTTTGTGTTATCTTTTATGGTCGTTTGGCAATAGCGTAGTTTGACTTACAGGAATTAAGATTTAGTCTCTTAATTGTTCCTAAAACTTTGTCCATACTTATTTCGGTCTGAGGTTGTCTCTCTAATAAAATTTTTGATATATGTGAAAGAGAAGGAATCATATTTAAACCAAGGTCAATAATCCAGATTGGTACATGTGGTGAAATTTGGCAAAAATGGCTTCTCTTCTTCTCTCTTCTTCACTAATCTTTTTAGTATTCTGTATGCAACCTCTCCAAATTGGTTTATGATGCACAAAATACAAATGCAGGCTACTATGGACATAATTGTCTAGAGTCTAGAAAATTGTGCAAATCTTAGTGGCAATTGTGGTTTCGTTTTATGGCTAGAGATGGGAAAATGCTCATAGATATCTGATAACGCTCAAAGCCAACTATATATAGGTCTACCAGAATCTGATGGCAAAAAATGAGAAATTAAATTGACTCTAGCAATACCGGGGTAATTGGAATGAAACATTTTGATCCTTTTTTTCTAAATAGCGGCTGATTCTGTGTGTTAAACATACAAATATAAAAATTAATCCAATGATCAAGGATATTTTTTTAAAATCCGCTGTCAAAAATTGCCATCAGATTCTGGTATATAGATCACGGAATATATAACAGTAGAGGAAAGGGCATGTGGGCGTGGCCCGCGTGCCATAGTTAGGTCCAGTTGGACTTAACTCGCACGCAAAAGAAAGTGCGCGAGTACGAATTTAAACCTTACGCTCGTTGACGTAAGGTGTAAAATTGCGTACAACTTCAAGTCTTATCATATTTAGCTGTCAAGCGCCATCTAGCGTTGAATAACTGAACTCGGTAGTCAGAGCCGGTATTGCTAAATTTAAATTCTTTATTTCAAAAGGGTCCTAACCCTTTTGAAAAAAAAAAAAAGAACAACCCTAGTTGTTTTTACTATATTGTACTTAAAAAAGAAATCTCTTTGTGATTGGTTATTTCTTTTGTGTGCGTAAAATGTTACTGTGTGAGTTTGGCGACACCAGTTTTTATGAAACTTATTTGCTATGCCCTTTCCTTTAGTGTTATATATTCCGTGATATAGATAGATTAATGCCGATAAGTGCCCGGAATGCCTGGGCGTTTCCCCATTTATAATCATTTATAAAAATTTCTATCTATGACAACTAAACGCTGGCATCTGTCCGTATGCGCGTGTGTGTATATTTGGTATAGTTTGTAATAGGCTAAATTTGTAAATTTGTTTTTTTCTTCTCTTGTAATCGGTATATTAACCTTCCATGCGTCTTAGTTCTTGTCCAGAATACGTAAAATACGCGCGAAAAATTACGTCTTGTCATTTTCAAATATGGCAACACTGATGGCAAATACTTTAGGTGGCCATTTAAAAATAGAACATTGTCATTCGCGCGTAAGCTGCGTCATCTGGACTAGATGTTTCGGTAAGAGTGCCAAAGGATGTATGTTGAATTCTTTAGAAATTAAATCCCTTAGTTTAAAAGAAAAAAAAATATATTTTGCAAATTGTTTCGTTCTTACATCGTTGTTAAGCGCTTTTACCAAATAGAGTGTGTAAATAGTGTTAGTTTAGTACAAAATCGGTGGCAGATTGAATATTTAAAAAAAAAATCTCAGCGCCATTTGTAATTGGGCATATCATTGGTGTTTGAACATGTCACTGTTGATTCACAGTGGTTTGAGCAGTGAGCTGCATCGGGTACTAGATGTTTCTTTCACTCTTACTCCGCATTTTCTATCTCTTTTTAGCTTTGTTTATTATGGCAACGTTTCCGATCGTGCTTTTTTTAAGATTTCGATTTGACACATTGTTTTTTTAATAATTTATTTTTAAATCGGCTGTACATTTCTCGTATTCGATGTTGCCAGCTTCATTGAACTTATATAGCAATAAATTCTGTAAAAAATACGTATAAATTGACTTGTTATGTCTTCAATTACAAATTTCAAAAGTACCTGTGGTATTATCGTTTGTGTAAGTGCAGAGATGTGACTTGAAATTTTATTTGATTGATTTGGTCAATGAGTTGATGTTTGCCGTGTACAATATTACCTATGTAGTATGTATATATTATAACAGACTTATAGGTTTTGTTTTATTTTTTAATACTGTTTGTATGATAATACTTTGTAAAATTATTTTATGCATTTTTTTTTCAATTAACTTACTCTCGATTTTCTTTATCTAAAGACAGTGTATTTTGTTACTATAATTACTATAAAATTAAAGCTGTATTTATATAATATTTAAATTGTATAGAAATATTGCACAATTATATTGTATTAACTTATATCCGTTGATGAATACATGGTTATATAGCGTCTGATCAATTCATTGACCTTTTATAAAATTATGAAAATTATATGTTTCATGTAAAAAAAAAAATATCATCCTTCCCTGTCCCTGGAATGTTACCTGCCAATTTGAAGGTGTTTATAATTGCGAGAAGTAATAAACTACCTTCAATTTGTCGGGTACATTTAAAATTGGGAGGGACCATAGACTATATTGTCTATGAAATTACAGTCTATGGTATAGACTAACAAAGTCACAAGCCAATAATGCTACTGTCACATTGTCGAATATTCGCTTTGTAGTTTCGCCCTTTTCCGAATTTTACATTCATTTTGTTATAATTTCAGTTTAATGACATTTAATACTATTTACATCACTTTCTTTCTTGCTCAGTCAGATAAAACAGAATTTTTTCCGTTATAATTTTACATGACATGGCTTGTCATTACTATTGATAGACAGCTTTGCCTATGTGTGCTAGTGGCTAGAAATTTATGTTTACTTAGATCCGCGTTTTTTCGACAAAGTGACTGCAGTATATGGAAATTGTAAATTTCCAAGCTTAAAATAGCCTTTCGTCACATATGTGGTATGAAAAAAGTGCACTTAACAATTGTACCAAAAGAAAAATATATAATTTTATAATAACTGTTAGAAGTTGGGGGTGTTATGGATTTTGTAATGAGAATCGATGGATGTTGGATTGTAATAAATATACCATTTTAACTTAATATAATGTTTTATTCTCCCGTACTATACAGTGTGATATTTTAATGGTTGTTTTCCCGCAGTAAAATGATTCTATCTTAGTAGTACAATAGATTTGTCAAGTTTTTTTTTTCAAATCAAAAAAAAATTTGGTCGGGTCCATAGTAACTCGCGCCTATCGGCATAAAGTTTCCATAGTACTACGTCATACAAAATATTTTTTATTTTCAAAAAATAACATGCGTGGTTCGATAGTACACTATACTATAGGTAAATCGTTCTGCTGCGGGAAAACAACCACTAAAATTTCACGTTGTATATTTGTATGAAATAATATTTCATAGATATTATCTAAGTGACGTTGCCTCAAAACTCAAATTATTATTAGCTGCTGTATTAAAAGTGTAGTAAAATACACATATTTTTAATAGTTTTTTTAATCTATCTTCCTCTATTATATTACATGGTATGCCTAAAATACTTGTTGTTTACTGTCTCGACTTGGCTAGATTTACAGAGCAAAGTACTAAGAAGAGACTGCTCTTCCTGATAGTGCCGAATAGGCTATCCGATATTTACAACTTTTTTGGCTCGATCTGTCAAGTTAATTGGTGGATACTCTATTCGGCACTTATCAGGAAGTGGTGAAACAGGCCCTAATCTTTTTAGGGTTCCGTACCCTAAAAAGAGTACCCAAAGGGTAAAAACGGGACCCTATTACCGAGACTTCGATATGTCTGTCTGTCTGTCTGTCTGTCTGTTTGTAACTCAAGAACTCAACAACAAACATGATTTTTTAAGCTCTTTTTGCCCGTAATTTATGATGGCAATTGGCAACAGGTAGGCACTTGAAAATTGAAATGAAATGTTCACAAAATCCTTAATTATATTTGTAATTTAATATTTAATATTATGATTAAAATAAATTAAATTATTAAGGGGGGCTCTCATACAAAAAACACCATTTTCTCGCTTTATAGCGGTACGGTACCCCTCGTGCGCGAGTCTGACTCGCACTAGGCCGATTTTTAAATTCTTCCTATAAGGAACCTCGGTCATTAAAATGTGGACGCTAGCTATATTCAAAGAGAATAAAATCACTATGGCTATATTATCCTAAGAAAAAAATACAATCGAACATAGAGCCTTCTTTTTTGGTTATCGGTTAAAAAATAAATTGAATGAAGCTATAGTGAGATCTATAGCATCATAAAGTTGAAAAACGTGTTTAGGAAGTATCATACATATAGACTAATGTTATTTTGCTTTGTACGGTCATAAATAATATTCAACTTTCACTAGAAAAGATAAGTGGTTATTAAAAATAATGATACAAGTTATAATACAGATTACAGCATAGTACATGATGATTGATGATTCATCAGTCATCACATTCACAAGCTATAATTAAAACAGTAAATAGGTATAAAATGGTTTAAGATTTTCTACTAAAATGTCTTACATATTGGAAATACATTAATATTTCCCTGTATTATTTTATCAAATTAACAAACGATGAATCAGAGCCTCCAATCATCTAAGAGGAAAAATAAATAAAAAACTAAAAAGGGCGTTATAATTTAATAGCGCACAAGTTCATAAAATTGGCAACACTAACATGCGATGACTGTCCACTGACGTAAGAATATTTAGTCTGTGGTGTCAGATGTCAAGTGGAGATGTCGAGTTTGTTGTAGAAAAAAATAATTAATTTGTCGACGTTTTTCAGTTATGTGAATAAGATGAAAGTGTAAATAAATATTAAATTAGTGCACGCTAGTTATTATGGCGCATAGTGGTGGTGTGTTGAGTTCGGATATATCGCGCAGAAACCCTCAAGATGAGTATGAACTCATACAGAGAATTGGCTCGGGCACCTATGGGGATGTGTACAAGGTAGGGGGCCATAAAAGTATATTTTTTATCTTTTTTACCATCGTCTACCTCTTATTTTGGTAGCTGGTGCGATGACGATGTCGCGAAATTGGACCATAACGGTATTTCGTACCGTCGCGTGCATACTGTATGATTTGGTCTGAACAATTATTTAGCTCGCTACGATGAGTTTTAACTCACACTGGCTCCTTTCTGGCACATTTTTAATTAACAACATGACCTTGGCACTCAATGATTATTTAAACAGGTGGACAAGAGCAATTTCTTTGTCATCATTCTACATTGTAAAAAAAAGTTTTCCTAATTTAAAATTCTACTAATTCCTAAAACCTTCTAATCCTTTCCTATTCCTTCTAATTCTTCTAACCTTTCTACTAAAACCTTCCAATTTCACAACATAAAACATTGTTTTAGTTTAAATTGTAAAACAATACCTACATATTTAACACATTTAAACCTTCCTTTTGTCTGTAGCTACACATAGTTACATCTCATAATATTACAAAGTTACTTCAAATAAAAGAATACAATTTGTTGATGTGGTAATGACTAATGAAACAACAATTTTGAAATGAATAATGATACACATTTCAAAATTATTGTTATTTTGATATAAAATATTTCAGAATAGACCATAAATTTGATAGAACTTCTACATAAAAAGATTTAAGCCTCACAAGGAGAAAGTTATATATCGTCTGCATCAAATTCTAAATTTAATTTAATTATTAATGTTGAACTGTCCCCAAAACAAATACATAGTGGGGCCTTCGGATGATGTACACTTCTTTTCCCAAAATATTGTGTCTATGTCAATGTCTAAGGTTCATACTTGGCCTAAGCATTATTTATATATATGAATATTCTTAGGCCCTTACCAATAAACGCTGTAGCTTTGAATAGTTATTCAGTGTTTTGTCTTCTTCAATCCAATTACAAATGTCACTTGTGTGACAGGAACAAAACACTGTATAACTATTCAAAGCTTATACCACGTTTATTAGTAAGGGGGTAAATTTATGAATAAAATACACTATTGGTAGTGTAAAATTGTTCATTTTTAATTAACAAAATGGTTTTTAATAATGTCCTGTTAGGAATCTCTAGAAGATTACAAATCTAAGTTAATGACTCATTTATCTGTATTATGCAATAGCATAATCACTGTTGATTCATAAAATCATATTTTCTATTTCTTGGTTCATCAAAAATCTTACAGGAGAAGTAAATAAGTTAGAATAGGTACCAGAAATAAGGGAGCTGTGACGTACTTAGTTGTGACAGTATGAATTTAGTCGGGTCGTTCTATTTTTTCGGCCCCATTTGGCCATTTTCGTAGAATCGTTTTTTTTTTTAAGATATTACGACAAAATTTTGTATTTAGGCTTGTGTACGTATACTTACTATGATCCCTGAATTGCCTTAGTCTGCTATTTATATTTACGATATAAATAGATGGATGGTAATGATGCAACAGACGGAAATGAAAATCGATAAGATGGAAATTTAAAGGATTGGATGGAAATGAAAAATAGTTATATGAAAGCGAAAAAAATTAAGGAATTTCATGTTGGTTATAAACAGAATACTTGTTATTGTTTTATTTTTATGAGTAATAAGATTAGTGTTTTAATTTAAGTCTCATCTACTAAAAATAAATTAAAATATAAGAATTTTGTTAAAAAGTAAGAAACAAATCAGACATTATTATTTTATTTAAAAAATGCAAGCAATCTTTACTTCTACTATATAATCGTATACAATTAACATTCCATGTACTTTACCTATTAACTTACTAGATTTTTTAAGAAAACAATATTTTAGGAAATAGTCTCACAAATCGCAGTTTTATGCAATTTTGCGCCTACAAGTTTAGTAAACTTTAGTAAACTCTTGAAAATAATATCTCAATTTGTTACACACCACTTTATACATTAACAAGCATTAGATATAGTGATGCTTAGCAACAAAAATATGTATAATGTCCCAGTAACTAATAAAGTCTTTAATTATTAAAAAAAATTTAAAATCTCAAATATTAAGTTTAATTACTTAATTATAAAGTACTAGCTAGATTAGTACTACGAAGATAGGTACTTATTAAAAGGAAAATATACCGGGTTATCCGTGTGTGACGTGAATTTGAAAATAATCACATATTTAGTTTCATTATGAGATGAACATGAATAATATATTCGAAGATATATTTTCCATATTTATTTGTCAGTAATTTGTGCTAGTCGGCTCATTGAAGGCTCCAGAAGCATTTCTTTGACAGGGCGTAAATCTACAATATCTATATAGTGTTCCACAATTGTGGATTAGCTAGGTAGCTAATCCACAATTGTGGAAACTACACACTAGAGCTAGGTAAAAATCTTTGTTTTGAACGACAGTGACTTCTCCTAAGTAAATATTGTCTCAGACGTAATTAATCCCCCGTTTTCTATCTAATAGTAGATAACAGTGATGAGACAGACAATGAACCCCCAAAACAGAACCGTTCAAGTGAACCAACTGATGATGAAGCAATCCATTCTCTGTTTTTTTAGATTACCGGTAATTTGGTACAAAACGACTCGCAGCAAGAAATATTAAAAATGTAATGTAATATATAGATAGAATTTGGACAAAATCTGTTATAAAAATACTAAATAATACCAAAACATCGGAAAATTGGTTAAAAAAATCGGAAGAAATGGATGGAAATGAAGTGGATGGAAATGAAGTTTTGGCATTTAATTTAAATTTTTGTTGCATTCTTGTATTTTTCAAAAGCCATGCGACATATCTTTAGAAGGTATTTCAATAGCCTTTATGGGTCGTTCTATTTTTTCGGTCCCATTTGCTTTCAAGATCAAAATTTGATATTTACGAAATGATTTTTTTCGATCAAATACTTTTAAAATGTTAAGTCTATAGTGTTCTACTTTGCCACGTATTGTGTATTTCCGTAAGATAAATAATCAAAAAGATATTTATCATCTAATAGCCAAAATTTCATTTCCCTCGACTGTACACTCCCAGATTTCTTAGCTTAGACACAATTTTCTAGGAGTTTTCGTAATAAATCTTATTATGTTTTTTACTGGAACATTAGCTTAAAAACTCATATTGACCTTTTTAAACATAAGAATGAACTGGGGTATCTGCAACATTGAGAGAACGCAGGTTTTAATTTTGTCACGCGAAATAATTCATTTCTTTTCAAGCAAATGGTTTTTATGTTTTTGACCAAATCTGCATCTGTAGATCAACGTGCAAACATGTTTCGCAACCACCATGCCCATGTCTGCCATACATTATAGGCGAGATAAGATGTGCGCATTGCTTCTCGGAGAAAATTTAATTTTTAGTTGCAATTTCTCGTTTTGTCACGGGTAAGCCTTCATTACTATTCGTTGCCTATTTAAATGACTTTTGTTACTAGTGATTTTTATAATACATTATGATAAAGGCTATTGAAATACCTTCTAAAGATATGTCGCATGGCTTTTGAAAAATACAAGAATGCAACAAAAATTTAAATTAAATGCCAAAACTTCATTTCCATCCATTTCTTCCGATTTTTTAACCAATTTTCCGATGTTTTGGTATTATTTAGTATTTTTATAACAGATTTTGTCCAAATTCTATCTATATATTACATTACATTTTTAATATTTCTTGCTGCGAGTCATTTTGTACCAAATTACCGGTAATCTAAAAAAACAGAGAATGGATTGCTTCATCATCAGTTGGTTCACTTGAACGGTTCTATTTTGGGGGTTAGTTGTCTGTCTCATCACTGTTATCTACTATTAGATAGAAAAGGGGGGATTATATACGTCTGAGACAATATTTACTTAGGAGAAGTCACTGTCGTTCAAAACAAAGATTTTTACCTAGCTTGTGGATTGTGTAACTCTATATAGATATTGTAGATTTACGCCCTGTCAAAGAAATGCTTCTGGAGCCTTCAATGAACCGACTAGCACAAATTACTGACAAATAAATATGGAAAATATATCTTCGAATAGTATTATTCATGTTCATCTCAAAATGAAACTAAATGTGATTATTTTCAAATTCACGTCACACACGGATAACCCGGTATATTTTCCTTTTAATAAGTACCTATCTTCGTAGTACTAGTCTAGCTAGTACTTTATAATTAAGTGATTAAACTTAATATTTGAGATTTTAAAATGTTTTTTTAAGAATTTAAGACTTTATTAGTTACTGGGACATTATACATATTTTTGTTGCTAAGCATCACTATATCTAATGCTTGTTAATGTATAAAGTGGTGTGTAACAAATTGAGATATTATTTTCAAGAGTTTTCTAAAGTTCACTAAACTTGTAGGCGCAAAATTGCATAGAACTGCGATTTGTGAGACTATTTCCTAAAATATTGTTTTCTTAAAAAATCTAGTAAGTTAATAGATAGGTAAAGTACATGGAATGTTGATTGTATACGATTATATAGTAGAAGTAAAGATTGCTTGCATTTTTTAAATAAAATAATAATGTCCGACTTGTTTCTTACTTTTTAACAAAATTCTTATATTTTAGTTTATTTTTAGTAGATGAGACTTAAATTGAAATACTGATCTCATTACTCATAAAAATAAAACAATAACAAGTATTCTGTTTATAACTAACATGAAATTCCTTATTTTTTTTTCGCTTCCATATAACTATTTTTCATTTCCATCCAATCCTTTAAATTTCCATCTTATCGATTTTCATTTCCATCTGTTGCATCATTACCATCCATCTATTTATATCGTAAATATAAATAGCAGACTAAGGCAATTCAGGGATCAGAGTAAGTATACGTACACAAGCCTAAATACAAAATTTTGTCGAAATATCTTTAAAAAAAAACGATTCTACGAAAATGGCCAAATGGG
The DNA here is from genome assembly GCA_905404155.3 of Plebejus argus. Taxonomy (NCBI): domain Eukaryota; kingdom Metazoa; phylum Arthropoda; class Insecta; order Lepidoptera; family Lycaenidae; genus Plebejus; species Plebejus argus. The sequence continues at coordinate 6,840,396 of FR989948.1, read as the reverse complement.
ACCGAAAAAATAGAACGACCCATATCGTAATGTATTATAAAAATCACTAGTAACAAAAGTCATTTAAATAGGCAACGAATGGTAATGAAGGCTTACCCGTGACAAAACGAGAAATTGCAACTAAAAATTAAATTTTCTCCGAGAAGCAAGGCGCACATCTTATCTCGCCTATAATGTATGGCAGGCATGGGCAACATGTTTTGCGAAACATGTTTGCACGTTGATCTACAGATGCAGATTTGGCCAAAAACATAAAAACCATTTGCTTGAAAAGAAATGAATTATTTCGCGTGACAAAATTAAAACCTGCGTTCTCTCAATGTTGCAGATACCCGAGTTCATTCTTATGTTTAAAAAGGTTAATATGAGTATTTAAGCTAATGTTCCAGTAAAAAACATGATAAGATTTATTACGAAAACTCTTAGAAAATTGTGTCTAAGCTAAGAAATCTGGGAGTGTACAGTCGAGGGAAATGAAATTTTGGCTATTTGATGATAAATATCTTTTTGATTATTTATCTTACGGAAATTCACAATACGTGGCAAAGTAGACAAATTTTGATCTTGAAAGCAAATGGGACCGAAAAAATAGAACGACCCAGTCATTTCATTAAAATAATGAGCTGTTTTATATAAACTCATGCAAAGCACTTTTATATGAATCAGCAGATCTTTGTCATAAAAAAAAAATAAACTTATTAGGTGTCTTATTAGGTGTTCTAGGGACGACACAGACACACACGGTGGCGGTGGCAGTACAATCAACAGACCGCCGCCGCCACCGCCACTGCTGCCCGCGTCTGTCTGGGAGACGCAGCTTATACCATAATATTCTATCAGCTCTTTTTGACCGAAGGAGGATATTGACCCTATGTTTTACAATTGCACAGTAGTGAATCATGTTCTGTTCCTCAAATGCATTGAAGTACATTATTTTTATTTGAAATACTGTTATATGATCTATCCCAGGGTTTCTCAAAGTGGGGTACGCGAACCCCTAGGGGGTTCGCCATTCGACGGCTGGGTGTGCGACAAGATTTACGTTATGGTGGCAACAGCAGTCATTATTAGAAATGTCTATAGATGAGACTCTTCAAGCTGATTTCAAAAGGATGTCTTTGATATAATTTTGGGCAGCTAGACAGGCAGAGTATTTCGAAGTCTCACGCAATGCGGTGAATTTTCTTTTACCCTTTGCCACAAAAAGACATTCCTTTTGGCAGTTCACGTGTTACCTTTTATTTTTTCTTTTATTATTTTCTTTGGGCCTTCGGGGAGGGGGGTGGCGGATTTAATAAGTAAGTAAGGGGTTTGCTGTCACCTAGAAATTTTAACAGGGGTTCGTGGAGCCGAAAGTTTGAGAAACCCTGATCTATCCTATCTAGAAATAAGAAGAATAATTAGGGTCTGTTTCACCACTTAGCTTCCTGATAAGTGCCGAATAGGCTATCCACCAATTATCTTGACAGATGAAGTATGGAGAATCTGTGAAAAAAATTGTGAATAGCCTATTTGGCACTTTATGAGGAGGTGGTGAAATAGGCCCTTAGTAGTTTGGTTTTAAGTCTGTCTTATCTGTCCAATGTCCACATATGTACCTATTTTGTGCACTATTAAAACTAAATAACTTTGCCATTATTGAGACTAAAAAACTAACAAAACAGGTTTTTTGCCAAACCTTATATTATATCATAATATGTAACAAATATATGTTATTTTATATATGTTATTTAAATTTTTATCTACAGATAAAAATTGATTCATGTTTAATCTTGTTAAAAATATTGTTATCACTTATCACAGAAGACAGTTCTCGTTTGTTATGGTTTCATAAGTGACTGTATTTATTCATATTATTAAGAAAATCTTATTTTCTCTTTCTTCTAAGGTACAAGCGTAACACGATAAAGATATTTTAAGTAAATATATACATATGGTCAACATCACAGTGGTTCTCAAACTGTTTGGTGGCCCCTTTTGTATGAAGTAACATTTTTGACAGACCCTCCCCAAAAAAAAGAATGTTTAGTGTAAGAATGAATTGGACTAAGGTTTAGAAACCTACCCCAATTTTTTGGCGGTCACATGGGTTGAGGAAGGATGTTTTGGGTGAGAAAAACCTCCCCGTGCCACTTCCACTCACGGAAAACGCTCCCGTTTAGGAGAAATTCGCATTTGAAATTTTCGTAATATTGAGACAAGGTCTTCTGTTTTCTGGTGTTTACGTGTTAACTTAGGGTGGGTTGCATCAGAGGCGTAGTTAAAGTGAAAGTTAAGGCTATCGTCAAATATCGCATCCATAATGGACTTTAACTAGGGATTTGACAGTTCATTTGACTTTTGGTTAAAGTTATAGTTAAAGTAGGTTGGTGCAACTCTGGAGGGAATCCCGTGTTAGATAGATCCGGGACATCCCTCCTTTATACGGCTGAAAGCGAACCGCAGGTGGTTTTAGTGAGTAGGAGTCTCACATACCCCCGGGGTGCTGGGCACATACCCAACCCGGGGGCCCCATGAGGGTTTCCCCTGCGCATCAAAAAAAAAGGTTGGTGCAACTCACTCTTAGTGTTTTCAAGGCATTATAAGGCTGTGGTGAGTGGGGGACGATTATTTTACCTAAGTCCTAAGTAATTGTCATAGAGGCATCGATATTGTCTTGGGATTTCTGAGTCGAAACCAAAATTTCGATCTGAGGAAAGTTATTGTGCTCAATACACCCCGTATACGTAGCTTGTTGTGAATCACATATATGCATTTTGCATAAGTCGAAATTAAAAACTCGTGTCCGACCGTATCCGAATTCTGAGTCGAAACCAAAATTTCGATCTGAGGAAAGTTATTGTGCTCAATACACCCCGTATGCGTAGCTTGTAGTTGTAATATAAATAAAATAATGCTGTACTTGAACAATGAAACCTTTTATTTTATCGACACAGTTATACATTCACAGGTAAAAATTCTCCATGACACTTTTTACAACTTTCATAGATTATAATGTCAGTGAGAGAGAGACAACAAATAACATAATACTCTCTATCCCACTCTTACTTTATTACATTGTATTTAACACCCCCCGTCAATGTAATAACATTAATTAACAACTTATGTGGCGACAAAAGAAATATAATATAACCATCCTTTTATAAACTATAAACATTCAAAAGAAAGTAAGAAAGCCATTAAACTAACTATATTATAAATTAGTATTAACTAAATTAGTATTATACATCCATACCACATAACTTTACAAATTTTAAAAGTGTATTACAATTCAGGGACTTTGTTAACATGTCAGCAATTTGATCTTTTGTTGTCACATACTGTATACATATCTTTTTATTTTCAATCAGTTCCCTTATGTAATGATATTTGATATCAATGTGTTTTAATCGTTTAACACTCTTTGTATTTGCAATCATTATGGCAGCTTGGTTATCACAATACATAATAGCAGGGCATACATTACGCACATTGAAATCACATAGTAAATTAATAAGCCAGCATGCCTCACTACCTGCCATGCTCATAGCGACATACTCAGACTCTGCTGACGATAAGCTTACAGTACTCTGTTTCTTGGAGCACCAAGATATTAGACAATTTGAATACATGAAGCAGTAACCGGTAGTGGATTTCCTGTCACGGAGATCCCCTCCCCAGTCAGCATCACAAAATCCAATCAATTTGCTATCATCACACTTATAGACTAATTTATAATTTAATGTGTGTTTAATGTATCGCAAGACTCTTTTCAAATTAGTTAATAACACATTACTAGCACAATCTTGATATCTACTTAATATTGATACAGCAACACAGATGTCAGGTCTTGTGCCAGACGCTGCATACATTAAGCACCCAATAATCTGCCTACAGATATTTCCAGTATTATCATTATATTTATCACTTTCAAGTTCTTTACAATTAAAATTCTGGTCCATTGGAGTGGAGTTAGGTCTACAATCATGCATATGAAATCTTTTCAACACATTTTCAAGGTAAGTTTTTTGACATAATTCTGTAACATTTGTTTCTAAATTTTGCTTTACATGTATTCCAAGAAACTCTGAGATAAGACCTAGATCTTTCATTTCAAATTCCTTTTTTAGAATTGATTTTAAATTTGTTATATGCTCTTCATTACTACCAAATATCAACATGTCATCGACATATAATAGAATATAAATTTGTTCTGAATCACTACATTTAGTGTACAAACATGAGTCACATCTAGATCGTTTAAAACCCTCCCTAATCATAATTGAGTTAAACTTTTCATTCCAATATCTCGGAGACTTCTTTAGCCCATACAATGATTTGTTTAGCTTTACAATATTGTTACCATTTTCATAAGCGCCATCTGGCAAACTTATGTATGTATACATTTTCTTCAATATCCCCATACAAAAAGGCTCCGGTTACATCCATGTGACAAACAGGTAATTTTAATTTAGTTGCTATAGCTAAAAATAGTCTAAAAGTACTTAACTTTGCAACAGGTGCATATACATCACTCAGATTTAACATATCATTTTGCTCAAACCCTCTGGCCACCAAACGTGCCTTGTATTGAATACTACCATTATTTTGTTTAATTTTAAATACCCATTTACTACTTATTAATTTTTCATTACCTGGTATGTCACAAATACTCCAAGTGTTGTTATCTTTGAGGGTTTTGAGCTCCCTTTGAATAGCTTCTTGCCATTTACATGCATCTGGACTATTCATAGCCTCACAATAGGTTTTTGGCTCACGGTTATCTAATATTACATTATTACAGTTATAGAATACAGTCTTCTTCCTAGTACGTTTGTTTTCTGGGACCACTACACGTCTCACAACCTCACTACACTCCTCACTATCACTAGGTTCATATAAGCTACCTTCAGACTCACTCTGCACGGTACACTGAGAATCATCACAATCAGGTTCACTTTGCCCATCGGTGGTCTGTGATTGGGGACTCGACACACCTGCCGCACTGGAATCTTGTTCTTGAGCGCTCACCTCGACTGTAGCTGGAACCTCGACACTGTCAACCTCCTCTATAATATAATTGGTTGCCTCACATTGTTGTATTGGCTTCACTGGGCTGTTGTTCACAAAAACAATGTCTCGTTTGATCTCAACTTTATTTTTCTGTGGAAAATACACTCTATAGCCTTTTGACGTTTCTCCATACCCAACCATAATGCCCTTCTCACCTTTTGCATCCCACTTATGTCTTTTCTCTTTGGGTATGTGGGCATAAACAGGACTACCAAATATTTTTAGGTTATTAATGTCAAAGCTTTTGCTTGACCACAATTCATATGGAGATTTCCCTTCTATTGAGCTCTTACCAGTTCTATTGATCACATAGGCAGCTGTATTAACACTTTCGGCCCACAAACTGATGGGTAAATCCTTGGCGTATAACATTGTTCTAGCAGCCTCTACTAAAATCCTGTTTTCCCGCTCGGCTGAACCATTTTGTTCGGGAGTGAAAGTCACAGAGGTTTGATGTATAATCCCTTTGTTCTGAAAAAATTCTTTGACCTCTTTGTTTATAAATTCGGTTCCATTGTCACTCCGAAATATCTTTATTTTATTTACCGTCTCATTTTCAGCCTCAAATATAAAGTTTTATTTATTTATTTATTTAAAAACTTTATGCACATAAGTGTACAAAGGTGGACTTAATGCCTTATGGCATTATCTCCCAGTCAACCTTTGGGCGATACAAGAACAAAGTTATATAGGTGCCAGTCGTGCTGAAAGAGGAAAAGTAACTTGCAAGAAAAAACCAACAAGTAAATATATATTTATATACAAATAAACTAAATATACTTATATAAAATATATATTGTATAATATTATACTATACTAAGATACATAAGTAATCACACATAAAATTATAACATAAATAAAACCAATAACCATACATATATATTATTAATTAAATAGGTATATAATATTATAGATAACCGTGCTTATAAAAAAATTATGAATATTCATGTATACAATAAATTATGAAAGCTAAGAGTTTGCCAACTGTTTCAAGTAAAAGTCACGTACCCTGCGCTTAAAAGTGTCTCTGGTTTTTGACATCCTGATTTCCGGAGGAAGAGCGTTCTTTTTACACAATTTAATTTCATCTTTTGTTTTCACAAAGAACACGCGCCTGTACTTGGAGTAATCATCTTTAAAGACGACAAAATATCGGGATCCTCCAATCGATGCCTTTTCCATAGGTCCACAAGTATCGGCGTGAATAATTTCACATACTCTCGATGTCGCATTATTGCTCACAGGATATGGCAAACGATGAATTTTGCCTTTTAGGCAGCTTTCACATATTGTTTGCATATTTGCATTTTTAATGTTGATATTATTTCTTTTCAAAACATCTTTTACATAAACAATGTTTTGATGTGCAAACTTTTCATGCCAATCATGCAAATCACAACACACATCAGCAAGGTTCGCTGTATGTGCACTAAAATAGCGAAAGTCTAAATAATACATGCTTCCGTGACGATCAGCAATAGCCATCAACTTGTTTTGTCTAAAAAACTTGCATTTATTCTTTTCCGTTACGATGACATAACCTCTTCTTGTTGCACAATTGACAGAGAACAAATTTACTTTCAACTCAGGAACATGAAGTACATTATCTATGGTAGTATCTATCCATTTGCTACCATTCCAAACTTGCAGCTTCACCTGACCACAGCCCTTGACATTAATTTTTGTTCCGTTTCCAACTATTACGGACTTATCATTTACTATTGAATATGAACTGAATAGTTCGTACTCACAACACATATGTTCGCTTGCGCCTGAGTCGACCAGCCACTGTGATTTCTGTAACTGTTCATCAAAGACACTGTTGACTATAAATGCATTACATTCTTTTTCTTTATTTTTCTTAAAACGACACTGGCTCTTTATATGTCCCGGTTTATTACAAAAGTAACACTTGATATCTGGACGGCTGTCTTTATTGTTGCGGAAATTATTGTTTGCATTGTTGTTATACCTGCACTCGCTTTGATAGTGTCCATATCGGTTACACTTATAACATTTCACGCTTCTTTTATCTAATTTCTTTGCTGCAAACGCCGTAGACGACGACGGCCCGCCTTTTTCTTTAATTCTCTCTTCCTCTATCAACAATCTAGCGACCAGGTTATCATAAGTCTGCTTATCATCTGGAGCGGACTCCCACGCTGAGACGAAATGTTTGTAATTTTCTGGTAAAGACATCAGAACTTTGGTAATAACCAATTTATCAGACATATTTTCTCCAAGCTGTTTTAACTGATTCTGCATCTCCAGTATTTTTGACAGAAATACAGACATCTCTGTTCCTTCTTCAAACTTAAATTGGAAAAAGCGTTGTTGTACAATGTGAATGCCTGTTTCAGATTTTTGTTCATACACGCTTAGCAATTTCTTCCACATAGCCGCCGCAGTATTGCACGAGATGATATGTAACATGGCTTCTTCTGACATTCTCGTAACTATCAGTGTTTGAGCTCGCGCATCCAGGGTTTCCCAAGTACTAAGCTGAGTATCATCTTTAGGTTTTACTGTTGTCCCGTCCACGATTTTGTACAGACCTTGACCTCGCAATAGCACGGTCGTTTGAAATTATTTCCATAAGTTCCAATTCCTAGAACCTTCCAATTTCATGACATTCTGTCCACTTCCACACTGTGTCAAATCCATTTCAAATTCCTGTTAGCTCTCCTACCTTGCTCAACGATAGCCGAACAAGTAATTTTTCCTTCCCGGTGTAACTTAACCTCAAAATGGCTGCCGCCCACGCCACCGGTATTATTCTTCACTACAGTATTTGCGTTCCTTAGGCTTCTTTTTATTAATCCTTGCTAGTTAGTGTTCTGGACCCATAACCAGTTGTAATATAAATAAAATAAAGCTGTACTTGAACAATGAAACCTTTTATTTTATCGACACAGTTATACATTCACAGGTAAAAATTCTCCATGACACTTTTTACAACTTTCATAGATTATAATGTCAGTGAGAGAGAGACAACAAATAACATAATACTCTCTATCCCACTCTTACTTTATTACATTGTATTTAACACTTGTTGTGAATCACATATGCATTTTGCATAAGTCGAAATTAAAAACTCGTGTCCATCCGTATCCGAATTCTGAGTCGAACCGAACTTTCGACCTGACGAAAGTTATTGTGCTCAATACACCCCGTATACGTAGCTTGTTGTGAATCACATATGCATTTTGCATAAGTCGAAATTAAAAACTCGTGTCCGACCGTATCCGAATTCTGAGTCGAAACCAAAATTTCGATCTGAGGAAAGTTATTGTGCTCAATACACCCCGTATACGTAGCTTGTTGTGAATCACATATGCATTTTGCATAAGTCGAAATTAAAAACTCGTGTCCGACCGTAACCGAATTCTGACTCGAAACCGAACTTTCGACCTGACGAAAGTTATTGTGCTCCATACACCCCGTATACGTAGCTTGTTGTGAATCACATATGCATTTTGCATAAGTCGAAATTAAAAACTCGTGTCCATCCGTATCCGAATTCTGAGTCGAAACCGAACTTTCGACCTGACGAAAGTTATTGTGCTCCATACACCCCGTATACGTAGCTTGTTGTGAATCACATATGCATTTTGCATAAGTCGAAATTAAAAACTCGTGTCCATCCGTATCCGAATTCTGAGTCGAACCGAACTTTCGACCTGACGAAAGTTATTGTGCTCCATACACCCCGTATACGTAGCTTGTTGTGAATCACATATGCATTTTGCATAAGTCGAAATTAAAAACTCGTGTCCATCCGTATCCGAATTCTGAGTCGAAACCGAACTTTCGACCTGACGAAAGTTATTGTGCTCCATACACCCCGTATACGTAGCTTGTTGTGAATCACATATGCATTTTGCATAAGTCGAAATTAAAAACTCGTGTCCATCCGTATCCGAATTCTGAGTCGAAACCGAACTTTCGACCTGACGAAAGTTATTGTGCTCCATACACCCCGTATACGTAGCTTGTTGTGAATCACATATGCATTTTGCATAAGTCGAAATTAAAAACTCGTGTCCGACCGTAACCGAATTCTGACTCGAAACCGAACTTTCGACCTGACGAAAGTTATTGTGCTCCATACACCCCGTATACGTAGCTTGTTGTGAATCACATATGCATTTTGCATAAGTCGAAATTAAAAACTCGTGTCCGACCGTATCCGAATTCTGAGTCGAAACCAAAATTTCGATCTGAGGAAAGTTATTGTGCTCAATACACCCCGTATACGTAGCTTGTTGTGAATCACATATGCATTTTGCATAAGTCGAAATTAAAAACTCGTGTCCGACCGTATCCGAATTCTGACTCGAAACCGAACTTTCGACCTGACGAAAGTTATTGTGCTCCATACACCCCGTATACGTAGCTTGTTGTGAATCACATATGCATTTTGCATAAGTCGAAATTAAAAACTCGTGTCCGACCGTAACCGAATTCTGACTCGAAACCGAACTTTCGACCTGACGAAAGTTATTGTGCTCCATACACCCCGTATACGTAGCTTGTTGTGAATCACATATGCATTTTGCATAAGTCGAAATTAAAAACTCGTGTCCATCCGTATCCGAATTCTGAGTCGAAACCGAAATTTCGATCTGAGGAAAGTTATTGTGCTCAATACACCCCGTATACGTAGCTTGTTGTGAATCACATATGCATTTTGCATAAGTCGAAATTAAAAACTCGTGTCCGACCGTATCCGAATTCTGAGTCGAAACCAAAATTTCGATCTGAGGAAAGTTATTGTGCTCAATACACCCCGTATACGTAGCTTGTTGTGAATCACATATGCATTTTGCATAAGTCGAAATTAAAAACTCGTGTCCGACCGTAACCGAATTCTGACTCGAAACCGAACTTTCGACCTGACGAAAGTTATTGTGCTCCATACACCCCGTATACGTAGCTTGTTGTGAATCACATATGCATTTTGCATAAGTCGAAATTAAAAACTCGTGTCCATCCGTATCCGAATTCTGAGTCGAAACCGAACTTTCGACCTGACGAAAGTTATTGTGCTCCATACACCCCGTATACGTAGCTTGTTGTGAATCACATATGCATTTTGCATAAGTCGAAATTAAAAACTCGTGTCCATCCGTATCCGAATTCTGAGTCGAAACCGAACTTTCGACCTGACGAAAGTTATTGTGCTCCATACACCCCGTATACGTAGCTTGTTGTGAATCACATATGCATTTTGCATAAGTCGAAATTAAAAACTCGTGTCCATCCGTATCCGAATTCTGAGTCGAACCGAACTTTCGACCTGACGAAAGTTATTGTGCTCCATACACCCCGTATACGTAGCTTGTTGTGAATCACATATGCATTTTGCATAAGTCGAAATTAAAAACTCGTGTCCATCCGTATCCGAATTCTGAGTCGAAACCGAACTTTCGACCTGACGAAAGTTATTGTGCTCCATACACCCCGTATACGTAGCTTGTTGTGAATCACATATGCATTTTGCATAAGTCGAAATTAAAAACTCGTGTCCGACCGTATCCGAATTCTGAGTCGAAACCGAACTTTCGACCTGACGAAAGTTATTGTGCTCCATACACCCCGTATACGTAGCTTGTTGTGAATCACATATGCATTTTGCATAAGTCGAAATTAAAAACTCGTGTCCGACCGTATCCGAATTCTGAGTCGAAACCAAAATTTCGATCTGAGGAAAGTTATTGTGCTCAATTCACCCCGTATACGTAGCTTGTTGTGAATCACATATGCATTTTGCATAAGTCGAAATTAAAAACTCGTGTCCGACCGTATCCGAATTCTGAGTCGAAACCAAAATTTCGATCTGAGGAAAGTTATTGTGCTCAATGCACCCCGTATACGTAGCTTGTTGTGAATCACATATGCATTTTGCATAAGTCGAAATTAAAAACTCGTGTCCGACCGTATCCGAATTCTGAGTCGAAACCAAAATTTCGATCTGAGGAAAGTTATTGTGCTCAATACACCCCGTATACGTAGCTTGTTGTGAATCACATATGCATTTTGCATAAGTCGAAATTAAAAACTCGTGTCCGACCGTATCCGAATTCTGAGTCGAAACCAAAATTTCGATCTGAGGAAAGTTATTGTGCTCAATACACCCCGTATACGTAGCTTGTTGTGAATCACATATGCATTTTGCATAAGTCGAAATTAAAAACTCGTGTCCGACCGTATCCGAATTCTGAGTCGAAACCAAAATTTCGATCTGAGGAAAGTTATTGTGCTCAATACACCCCGTATGCGTAGCTTGTTGTGAATCACATATATGCATTTTGCATAAGTCGAAATTAAAAACTCGTGTCCGACCGTATCCGAATTCTGAGTTGGGGTGTGGTTCCAAAGTCACTCAAAATGAATGGTCAGTGTCGTGTGAGAACAGCTGTCCCTGAGGGCTGTATTGCCAGTGATGAATGTGGTTTTATTCAATTACTAGATGACGCCCACAACACCTTTGCGTCAAAAGTTAATCGCGCGGGAACCGTACATTTTGCAGCTATAAAAACTATCCTATAATTAACTTTTCTCAAAACTTCTCCATTCCGAATTTCAGCAGGATCGGTTTAGCGGTTTCGGCGCGAAGAGGTCACAGACAGATTTTCGCATTTATAATATGTATGGATTTCGCCAATCGGGAATCGAACCGGCATTGGCTAGAGTCTAGACGCTTTCCTCACTGTGTGGGTGTCTGAGACGCGAGCCAGACTATTATGTAAGCAGTTTAACTTCTGATGTATCATTTAACTGAAGTTGAAGTCTAGAAACGAATTATAAGTTATAACTTATAATCCTTATACTTACTTCCATAATAATAATAATAGCTCCCACACCGGTTTCGGTGACGGTGGCCGGTTTCATTGAAACCAGGCCAGCTACGCAGGAGTAATTTTATAGTGCCCAAGTGTGTGCGCAGTACACAAGAGCACTCTCTATTCCTTTAAACCCAGTGGGACGGCAGACCGACACAACCGGCGAGAGATCAGGCGCAGGACCGACTTTTTACATGCCCATCCGACGCATGGATCATCTTACTTGTCAGACAATCAGGTGATCAGCCTGCATTGTCCTAACCAAATTCATAATAATTCATAATAATTCATAATTCATTTATTTGCTCAGAATATGGTACAAAAAAAGGTGTTACAATTTTTTCTGTTAGGACGCATATTCTACTATTTACATAGTGTGCAAATTATATTATAATTACATAACTCTAAGATATTTATAATTTTAATATAATATTTTCATAAATTGGACAATTATACAATTCTTTAATTTTATTATTTCGGTAAGTTTCATTACAACATTTAAAATCAATTTCAAAGCACTTTCAAAGTAACAGTTTAATCATAATTAATTATATAGTATATTTATATAATAATATTTTATTTATTTTATTTATTTATTTGTGGTACAATATTAATTATATTATATTATCAATAGGTTTATTTATCACATAGGTACGAATATCAATTATTTATATATACAATATAATATTATGTTTTCCTATTTTGTCAGTTAGTATTCAGTAACTGCTTTTGTTAATTTTTTTTTCTTTACATCTCATGATATTTTGCAAAAGTTATAAAACAAATTTCATTACAATATAATATGTATTTAAAAGGCCTGTAACCCAAATTCTTTTAATGAGTAAAAGCATTTCTCTACTAACCATCTTTTTAGACAGGGCTTAAAGTTTTTAATCGGTGTCTCTCTAATAGTTTTTGGTAACTTATTGTAAATTAATATAGCGCTCATAAGACAGTTCTTTTGATGTAGAGTACTTCGGCATCTTGGTACGTTTAATTTGGTAGGGTCTCGCTTGCAGTATTTACGATCTTCCTTCGTGTATTTATTAAATATGTGAGGATGATTTTTCACAAACACCCCTATTTCAAGAATGTACATAGAAATGACTGTAAGCATTTGTAATTTTTTAAATAATGGCCTACATGATGTCAGAGAATTAACGCCGCATATAGCGCGTATACACTTCTTTTGAGCTAAGAGTATTTTATTTATGTGTGTTGAGTTTCCCCAGAGTATAATGCCGTATCTCAGAATGGACTCAATATATCCATAGTAAGCCGTGATAGCTATAGATTCTCCAGCGGTGTATCTCAATGTTCTGATCGCATGTACGAATCTGTTGATTTTTTTACACGTAATATCTACTTGTGTTTCCCAGTTGCATTTTTCATCTATTGTTATTCCCAAAAATTTCATAGTATCTGTTTTTTCTATACTTTGCTCTTTGCACTGTACATTTATATTATTATATATAGTTTTGTAATTTCCGAATGTCATAAATTTTGTCTTGAGGACGTTTACGCTTAGTTTGTTTATTTCAAGCCATTTTAAGATTTCTTTTAGGACCGAGTTTATTTTGGTTTCAAAATGTTCCTTTTTGTCGTCCGGGATAATGACAGACAGGTCGTCAACAAAGAGAATGCACTTTTCCTCTGTTACATTCGGAAGATCATTTATATAGAGCAGAAAGAACAACGTTGAGATGACTCCCCCTTGAGGAACTCCTCTGGTATTCAATCTGTATTGTGATCTATAAGTTGTAGTCATACTTTTTTTGTCAAGTCTAGAAATCTCAACACTTTGGGTACGATCTGATAGGAAGCTCTTAATCCAATTCAGTGCTGTTCCACGTATGCCATATTTTTCACACTTCATCAGCAGAATATCATGGTCGACTAGGTCAAAGGCCTTTGTCATATCTAAGAATATGGCTATGATTTTATTCTTATTGTCTATGTTTTCTGTGATTGTGCTTATTAATGAGAATGCTGCTAATGTAGTAGATTTATTTTTTTGAAAACCGTTTTGTTCTTGTTTTATTATTTTGTATTTGTCCACAAATTCTGTTAAACGGTGGTGCATTGCTTTTTCGAAGATTTTTGAAAATATTGGTATAAGCGTTATGGGTCTATAATTTTGTACTTCTTTCTTGCATCCTTTTTTGTAAATTGGTTTTATTATTGATTTTTTTAACCTGCTCGGGAAAACGCCATTCTCAAATGATATATTGATGATGTGTGATAAAATTGGGGATATAACATCGATGCAAGATTTAATAACGTGAGTGGATATATTATCGTAACCGACCGCTTTAGTGTTTTTCAGTGAGTATGTGTATTTCATTACTTCATCTTTGCTGCAGGGTCTGAGGAAGATCGAGTCTTTATTTATTTCATTTTTCATAAAGCAGTTTGCGAGATTTTGATTTGGTGTAGACTTTTGTTGAGAAATCAATAACGGTGATGTAATGAAGTAGTTGTTAAATATTTCTGCTATTTTTGTAGGTTCAGAATATGACTTTCCCTCTAAGTTTATATTTTCGATTTCCTGTAGTTTATTATGTTTTTCGTTTTTTATTATTTCCCAAGCAGCCTTTCCTTTATTTTTTGATCTGCTTAAGAAATTCTTATTTTGTATTTTTTTGGCGACATTTATTGATTGTTTTAAAATTTTCATGTAATTTAAGTAATGTATTTTTCCGTCAAGGTTTTTTTGTATATAGTTATTGTATCTCAGTTTTCTTTTTTGTTTGCACGATATCCTTATACCTTTTGTAATCCATGATGGTGAGCGATTGTGATTAATAACTTTAATTTTTATTGTTGGAAAGCAAAGATCATACAGCATCAAAAAAGTGTCATGGAAGATATTATACGCATTTTCAACATCATTCTCAATTAGGACATCATTCCAGGTTAAGCTCGAGAGGCTTTCTCTAAATTTTTTTATATTATCTTTACCGTAATCTCTTTTGAGTACGTACCAGTGTCGGATATTTTTGACTTTTTTAATCGGGAAATTTAGCAGTTGGGCTGTATTGTGGTCCGATAATTCTAAGTAGCGAGTCGCCCCTGTGGCTTCCTTCATATTGCTGATTATGTGATCAATGCAAGTTTTGTTTCTCGTCGGTTCTTTGATGTGAAAATTTAGGTTATAGTTTGATATAAGTTGTTCAAGTTTTTCCGAGTTGCTATTCTTTGTTAAAATATTTATATTTAGGTCCCCACAGATTATAACTTTTTTATTTTTCGTTGCAATTTTGTCGAGGATAAGTTCTAATTTTTGAAAAAATGTGTCAGTGATTGAATTTGGTACTCTATAAATGCAAAGAACTGTACAATTATAGGGATGTATTTCGACTCCGCAGCATTCGAAAAGTTTTTCTTTAGAAATGTCGTTAGTAAAGTCGGTTATTTTGTAGTCTTTAATGGTATCATGCAGAAGAATGCATACGCCCCCTCTTTTTTCTGTTCTTCTAGAGAATGAGGATACTAAATTATAACTGTTTATTTTTATGTTAATTTCATCGCCATATTTTACAAATGTCTCTGAGAAGCATAGGATATCTATCGTTTTTTCATTTCTATTTAGTTCTGTAAGACATACCTCTATTTCACTGATTTTATTTATTAGGCCGGCAATATTTTGGTGTAATAGGTTTGCTGAGATTTTATTTTTGATTGTAGTTATTTGAACGAAAGGAATTCTGTATACTATTAATTGTATAGTTACCTTGCTGTTTTTTAGCTATAGAAAAATAGTAGGGTATTGTACCTATTTTTGCAGATTGCTTTTCAGAATTTATTTTAGGCATTAATTTCTCTTTTTTATAATTTTTTACTGGGAAATAATATGGGATAGTTCCCTTTTTATAAGTATGTGCGCTTTTTTTTTTCAGGTGAGAGAATAATAACTTTGGTCTACATTGGCCTTTATTTATAATGAAATTTGTTTTATATTCGATGTAATCTAAAGCTAGTTTAATTTTATTACACAACATCATTATGAGAGCTTTTCGTTTAATATTAAGTAAGTTTGTCTCTATATAGTTACAGTTAGAATAGTATTTACAAATATTTTTGAGCATTTTATTAATATTTACATAATTTTTATTGTATTTTTCAAATAGGCTTAATATAAGAACATTGATTTGGTGATATTTCTCGAGTTTTTTTGTTAACTGAAGCATAACATTAGTCGGGTCTACATCATTTTCGCCTAAACTTAGTATAATATAGTTCTCTGATGAATCTTCGATATCATTCCAGCTTCGCAGTAGTTCTTCAGCAGTGGCATTTGGTTTTAAAATAGCAGTTACCTTGTGTTTTTTAAGTTTTGGCAGGAGGCGGAGTTCTGATGCTAAGTTGACACATTGTTGGCCTCCGATTATCTGTAGTTCTTTTTGTTGTATGTTTGCTTGTAAATCTTTTACTTCCAGGTATGCAGTGTTTCTACAATTTTTCGCTGAAATATCTTTTTTAGGTGTGCTAGTGATGTCTGGTGGCGTCGTTAGCACCTCAGGGTAGTCCGCGTTTTGCCTAGATAGTTCTGTTTGTTTTTTGATTACGTTATCTAAGTATGAGTCGTTATTTTTATTCGATGTTGTAGCTTTGCCTTGTAGATTTATTTTTGTGGTAAATTGTCGATTTTTGTTCTTTATACAGGGTGAACGTGATGGAGATGGGGCGCAGACTAATTTTAAATTGGCAATAATTAATCTCTGATCTTCAGATATCTTTTTTAATTTATTTATCTCTAGCGTTAAGTTGTCAATTTCGTTATGAGCGCTCTGTAATTTATTTTGTAACGTGGTTATTTCATTTTTCATATCTTCAATATTGCTGTTATGGATGGTAGACAGATCCGGCAGACTTTTTGCTAAGTAATCCGAGTAATCAGAATCATTTGAGTGTATGGATGTAAATGATAGGGTGTTTATTTGCCTTTTTTTCCGAAATGTTATATTATCATCCATTTTTTTTTTCCTCTGGATGCTAAGATTTTCTTGCAGTTGTTTGCTCTCCTTTTCACTGGATTATTCTGCCGATTTCGGCTTAAAATTTATTACCATGCAACCCTATGGCAATGTCAAATTCAATTTGACAACTGTCAGTTGATTTTGACAACTCAAAAAGATGCAGTTGAGGGTAATCGGTAATGCTTTTTGACGTTTGTGTGACCATAAATATATTGAGGGTAAAAAATTCTTACTTATTTTGATCAGATTTCGATACGCCGGATGAAATGTTGAGCTTGCAAACAATAACACAGGTCCTTTATTCCGTACACAATACTTTTCGAATAATTAATCTTTAAGATTTTCACTTTAACTATTTTTTGAACAAACTCAAAACAGGACTGTGTGTTCACCGTGCCAGGGTTACCAGCCTTCTTGGAAATAACATCATGTTTCCAACGCGGGAATCGAACCCACGACCTCCGAGTCAAGAGCCGCGCTCTATACCACTAGACCACGGAGGCGTACTTCCATACTAATATTATAAACGCAAAAGTATGTTTGTCGGTGTGTCTGTTACCTCCTCATGCCCAAACCGCTGAAGCCATGTACAATTCCCGCGCGTTAAGGCGCTCCCCCTACAAAGATGCCGTAATTTACCGTATTTAGAGCCTTATAAACTCATAATTTGAAAGCTACAAAGCTATAATAAAAATACAGCAATAATCTTCAGTATATCAACATTCCTTTCCCCGTTATTAATTTCCTATTTTCGTTTATTATACTCATTATATCAGCTTCCAAAGTAATACCAATTTATTAAAATTCAAGCATACTTTCAGTATCTCCCTACTCCCTAGTATTTACAAATTACGTTTAAATTTGAAACACAGGACAATAGATAGACAATTTCATTTACATAATATTCCCCGTTTGAATTTTTTTAGATCAATTTTGAATTAGGATAAGTAAAAAATAAAATATTTTTGTGCGATCTCGGCAACGCGTCAAATGTATGGTCAAGGTCGTTTGCTCAGGGGATGGCCTTAAACGAATTTTGGCGTGAATTTAAATGCCAAAGTGTGTCGGGCTGTTTGTTACGTCTCGATATAATATGTAGATAGGAAGGACACAGTATAAAAAAATTCCCCGAAAAATGTACGGTTCCGGAATTTCGGCGTAACGGAGTCGCGGGCGTCATCTAGTGTTACATATTAGTTTGAAACTATGTCCCACATACTATCAGGCGATGCTTATGCTCGTTAACATAAAAACAGCGGAACCGACCGTAACAGATTAAAACAATGACAATACAATACAATAATAATTATTGTATGTTGATTGTGTGATTTACGATAGTCAAGTTTATATTTTACTAGATGACGCCCGCAACTCCGTTGCGCCAAAATTAGTTTTTCGCGCGGGAACCGTACATTTTTCCGGGATGAAAACTATCCTATGTCCTTTCCCGGGACTCAAGGTATCTCTATGCCAAATTTCAGCAAAATCGATTCAGCGGTTTGGGCGTGAAGAGACATACAGGTACACACTTTCGCATTTATAATATTAAGTATGGATAGCAGCTATTCTCAAAGGGTGCTCCTCGGAGCCTCGGGGCTTCGTAAAGGCCTTGTAGGGGTCTACACTCTACAAGCGATACATAAATTGTTTTTAGAAATGTCATCAGCAACACCAGCCAATGAAAAACAACGCGGTAATCAATGAAATTAAACACGTCCGACTGTCACCGCGTCCTAAGGCACACTGATCTCAGATGAGTGAGCTCACTCATTTCGACGGTGACACATTTTCGCGCTGACGGTTATATTGAATGCCTCTTCTGAAGGTTATAATTCTATGCCACCAGCATGAAGACAATTCATTCAAAGACAAAACACACTTTCTTTGTGGGTCAAAAATGGCACTTCTTAAAAGGGATTCTGCTACCAAAAAAGTTTGAGAGCCGCTGGTGTGTTTCAATCTAGAATTATCTTTGATTAAAAGTTGCGCAAATACATGCCAAGTTATGTAAGTAGTGGATTTTGGCAAGGCTTTGGACAGGAGTCTCGCTGGCCAAGTGGAAATAATGGAAAACGAAATTTAACGAAGTCGGGAGATTTAATGATTATTTTTATTTAGATTTATTAAATAGACTTTGACATAATTTTACACATTAGAAACTCTTAAGTCAAAGTTAATATCACACAAATTGATGCATTCGTTCAAACAGTACAGTCCGCGTTTATCGCGCTGGATATCCTATGCCCTTATCCGGGACTCAAAGTATCTCCATATCTTTCATCAAAATCGGGCAGGAAGAGGTAATTACAGACAGATAGACATGTTACGCAGGAGTAATTTTATAGTGCCTAAGTGTGCGCGCAGTACACAAGAGCACTCTCTATTCCTTTACTCTCATAACCCAGTGGGGCGGAGGACACGCGCAGGACCGACTTTTTACATGCCCATCCGACGCATGGATCACCTTACTTGTCAGACAATCAGGTGATCAGCCTGCATTGTCCTAACCAAGCTTGGAAATAACACGTTTCCAACGCGGGAATCGAACCCACGACCTCCGAGTCGAGAGCCGCGCTCTAAACCACTAGACCACGGAGGTGTTATGGGCGATTATAGACGAATATCTCGTCCACACGTCGAGATAGAGTCGTGCGTTTTCTATATAGATTGGTATCGACTATCGAATGATTTATGTAATCATGTAAATCGACTTTCGATTTTAACGAGAGAAAAGATGATAAAATGTGTTTGTCATGCGCTGGCTGTCGTGACGAGTTTTTTTTTTGCTGAACTATCTGACCCGACAAACGTTGTTTTGCCATATGCCAGTGTTTCCCAAACTTTTTGAGCCACGGACCCCTAGCAAATAAGAACTGCTTGAGTTCCTTAATAAAATTAAAAAAAAAAACGGATTATGTCATGGTCCAGAGATGACACCGCGAACCCCCAAACATAATTATTGGTCGTGGACTAAACAAAACTGCCTTAAAGATAATTACCACGCAGAAAAACGACGCGAGCCCTCAGTCCCCACTAAGCTCGGCTTTTAGCGCATTAGTATGGACTATTGGAGGGGTGACAGACACGCGAGTAAGTACGCGGACTTATGACTCGACGATCTGTCAACAAAGAGCCGCGAGCCTGGGGGGCAAGGTAATGTAGTGTGATGTGTGAGCGATTCTCGTGTGTCACCGACGCGAGCCGAGTAAGTTCGCGAACATAAAACTCGCGTACTTTAAGTTCGTACGTCTATCAGGTACTTAACGGAATTAACGTTGTGCAGTGACTAGCGACTAGCGAGTCATCGTTTTAGCAAAACACACTCAGTCAGCGACAGTCGTGCACGCGATGTGAAATTGCGTTTATTAAATAATCGCTCGAGTTGAGCGTGCGTTGACACTGAGGTAGGTAATGATGTGAGATCATCTCATTACTGATCGCTGATGGATCATTGATCTGTAACGCTGTGGTCCAGTGGTTGAGTGGCTCTTGCCTCGGAGGTCGTGGGTTCCCGCGTTGGAAACGTGTTATTTCCATGTTTGGTTAGGACAATGCAGACTGATCACCTGCAGGCTTAGCATGGTCACCATAGAAACGGTTTCGTTCTATGTAAGAATAGACAAAATGACAGTTAGACAATGGAAATCCGCCATTTTGTCGATAAAATCTATCACTTATCAGTTTGTCGATTCTTTCCCATGTCTACTGTTGTTACTTGTTATGCTAGCAGCGAGCCCTACTGATTGACAACTGACAAGTAAGATGATCCATGCGTCGGATGGGCATGTCGACTCGTCCAGTGGTTGAGTGGCTCTTGACTCGGAGGTCATGGGTTCGATTCCCGCGTTGTAAACATATTATTTCCAAGTTTGGTTAGGACAGGCTGATCACCTGATTGTCTGACAAGTAAGATGATCCATGCGTCGGATGGGCATGTAAAAAGTCGGTCCTGCGCCTGATCTCTCGCCAGTAGTGTCGGTCTTCCGTCGCATCCCACTGGGTTATGAGAGAAAAGGAAAAGAGTCATCATCATCAGTCTATCGCTATCCACGCTGAATGCAGGACTTGGCCAACAAGATATTTTTTCAACCCTCTGCTATTAGCTGTCAGACGGCCTCCACCTTCAAGTCCTCAGTCCATCGAGCTTAGCAGATAATGTCGTTGTGTATTACGCACGCACTTGGGCACTATAAAATGGGCACTGAAATCGGTGTGGTACGCTATCCTTCAACCGGATTTACCGGCCTCAACCTTCAAATCGTCTGTCCATCGAGTTAGTTCGGCATTATGAAGACTGATTAGCACAAAAATTGGCATTCATTAGTCCTCTATCAAAATAATATTATGCCTACTACTAGACTTGCTCTCTCGCCGGTCGTGTCGGTCTGCCGTCCCACTGGGTTATGAGAGTAAAGGAATAGAGAGTGCTCTTGTGTACTGCGCACACACTTGGGCACTATAAAAATACTCCTGCGTAGCTGGCCTGGTTTCAATGAAACCGGCCACCGTCACCGAAACCGGTGTGGGAGCTATTTTATTATTATTATTATTATGCCTACTAAAAGGTCAATACAGGTCATCGTACTTGCTATGAGTTATGACTAACGACCGAGTTTACTTAAATACTTAGTCGATTCTGTGAAGAAAATAGAACATTTGGAATACTATAATGATTGTTAATAAGATGCTCATTGCTCTGGTTTAGGGGTTTCTTAACTTTTAATAGAACACCAAAAGCCACCAAGGAAAATTCACTGGAAAAACAAGTGGTTTGTGGACATAGAGTAGTAAATTAAGAAACAAACAGATAAACTAATTTTGGTTTAAGTGTTAGGCATCCATTATACACTCATGCAAGCGTCAGTCAATTCCGTCAATCATGAATTATGTTTGACTGATGGTGACTGATGGACTGACGAATGTATCCAGATTTTCGTCAAGCACCGTCAGTCACGCTCTTACACGGTAGGTTACCCATCAGTCACAGTCATGACTGTGGTAAAACTGACAGCAAAACCTACCGTCTAATGGATGCCTGACGATTCCTCTCACTTGGATTATAATTTATAAGAAACAATGCTTCAGTGGCGAGTGTAGAGACAGCGTCAAGATAGTTAGCCAAGGTCGGTATAATGACTAGTGAGTGGTGCCTTCAAGCCAAAGGGCTTTTACCATATTTTACTGTCAAGTGTGGCTATGATTGCCCTAACTCCTAAGGGACAGCTTACACTGAGAAGTGAGATACGACGTTTTGAGTCACTCGTTCAAATTAACCTTTATTCACTATGTACATATTATTTTTATATATTTAACTCTTTATTGCTCACAAGAAAAAACATACAGATACAATTGACAAAGAAAGATGACACAAAGGAACTGCTTATTTCTAAAAGAAATCTCTTACAGCAGCCCTACGGAGAGATATGGAGTAAAAGAGAGCAGATAGGTCGTGCACAAATCACAATTAATAGTTATTTAAAATATATAACATATAATATATACATATATTATATACATATATATTATATACAAGATGTTAGTGTAAACACCATATCCTTGAAACCATCAAATGAGCCCGTAATGGCCCGTATGGGTATGAAGACGGCATTTTTTTTCAGTTCCAAGCACTGTTCTCATAGAAAAAGTTGTTCATTTCGACGGGCTCATTTGATGGTAAAGTTTCAAGGATATTATTCACAATATAATAAGATAGACATTTCGTTGCAATCATCTTTGAATAAGTGACTTCTTAATCGGCAGATAGTATAGGTAGATTTTCCTTTTGTATTGCGCACAGATTTGGGCACCATAAAAATAATGCTACGGTTTGGCCACAATATGGAAAGGATCAATGCTATTTTCATAATCTTGCTGAGGTTTTAATTAAATTTAATCAGATTGGAATGTAGCTAGCTACTGATATATTTAAACCAAATAAGATTTTTTTTTAAACCGGGCGGCTGGTATTTTTAACGAATATGGTAGCACATGTGATTAACAAGTGCCATGCATGTGGTTAAGTGACGTCATACGAAAGTCATGGGATTAAAAGTAATCAAAATCGGGTAGGTAAGTGCGAGTTGAACTCGCGTACGAAGGGTAAGCCCATTACAGAGCTAAAATAGGTAAAATTAATGTTTTTCAGGCAGACATTGAAGTCTTATTTCCAGGCCAGGGGGTCAAAACAAACATACTTGATATTACATAATTTATAATATGGACTTTTCTCATAAACTTTTTACAAAATTTTCACTTGGTGCTAAAAATAGCTTCTAAACTACCATATTAGATTTTTAGTTCCTTCTTAATCTAGATTATAGGAACACTAGACGTACGTGACTTTTAGCAATTATACGTATGACCTATAAACTAGACCAGAGTTTTCCAACTAGTCGGGCACAGTGGAAATGAAAGACAGAAACGTTATCAAAATATGTTGAACGAAACTTTTTGTTTACTGTCTATGCTGGTGCTGAATCTAGTGTGAAAACACTGCAGCTTAAAATTATCTCATTAAACATATTACATTTTTATGGCATAATAAGTATGCTAATAAAATATTTTGATGTTGATATACTGAGTCCCATGAAAGGACATAGGTGCTTCCTATTTAAAATAATTGTGTGTATATTGTACCTATTCTCACTTAGACCACTGGGGCACTGGACCAATTTAGATGTTGATTTACTTTGTCCCACGAGAGGATAATAATTTTTATTGCAAAAAAATATGTGGTGTTACCTATTTACGCATATAAGCCATCGAACCGATTTAGATCGGTATGAAGATGGTCCTAGAAAAGGACATAGACACTTTTATTGAGAGGGAGGTTTCGCGAAAAAAGTTTGGGAAACACTGTTGACTGTCGTTGGTTGCTTGTTTAGCCTAATCGATATTTTAAATTTTTTATAAACTGCCAAGCCAACTAGTACTTAAGTAACATAATATAATTATTATTTACATGCTAAACGATTCCCGCAACTCCGTTTCGCCAAAATTGTTTATCGCACGGGAATCGTACATTTTGTGTCCTTTCCCGGGATTCACTGTATCTCTCATAAAGTTAATATACCTAGTGGAATAGAGCAACAAACTCGAGCTGTCAAACGAAACCGAAATTGGTTTTCATCTGTGTGAAAAATATGTGTACGTACTACGTATACATTTACACAAGCATGATTGAACATGAATTCTATGAGATTAAATTGTCAATGGGCTGATACGGGCTGACTGGACGTCAAAAAAAGAGTGCTGCTGTCATGTATCACACGTCTCTTTTTACCACGCAGTGTTACTGATAGTGACATCTCGCTTGCTCAGGCCTTTGTTTCTCTATTCCGCTAGGTATATTAACTTTATGGTACCGTATCTCTATACCAAATTTCAGCAAAATCGGTTATAGCGGTTTTGGGCGTGAAGAGGTAACAGACAGGCAAACAGACATACTTTCGCATTTATAATATTAGTATGGATTTCGCCAATCGGGAATCGAACCGGCCGTGGCATTGGCTACACGCTTTCCCCACTCCTGTGTGGGTGTCTGATTAGACTCCAGCCAGACTATGTAAGCAATCAATTCAGCGGTTTGGGCGTAAAAAGGACAGCAAACAGAGAGACAGACACACTTTTGCATTTATAATATTAGTAAGGAACTAATAAACTTAATAAATAATAATTCCAGGCGAAGCGTCTCAACGGCAACAATGAGCTGGCCGCCATCAAGGTGATCAAGCTGGAGCCGGGTGATGACTTCGCCATCATCCAGCAGGAGATCCTGATGATGAGGGACTGCAGACACCCCAACGTGGTCGCCTACTACGGCAGCTACCTGCGCCGCGACAAGCTGTGGATCTCCATGGAGTACTGCGGCGGGGGCAGCTTGCAGGTGAGCTGGGTGATGGGCTTACTTCAATAACCAGGTGCAGGTGATGATGGGGCGCTGGTGGCAACCCGACGTCGAGGTGCTGTATGCTGAAGCTGGGCGACGGGTGCAGTAGACACTCTAGGACCTGGAGTGTCTACTGCACCCGTCGCCTCCTAGAGTCTAGGTGATGATGGGGCGCTGTAGGTGCACGAGACGATAATTGGGCAGCGTAGACAGCCCAGATGATGATATGGTGCTGTAGGCACTCTAGGTGATAGTGGGGTGCTGTAAACACTCAGGTGATGATGAGGCGCCAGAACTATCCTCCTGCTAGTGTGTGATGATGATAGGGCTTGTAGAAACTAGATATCCCACAGGTCTGCAGATACCCCACTGCAGTAGGTGACAATGATGACAAGATCTAATAATTGTGTAAAAACACTAATACCATACAACCTTGACTTAAATATTATTTTTTTAAGACTACCCCCATACATATTAATCCCCGCCTATTCATACTAAGCCTCGTCCTGTTACAGGACATCTACCACGTGACGGGTCCGCTGTCGGAGCTCCAAATCGCGTACATGTGCCGCGAGACGCTCACCGGGCTGAGCTATCTGCACAGCATGGGGAAGATGCACAGGTTAGTCGCAAAGACATGAGATCCCACCACAGGACGATCGTTAACGAGTTGGTCATTTGATGAAAAGTATTTTATACTACGTGACCTATGTTGCGCAAAAATTCGTTTATCGCGCGGGAACCGTATTTTTTTTAGGATAAAAAGTATCCTATGTCCTTTCTCGGGACTCAAAGTAACTCCATGCTAGATTTCAGCAAGATGGTTTCAGCGATTTGGGCGTGAAGAGGTAACAAACAGACAGACACACTTTCGAATTTATAATATTAGTATGGATGTAAGGTCTGCCATATCTGCCTAGTGCCTATGATTCAGTTTCTCTGAGGTATGTCTGTATGTTACAGGGACATCAAAGGCGCAAACATCCTACTAACTGAATGTGGTGACGTCAAGTTGGCTGACTTCGGCGTGTCAGCTCAGATCACGGCAACCATCAACAAGAGAAAGTCCTTTATTGGGACTCCGTATTGGATGGCACCAGAGGTATGTGTTATACTGGAGGGTGCTTAGGGTGGCGTAACTGTACTTTGAAACACCTAAATACTATTATCAAGATAAAGTCCTTTATTGGGATTCCATATTTAGTGGCCTTGTACTATGCAGGTACTAGTGAATTACGCATTTATGCAACTTAGAACTATCAACAAGAAAAAGTCCTGTATTAGGACTTCCTATAGAGCAGTGCTAGAGGGCTGATTAGGTGCATCGTAAAGCTAGTATCAACAAAAAAAGACCTTTATTGGGACTTCCTATTAGATTACACATGGTATTAAATAATGACACTTATGTATCTGAATTCGCATCAAATCGGTCACTAACACTAGAATAATGCCGGTTTTCTGTTTGGCCATAGTCGACACTCAAGCCGACCCATTTGTGATAAAGTTTTTTGAGTTTTGTCACTTATTTCAGGTGGCAGCAGTAGAGAGGAAGGGTGGCTACAACCAGCTCTGTGATATATGGGCGTGCGGTATTACAGCTATAGGTGAGATATTATACAACCATAATATACATTTTGTGGGGACATAATATTATTAAATTGCATGGGCGTATGCAATTAAACCTTCCTGCCAAATTTTTTCCAGGGCTTAGGTATCATTACGAGAGTCCATTTAACAAAAAAAAATTGTGTGTAATTTTTTTTATGACATATTTTATCCCATTTAAAATCGTTGCAGAACGGTCACTCACGGCGGTGAGCATGATAGGGGGTGGCGCGGGGAAAGGAGCGCGCGCGCGGAGGCATGTCCCGCGGGCGCCGCGTCGTGTCCATTAATTGTAGTGTTTTTTAGGATAACTTTCGAAAGCTATTTCTTAATATTTTAGTACTGAGTGATTGTAAAAGAAAAAATACGTGTATTTTTATTTTTAACAAGGCTCAATATATCAAAATTTGGCAGGAAGGTTTAATTGCACCCTGTATAAGGGAGGGGTTCTGGGGGTCCGGACCCCCCATTAATATCCATCTTACGTGTCCAATCGACAATTTATAATATGTACCATACCGATTTTAATCGGCAAGGACATTTCCTAAACACGTTACTTATTTGCTCCTGCGCAATCCTTCATGGGCGAGTTTTACGTTAGGGAAAATTTATGAGAATAAATGCATATCCTATAAGGATCATTGACCTCACAGCTGATTACACTTTTTTTGAATAATTTTTTTCAATTTTAACCACAGCTAAAGAAAGTGAAGCAAAGGTCAACAACCTTTGCTTTGATTGCACAGCTGATATTTTACACTTTTTTTTTTAACTTTTTTTAAATTTTTTCCAGAGATAAGGAACTACAACAAAGGTTATTGACACATCTGATTACACTTTTTCCTTTCAACTTTTCACTTTTTTTTTCTTTTCTCCAGAGCTAGCGGAACTCCAGCCGCCTATGTTCGAGCTCCACCCCATGAGAGTTCTCTTCCTCATGTCGAAGTCGGGGTTCAAGCCGCCTTCACTCCGGGACAAGGAGCGCTGGTCGCCGCTGTTCCACGCCTTCCTCAAGTTGGCGCTCACCAAGAACCCCAAGAAGCGGCCAACGGCTGATAAGCTGCTGCAGGTGAGTTTCAGATTATGATGATGAATATAGGGTGAAAATTGACAAATAAATAAATAAAAACATCGTTAATTAAACATACAAGGGACCAAACGCAGTTTAAGTTAATAAAAATACAAAAGAGGTAACGATAACATAACACACTCCATACATTCAACATTTAACTATGTAACAAACAAAACGAAACATAAAAAACTCTTCAGCTTTATAATATAGAGTATAGATACAATTTTATATAATACCTATAATATATTTGTCTCTGTGTTTCAGCACGCGTTCTTCCAACAAGATATGAACAAGCGTCTGGCGGTGGACCTGCTGCACAAGTACTCCAACCCGCCCACACACTGCGCCGCTGATGATGATGAAACGGTAAGTGAGAGAGAGAGAATTATGGCTAGAGAGATGAGTCGGTAAGAAAGAACGTATCGTGACTAGAGAGATGACACGGTAAGAGAGAACGTATTGTGACTAGAGAGATGATAGGTAAGTAAGAACGATATATTCTGACTAGAGAGATGATACGGTAAAAGAGAACGATATATCGTGGCTAGAGAGACGAAACGGTAAAAGAGAACGATATATCGTGGCTAGAGAGATGAAACGGTAAAAGAGAACGATATATCGTGGCTAGAGAGACGAAACGGTAAAAGAGAACGATATATCGTGGCTAGAGAGATGAAACGGTAAAAGAGAACGATATGTCGTGGCTAGAGAGATGAAACGGTAAAAGAGAACGATATATCGTGGCTAGAGAGATGAAACGGTAAAAGATAACGATATATCGTGGCTAGAGAGATGAAACGGTAAAAGAGAACGATATATCGTGGCTAGAGAGATCAAACGGTAAAAGAGAACGATATATCGTGGCTAGAGAGACGAAACGGTAAAAGAGAACGATATATCGTGGCTAGAGAGAAGACACGGTAAAACAAAGATATCGTATCGTGACTAGGGAGGTAAGTGGTAACATAGTAAATAAAGAATGATATAAATCATTCTTTATTTACTATGATTGGTAGTGGTTAAAATAATGCCGAGGCGTTTAAGGCGTTTGATTGTTTTTTTTTATTGTCCGGAGTTCCAGTCCAATATTTAAATAGGATTTTTTATTGTCATATATTAATATTTATTGCAATTTTGTTGTGCAGGGTGTATCAGACGTGCCACAGCGCATCGCGTCCCGGCACACGGGGCGCGGGCGGCGCGTTGTCGGCGACCGCCCCGCCGCCGCACCCCGCCCGCGCTCGTTGCACACGCACGCCGACCCGCGGTGAGAGAGAGAGAGAGAGAAAGAGGGAGAGACATGCACACACACACACACACACATACTTCATGCAGATTACTGACAGACACAGTATGTGGGACTGAAAAGTTGCCATCTATTTTACGATTTTCCAATAACGTTGTAACAGACTAAACAGCGCACAGATAACAGTGAGCTGAAGAATATGCCAATGGCAAAACGACGTTTTCCGGATCACTTAATATTTTAGCATAATCTTTGTCCTTTAACCTTTAGCCTCATGGAAGAGACACGCGAGTGCCGCCGCCCCGGCGCGTACGACGATTCGCCGATCATCGACCTGGACGCCGACGACGACCTGACCTCCGGCTCGAAGGTCATCTCGTTCGCCGAGGTCGAAGGTCGCGGTGACACGGTGAAGAGGAACGGTGAGTCATGATGATGATGAGCGAGTGATTTGACGTTTAATTTATTTTGGAAGTTTTAAAAAGTTGACAATGTACATACTTGATATTGTTAACTACGTTGCTACCGTACATTTTACTGTAATAAAACTTTTACAGAACTCTTAAGACTAAGTATTGAAAACCCTAATTTCAGCTAAATGGGTTGTGCTAGCTTAACGTGAAAAGATAACATACAAATTGACAAAGACAGACTCGGATTTATAACGGTATTATCAATATGATAGTTAATTCTGCGATTCCTATCTATCAGGTGTCTCACCGCTCGTTTACGTTTCCAGTGTACTCCCGTCAGGCGTCGGAGCCGTGGAGCGTCTCATCGCTCATGACGTGTCCCAAACACAACCCCAACGATCTCACCGACACCGGAACTACGGAAAAGTGAGTATTTGAGGAGGGGGAGATAGTTTTTGGGTGAAATTGTGGGTATTTGAGGTTGGGATTGTTTTTTGGGTGAAGAGAGAGTAATTGAGTAGGGTGGGGAGTTTTGGGTAAAATGTCAGTGTTTGGAAGGGGGGGGGGGGGATTATGTGTAAAATAATTGAAACGCTATCGATGGAAAGAAATCGACGAATGTATGTATTTAAAAAAGCTACACGATTAAATCAAATGAATACCACATATCGGAGAAATTAAAGCCAAGTTATTCGATGAAATGTCAAAAACATTGACAACATTTCTCTTGACAAAATATCGATATCCACAAAAATGCTATATCAATGTTGATATATTTCGAGTAAGCGACTAAATCGATATCTATAATCTGACAAAAATATATATTATCTGTCAAATATTGATGTTTATGAGCTGTCAAAAATGTGTGGGTGAGATATCCAGGTCATTGCTGTGTTGTAGAGCGTGGTGTCGGGTGGTAACCGGCGACGACATATTGCGTATGAGTCTGAGGTACGCGCGACTGTCGGCCTTATTGTGTGCGGCATAAGCGTGCGCTTGCTTTGGATTGGATGATGGGCACTTTTTAAACGAATTGCAACGGATATCCGTACGATATGCCACATTGCTCCCTTGCGTTGCAATGTGGCATATTGATATGGAATGTGCATTTTTATGATATGTCACTTCACTCTGTTCGCGTTGACGCTTTTACATATTTTTATGTTATGTCACAATGCTCTGTTGCGGTGTATGTTTCACATATTTTATCATGGTATGCCATATTGACATATTGTATGCCGTTTTTGACGGAACTGTGGACAAGAGATAAAGATAATAATGAATTATCCTTTGCGCTATTAAGGAGTGAGCAGATTGAGACGGGCCTTGCTGAGGCTCACTGTGCCGGGGCGCATCGGCGCGGATTTTTGCTCGGCGGATTTCCGTCAATGCGACACGGCCCGACAAGACCCGCTGCGCCCCGGCAAGCGACGCGCGGATTGCGATGCGATGCGGCCCGGCAAGCCTCGGCCCTCAACTCAAAATCTGCCAATGCGTTGCGCACCGACCCGCCCCGGCACGCTCCGGCATGCTCCGCCTCAGTGAGCGTTAAAATCCGTCAATGCGATGCGACCCGACCCGGCAATAGTGTGCTATAGCGCATTCTGCGCTGCGCCCCGACCCGCCCCGGCCAGCCCCGGCACGCGTCGACAAAGTGTGCGCGAACCCTTACCGTCTTGTACGTTGTCGCAACGGCAACATAGCTATGTGGTGTATGATGAGTTATTCCGTTGTTAAGTCGCAACGCAAGGGAGAAATGTGGCTCCGCTTTAAGACGAGCTAAAGAGAAATACAACCGCAACTGTATCAATGTTACATTCGTGGTGTAAGTACCCATGTCGTCGATGCGTCGCGTTTGGACCGATACAATCTGACTTAACCCTTGTGATTTGTTTAAAAAGTGCTCGAACGAGTGTTTGCCCAATCTAAATGGAAATATTCGAAATAACTGCAAAGCTTTTTAAAAATTTTCTGACATGTTTTTATGAAACAGTTATCAAAATTTTTATTTTTTCTTACATACTTAACTCTGAAAATACATTAATTAGTTTTTTTACTTACTAATAAATAACTTGTATTTTTGCTCCTAACTCATTTTCCTTATATGTATATAGTTTATTTTAACTTGTACAATATGTAGTACTTTTATACTAAACTATATTAGTAATTTAAAGTATTATTTTAGTATTTCTTAACATTTAGTTACATGCATGAAATTTTTGAAACCCTTAAAATTCGGAATGCCTGAATTAATATTAATATATTGCCTGTCCTTTTTCCTCGCATGTTTAAATTTTATGTCTTGCTATCTCTTTCGCTCAAAACCAAATTTGACAAAGAGCGAGTGAGAAGAATAATATGTATCATAGTTATTATGAACCTTTTCGTATCTACTTTATATACCTTTACCTTTAGTTTTACACACATATTTTTACCCGAAATACTAAAATGGCTAAATATTGACCCTTTACTGTTTTAATACCACAGAAAAAAAATATTATCCTCTTCCGTTTAATGCCACAGTAAATATATATATATTTAATGTTTTAATAATTATTTTAAATTTACTGCAAATCTTGAGATTATTATTTTGACTAGTTTTAATAGGCAAAAAGCTTCAAAAAATCAAAAATATGAATTATAAAGACGATTAAAAAATATACATTCTTGCAGTTATTTCATGTCGGTGTTACGCAGTGTTCGGTGTAAAGCGAAAAATATTGGACGTTGTGTGTGCATGGTTTTATGTTTGTTTGGCTTTCGACAACACACACAAAACATTCATAGTGTAAATAAAAATATAGGTTTAGGTGTGTAAAGACAAAAAAAGTGAATAAGTACGTATAGGTCAAAATATGCCATAAAAAGTGCGTATGCCAATAAAAAAGTGCAAGGCATATGCCACTTGGCGTTAAAAGAATCTGACAGTAAATTTTTATAATAGCGTATAAGCACTTGTCATATTATGGCATTCATGGTTTACTCTCTATTGTTCGCATCTTTTAAAATAATTTACAAAAATTGACATTTAAACTTTTTAATTTGAGTTTAAAGAGATCAAATGTCAAAATTATGACCAAAAAATATTATGACCTTGAAGCTAAAGTTTAACGAAAGTTAATCAATTGTTAATAGGTAGGAATTAAAATCTTAAAAAAGTAAGAAGTAAAAGGCAGCTGATTTTCAGTTATTTGAGGTGTGTCTCTTGTTTTAGGAGCCTCTTGCAATATATTGACGAAGAGCTAATGCTAAGGTAAACACAGACATCTGCATGTATGTGTTTTTATCTGTAGATTATCGGAAAAATAAAAAAGGAAACGACTCCAATAAAACTTGATCCAAAAAAATTTGAAGTGTTTAGTTTTAGACACTTTTCAAAATTATGTTCGAAAATGTTTATTCTTATTCAAAATAATTCTTGTTGAATTAATTTATTAAAATTAGTTTTAATTAAATTTTTAAATGTCAACAAACAATTTAAACTCGAGCATTGTAACTTCTCTATTATATTTATTATACATTACATTTAAATTATAGCTCATACTAAGATTTGCTTACATTGAAAACAAATATCAAAACAATATATAATATAGTTAAGACTGTTTGAAGATTAAAATCATTAAAGTCTACCAGCACTATTTATCCATAAACTGTATTTTTTTTTGTTCCAAAGTAATGGAGTTGATTTATTTTTCCGATGTTTTTTTTTGTAGTTTTTTTCGTTCACTTTGCAGCATGCATTTCTTGTTGTAATTTTCCTGTATTCAATAACTGAGTGGTGATTTGGGATTTGTTTTCTTCAATATAGGCATTTAGTTCTTAGCCTCAGGGTTGTTCACCGGCCAAAAGTTACACAAAAATTTAAATAAAATGCTACTCTATGACCTAGGCAATAGGGTTCATTTTCTACTGACATTAGTCTAGCGACTCGTGCTGCCGCTGCTTTGTAGTGGCGTAGATCAAAATGAAACCTATAGCCCTAGGTCATAAAGTGGCATTTTATTTGAATTTTTGGTGGTGAAAAAAAAAACGGCCTTATTGTAGGTATTGCTACTATTAATAAAGTTTAAAGTTACATACGTTGTTTTAAAAATGCTGTAAGTTGCCTCAGTGTGTACTGACCCTAAGCCTCATTTTTGTTTTTACTTGCACTGAGCTAGCTTAATATTTTATTAAACAAAAAAAAAATACATATCACAATCCAATTCCATTTGCAAACCCCAACGACGAATTTTAATTCTTTTTTTACATAAACCTGTAGATCAATTTCCAAAATTGTGTGTCTGCACAAAAACGCCAAAAGCATTTTAAAAAGTACTTAAAATTACAATAAAAACAGAAGCATATAAGACAGTAGCTTTATCACGCTTAGGTAATATTTGGTCTTCTTTATAAAGGCATGGGAATAACATACGCAAAAAATAACAAAAGTTTTCAAAATTTTGTTAACTAACGAAAAAGTGAGTATGACATCAGTGTTATGTATCTCTCTCTCCGTTTTCATAAAAAAGACAGAGATACCTTTCAAAGTCTGTATAATGATATAAAAAGAAACGTATTTGATTTTTTGATTGGCTGACTAATGAAACGAGCATGAATATTTCCATGCCTACTTGTGTAACTAACCAGCTTATATAGTCCGGTCACAGAACATGCAGAAATTCTTTCATTGACCTATCCGTCTCTTTTATTCGCAAAAAATTTGCTATTGCCATATCTTTTGAGGAAACGAGATAGCTTGCGCGAGGGAAAGAGAGAAGCGATAGGTCAAGGACCGAATTTCTTTTTCGGTGACAGGGCTGTCACATCATAAATTTGACGTGTAATAATTATAAATACATTTTCAGGGCAACGCTACCCCTCACAGCTGAAAATGCTGGCCACTCCCAAAACTCGGCTTTGGCCATGCACGACCAACATTTAAGCCAATGTATACAACTAAAGCAGAACTTTTTAAACACATCGTCAACAAATATATACCAAAGCATCACATCAAACTATCAACCTGCCATATCTACTTCTACAGTTTCGATCGACGATCCGCTCTGTCGAAAGCTTGACGATCGAGATCTTCTTTTCGTCGATCACGACGACGAAAAACGAAATACAAATTGCGAATGCGGCTTATGTCCGAAACCGGAAGTAAAAGATAATAACACACTAAGTGATCTACAGAGATCTGTGGCTAACTCGTGTTCGTGCGACGCTTGTAATTCCAATGGTGATATATTAAGCTACTATAGACATTGCTCCAATCAGAATGCAGATACTGGTATAATATATTGTGATACTTGTAAGAAACAAAAGATATCGGTATCCAATTTTAGGGCGCTCCAAATAGCTAATAGACTACGTATAGACGATGAAAAAGTAGAAAATGGGGATGTAGAAGATGATATATGTAGGAAAATTGACATGAGTCTAGATATGGATGAAGATAGAGATAAGAGTGAAAGAAAGAGAAAGAATGAAAACAATACGGGTATAGATTTGAGTCAGTTCTGTCAGTGTGAACTGGAGAAGAGGAAGACTTCGTCGGTCGATGAAATATTCAAGATGGTGGACGATAAGGACGCTCCTAAGGAGTTGGACGTGGATGAGGCTAAGACTAGTCAGAGACAAAGAAGCTTGTCGGATAGTCAGCGGGATAAAGCGAAGGTTGAGAGTGATGGTGAGTTTATTTCAATTGTATTATTTTAATGCAACATTTCATAGTGGCTCGTTCCATCCCGTTTCCTCCCTAACTAGAAAATCGTATCCTCATCAAAGGTCCAACCAACAACATCGTCATTTTTTGAGTTTTTAGACTGATTTTAAATCAAGCCAAAATCAACTTCGTTTGATTAGGCTAGACGAATAGGCTATCCACCACTTAACTTGACAGATAAAGTATGGAGAATCTGTGAGATAAGTTCGGATAGCCTATTCAGATCTTATCTGGAAGTAGTGATTGGTGAAAGAGGCCCTAAGTCGAGGCCGATTTGTTGAACAAATGACATAATTTTTTAGGTTAAGGTGAGTGGAGGAAATATTGAGGAAACGTCTACGAACACGGGTCTTAAACTGCCTCTAATTAAATGGTTTACTTTACATTATTGTGTATTAAGTATTTAAATATTAACAATTTCAGCGCTAACCACGCCCCCCGTGCCGCCGCGGCGGTCTCGCGGGCGGCGCGCGCGGACTCCGCCCCGCCCCGCCCCCAACGGGTTACCCCCCACGCCCAAAGTGCACATGGGAGCGTGTTTCTCTAAGGTGAGGACGTTAGTTAAATCAAACATGAAGTCTTATTTATAACTAGATGTGTAAATATCTTTGCGCCAAAATTCGGTTATCGCGAGGAAACTGTAAATTTTTTCGAGGCAAACTATCCTACGTCCTATTCTGGGACTTTGAGTCCCAGTATCAAAACAAACAAACAAATATACTTTATTGTGCACAAAATTACAATAAACTTAAATATAAACAACAATTATAAATCAGACAAATGTACACAAAGGCGGCCTTATTACTATGGAGCAATTTTTTCCAGGCAACCTTTTAATATTTTAAAAGTGATTCAGTGAAAACACTGAATTTCTACCAAATTGATAATATTATTTAATGATTGAAATTTAAATATTTATTTTGTTGTCACTATCACGACTAAGAAGAATCTAATAATCTCAATCTCGAATGCGACAAACTATTTGGATCCTGGAGTGTGTCAAAGCACACACTAGAAACAGAATCCTCTTTCTGGCGCAGTAGGATAAATCTGTTTTTCTTCACAGGTTTTCAACGGCTGCCCGCTGCGGATAAACTGCACGGCGTCATGGATACACCCCGACACGAGAGACCAACACATACTTATAGGTAATATGGATTCCATGGTCGATTGTGAAAAGTTTCGTACACTGACACACATTTAGCCAAGACTTTTTAGTTATAGCTTCGTGATAGAATCGCCGGTCAAAATGTATGGAATTGACATAAGCGTTCGTTAATGTGACGTTGACGTTTGACTCGTCTTATGTCAATTCCATACATTTTGATCGGCGATTCTATTGGCAGAGGTTACACGATCAATTTTTCATCAATCTGATCCATCAATCTGATTGACGGAATATTGATAGTTATGAAAAAGTCCATATTAAAAAAATGATCAATCCATCAATCCGTGGGTTAGACGATCAATTTTTCGTCAATCTGGATCGGATTGATGGATCAGATTGATGAAAAATTGATCGTGTAACCTCTGCTGTAAAGAAGCGATAATGAAGGTAACTTAGGTCACCCCCAGTCCTTTGTATTTTGTATAAAACATGTTACTATGATATAGTATCGTTTTCACAGGAATGCGCTACGAGTGCGAAAAGCGACGAATAGATCTTGTTAACTTATTTTGACATGTTTTTTTTTGTCAATATATAAATTATTGCTCTGCGACTGGACTATATCTGAAGCTTGCTTGATTGTCGTCCTACTTTTTTTTCTTTAAGTTTTGTCAACAAGTTCTGTTTTCTTCCTCTTTATCTTCATCTCAATTATTATTTCTTTCTCTTCACTTTACTCCATATCCCGAAACGTGTCTCCGTCTAACTCATCTATCTCTCTCCGCCAGGCGCTGAAGAGGGCATCTACACTCTCAACCTGAACGAGCTACACGAGACAGCCATGGACCAGCTCTGTCCGCGCCGCACCGTGTGGATGCACGTCATCAAAGACGTGCTCATGTCTCTCTCTGGTACGTGCTCTCTCTCTCTCTCTCTCTCTCTCTCTCTCTCACACACACACACACACACACACACACACACATGCAGTAAACATGAATCTGCCACCGAAATATACGTTTCGAAATCAGCTGTATAAGGTTTAAATGATCTGTTCGATTATTAGATTTCGATTATAAGAGATATATTGGTTTTTTTTTACGCTTTAGCTTAATCCTAAACTTGGAACTCCTAGGAAACTTACAGAAACAGTAGATGGCGGCTGCACATGTCAAGTAAATGCTCAATTTTAAGTTTCGAATTGGCTACGCCAGAGGGGTTAGTGCGAGTTTTATTCGATCATACGCATCGAGCGCGTAAACGCGAATTTATATGGGATCAAAGCAGCGCCATCTACTGGCTAACGTGGATACTGCTTTGATCCCATATAAAGAACAATGGCCAAATCGTACCAGGTGGGTGGTGGCGTCCCGATATGCCATTGGCAGCAAAAATTCCCTAATATAATATTTTAAGGCATCGAAAAACATTAGAAATGTGTCTATAAATAGCCACAAAAAAAAGATCAGTTTCATTGTTGTCTTTCATATGTTCTGACAGCCGGCGATCATTCGCATTCGTTCTATTTTTTGGGTAATACTCTAGGAAAAATTGAAATAATTATAAATGAGATCGCCGAATATACACTTGTAGGCTATACCGTCGGAAAAAAGGTAGTTCTTAAGTCTAACCTCAAAATAATTGTAAACGTTAATAATTATTATAAAAAATCGTGGCTATTTAGACATAATTCTCAAACGGAATTATGTTTAGAGCATAAGAACAATCCAATCTAACTATAGTTTATTTTGGGACATCAAAAATAAAAGTCGAGTCCAGCTCCTATACAAATTTGGCCATAATTCTTTGCGTTTACGCGCTCGCACGTTCCTTATAGCTTAAGTTCAGTTAAATTTTTTTGACGATTCTAACTAACTTTTATATCATTCTTTCTTCTAGGCAAAACCCCCTGCCTCTACCGTCACGAGCTGCTAGTGCTGTCCGGTAGCGGACGCGGCGGGCGCGGGGGGCGGTCACTCCGCGTGTTACCGCCCCGCCTCCTGCCGAGACGACTGGCGCCGACCACGAGGGTGCCGGATACTAGAGGTGCGTGCTATGTAGAGAGATGGTTGGGGATATCTGTGAAAAAGGTTGGGGACATCTGTGAAAAAGGTTGGGGACATCTGATTATACAGCGAAAAGGTTCGGGATAGCTATGTAGTAAAAAGGTTGAGGATATCTGACTATATAGTGAAAAGATTCGGCGCACCTGGCAATGAACAGGTTGGGGATATCTGGCTATTAAGAATGCTCCAACTTTTTAATTAGCAGGTCGGATGTCTGTCAGTACGAATATCGACGTTAATTACATTAAAATAAGATTCATATTAGCGCGCCTTGTACAGTGGCGGTTACGACGCTCGCCGCGTTCTTGATATGGCGAAAATGTATGAAAAAATTTGAGAAATTTTCTTATTTTTCTTATAACTGGAAAAGTTGTTTATTTTATATAAAATTTTTAGAGGACTTTATAGAGGACTAAATTTTTGAAAGAAAGAAATTTTATTTATTTAACATACATAACATCTTAAGTATAGGAGTTCACAATATTAATAGGTTGCTTACAATACCATATTACATGATTAGAGTGTACACTTATTTGAATTGCATTAGGAATTACATTATTATTATTTAACCAGGGGACCCCAAACTAGGCAAAGCCTGTATCTTGGTGGTCCGTTTTATTTTATTACAGAATATGATTTGACGCGAGTCCGTGCAAAAGAACAACCTTCATTAAAAAAAAAAAAAAACTATGTCTTGATTATGTTACAATTGTTACATTATTACTTACATAATATTATCACACAACATAGTAATCACTTATGGTAAGCAATTTAGAATAATCAAAATACATTAGAATAATAATCCTACTAATATTATAAAGGCGAAAGTTTGGATGTATGGATGTATGGATGTATGGATGTATGGATGTTTGTTACTCTTTCACGCAAAAACTACTGAACGGATTTTAATGAAACCTTACAATAATATAGCTTATATATCAGAATAACACATAGGCTATAATTTTAACCGACTTTCAAAATGGAGGAGGTGTTATGTTCGTTTTTTTATGCTCAACGATTACTCCGCCGTTTATGAACCGATTTTCAAAATTTTTCTTTTGGTGTATAGGGCATTATCTCAATTTGGTATCATGTTCACAAAAATGGTGACCTGATGAAGGAATCCATGGGTAATCGAGGGAACTCCTCAAAATTCATATGGAAATATGTGGTGACTTTGGTTTCATGAGAAGTATTCCGAGCATATGCTAACAACAAGTAAGATTTTGGACCCAGTGACACCCACCCATGGTTCGGAAGCTGCTGGGAGAACTCCTGACTCTTTATAGATACACGTTTGAGAGTTTCGGCGTTGATTTAAGATCGGAAAGCAGATGCTACTATGCAAATTACATTCGTCATTATCATCATCATCATCACTACCATATTATACCATCAAGCTGCATCGTCCCATGATACGTTTCATAGTCTTTTTAGATCGAGACTCGAGTTTGTCAAGCGATTTAAAAAAATATATACTAATATTATAAACCTGAAGAGTTTGTTTGCTCAATCACGCTAATCTCAGGAAGTACTGGTCCGATTTAAAAAAAAAATTCAGTGTTAGCTCATTTATCGAGGAAGGCTATTTAATATTACTTACGCTAAGACTAATAGGACCGAAGAATTAGAGGAAAATGTGGAAAAAACCGGGAAAATTAATAGAAAGGGAAAATTTATCTCACGAAGTACTGGAGCATTTTTGATATTATTTGTCACAGATCTCACACACTCTATACGTAGACTACGTGAAGGGACATAACTCATAAGGATTTTTTTGCGGGAAAATGTACGGTTTTCGTAAAATTCCTAATTTACGCGGGCGAAGCCGCACGGGACATCTAGTAGTAAATAAGTTTCAAATACTAGTACATTTTTATAGTTAATTTGAACAAGTAAAATTTTAATTTAATGGTTATAATAATAGTGTTATAGTAAATTTGAGTTTTAATTATACAATTTCATCAAATTAGATAATAGAACAAAAGAATTGCAACAAATTAATAAAATAATTCCATTTACAAATCAGTTGATTAAGATAAAATAAACTGAAATAATTTGCATAATAAAAGAATGTCAATAAAATATATATCATAAAATTAATAAAATTTATTTCATTTATAGATTAGTTGAATAAGTTAAAATAGACTGAAATAATGTGTATAATAAAAGAATGTCAAAAAATAAAATTATTAAGATTAATTCCATTTACAAATTAATTGAATAAGATGAAATAGACTGAAATAATTTGGTTAATTTGATTAATAACTACATTAAACTGGTTAGTTAGGACCAATTAAAATAGAGGGAGAGGGGATGATGGGAACATGAGTGTACTGTGTTATGTGCGGGGTTTGTGTATGTATGACGTGAATTCACTATTTTAGCCTGTCTGTTACTGCTACAAACATCTACTAGTTTTTCAGTTTCTGCATAGGATTTTGCCTTAAGCCATTTCTTTATTTCAGAAGGTGGGATTCTTAAAAGCGATTCCGTTGATACATTTTGGTCAGTGGCTGCAGAATGGCTTACAAAATTATGTATGTAAGGTGGTAAACGCAATGCAAAAACCGTCCGTGTTCCCAACAAAGCAGTATTACAGGTGGGCGTCTGTTGGGACCTAGCACCCTTTGTTAGGGCTCTCAGGATGAAAAGCTGTCTAACACTAAGAACGTTAAATTCTTGAAGCAGTTCCGTGGTTGGATATCGCCGTGGCTTTCCAAGTGCCACCTTAATTACCGCTCGCTGGGCACGTTCAAGTATGATCATGTGTGATTTGGCCGCACCCCCCCAGACGCCGATGCAGTATTGTAGCAGAGACTGGCACAGAGCACTGTAAACCAGTCTCTTTACAACAATATTTGCAACCGGTCTCAAAGATCTCATTATATACATTAGTTTGCGTGTTTTCCTAGCTACAGCCGCTATATGAGGCAGAAAAGTAAGTTTTTCATCCAAGTCGATGCCCAGGTATCTGACTGATGGAACCCTGCTTAGGCGTTCGCAGGTACAACTTCGAAGGAGGGGGAAAGACAGGGAGTAGCAATTTTCTTTGTGTAGCTTTATGGAGTTATGTTTAGGGCTAGTGGCGCCAGTAATGTGAAAGAATAACACATTGGTTTTCTTGACATTAAGACAAAGGAGGTTTTGGTTTAGCCACTTCTGAATATGCACGATGCCCCTTTCAGCAGCGTGTACAGCACTATTCCAGCAGGAACCACGAAAAATTACTACAGTGTCGTCTGCATAGCAAATGACCTCTGCATTGGGGATGTTTAACAGGAGAATGTCGTTCATATATAAAATGAATAGAGTTGGAGAGAGGATACTTCCTTGCGGGACACCTCTCGTGAGTTTTTGCTCCTCACTTATCCAGTCGCCTAGCTTCAGCCTCTGTTTTCTGTCGCTTAAATAGCTTTTGAACCAGGAGAGGGCGACTCCCCGAACTCCAAAGCCTTCCAGCTTGCGCAGCAGTAGTGGGGTGGAAATTGTGTCGAAGGCCTTTGCAAGATCGAGGAATACGCCTACACTCCTTTTGCCACTATCCAGGATTTTACCAACAGTTGACGTTAGCAGCCCAACAGCATCTTCCGTGGAGCGACCTCGTCTGAAGCCAAATTGACGATCTGAAATCAGATTTTTCTGTTCCAGGAAATTTATTAGTCGCTTATTTACCACTTTTTCTAGGGTTTTTGACAAGATCGGTAAAAGCGAAATTGGGCGGTAATTTTCGATCTTGTCCTTAGAGCCTGACTTGTGAATCGGACGCACGATAGCTGTTTTCCAACAGTCAGGGAAGGTGCCTGTTTCCATACTGAGATTGCATATATGTGTCAATGGTACGAGTAGAGTATTTTTTATATATTTTAGTAAGGGAGCTGAGAAAGAATCGATGCCTGGGGCGCTATCTGTTTTTAACTCTGTCAGTAAATTGTCGATTTCAGCCGGGTCTACAGGTTCGAAGAAGATTGACCCTGAAAAGTCGTGATTGACCTTTACATTTTTGCACAGTGTGTCTTCATTTGTAGAGGTTGTTTTTAAAATTTCAGAAGCTATTTTAGGGGCGGCATTTGTGAAGTATTTATTAAATTCATTCACAGCTTGTTGTGGGGATGACTGATTTTTTAGGAGTTCCTGAGAGTCAGATTTATTATTGGCGATATCACAGACGTCCCTTATAACGTTCCATAGTCTTTTTGGATTTTGATGGTTCTTGGTAAGTAATTTGTTTTCGTAGGCGGATTTAAGCTTTCGTAGCAAATTCGTAAAGAAGTTACGATATCTTGTGTATGTTAACTTAAGTGTTATATTGAGAGGATCTTTTTTAGTCTTAAGATGAAGGGAATCTCTATGGCGCATACAACGAATAAGCCCTGGTGTTATCCAAGGCTTGAGATTGTACTTTTTTCTACTAGTCCTTGTCTCTGTGGTAGACTTATCTATTTCAGTTGCAAGAATGTCATTAAGGGTCTTCGTTGCGTCATTTACATTACTCTCATTAAGGATAATAATAAAATAAGCAACAATTTTTTTGTATATTTATTTTCCTCAGTTCAATGTATTTAGATATTAAGGTACCTAATCAGACCCCATTTTTTTCATATTTTGCGATTATTGTGATGGTTAAAACGTATTTTATGTGAAAATTTTGTATGCGGCTATAGAATTTTTATGGTACAGTCGTCGAGATGAATATATTATCTTTCATTTGAAACCAAAATATCCTCGCAGTTTGACTCCTAATTCTTTAATAGGGTACCGGAAAATCGCTGATATTTGTAATAGCGTCCTTAATCTAAAGGTTGGCAACATCTGAGAATGAAGTAATGAACATGTTGGGCATATCAGACTATATAGCGAAAAGGTTGGAGATATCTATGTAGTAATTAAAAAGATAAAACCGACTTCAAAATTGTACGTAAGTGAGAATTAAAACTCCCAATCTCCAAAACTACTGAACCGATTTTGATGAAACTTACACTATTCCCTGAGTTGAACAATACCTAGTCCAACAAAGAAAGAATTACTGAAATTGGAACGGTAATTCCAGAGATATCCGAACACAAACATAAAAACATACATACATACATACATACATACATACATACATACTTATTACTTACATACGTACATACACTTTTGAAATTTGGCACATTTGTTCAGACGCTGATGTAGACTAACATATACGAAAATTGGGCAGTTCTGGAAATATTACATACATAGGTACGCGTCGAATTGATAACCTCCTTTTTTTGAAGTCGGTTAAAAAGGTTGGGTACACCTGACTATGTAGTGAAAAGTATAGGTTAGGGGTTCTCTACCCTCACGAGCTGCTAGTACCATCTGGTAGTGGGACGTGGGGGGCGGTCACTCCTAGTATTATCCTCCTCCAATATTTCCAAGTATTGTTATATTGGCAGTACTGTTATTTATAGATAGTGCTCTTGTGTACTGCGCACACACTTGGGCACTATACGCCAATCACAGATGGTTATTCTTACCCGCAGGTTGCACGCGGTGCGCGGTCGCCCGTAACCCGTACAACGGCTACAAGTACCTGTGCGGCGCGACGCCGGCCGGCCTCTTCCTCATGCAGTGGTACGACCCGCTGCGGAAGTTCATGCTGCTCAAGGTGAGGGGCTCTCGAGTTGAGAGCTGCTTAAAAATGAGTGGCCTTTAAGGCTGGTATAAATAGTCAGTACTTAACATGCATCTCGGTCTCAAGACACGGTTCACGCTCTGTGATTGGTTGGCTGTCAGGACCAATCACAGAGCCGAACCGCGTCTTGAGACCTGAGGGTTAGTGCGAGTTTTATTCGATCATACGCATCGAGCGCGTAAACGCGAATTTATATGGGATCAAAGCAGTATCCACGTTAGCCAGTAGATGGCGCTGCTTTGATCCCATAATATAAATTCGCGTTTACGCGCTCGATGCGCATGATCGAATAAAACTCGCACTTATGACTGACCCCTCTGGTCGTATCTTAAGTACTGACTATTTATACGGGCCTTGTGACTGATATTATGAAAGTTGCGTTTTTGAATCCCAAGTTTTAGCAAGTTCATTCTACTCAAGGTGAGGGCTGCTTAATTTAGGAGCTGCTTTAATAATATACAAGTCCTTGAGAGCTGCTCAATGTAAGGGGGAGGGGTTTAAACTTGAGAGGATCTTAAGTTGATAACTGCTTAAATATTAGCTACATGAAATGAAGAAATCTGTCGTTCAGTTTGTGCTTCAACGTGTCGCGGTTTTAAATCCTAAGGTGTTGCTTTAGGTGGGAGATCGTTAAATAATTGACGACCTTTGTGGGTCAGTTGGTATTTTAGTTATGCTTCGGTCGACAAAATTAATACCACGGCTTTATAGAAAGACATCACTTATGTTGTGTTATGTGGGTCAATTTTGACCCCTCACTCCATATGCTTGTAGAAATCATCAGCTATTAAAATAAATGATGCGCCCTGTACGTTTTATTAAACAATAATATTCATTAAACGTCACTTTATCCAACTGAC
Source organism: Plebejus argus (assembly GCA_905404155.3). Taxonomy (NCBI): domain Eukaryota; kingdom Metazoa; phylum Arthropoda; class Insecta; order Lepidoptera; family Lycaenidae; genus Plebejus; species Plebejus argus. Next base: position 6,795,899 of record FR989948.1, on the reverse strand, counting down.
CATGTTTTTGACTCTTTCTCCCTTGTCCACAGAATATAGAATGCGTGTTACCATCCCCACTGCTGGCGTTCGAGTTAATCATCACGCCGGAGCTGGAGTATCCGCTTCTGTGTGTGGGCGTCAGCAGGAAGCCGCTCCGGCTGAACCTGATCAACATTAACTCGGGTGAGTGTGGGTCAGACGTGACCCACCGCCGGCGTTAGAGCTGTTCGTGGTGTGGGTCACTTTTGACCCATTGCAGACCTATACAATGTGTTCCAACACCAGCGTACGATCCTTTAATGTTGTGATATTTGGCATTTTTATTAATAAAATGGCTCTTTTTTCTGTCTCTCAGGGTTGCAAAATGGTTTCCATTTTATTTTTTAAACGGGCTCAAAGTCAGGATGCAGAGCCGCTTCTCTTTCAGGGCTGATAATTTGTTTTGTTACACGTTGTATTTAATCTATATCCCCTACGTTACAGGAGCAAGCTGGTTCCAGTCGGAAGAATTAGAACTAGTGGCCGGCGCGTCCAACACGGTGGTGCCGCGGCCCGAGCGTCTACATACGTTGAGAGCGGTGCACCAGTTGAGCGAGGACGCTGTGAGTATACGCCGGTTTTGTGGGAGGCCGTGGTTGTTACACAATTCAAAGGCGAGAGACTTGCTACGGACCTTCATAGTTCTGTGTGTCAATAGTTTTGAAACGTCGTCTCTCTCGTATAATTACTACTAGATCTCTGTTATAATTTCTACTAAATGACGCTCACAACTCCGCACCAAGATTCGTTTATCGCGCGGAAACCGTACATTTTCAAGATGAAAAGTATCCTATATAATATTTTCCCGGAACTCCAAAATGGAGATACCATACCAAATTTCAGCTAAATCAGTTCAGTGCTTTGGGCGTGAAGAGGTAACAGAGAGACGGACACACTTTCACGATTATAAAAGTATTATTTTTTATGTGTATATTCTCTAGGTACTCGTATGTCACGAGAACGTGGTCGACATAATCGGTGTATTACCGGACCGGCCGCCCGCGCGCCGCGCCGCTCTCCCCACGAGGATTCAGTTTGATTTCCACGTCGACAGCGTCAGTGAGTATACTGTTAATAAGATAAAAACAAGAAAAAGACACATACATGCAGGCAAAAAAAGAAAAAGACCAAAAGCACGCAGGCGAGCACGTGCACGCTCACACATACACACGCATACGCACGTACGCAACTCTTGAACATTATATGCAAGCCCATCCGCGAGCACACGCTAAGAGCGTAAACTGTGTTACGCGGGCACCCGCGCGGGCTCATACAAAAGTCACCTAACTTAACATACACACGGACACGCACGCACGCGCCCGCACACATACACACACGCAGGCAGGGGCTCGGACGCAAACGTCACACACACACACACGCTCGCACACACACACGTACACGCACTCACGCGCACACACACTGCCAGACCGGCTTTTTTTGTTAAAATTATTAATTTAATTTCAGTATGTCTCGCGGATTCCGTGCTGGCGTTCCACCGTCACGGCGTGCAGGGCCGCTCGCTGCGCAGCGCCGGCGCCGGCGTCACGCAGGAGATCACCGACACGTCGCGCGTCTACCGCCTGCTGGGCCACGACAAGTGAGTGAGACTGTCACGGCGTGTATGTGACACTCTAAAAAGCAGGGAGAAATTAACAGGCGTCACGCAAGAGATCACTTATATATCGCGCGTCTACCGCAGCATGCACAAGAAATAGTGTTTACAATAAACAATAAAACCGGTTACAGTCGCCGAATCTAAGGTGGGGGGAATTGGAGAAGGTAGGAGGGAGAAGGTTTCAAAGAACTAGGTAACTGGTATAGGTAAGGCTGTTTTGTGTGTATGTCGCGCGGCGTTGTAACGGCGTGTATGTAACCCCTGTAAGAGAAGTGGGTCAGAAATGACCCACCTGCTGCCGCATTCAGACGAATAGTTATGCACTGCGTAAATATTTTTTACCGATAGGAAGAGAGTGTTTAAAAATATATATTTTATCTTAAAACGTACTTAAAACATGATATTGCATAGTTCAATTTAGTATTCTCAAATTAATTCTTTTTCGTTCCAAAGTCTTTAAAAGGCCTTTTTAGCACCATTTATTCAATATCTTTATCAAAAGATTTTTTTTATTTTAGGGTGGTGGTACTCGAATCACATACGCTTCACAACAACACAATGTCGGGAGAAGAAGGTAATGATCTATACATATTGGCCGGACACGAAGCTTCCTATTGAAGAGTGGGTCAGGAGTGACCCACTGAGGTATCTTTGAGAGGTAACTAGAAATTAAGTTGGATAAAAACGGGCCTGTAGAGCTAAAACCGAGGTAAACTATGAAAATTATAAATTGGGTCATAAATGACCCGTAGACGTAAAAGGTAGAGAAGTAAAACTTAATAGGATTATTTACCTCATTGAATACATAGGTAATTTTTGGTTAAATAAAAATATATGTTTTACTCAACATAAGACCTAAAACCAGTGATGACCCACCATGATTTTGTCATAGAAAAATTGATAGTTTAGTAAAACAATAATTATATCATTTTATTGTTCATCCAAATGGTTGAAAGCGACCATAAAAATTATCGATGTAAAAGCCGAAATACTCATACTATTGAAGCCAAAGATAAGGGCGAAAAAGCAATAGGTGAAAGAAGAAAGAAATAGGTCTCGAAGTGTCATGAAGTGTCATTTAAAGTGAAATGTAAGTAAATATTTTAAATAACTTTATAGTTAGTTCTTGAGTTGTGATTACAGAGAGGAATTGTATATTGAAATTGTCGAAAGTGGTACTGGTTATATAAGGGAGTGGGTCAAAATTGACCCATGAAATATTGATATTCAGATAATTTAACAGATAACTATGGTTCGAGTTAGTGCATCTAATATTTGGAATGTGAGGGTCATAATAGACCCAGAAAAAAACTGAATAAAAATTGCCGAGCGCGCAGCATATAAAAAGAAAAAAACTTTTATTGTATGACTTTGTGATAATTTTGATCTGGCAATACTAGCGTTTGCGAATGTTGCCATATCAAGGTTGCTAGTGTAAAAAATGTTACTGCCATTTCCATTCCATGGATTGTGAAGCAATAATTTTCTGATAATCCGATTAGTAAGGTACGGTTTTTGTTCCTTTAAAAGATTTTGACAAATCAAATCTAGTCTTTTACCCTCTTATAACGCCAGCAAGCGACCGCGAAATCGACGAAAATCAAATAAAATACCACTTTATGACCAAGGTTATAGGTTTCATTTTGCTCTACGCCACTACAGAACAGTGCGGCGGCGGTAATCGCTAGACCAATGTCGTTTGAAAATGAAACCTATTGCCTAGGTCATAAAGTAGCATTTTATTTGAATTTTTGTCGATCACGGTCGCTTGCTTTTTTTATGAAAAAAGGGGGGCAAAAGAGCAAACGGATCACCTGATGGTAAGCAACTTCCGTCGCCCATGGACACTCGCAGCATCAGAAGAGCTGCAGGTGCGTTGCCGGCCTTTTACGAGGGGATAGGGTAATAGGGTAGGGGAGGGTAGGGAAGGAAATAAGGGAGGGTAGGGAAGGAAAAAGCGTAGGGGATTGGGCCTCCGGTGAACTCACTCACTCGACGAAACAGTGCAAGCGCTGTTTCACGCCGGTTTTCTGTGAGCCCGTGGTATTTCTCCGGTCGAGCCGGCCCATTTGTGCCGAAGCATGGCTCTCCCACGGTATACTTGACCTTTGGCTTGATCGCAACGGTACCTTAAACGTCTAAATCTGTATTAACAGACAACTTAAAAATTACTTCATTTATTTAAATATTGTCAAAATCTTTTGATTGAACAATAATGTATTATTAACTTATTAAATACTAATAAAATAAAATAATAAAATACAGCTTAGATTTCGAACAATATCCAAGTAAAGTAACCAAAACTAATATTTTGAATAGAAATAGTTTTAGGATAAATAGACAGCATGATAAAAAAATAACTTTAAAAAGTAGCTTGAGAAAAAAATGTTTAAATAAAATTAATGGAGAGTACAAAACTTATTTTTTTATTTGTGCTATGTAGATGCCAATGTCAAATTCTTGTACAATAACGGCACAGGAATGCCAATTTTTGGCAGATTTTTTTTAAGTAGGCAACATTTTTTTAAATAGCAATAATTATAGATAAAATATGGTTGTCTTGATACTGTAAAAGGAATTTTAACACCTGTTTTACAATTTTTGGTGTCACTTGGCTTGAACATACCCCCTAAATAAAAATATATACCAAGATGCTTATGTAGCTGTCTTTTTCTAACATGCTGGAAAATTCGTGTTAAGTAATAAATGCAGTCTTGTTTTAAATGATCTAAAGAACATAACTGTTTCAAAAGTCAAAACTCAAGATGTAATTTTTGGTGGGATGATACCACAGAAATAAATCAAGATAGAACGGCAACGCGCGTGCGTTGCTAAGGAATCGATCGTGTCAATTTTTGCTTTGCTTTTAGTTAGAACAAATAACTTACCCGTGGAAAGAAATACCTCCTTTTGACCGATTTACTTTCGTACTTCTGTTTTTACAATTGGACACTGCACAATGAGGCATTTTTGCACAACCGCTCCGGTGTAATCGAGTCGAGACGTGCACGCTGACGTTCAACGTTCAACGAATCTTGCACTACTGTGCAAGATTGAAACGCGCTTACTCGACCCGCTTAGCCGTTCTATCTTGATTTATTTCTGTGGATGATACACAAATTAACAGTGTCCATAATCCATATAACACTTAACAAAACAGGCCTTTAAAATATCTAGTAAAAGACTTCCCTTATGGCCGGTTTATACGGAGTAAGTAACTGACGTCAGTGCACACTACACAAGCAAGACAGCGCTGACATGCCACTGCCATCGTGTAAACCGATCTCGAAGACAGTTCAGTATTGTCGGCAGCGCTGTTTTCACTACTGACCGCGTGTAAACGGTAGGCGACAGTTTTTGGCGTCAGCATTGTCTCGGCACGGACGTCAGTTACTTACTCCGTATAAACCGGCCATTATACAACATGACTGGTGAGAGTATACTTAAGGAGAGTATTCAGTACTCGATTCTCATTATAATTATGTAAATTTCCCTTTAAACAAATGAATCATGGACACTTGGTAAATTACTACGCGGCCGGCGCGGTGGCGTGCGCCCCGCGGTGTCCATGCGTTGGGTAAATAATTATTTAACTTTAAGCTACATTTACTCAGTGATCAATTGATATACATTTTTTTTCAACTAATATAATAGCCAAATATCACGTCCTCGAGTATTGAACATGTCTCACCAGTCATGCTGTACATATTATACCTCCATACTAATAAAGATATTATTATAATTTTACAATGTTCTCTGTATTTTTCTGACACATTAAAAAAGTCACATAAAACGTAACAAAACTAAGTGATATAATACTTTAATAATAGCTCCCACACCGGTTTCGGTGACGGTGGCCGGTTTCATTGAAACCAGGCCAGCTACGCAGGAGTAATTTTATAGTGCCCAAGTGTGTGCGCAGTACACAAGAGCACTCTCTATTCCTTTACTCTCATAACCCAGTGGGACGGCAGACCGACACGACCGGCGAGAGATCAGGCGCAGGACCGACTTTTTACATGCCCATCCGACGCATGGATCATCTTACTTGTCAGACAATCAGGTGATCAGCCTGCATTGTCCTAACCAAACTTGGAACTAACATGTTTCCAACGCGGGAATCGAACCCACGACCTCCGAGTCAAGAGCCGAGCTCTGAACCACTGGACCACGGAGGCGTAATACTTTAGGGTAGGTTAGTATGCATAGACTTCACTCTTACAAGTAGCAGCGCTAAGCTCCAATTTCACCAACGTCTTATACAGCATGACTGGTGAGTCAATACCGATATTTAAGGAGAGTATTCAGTACTCAATTCTCATTATAATTATGTAATAAAATTAGGTTCTTAATTTTTTCCGAATTTCCCAAAAATTAATGAATCATGGATACTAAGTAAATTACGCGGCTAGGCAAGTAGGCATACTATGCGGCCGGTGCAGAGGCGTGCGCTACCAAAGAAACACCACACAACTACCCCTCCCGCTCGCGGTGTCCATGCGTTGGGTAAATAGTTATTTAACTTTAAGCTACATTTACTCAGTGATCAATTTATATTATTTTTTTATATTATTTTTTTCCAACTAATATAATAGCCAAATATCACGTCTTCAAGTATTGAACATGTCTCACCAGTCACGCAGTAGTGTTAACAGCATGTTAAAATGTCATGTCTTCTCTTTCATTCATATGAAAAACGAAAGAGGTAACGTGATACTAATTCGAGCGTTAACTTTAACAGTCGCTGACGAAATTGGGGCTTAGAGTAACTTTTTTTACTTTTACAAACTCCTGACTCTGGGGCGCTTGCCCATACAAAGCTAAGGAATTGCTGTTTCAGCGCTGCTACTTTCACACTGAACTCTATAAGGGACACATACACATTACACACCCTTAAGTATTATTTAACTTTGTTTTGATACACTGTACATAAAGATAAGAAGACTTTGTAAAGTTATACGCTCAGATATCTTTATTAGTAAATAGGATAGAATAGGTTTTTTGAATTAAGGCTTATGTATTTTATGTAAATAAAAAAATATTCCAAATAGCGTATAGTCAATTGTATATTATCGATAGTGATAATTTTTTAATTTAATTTTTCTTAGCAATCTCGACGGACTGTTTATTTATAATGCGATTAGGAAAATAAAATCCTTGCTTTGTTATTATTGATAAAATAAAAAAATTAAAAATTTATTCTTAAGTCATAATTTATCTATTATAACATTTGTAGTCAGTCTAGCATAAATATGGGTAAATGGCCATAAAAATCTAAAAAGCTGAGGATTTTAGCCATCAAAAATGCCCTGCCCCTATCTTCAGACCCAAGCGCTTGTAATCGTATAACCATCTGTTTGAAGTGTTGCTACAGTAAAAAATTAAGCATACTCATTGCATGTTCTATTTTAAGGGCCGGTTCTTCCAAGTTCACGTTTCTAGAATGAGTTTTTTTGATAGAAAGCGTCATTCAAAAAAACTGAAAAATATATATATGTATAGATGCATCTTTTAACTAGTGCTTTCATTGGATAGAAACACAATACAGATAATTTGGCTCGATAAAAAAAATTCCGAAACAACATCGATTTTAAAAGCATTTTGAGTTTTATAGGACTTACAGAGACTCAATCAAAAAATAATTTGGACAGTTCGATAGCTATTAAAATTTAACAGGGAAATCATTGGATAGATGTTTAGTTATAATATTTGTATCTAAGTAAAACGGGTTTTTCTCCTATTTCGCCCTATCATGGATGCGGCGAGCGTCGTAACCGCCACCGTACGAGGCGCGCTAATATGAATGTTATTTTAATGATATTTAGGTCGATATTCGCACTGACAGAAATCGACCTGCTAATTTACGAAGAACGGGCCCTTAAATATAGCCCAAAACGCTTGTAATGTTGAAAAAGTGTTGCTGCAGTGAAAAATTAAGCAAGTTTTTATTTTCCTACTCAAAGTATTTTCCAACATGACTATTTAAGAGATGTGTCAGTTTATCCAGTGTTTTTATGAGATTAAAATTCGAACACATTTAAAGTCGGTCAAAAAAGTGAAGAAATTAAAAATTGGCAACATCGTAGTGTCATCCCTTTCAAATCAATCTAAGAAAAAAGGGATGACACTACGATGTTGCCACTTTTTAATTTCTTCACTTTTTTGACAGACTATACAATCACAATAAGGAATTTGTAATGTTACCATATAAAACTAACAGCACAAAATATAAATAACACTTATTGTTAAGTTAGATTTATTTTACTGGCGATTGTATATTTTGGCTGAAGGAGTTATAGCCAAGATCTGACATTTAAGTCTTGTTAATATTTTACTTATCATTATTGTTCTCTTTGTTTTATACATTGTAAAAAACAACGATAGCAACATGAAGAAGCATAGAGTAAATACTTTTGTTGATAGACCCCTCTATATTTAAATACTATGCGTTACATAATATTTTATTAAAAAAATAAACTAGAAACATAATTTTTACAAAATATTGAAAATGAATTCGAAACAATGGTTATTTAAATAGATTTGTAAAAAAATAAGAATGAATTCGTTCATTTTACACGCCCTTAAACAATATTGTGAATTTAATGACTTTTTCAAATGGATTTGTAAAGAAATAAGAATGAAATTTGTTTATTTTACACGCCTTGCAATATTGTTGATGTAATGACACCATTTTAAGTTATTTTGACAGGTAAAAGTATTCAAAATGGTGGTTGGATTCTATATACTTATTCGTATTTTAAAATAAAAAAGTACTTTTAAAATATTAAACTTTGGTTGTATCAGATCTTGGCAACTTAAGAAACGCCATAAGACTGTAAATAAGAAATATACTTAGACAAATTAAATATTAATGTCGCTCCCACACTTATTTATTTCTATTTAACACTGGAGTTATTTTATTTCTGTAATAAACTTTTATTTTCTATTATTTTGTTTAAATTTTTACACCTTTGTGGCTAGTTGAAAACAATTTGGTTTTTATCTGCCTTATAAAAACAGCTTTCTTAAGCCTTTCTGATAATAATATATTCTGGTCTGGTCATTGAATGCGTAAAAATTCGTCTATTGACCTATCGATACAATAAATGTCTCTTTCATTCACACACGAAATTATCGCTGTCTCTTTCTTATCGCATACCTATATGGAAACAATATAGCTTTGTGTGCGAGTGAAAGATAAAGTAGAGAAGTCAATAGCATTTAACTACGAGTTCTGTAACCAAGCTGTAGCAAGTCTTTGCTGTTTCTTTTTTTCTTTATTTAAAAATTTGCCAAATCGAGTGTGGCAAATAGACTGACCAAGGCTGTTTAATTTATTTAAAAATTATATAAAATTAGGTCGTTCATGAGTTTATTAATGTTTACAAATTAGGGATAGTTTTCAGAATATAAATTATAATAGTTATAATAACTAAGGTAAACTCAGAAACACCAAAATAATTAAGTGTATGTCTGTTGGTAATCGCATGAATGTTAGATTAAAAAAAACACAATGGAACAGTTTCCTTTTTATTTTTTTATGAAAAAAAAAAGATTTTTTTTTTTTGAAATAAAAAATAACTTGGTTGCTATAACCTAGCATGGCCAGTAACATCTAAAATTATAATAATTTAAATTATCTAAAGAAACCATTTAATAATTAATCATATTTTTAAACAAGGGAGACTGCTCCATTGTTTTATTGTTAGGCGATTAAAGACAATCTGTCAAATTAAAAGCATCAAATGCTCAATCTACAAAGATCTTGTGATCAGCTTCTTGCATTTAAATTAGAAGTAAAAAAAAACTTTAAACTTCAGAGTTTTACCTCTAATACTATATATAGGTATATATACTATTGGACGATCTGCGTGTATCGTCCAATAGTATCGTCTCATAAGCTTCGGACGATAGACGCAGATGCGGCCGGGCCGTAACAAAACTATGCTGAGAAAAATCATAGAAATTCTGACTTCTGAGGTAAAAACTCTGTCCTTCTTAGGGCGTAAAGCTGTTTTACGCGGGCGCCCGCGACCCGCGTAACACAGTTTACCCCCTTACTAATTTATATATTTATGCAGCAAATAACTATACAATGTTTGCTTGTCTCTGCCTAGCATATTCAGTGACGGATTAAGACTACTTGATGCCCTAAGGCCTAAGCAATCTATGCCTGTGTGCCCCCCCCCCCCTCTATTCGTATGTCAACTGGAATCGGTCTTTAAACTTTTACCACCAAAAACATTAGTTTTTTCCTAGAAACTTTTTTGATGTGGTTTTTGGTGACGTGAGAGTGAGACGTGATGCCCCAAGGACGGATATTTTTTGTCCTTCCCTTCTTCTGATACCCCCTCCAACGTGATGCCCTAGGCAATTGCTTCATTTGATTAAGGGTTAATCCGTCACTGCATATTGCGAATGTAACTTATCAGATAATGACAGCAAACTTTTAATAGTAATACACTGGTAAATATCTTGATTAGTAGTATGTATAGTCTTTCCGATTCTCTCTATTCTTATAAATGTAATCAAAGAAATAGATTATAGTTTTGTGGAATAAATATTAGAAATATTTTTTTCATTCCGAGGGTAGTTTAACTTTTGGGTTGTAAATATCTAGCGTAGGTAAGTGTCGAGAGTTTACTGTTATCGTAAATTGTTTTTGAACAAATTTTATTCCCTAATAAAATTATAAACTAAAACTTGTTTATTCATCCTTACATCCTCTCCCTAACGCAATCTTAAGAGAACAGCTGATTTTAAATTTTGAATTAATTAATTAAAAGTAATATTGGCATACTTCATAGCATCTTCATAGCATTTTATCAGAGCCTTCAGCTTCTGAGGCTGCTAGAATGCTATATAATTTTAACTATAAGTCAGAATTATTATAAGTTTTGTTAAATTTAGGTACGATGGGATTGACATCGTCTTTTTTGAACAAAAATTCCTTTAAATAAATAAAGAAAAAAGAATCCTTTCCGTGTAATATCAACTTTAAAAACTATAATCCCTACTAAAAAAAATTCACTGTACCTATCTAGGCACCATAATTATTATGTGTTTTGTCCTAGAAAAGTGTCTGGACCAGACTTGACTTGTCTTCCAGACACTTTTCTGTTGAAGTAAAATAGCAACTGAAATAGATATGAATTGCTATAGTATTTCCACATGTTTGCTAGCAATATTTTTCTAAGAAACTGGCCATACACAGAGCTATAAATCAGAATAATATATTGAAAATCCAAAATTGTCTATTGACTATTGTTTCAACTCCATCCACAGATAAAACATGCAAACCCCTTTTATTTTAAATACATCCATTTTAATAAATAAAAACTTTTTTGTAAGATGAAATGTTAAAAAATAACAATTTATTAGTTTTTAGGAGACCCCTTACGGGAATGATATTCGGAGATAATATTAAGTATTTATTGGGCGCAACTAGTCGCGCGCGCCTTCACCCGAACACTGGCCATACTGCCTTTTACATCATGTACGATATTCATACAATATACATAGAACACCCCTACAATATTCCCCCCCTTTTTAAAAAAAAATTAAAATACAGTCAAGTGAAAGAAAAAGTTATCCAATGCTTAAATGTACTTAGGTAGACACAGCTTACATGCATTATCATATATCAAAATTCATAATAACTGATTACAAAGTGTGCATTACAATGAATGCAAGTTCATTACAAGCAAATATATCATGCACGTATGCATGCCACCTAGCCCTACGACCGAGGTCTTGGGATCAGTTTACAATTACTGCTAGGGGCGCAACATAATAAAATGTTGTACACATATAACTTACAATTACTTATCTATCACATAGCACTATAATAACATCACTATACTTGCTGCACAGTGTATGGGCGCTGAGTTGCATTTCCTCCTTGGCTCAGCCCAAACGAGAGGGATGATAATCCGACTTGTTTATTAAAAAGTTTAATGGTGTGCTTTTTGTAATGCTGGTAGAGCACATATATATACAGCATGACCACCGCTGCTATTACGCAAAACAACATCACGTACACGTGGTTTATCTTACTATCCATTGCAATTTGTTGAGCGGATGCACTGTTCGCTCAATTTGAGGCCACGATGAACCCTCAAAAACAAGGTGACGACTGCAAGTTTCAGTTGGTGATATCGAAACTCGGACGCGACGCACTCCAACAAGTGTCGGACATCGTGTACAAGCCACCAGACAGTAATAAATACCAGGCACTGAAGGATAGGCTACTTCAGGTATTTGAGGAATCACCAGAGAGACAGTTCCAGAGGCTTGTGAGTGAATTAGACCTCGGCTCGCAGAAGCCCTCGCAACTAGTCGCGCGCGCCTTCACCCGAACACTGGCCATACTGCCTTTTACATCATGTACGATATTCATACAATATACATAGAACACCCCTACAAGTTAATATAAATTATGTACAATTTATTAAAATGACAAAATACACACAAATCACATTTTTATTTAATTCCAGGTACATTCACAACTCAAATTCATTACAAAAATTGGAATTTGATGGAACTACACATGACTGCAGCGAAATAACACTATAGTTTTTTGATAACCTTTTAAAAATATTGTGTTAGTAAAATAATCTTAAAACTCAATTTAGTAACATTATGGCTCAGCCATGTTGAATACTAGTCAAATCTTGAGATATTTGGGCAATGTCGTACATGGATTTTACTAGTTTACAGGTTAATTATTATTTTGCCTGCGGGCCTTAGTGAAAATATTTGACATTATTTGCTCACATGGGTCATTAGATTAGCAAGAATCTTTATGGTCATTACTTTACTAGAACCATGTGCATATTGGCCACAATTAGTATACAATAGTAATTATTGATATATATATTTTATGCAGCAGTCACTATATGGAACCAAATTCATTTAAAATACCCAAAACTTGACACTTGCTGTACAAATAACTTAGTTTTTACACTTGTTTATGTGTTCATCACTTATTAAATTCATTCATCATCAATAATCTCCATAACTTCATCATCATCATCTTTCTTTTTCCCGGCAGTTTTTTTAGCTGATGCCACTTGCTTATATTGCTCCAAAGATTCCTTTAGAGGCTCCACAAACCTCTCAAATTCTATATCTGCAAGTGCTTCAATAACATCCTGGCCGGTTAGAGCCTTTCTTTTGTTGTTTTTGACGATATTCGTAGCGGCAGATGTGATATACAAGACGAATACCGAAGCCGCTTTCGCTAGGCCAGTTCTAGCTTCTTTTGAGATCGCCACACCGTTGGGCAAAGCGTCTTTGACTATTCTCGTGACGACGGTCATAGGTAGATTCAGATCCTCCAATTTCTCAGCCATTTTATTGTGAAAATTAAGTTTACAGAAATAAAGATGTTTTCGAAAACCGCCAAACTTGAGTATGCGATTTTGACAGATTGCATTGACATATGACATTGACATTTCTTTTTTTTAATATTAAAATGTAGTTAAAGTAAAGGTTTTATGGGAATAAGCTCACAAGGAATAAGTAACGACTAACGAGATCAATGTCCGGGTTATTATGTGGACCATGGCTGGTATGGTGTAATGGGTGTTTAGGCCACTTTATTTCCGCTTTCCCATGTAACCTGCCGCCTCCAAGGACGCTGCCGATGATGCCGCCCTCCTAAGACGCTGCTGCCCCTAGGCCGCGATCTTAGATACATCATATTTTAACCTATTTATAAATCCAAAGCTGCGTTTCTGCGAAGATCTTATCTCACCAAACAGCCCATTCTTGCCAAAGCATGAGTCTTTAGAAGTGATTTTTAAGAGCCAGTAGCCATAGTACAATAGTCTTCTCAAAACCTTTGAAATTCGTGTTCTTTCTAATATTGTAAGATATTGGAAAGTCATAATAATAATAAATTAAATGACGCCCGCAACTCCGTTGCGCCAAAACTCGTTTTATCGCGCAGGAACAACATTTTCCAGGGCTCAAAGTATCTCCATATCAAATTTCATCAAAATCGGTTTAGCGGTTTGGACATGAAGAGGTAACAGATGGACGGACAGACTCACTTTCGTGTGTATATGTTATAGGCAAACTCCGAAGCTCCGGCGCTCCTAGGTTGGACTGGTCAATCCTCAGGTCAGACTGAATGACTTAGTCAAAGCCCAAACAAATGTAAATTTTCGGCCTTTGACTAAACAATTTTCGTCAAACCTGGGAGGGACTAATTTGGTCAGGCAAACGTCAAAACACAATTTTATTAAATCGGGGTTTGACGAGTCAAACTCCGATATAGGTATGAAGTGTCTTATCTTCGTATATTTGGAAGCATTTTATCATTTAAGCAGCTTTCAAGTCTTAACCGCTTAACTCTGCCAGTTCTGACACCTGATTGGTCAGCTTACGTGATTTTCACTTTTATATTTGAGATGCTTTGAGAGAATGCCGTGTGGCATTAGGCCCGCCTTTTGTACGATGTGCAATAAACTATAAAATAAATTCTTCAATTTTACACAATTACACGCCCGCACGCTCAATGAACGAACATGAAATGACAAAACAATCGGTCGGAACACCGCGAGAGACATTATGAACCTGTTTAAACATGTTCAGATCAACGTTTGACCGAGTTTTGCAGTCGCTTCTAGGATTGACTAGGCCAAAACCGAAACAGAATAATTTACTTTCGACGTTTGACTGAAAAGTTAGGAGCTCCTGGATTTGACTAAAAATACTTCAGGCAAAGGGCGAAATTGAAATGTATTTCGGGGATCGCCTGACAGCTTTGGCCAAACCTAGGATAAACCAGTCCTTCCGCGAAGAGACTGTGTATCGGACTTTGACTAATAACATATATATTATTATGGATATGGATATTATGAAAGTGTGACTATTAGCTGTCTTTAGCTAGTACGTCAATAGGCTTGCCGCGGCCGCATATATGCGTGGTGCTTCGCGCTAAAACCGATACTATTGGACGATCTGCGTGTATCGTCCAATAGTATCGTCTCATCGCACGAAGCTTCGGACGATACACGCAGATGCAGCCGGGCCTTAACGGCTAAACCGATTTAGATGAAAATTGTAGACATACAGGTATGTCTCTCACAGTACCAGCTAGTTAGCTGGTACTATGAGACAGTATGAGAGACGGGAAAATACATAGGACGTTTCGTTGCGGAAAAAAATTACGTTTCCCGCACGATAAACGAATTTCGGCGCAAAGGTGTTGCGAGCGTTTTTTTTTATGAAATAAGGGGGCAATCGAGCAAACGTGAAACGGGTCACCTGATGGAAAGCAAATTCCGTCGTCCATGGACACTCGCAACATCAGAAGAGCTGCAGGTGCGTTGCTGGCCATTTAAGAGGGAATAGGGTAATTTTAGGGTAGGAGAGGCTAACGAAGGGAATAGGGGAGGGTAGGGAAGGGAATAGTGGAACCTAACGCGCTTGCGCTGTTTCACGCCGGTTTTCTGTGAGCCCGTGGTATTTTTCCGGTCGAGCCGGCCCATTCGTGCCAAATCATGGCTCTCCCACGTAAAA
The DNA here is from genome assembly GCA_905404155.3 of Plebejus argus. Taxonomy (NCBI): domain Eukaryota; kingdom Metazoa; phylum Arthropoda; class Insecta; order Lepidoptera; family Lycaenidae; genus Plebejus; species Plebejus argus. The sequence continues at coordinate 6,780,733 of FR989948.1, read as the reverse complement.
GCGTCAATAGGTAAATCATAAGAATAATAATAATATTTTGATCCTTGATTCTTTCAAAAACGTGTAAAATAAAAGTGTGTACAGTGTAAGTAGCTTAAAAAATAGACGAGTGACGCAGACAGACCCCAATTTTAAAAGTCGATGACCTATCGTGATTCGTGAGTCGTGAGTCGTGAGTCGTGACCATTAGAAAAGCTTTAGTTTTTTATTCAATAACTCTGTAAAGTGTTATGTCGCTCTGCGCAAACTCCGAAGTCCGATCTGGATGCCATTTTGAAAATGCACGGCCCCCTTGCGCTTTTTCTTCGGTATGCGTTTTGTTTTGGTAGATTTTCCACTTTTTGGTAGTATTAAAAGTAAGAATATTAGGAGATTTTCCAGTGATAAAATGTTTTTCCCGCTAACCGAGAGTATATTATTGAAATTTGAATTATAACTTGAAGGAAAAATCTTCTCAAGTTATTGCAAAGATACCCGCTACTTTGCAATAGTCCTATTTTGTTAAAATTTCACGAAGGAGGTGTAGTGTGTAACGGGGAAAATTTTGAGATAAGTACCCGCTTTCCTTTACCGCGCCGCTGTACGCATAAAGTGTACCTAGAGGACAACACTAGTCACTACTTAATTTTAATTATTTTTCAGAAATTATTGTACCTACCTACAAAGTACAATCAATGTACATTGTACGGAAATGCTCTACAATAATTGTATTAACTCATCATATGGAAAATGCAAGTAAATCTCAGAAAGCCGACGGGTGTGAAGGAAATCACAAATTCTTTCACGCGTAGTTCTGCGTGCTTGAATATGAGAAAACAAAATATGATAACCATATCAGTCATAACTCATAAGTCCTTGCAGGCTGCGAGCATTTAAAAAAAAAGGTACGTTATATCAAGTTATAAAAAAATGTATGTAACTTTTTTCTAAAGTTTGTGCCACGTGATTAGTGATTACCATAGAACACATTTACTCCTAGCGGAGGTGATTACCTACTGATTACTGATTAGTTACCTAACTTATAGTAAGTTCTATTAAATTGTGTTTTAACTAAAGTTTTAAACTTTTAAGTAATATTATCATCATAATATTATTGTTGTTCCTTACCGCGTCCTTAGTCAATACTAAATTAAACTTTAAAGTAGGAAAATATTAAAATGAGTAGAAAAATTAAGTTATGGGAGGGCAACCGGTTAGGTACAGCACAGTACGGTTTTCCAAACCAGTTTCCTGTCAAGTGTCAAGTGTCAAATGTCAGTGCGGCATTTACATCGGTGGGGGAGAGACGTTCTTCGCGCATTCTATCGATTTTATATCATTGACAGTGTTATTATTGTGTTTTCGCTTGAAAACATTAATTATACATAACAACCTTGGACTTTGTGGTGTGGTTCAGATAAAGTAGCGACTGTTTTATTTTCGGTAAGCAATAAGCATAAAATTATATTAAGTGCTTCATGTTTTTGTACTTATTTTGTGGATCGTAAAAGAAAACTTTAAGGCTGTATGCACATTGCACATTGCTGCCTGCATTATTGACTCATTAAAAAAAAAACAAATTCAAAAATAGAATTTTGACTCGTTAATTTGAAATTTCGAATTTTCAAAATTTGAATACTTACAAGAAAACTTTTTAAAATTCGCAAAATACATTATTACATACCTAAAGTCTACAGATTATTTCGTTGTTGCGTGACGAAATAAAATAAAAAATAATCACCGTCCACAGAAAAAATAATTAACGTTATGGTTCGTAAGATAAGATCAATCATTTTTGCGGTTGAAATAACAATTAACTAGAAGTTAAACTTGATTTACCGTGTTTTATTGCCTACTGCAGTTTGCTTAAAGGAACTGGAAATGTGTATTTGTGCTGCATACCTATAATAAGTATTATTTAACTTTAATGACTTTTGCTGTTTTACTATTTATTTAGCTACAAAACATGGTCATAGTTTATTGTGTGTACACTGTACTCTATTAAGTCATAATTACTCATAAGTCTAAAGTCACACCCACAACTAAAAAAAATATACGAAGCTAATGCTTTTGAAAAGTATGGTCGGCAAAAAATATTTATATAAGCCATTTTTTTTTATTTTTAGGGTTCCGTAGCCAAAATGGCAAAAAAGGAACCCTTATAGATTCGTCATGTCTGTCTGTCCGTCTGTCCGTCTGTCCGTCTGTCCATCTGTCCGTCCGTCCGTCCGTCCGTATGTCACAGCCACTTTTCTCCGAAACTATTAGAGCTAGATTATTGAAACTTGGTAAGTAGATGTATTCTGTGAACCGCATTAAGATTTTGATGCAAAAATGGAAAAATTATTAAAAATTTTAGGGGTCCCCATAGGTACAACTGAAACAAAAAAAAAATTTTTCATCTAACCTAATCGTGTGGGGATCTATGAATCTATGGATAGGTCTCCAAAAATCATATTGAGGTTTCTCATATCATTTTATTCTAACCTGAATAGTTTGCGAGAGAGACTCTTCCAAAGTGGGAAAATGTGTGTCCCCCCCCCTCTAATTTCTAAAGTATGATAATTCTAAAAAAAATATATGATGTAGATTACTATAAAAACTACCAACGAAAATTGGTTTGAACGAGATCTAGCTAGTAGTTTTTTTTATAAGTCATAAAAATGGTATAAACCTTAATCAAAATTTCATTAAATCGACTGAAATATAAAAATAAATCAAAAACCTTTTAATTTCATAAAAATAAACCTTATTGCTGCTGCGGAACCCTTCATGGGCGAGTCCAACTCGCACTTGGCCGCTTTTTTCAAAAAAATGTACGGTTCCCGTGCGATAAACGAATTAAGGCGCAACGGAGTTACGGGTGTCATCTAGGGTACTACTAATATATATATTCTGTGCATCTAGTTTAAAATATTAGTAAAAAATATTAAATTTTGCTTATTTCATGGTTCCAAAGTTATATATTTATCAATTTTAAGTTGACTACAGCGGGTACAAGCAGTTTAAAAATTAAAAGGGTACGAGTATTACCCCCAATTTTAAATATTATGTCGCGTGCTTTGGCTCCCCTATATGACCGCCAATCTGTCGCTCGCAGTTGGCCACCTTCCATAAATGGTAATGGTTTCAATACGAGTTTGAATGAAAAAAATGTACCACTTAAGTATGAGATGACAAAATATTATGTTAAAGGCTTCTTTTATAAATACTTTTAACTTATTTGCTAAGTATACATATTAGTAATTTTGTCCGCATATTGTTTATCGATGGAAGGAACATTTTTGTTAACTTGTAAAGATATTCTTTAAAAAAAAATCGGATTGAAAGACAAAACGATGATGAAACTGACATAAAAATCTCAAAAATTATTGAACGGATTTTGATGCAACTTACAGTATTTTAAATTTTTGACGAAAAAGGATAAGGGTGAAAAGCCTTTGACGGCGCTTACATAAAAAACCTTTTCTATTTCTAATTGGCTGTATCGAAAAGTAAAGAATAATAGAAGGAAGAATTTGATGTTGAAAAGCCAAACAATAGTTACTATGGTAAGCGTTAGTTAATTTAAATAATGTATGTTGTATGTAAATATGTGTAACGCGCGGAACCGAGAGTTGATGATGAAGGAGAATTCCTTATGAGTATTAAGGACGCTATTACAAATATCAGCGATTTTCCGGTACCCTATTAAAGAATTAGGAGTCAAACTGCGAGGATATTTTGGTTTCAAATGAAAGATAATATATTCATCTCCACGACTGTACCATAAAAATTCTATAGCCGCATACAAAATTTTCACATAAAATACGTTTTAACCATCACAATAATCGCAAAATATGAAAAAAATGGGGTCTGATTAGGTACCTTAATATCTAAATACACTGAACTGAGGAAAATAAATATACAAAAAAATTGTTGCTTATTTAGTCTTCTATAAAGTCCGCTAAAAATTTTATATAAAAATAAACAACTTTTCCAGTTATAAGAAAAATAAGAAATTTTTTCAAATTTTTTCATACATTTTCGCCATATCAAGAACGCGGCGAGCGTCGTAACCGCCACTGTACAAGGCGCGCTAATATGAATCTTATTTTAATGTCATTAACGTCGATATTCATACTGACAGACATCCGACCTGCTAATTAAAAAGTTGGAGCATTCTTAAGTATGAAAAAATTTGGAATACATAATTAACTTTTTTCTAATAGTCTTAATTAGTCAATGTTATCCCACTGCTGGGCAAAGGCCTCCCCCAGATTCCTCCATTTTGCTCGATCCTGCGCCGCCGTTGGCCAGCCTGGCTGGTAATTATTGGTATACCTCTAGCTTGTCGTGCCATCTTTTCCTTGGCCGAGAATAAAAATCGTTTAAAATCGCTAAAGAGTAAAATAACCTAACATTTTACAAGTGGAAGTTTCGTAACCCTTGTCAGTTGTCAACCGTATCCCACGTTAATCGTACATTTTCCCGCGATAAAAAGTATCATGTGGTTTACTCTATGACTATGCAAAGTTTCATCAAAATCGGCCAAGCATTTTCGAAGCCTAACTAATCGATACAAACGAGAAACCTGCAACATCTATACTAATATTATAAAACTAATATTATAAAACACTTTCGCAAAGTGTCTGTCTGTCTGTCTGCCTATACCTCTTCACGTCCAAACCGCTGAACCGATTTTGCTGTGGTATGGAGAATATACTTTGAGTCCCGGGAAAGGACATAGGCTACATTTTGCCTCGGAAAAATGTACGGTTCCCGCGCGATAAACGAGTTTTGGCGCAACGGAGTTGCGGGAGTCATCTTATAATTATATAATTTTGTCTTGTATAAAATGGTTTATACAAGACAAAATTATATAATTATAAGATGTATAGGTGCAAAACAAAACTTCCACATGAATTGAAGTTAATTGTTCTGACCTCTGGATTCCGAATATAATTCGTGAATCAATTTTGAATTGGGTGAATTTTGTAGAGCGAGTCATCCATACTAATAGGTATTATGTCTATCTGTCTGTCAACTCAGTCTGTTACCTCTTCACGCCTAAACTACTGAACCAGCCAAATCGGTATAGCGGTTCCTGAACCGCCAAAGATTTTCAACAATTCAAAAAAAAAAACATTCCCAAGGACTTACAAGTATCTTCATTGTATGAAGATACTTACTGAAAGGCCTTTGCAGGGCTGGTCTAAAGTCTATGTCTGAATTAATAGTTACCTACTTTATACGTGAGAAAATAATGTCATTGTAAATTGTAATTCTATTATGTGTGTACAATGGCTACTTAGAGGCCAACATGCTATGTGATTAGTATGATAAATTTGATTACTGGCCCGTATAAATAGCCAGTACTCAAGATGCATCTCGGTCTCAAGACACGGTTCTGTAGGCCTACTACGAAACCGTTTTGAGACTCAAACAATCGGATGAGAATGCCGCGTCCTGCTCTTCCAGCGTAATTTCTCGTTTGTTAGAGTAGGACGCGGCATTCTCGTACGATTGTTTGAGTCTCAAAACAGTTTCGTAGTACGGCCCCTGGCTCTGTGATTGGTTGGCTGCAAAAATTTGGACCAATCACAAAGCCGAACCGCGTCTTGAGACCGGGTCGCATCTTATTCAGGCCAATATTTATACAGGCCTAGATAAGTAAATAGCCAACAGTACTTTGACAGGATATAAGAAGGGACCGTGTATTTTACCGCGGTAAAAAGTAGTCAGTGCCAAATCTATGCTATTTTTCATCAAAATCGGTCAAGCAGTTTTGTAAGGAGCTTGCAGGTACTGCCACAGTCCACAGACCAGATATATCTACTAGTACCTACTATAATTAAAAAACATTTATAATTTTAAAATAGATTTAGTTATTTCTTAATTATTGTTCTGATAGTTGGGCGCCATCTATGGCATACCCGGATTTTTTTTCAAATTCATCCGACTATCATAGTCTAAGAGGTGACCGCATAAGAGACCATCTAGTATTGAACTAAAGTTTTTTTAGCATTATTGTAATTTTTAAAAAGAGACAGTACTGTATATTATGTAATAGATTTCTCGATAAGGCTTCCGAGGATTTCTACAATGAATGTAGGTTTGGAAAAACTTTTTTTTGCTTTTGTACCCACAAAGCTTGTTTTCTCAGACTATTTAGCGTTATAAATTAATAGATAAACTCGGTTCGGTTCAACAAAAAATCGGTTCAGCGGTTTGGGTGTGAAGAGATAACAGATAGGCTAACACACTCTCGCATCAAAATTAGTATGGAAGTTTTGATTGGCTTACCTCAAAAAGTTAACAAGGCTATTCAAAAGATAATCTCGTTAAAATCCTCGGAAACCATGCGCTAATCCACGACCTTCATTAATTAGTATAGATTTTTGATTAGTGGAATTAGTGATACCAGTAATTTCCACTAAAAACTGCGCCCTTTTAGCTTATTAGCGTAAAAGAATCACTAATTTTGTGTTTATACTTATCGGTCTACTAGAATCTGATCGCAAAAAGTGAGAAAATAAATTTACTCTAGCAATATCGTGGTAATAGGAATAAAACATTTTCATCCTATTCCTTTAGCGGCTTATTTTGTGCGTGATACATGCAAATATAAACAATTATCCAATGATCAAGGATATTTTTTAATAATCTGCTGTCAAAAATTGCCATCAGATTCTGGTACACCTATTATATAGTATAGATAAGTCATACATGAATAGTAGCGCGATGGGAATTTCATTTACTTCCAAGTTCCACCTTATGAAATTATTTCAATTAATAAAATAAATAATTTTTATATTTAACCTTCTACAACGCCATTATGGCCGGTTTATATTATTTCAATAGCAATCTAGCGTTGGCTTGGATTACCGGATTAAAATAATGTAAATCCGCTATTAACTGTGTTGCCTTTTGTCCCAGTCACCATCAATAAACGAATCAAACATAAAATTAGTAGCAATAAAAAATCTATTGTTTTGGCATGATTCATGCAATCTAAAAATATAGACCTTCAGAATGGTTTTATGATCTATTTTATGGCCTATTATAGTCTATGAGACGATTGTGCTAATTGCAAGGTTATCTGATTACAGAGAGATGATTGTTAAAAAAATAGTTTGTACCATAGAGTATAGACTTTTTTTGTAAAACTAGGTATGACTATGTTTTCAAGGTTTTCATAGACAAGAGTTTTACAAGGTTGTAGTTAATGTTGTGTTAATTATTTTCGGTTAATTTAATGAAATACTATGTAAATTAGTAGATGTATATCATTTGTTTTAATGTTAGGGCATACAATTATTTTCATTTAAATAAAAAGCTTTTATTTTTTAAATGTTTTGACATTTTCGTATTAACTTGCAATAAAAAATATTAATTTTTGCAAAATATACGCAGTTCCACACAATATGATGTGCTAACTTCTTTCTTTCTCCCGACGTTAGGGTTTTTTTTATATTCATTATTTACTTACCATTAAAAAAAATAACGTTGCATCTTTAGGCGTCTCCCAGACAGACGCGGGCAGCGGTGGCGGTCGCGGCGGCGGTCAGTTGTTTGTACTGCCACCGCCACCGCGTGTGTCTGTGTCGTTCCTAGAACTCTCAAGTCATCCAACTGACCGCCACCGCCACCGCCACCGCTGCCCGCGTCTGTCTGGGAGACGCCTTAAAAGTTTGATAGCAACAAGAATTCTTTTGCTTATGATTTTATTTTCAATGTCGCCAATCGTAAATTTCATAAAGAGAAAATATGAGACTGGACCAAATCTAGAACAGTGGATTATACAATATACAAGGTTTTTATGAACAGGTTGTGTTGAATGACACAAGTTTTCGTCATCATCATCAAGAGGTTTCACGTAATCTCTTTTATAATCAAGAACCGTACATTTTTCCGGGATAAAAAGTATCATAATATATCCCTTCTCTGGATTCAAAGTATCCCCATGTCCAGCAAAATCGGTTCATCGGTTAAGCTAGAGGTTACAAACAGACACACTTTCGCATTTATAATATTATATTAGTATGGATACTCATATATATTATATATAACTACAATATTTAAGAGCCTCCTAAATCGGCCTCAAATGAGTGCATCGCTTACTAATTATACTACTAAGTGATGAGCAAGAAACCTTATTGTTATTTTTAGACCATGACTAAATACTCGTTGTATTTTGAACATACATTGTACTTTAAACACCTTATTATCTTAAATATTAATTATTTTATGCTCAGATGTTTACGTCATTTTGTTGCTCTGAGAATTGGGATATTTTGTTTGTCACAAGGAAAAAATACATTTTGTTGGGAATTGGGATAGAAACAGCTATAACCATAGACTAAGGAAAATATGTAACATGTAATTATAGTCTCTGCTATAATAACCCTTTATTTTCATAAATTTTCGTCAAAATCGGTCGATTGGCTTAAACATGACATCAGACATGATAACAGGTAGACAAAAAACGTATTGTCGCATTCATAGTAATATCACAGATACCATCAAAAATAAATGAAGTCATTAAAGTTAGAACTTAGAACATTTCAACGTCGAAAACACAAGTTAATTTACGTGTAAGATTGTTATAATTATGTATGACAAATGACAATAATTATAAGAGACACGCAACAAGAAAAGCTGGTTAAAAGGCAAAATGACATTGCGGTTATAGTCCATAGTCCAAAACCAGATTAAGAACAGAAGTGACACCAATCCAAGACCCCATTAAATTCAAAATATTTATTTCTAAATAAGGTAACAAAGTTAACACTTACAGAACGCCTCCATGAGGCCTACCACCTCATTGTGATCTTTCATAAAGAAAACCACAAAAAATAGACAAAAATAAACCAAAAAAAAGCAAATAATTTAATATTAATAAGTCAAGAATCACAAAAGCACAATATGGAATCATATAAATAATCGAAGATGTTACTGCCTTTAAAATTCTAGATAAATTATAAACTGATGATGACTTATATTATATAGCCGAGAACACTCGATCATGTTAGCTTCCCTGCAAAATAAACTACATCAAAATTGGTCTATTCGTTTCGCTAAAAAAACTATCGAACATGTTTTCAGCATTTACCCAAAAAATATACACGTTTTGATGTTAGGAATTAGGATGCCACGGGCAGACATACAGACAGCTCATTTCGGGTTAAAAGTAATTGACATTTAACTGACGTAACGGCAAGGTGTGTGAAAGCATTCCAAGGACTCAGGCGACGTTACGTCATGCAAACGCCTCGATTACAATAATTACAGTATTTTTTAAATAAACTTACTATAATTTAAGTGCTTTAGGCCGTTTTGACTTTTGTGTGTCATGCGAAGTTGGTAATCACACATTATTTCTCTTATTTTATTTTTAACCGACTTCCAAAAAGGTTCTTTTTATTTGACAAAAAAAATCTTATAATATTATTGTAAAAAACTAGAAGACTAAATATATTGCAAGACTTTATGCCAAAATTACGCGAAAACCGCACTTTTTTCAAGACAAAAATTAACCTTAGTCCTTTCTCGAGACTAGTAGTATCTCCATAGCTTCACCAAAATTGATTAATGGCCAAAATTAATTAAAGAATAAACCATACTTAATTAAATATTAAGTATGGTTTATTCTTATAAAGCAGTGTACCTGATAATCTTACAATTTAGATGGTTGTGCCCTAGACTATAATATGCATGCGCTGAAATCAATTATTATTTTAAATCCCTTTTTTTAATATTTCTGAATGAAATTTTTTATGAGAATCGTTTTATTTTTTATTATTATCAAAAAGTTAAAATAATATTTAAAAAATATTTTTGTGGCCTCTCTTAACTCCCAAAAAAATCTAAACCTTGATCTTTACAATAATACATAAGATATACCATCTAATCACTAATGATATTTTAATTAAGTACCAAATAATTTTTAAGTTTGAATGCTACAAAAACTTGTAGGTACATCATAAGTAATTTAGTTATTTATTATGATGGCAAAAACAGGAAATCAACTAAGTTTCCTGTAACTGGTTATGTGATAAAGATTTAACCGTGACCTTCTAACTATGTACTTATACGTCTTAATCATTAAACTTCAAATACTTACGTAAAGTCTAGCAAAGTTGTCTGTTGTATGTGTCACTGATCATAGCCAAATCGTACAAATGCGAAAGAGTGTCTGTACTCTGTCTGTCTGTCTGTTACCTCTTTACGCTCAAACCGCTTTTTTATTAAATAAGGAGGCAAACGAGCAAACGGGTCACCTGATGGAGAGCAACTTCCGTCGCCCATGGACACTCGTAGCATCAGAAGAGCTGCAGGTGCGTTGTCGGTCTTTTAAGAGCGAATAGGGTAATAGAGGAGGGTAGGGATGGGAAGGGAAGGGAATAGGGTAGGGGATTGGGCCTCCGGTAAACTCACTCACTCGGCGAAATACAGCGCAAGCGCTGTTTCACGCCGGTTTTCTGTGAGGACGTGGTATTTCTCCGGTCGAGCCGGCCCATTCGTGCCAAAGCATGGTTCTCCCACGTCAAAAGGTGAACCGCTGAACCGATTTTGCTGAAATTTGGTATGAGTTCCGGGAAAGGACATAGGATAGTTTATATCTCGGAAAAATGTACTGTTCCCGCGCGATAAACAAATTTTGGCGCAACGGAGTTCCGGGCGTCTAGTGTGTCATAAAGTCATTTTAACCAGACATCTGTGCTAACTAGATGTTTCGCGTAAACCGTACATTTTCACGCACAAAAAGGTGCCCAAATCTGCCCATGTCCTTCCCCGTGGTCTGTATTATCTGTGCCAAATTACATCAAAGTACATAATTCGTGTTTTGTGGTCTTTAAGTATAACAAGACACACATACTAATGATTGATATGAATAATTGGCACAATCAAAATATTTTGGCGATAAAAATCTTAATTTTGATAGTGTAATAGAATAAAACATGTTGCATGCTCTAAAACCACTCCCAAATAGTTTATTAACATAATATGAACTTGAATTTTAAGCAGAAACTTGACAGATTCTGTGCCATATGATTCAGTTCTCAACGTAGTGATTATATTCTCTTTGCAGTTCTCCAGCGACTAGCGTAGCGTACGTACGCGTTGTACAAAAAACAAGTGAGTTTTTAAAACTAAATTATAATTTAAAATGGATGTAGTGCATGATAAAAGGTAACCTTCAACTGTGTTCAAAGTGTGTGAAATATTAAAATGTGGTGTAATTAGTTTTTAAATGAAGAATTGCAAAACCACAGAACTCGCCGGCGAATTTGAAATAAGAATGTTTTGAATTTTGTTCGGTTTTTGAGAAATCTTTTCCTTGAATCTGTTCTACGTTTAATTTTTTTACATTATTGTACTTTTTTAATTTATATAATATATACGAGCTTCGGTCATTGCAACAATAGATTGTAACTTACTCAGAATGAAATGTTTTATACCGCAATATTTATAGTGTACAAAACTTTATTTAAATCCTATTTATTATAAATTAGAAGCAATAATTAAATAATATTGTACGCTCAAATAACTCCATTAAAAATATAATAAATAACTCCGTTAAATTAATGTCCGATCTTTTTCCTGAAAATTGTGTTCAAATTTTTTTTTGGAAAATGCAGTTGCAACAATGTGAATCATACAGTTAAACACAATATTATCTAATTCTCTGAATTGTGAATCTAAACTTAAAATGAATTCCTCATAATCGGCCCAGCTGTACTTATTTTGAAATTTGATGTTGATGATGATCTATTGATACTTGCTTTTCATTCAAGCAGCGATAACACTCCACGCTTGGAAAGAAAGGCGCGCGAAGGTCAATGCCAAAGATTAGTCATCGCAACCTTCCCGCGACTCGTTTATCGTGTATTATGATTTATTGTATAATAAAATTTGTTAATTATAATTTATAATTTTTGCAAAAAAAAGAGAAAAATGTTTTATGTTGTGTACTTAGATAGTCTCTTAGTTTTGCGGTCATCTCTTAGACTATAATCGAAATGATTTGAAAAAATATATTCCAAAGATGGCGCCCAACTACAAAACATATAATTTAATCCAAATCCATACTTATTATTTAATACTATAAATGCAAAAGTGTGTCTGTCTGTCTGTCTGTTACCTCTTCACGTCTAAACTGCCGATTTTGCTGCGCCTGTGGCCCTTTTTGTTAGCCTTCGGCGCCCTTTGGGGCCGTCCATTAATCATGCGAGGCTCGAAGGGGGGGGTCCACAAAAATCACGAAATATCACAAGGGGGAGGGTTGTAGTAATATATCACGCGTATTCATTTTTTCGTCAAACGCGTACAAATTGAAAAGTAACGTGCAGTGTACTGTGTAACCTATTCTCCGTGATCTTCTTGGATATTAAAAATTAAGGGGCTTGGGGTTAAAAATGCCGAAAAAAATCACATGATTAATGGACGGCCCCTTTATTATCCGACGCGACGCCAGTACATTTTTCCTGGATGAAAAGTATCCTATGTCCTTTCTCGGGACTCAAAAGTATCTCCATACGAAATTTCAGCAAAATCGACTCAGCGGTTTGGGCGTGAAGAGGTAACCAACAGACAAACTTTCGCATTTATAATATTAGTATGTATCTATTAATACAAGCTCTACACCCGACCTTGTCTATATTACATCATCGGTTCATTCGATAAACACTGTTTTGATCATGTTTTGATAATGTTTTGTATATTTATACAATTCTATTGAGGGATATCTCGGCCTTGTAAAAAAAGCGGCCAAGTGCGAGTTGGACTCGCCCATGAAGGGTTCCGCAGCAGCAATAAGGTTTATTTTTATGAAATTAAAAGGTTTTTGATTTATTTTTATATTTCAGTCGATTTAATGAAATTTAGATTAAGGTTTACCATTTATGACGTATAAAAAAAACTACTGGCTAGATCTCGTTCAAACCAAGTTTCGTTGGTAGTTTTTATAGTAATCTACATCATATATTTTTTTTAGAATTATCATGCCCCTACTTTAGAAATTAGAGGGGGGCGACACACATTTTACCACTTTGGAAGAGTCTCTCTCGCAAACTACTCAGGTTAGAAAAAAATGATATGAGAAACCTCAATATGATTTTTGGAGACCTATCCATAGACCCCACACGCATAGGTTAGATGAAAAAAATTTTTTTTTGTTTCAGTTTTACCTATGGGGACCCCTAAAATTTTTAATAATTTTTCCATTTTTGCATCAAAATCTTAATGCGGTTCACAGACTACATCTACTTACCGAGTTTCAATAGTATTGCTCTAATAGTTTCGGAGAAAAGTGGCTGTGACATACGGACGGACGGACGGACGGACGGACGGACGGACAGACAGACAGACATGACGAATCTATAAGGGTTCCCTTTTTTGCCATTTTGGCTACGGAACCCTAAAAACGCGTTCGTTTAAAATACCTGATTCTAAAATTATTTTTGTAATTCTTGTAATACACCTCTCTAATAATATATTTAAATAAATAAGTAAATAAAATATATTTTTATTTAAAATATCATGATTACACTCTTTGAACGTTAGAGAATCTAAAGACTAGTACTATACCCAATTTGATAAAAATACTATACTTATAATTGTCTTTAAATAGCAATTTATGCTACATTTTAAGTATGCCAAAAAGTACAGTTTCCATTTAGCCCGGCTTTTTTGTTCGTACGTGCTCAATGGTGGCTAAAATTATTAATAGCAAAAAAAAGAAATACTTTATTAATAATAATATTATGTTACTTAAATCATTTAAGTTAAATGCTTGTCGCGTAGCAAAGTGCAGTAACCACAAAATGTGAAATTTTACAAACATTAAAATTGGTTGTGGTTTTGGTTTTCCTTTACGATTAGATAACTGAAGTTTGCAAAAAAGATACATTTTAATTACAGTGATAAATATTAAATATGTAATCCTTGCAATTAAAAGAAAAAACATATTATGATTATAAAACCATTATTAATTAATAATATTACCATATCTGGTATTATTAGTGTAGATTATGTATGTAAATCATTATAATGAATTATGAATGTAAAAAGTTATCTTACTTAGCTTTGCAATTCAAATTTTATTGTAAGGTAATTTCTAATCATAATTTAATTGTTATTTTTTTCTTTACAGTGCTCAAGTAATGCTGATTCATGAGGACGTCCGAAACGAACGACCACAGTAGAAGCGCGCGAAATTCGAAAATAGAACAGGAGATGCAATAGAAAGAGAGAGACAGATATAGAAACTCCGTGTCAAAATCGCGAGAGAGACTAACAGAGCGCGCGAAATTTAAAATGCGAATAGAACGATAGAAAGAGAGAGACATAGAAACTCATAAGCGCGCGAAATTCGAATTGAATGCAAATATAGAACGGGACGGCGATACGGCTCCGTTTAAAAATAGAACGTTCTGAAATAGAAAAAATGCCCTCACCGGCCAGTAGCGAGACGGGCGCCGTCTGGTGGCATACACCATGGAAAACCATGGCTGATCTAGCCGAGGCAGTCGACGATCTGATATGCAGCTTCGATTATATGGACACAGCTATGGATAACCTAGTGATGCTGATATTCATTTGGATTTTGTTCTCGATAGTGATAATAGGTATCGCGAAATGGCTGTACAAGAGGTACGCGAAGGTAGAAGCGGAAAAGCCAAAAGAAAATGTCGTGATACCGGAGAAAAAGGTGGTGGCTGAAGTGGAAGTAAAGAAGACGGCGGCTTTCAAACCGTCGAAGCCGTCTGGGTTCGTACCACCCACTCCACCGAATAAGAAGCGGATGGGACGAATGTCTCCGGGCCCTGAGCAGCTGACTTTGAAGAAGCATCAGAGCATAATAATACCGACGTGTACGGGTCCCGACGGAGCGAGCGTGCAGTGGGTGAATGATCTACTGGTGTGGTTATATAATGACCTTGTGATTGTGAATGAGTTAGTGCAGCAATGGATTGTGTCTATGAACGACTTCTCAAAGAAGTCAGTGGAAGAGGTGAGTTCTTCTTCTTTTCGATTTCCTGATTGGCGTTTTTGCCAGTGATTTAACTCTCACTTTCGCCAACATTAGAATGTCTTTCAATATGCCATGATCTTGTTGTTGAAAAAAACTCTTATGCCATGTTCCTGTTATCTATACATATAATAAAATCGTAGGAAAGTCAATTCTGTACATTGAATATTTTTGAAAAATAATACTTGGGACGTGATCTACAATCGATATGGAAGCCAAAAATATAGTTTTTAGAATTTTTGTCTGTTTGTCTGTTTGTCTGTTTGTCTGTTTGTCTGTATGTATGTCCGGGATAAACTCAGAAAGTACTGAATGGATTTACTTCAAATTTTGCACGAATATTATATAGAGGTCGGGTCAACACATAGGCTATATATTATGACGATATCACCTAGGGCGGGGGGAGGGGCTCAAGTTTCAAAATTTTTAGTTTTTTGCTCATATCGCCAAAACGGTGCGTTGTAGAGTAAAAATATCCGGTACGTGATGAAAGCCCATAAAATTTCCTACAAATTTCTCCTTCACACTTTGTATCTATCTTCACTCCTTGCCATGCTATGAGCTTTTGTCTATCTTTTCTATACAAATTTCGAGTGTCGTTTGATTAACATGCTGGGAGCTTTGGCATCGGTCTTTTCTTGGGGGGGGGCTTCGCCTTCCCCAACCCCCCCCCCACCTCCCCAAATTTTGCTTCAAACAAAGCGGTGTTGCGGCGTTATACATCTTTTTTAAGAACAAAGTTAAAAACTAAACTACACATACGGTTTTCCAGTGTCGTTTGTTTTGGGGGGGCTGCGACCCCCCAAACCCCCCCCCCTTATTCCTCATGAAACTTTTCTTCATAATTAAAAGGCATCGTGGAGTTTGTATTGCATCTTAATTATCCTTTGTAGGAACAAACTAAGTCATCTATACATATAATAAAATCGTTGGAAAGTCAATTCTGTACATTGAATATTTTTGAAAAATAATACTTGGAACGTGATCTACTATAATAACGCGGACGAAGTCGCGGGCAACAGCTAGTTTGAATTAAAAAAGGAACGTAATTTTGTAAGTGCCATGATTTCCGGTTCATCTTTTTTCTCTTTTTGACCTTAGCTCGCTTAATTTGCCAGTTCATTAAAGTGATTTAAATTAGGAACGAGCTATCAACTGTCAATCTTGACGTCAACTTGGCTGAATGTGCGGCCATGCCGTGGCCTCAAAGTTTCGCGAGAATATTTTTTAATTCCGGAACGTTATGGTCGATCGAATTTGATATCTATCCTACGGGAATAAAGTTTGAATTTGATTGGGGGTTGGTATACAAAAGATTTAGGTCAAGACCATCGATTACGATGAAAAGCACATGGCCGACGCTATAACATTTATACCACTTGTTTATTACGTGTTTATAAAGAACTTGATTTTGCCCGCGACTTGATTTCTGTATGATCCCTTCAATGTGTTATTATACCAATACCAGAGACCAGGCAAATACGAAGAGGAAACATAATACATAAATATATTTATCACCAAAAATAATGGTCATCTATAATGTACAGTCTAGAAGTTTTTATGTAAAAGAATGACAAATTTCTATTCTGAATTCATTAGTAGTTGAGGTCAAAAAAGGATAATTCAAATTCGGATATTATGTGTAGTTTAAAATGTTTTAACTTCACTTTTTTATGAGTCTTTCTAGATTCTATTACTTTACGATCTAGAATATCATTTGACACTAAATTATTAGGTTTGTTATTCAAAAAAATATTTTAAATCTAAAAAAATGTATTAAAATATATTTTGCTAAATATACAAGGAATAGAAAGTGTCCTAGCTTAGACCCTTGTGGTACGCCTATAGAATAAATCTAGGACAATAATATTACTGCAATTTTTTCACGATGGCTGCCTTTTCACCGGAGATGAGCTAAGCTGCGAGGAATGTGTTTTACAAGAACCAATAGAATCGTTGCGCTGAACGTGGCCAGGCAAATGAAGCGTTTCTATTGGTTCTTAAAAACACATTTCTTGTAACGCTCAACTTAGCTCAGCTCCGGTAGAAACGCAGCCTATAGGCAGCACCAGCATAGACAATAAACCAAAAGTTTTGTTCGACGTTTGACAATGTTTCTGTCAATATTCTGATATGACGTGTGCAACATGTAATGAGATTGACAGACATACTTATTAGTAGATATGGATTTATTGCGGCTTTCACTTTCCTAGCCAATGCAATACATTCTTTATCGATAGGCAGTAAATAAACAATATATAATTGATCAATTAAAATGCAAGAATTGTTTTGGCAACCATACTTATTTATAGCTGCCAAAGAAAAATAAATCTTCTATCGCCGTAATAAAATTCGATTTCGCCTGCGCGTATGTAATTATTTGATCGATACTTGAAAATGGGCTTTCAATTATTGTGCTAGGATTGAAATTCGTCTGGCTTAAGACTTGAGTCATCTTTGCCTAGAATGTTTGGTTGTGTAAGAACATTTTTGTGTGGTACATACTGCATCGTCTTCTAAATATGTAATTCATTTCGCCTTTGGCTTCACAGCAGTCGAGTCATCTATTTCTTAGCTATCGATGCTGTTGTATGACGTCTTTAATCTATTTATATAATATAGATAATATATATAATATGTACAATTTGTTTTATTCAGAATGAATCTGTTACTGAAATAACAGATTAAAATATATTAACATAATAATTCATAATATTACATCCAGTTTACTTACTTTTAGACTCTAACATTTTGAGGGAGAGAAAGATATCAATATAATATAAGGCTGGTGCCTGGTTATAAATAAATTCCCAAAATATTAAAAAAGAGTTTTAAACTCTACCCATAAAACAATTCTGCATTTTCTTCCCTATTTTAATGTTTGTAAGGGCAATAATCTTTTAATGACTATTTTTATTGGCACCAAGCATTCTAATGTTCTGAATTCTGGCATTTGGCCAAAATAATGCCATGAACTTTCAAAGTTATGTGTGTTAAAGTAATAGTTGACATTTTGGTAACCGCTAGTAAGAGTTTTACTCTAAATTTTAGGCTTTATGAGTTGAGAATTTGTGTTTTATTTGTCTGAGCATTTTGTTTTATTAAAGCACATCAGAAAGAAATGTAATTACCTCTAATAATGTTACATAAGTTGTAATTCACAAAAACAGAATACCTTTTTTTCGTTTTGGGTAGGCGTACAACTTTTTTAGTACTTTTTAAATTACGTTTATAGGAGTAATATTTATAATATTATTATAATGTTATTGTTTAGATTTGATTGTGGTTTTTTCAAACCTCAAAATTTTTTGGAAAAAATTGCATTTTGTGGGTTAGGGCATTTTCCCTTTTTACCGCACATTAAATTTCTCACATTTTTTTCGACCCATAAAAGCGAGTGAATTTATAATAGCCATAAGATTAAATTGTAAACATAGTAAAAGCCCCATGCACTGTACGTTGACTGACAGCTGCAATGAGTCGCACTTGCACTCGTCCTGGGCGAGGGCGACATTAGCTGCTTTCCATCAGGTGACCCGTTTGCTCGTTTGCCCCCCTTATTTAAAAAAAAACTATTTCGCAAATATCGAATACAACATTATGTCGTCTAAGTTCTAACTACCGCACTCAGACTAAAACATTAATCACTTAAATGTAATTATTATTTAATTAAAAGTATATGCCCACGATCTCTATTTAAATACAAGTACGCTGGATTGCTGATAGCCTTTGAAATGACAGCTATTTTTTGTGCCTATTTGAAGCGGAATCGGCGCCCCCATTATTCGGGTAGAGAACTAAATCTGACGTAAAAATGACGTTTGAAAGCCGCCATCTTGGCGCTGATAGCAGTAGTGAGAGTATTTGGAACTAATACTAGTGATGACAACTGTTGTTATTGGTTGTGGTTACGTCAAATTTAGTTCTCTACCCGAATAATGGAGGCGCTGATTCCGCTTCAAATAGGCACAAAAAGCAGTATCAGCAACCCAGCGTACTTGTATAGAGATCAGTGCATAAGCCTCATACATTATAGTGTCAAACTCCTTATTAAATTGAAAGGTTAATCATAATTAAGCCTGGCCGCACATTGTACGACATTTCTGATCAGAAACAGTTGAACGTCCGCGCTGTCTCTTACATGTTGTACAGGGGGGTGAGCCAAAATGTTTTCGTTTTCGCTTCGTTATAGAATCGCCGATGAAAATGTATGGAATTGACATAAGCGTTCGTTAATATGACGTTGACGTTCGACTCGTCTTATGTCAATTCGATGCATTTTGATCGGCGATTCTATAACGAAGCGAAAACGAAAAAGTTTCGGCTATAGGCCCTGAGCCGAGTGAGCTCGAACTCGCCGGAAGGATATTTCGGATAATGTGCGGGGTGGCGGTCCGGCAGAATAGGCTTGATGACTATTTTTTTTCTTATTGGTAATTGAAAGACCCTTAAAAATAGAAACATCACTGAAAGAATGACTCTGATAGCTTAAAAATTCACCAAGATATGACAATTCAAACATCTCATAAAATAGACCTGCCCGAAAACGCTCCATACAAAGTGCTACGAAAGACTGACGTCACTCTTTCTTGGTTTGTACGCATCGGGAGAGAACTTTGTTCGATAGGTATATTAAATATTGCGTTTATGAAAGTGGTTTCATAACAAAAGTTGCTTTTAATTGCATTAGTTATCGAATGGTATACAAATATTAAGAAATTTAATTGAAAAAAAATTCGACTTGATTATCCAACTTTGAAGGCTCATAACAAAAAAAGTACAAATGCTATCGATATGAAATTTTGGGAACACTTATTTTTTACCGTTATTTCTTTATTTTATTAACAAAATTCGCTAATCTTTGACCTGATCAGAAACAGTTGAATACAACTGTTTCTGATCAGAATTCGGACAATGTGCGGCCGGGGGTAAATGTCTCTGATAGTCTGAGTATGGTGGTAAGTTTTCACTTTGATTTTAATCTCCTTCCCTCCCTGTTTATCTTTATCGTCATGACGTCATACGTTACGTCATCTGTCACCATGACATCACCGCTCACTGCACTTCGGAGCGAGGTCATCTTTTGACTGTGAATAATGTCTGTATTATGTCATGGTTTTTTAGGGTTCCGTACCTAAAGGGTAAAAACGGGACCCAATTACTAAGACTTCGGTGTCTGTCCGTCTGTCTGTATGTCTCTCTGTCTGTCACCAGGCTGTATCTCAAGAACATAGCTAGACTTCTGAAATTTTCACAGATTGTGTATATCTGTTATCTATTGCCGCTATAACAACAAATACTAAAAACAAAATAATATTAATCTACACTACTATTATAAAGAGGAAAGATTTGATTTTTTGTTTGTTTGTTTGAGTCGAATAGGCTCCGAAACTACTGGACCGATTTGAAAAATTCTTTTGCTATTGGAATCTTACATTATTTCTGCTGAACATAGGCTACATTTTATTTTGGAAAAAGTAGGGTTCCGTAAGATATTTGAGTTTTTCGGACGCAAGGTGTAAAAAATCAGCTAGAAAAGTTACTTATTTTGCGTACGCTGCCTAAACTATAAAAGATAGAACCATAAAATGTTCTAAATAATTGTAGATCTTATAAATATATACAAAAAAGTCCACGACACACTATACCTATCTATGTCGAGTGAGGCACAATAACCATTTATTTATTTAAAAATCCTGAATTTTTTTTTGGACTACATTTAAACGGATATATTTTACTCACGCTATTAATCCTTATCAAAATAAATTATTTTATCACTAAGTACAGTTTATGTGGATAATATTTGGTCTTTGAATGGTTAAAATTGGACGTTTGGTTTTGAAATGTATTTGAATTTATGGCGAAATTAAAATATTACGATAGTGGGCGTCACCAAAGCGCGTGCGGGAGGAAGACAATATTCTGTTGTAGAAATGAAAATTCTGTACATAAAAGATATGAAATGACACCCGAAATTACACCTTTGTCACTACATCGCTATAGAAGCCAAAAATGTGGTTAGTTTTTTGTCTGTCTGTCTGTCTGTCACTCTTTCTGTCTGTCTGTATGTTTGTTCCAGCATCACACGAAAAATACTGATCCGATTTGAATGTGGTTTTCGCAGATATATTTATCTTCTTCCAACTTAACATCTGATGTATAAATTTTTTTCCCCCCACCCCTCTAAGGGGACAAAAGAGGGGGTCAGATTTTGTATCAAACTTTTTTCTTTAACACGAAAACTACAGATCCGATTTGCATACGGTTTTCACAGATTTTTCACAGTTTTCACAGATATATTATATTTGTCTTCTTCCAACTCAACATCTGGTGTATAAAAATCCTCCCCCCCCCTCCCCTCTCAACCCTCTCTGGGGACCAAAGAGGGGTCAGATTTTGTATACAACTTTTTTCTTTAGTGGACTTACTTCATATTAGGTATTAACTGTGTTTTTCAACTTAACATCTGGTGTATGACCTTCAAAAGACTTCAAAAAAAATTTTATCGAACCAGTTTTAATGATTACCTACCTACTAAATGACCCAATGAATTTCGTATCACTTTCCCCCTAATATAAACCTTCCCTAGATTTCCACGAATATTTCAACACTAAAATTAGTCAAATCGGTTAGGCCGTTCTTTTGTCTATCTTTTCTATACAAATTTCGAGTGTCGTTTGATTAACATGCTGGGTGCCTTGGCATCGGTCTTTTCTTGGGTGGGGGGGGGCTTCGCCCCCCCCCCCCAACCCCCCCCAAACCCCCCAACCCCCCAAACCCCCCCCCCTCCTCAAATTTTGCTTCAAACAAAGCGGTGTTGCGGCGTTATACATCTTTTTTAAGGGTCCGGGTTACCCTCGAAATTTTCATACATTCTTAATACCAAAATCATTTTCTCATACGAAAATATTTAACATGTTTGAGTTATTTTTCAGCTTAAGATAGTAATTATCTAGGGTCCTGAACAAATTTTTTTTACAAAATATTTAAATACTAAAAAAAAATTTGTGTTTAAATATTTTTTAGTAAATTTACTACTAAATATTTAAACACCAAAAAAATAGACAAAAACACTAAAAAATATATAAATAAATAGTAAATTTACTACAAAATATTTAAATAATAAAAAATAATTTTAAAGTTTTAATATTTTGTAGTATATTTACTATTTATTTATATATTTTTTAGTGTTTTGTCTATTTTTGGTGTTTAAATATTTAGTAGTAAATTTACAAAAAAATATTTGAACACAAAATTTTTTTTTTAATACTTACTTAAATATTTTGTAAAAAAAATTGTTCAGGACCCTAGGTAATTACTATCTTAAGCTGAAAAATAACTCAAACATGTTAAATATTTTCGTATGAGAAAATGATTTTGGTATTAAGAATGTATGAAAATTTCGAGGGTAACCCGGGCCCTTAAGAACAAAGTTAAAAACTAAACTACACATACGGTTTTTCAGTGTCGTTTGTTTTGGGGTTTTTTTTTTTAATTTAAAAGGTATCGTGGAGTTTGTATTGCGTCTTTTATTATCCTTTTTAGGAACAAACTAAGTCATCTATACATATAATAAAATCGTAGGAAAGTCAATTCTGTACATTGAACATTTTTGAAAAATAATACTTGGGACGTGATCTACTATACTAACGCGGACGAAGTCGCGGGCAACAGCTAGTATATAATAAAACTGTAGTTATAACATGTTATGGAGTTAACATGAACATAAGACGAATAATTACAGACATACCTCGTACTTACACATTTTCAATATCAGTATACTTTTCACACATAACCGGATAAAATTGATAAGATACTGATAAGAGCTTGTCGAAAGTAAAGTGTGAGAAACATGTCAATATTGTCTTCCCAGAATATAGGTCAAGAAAGCTAAGCTGTCCAAATATTTTGACAAAAGTTTCAGTAAAGATCAACACATTTTTTTATTTTGATGTTGGCTAAAATACGTTTATTGCAAGGAAACCGTACATTTTTCAGGGATAAAAAGTATCCTATGTTTTTCCCGGGACTCAAAGTATCTCCATACTATCAGCAAAATCGGTTCAGCGGTTTCGACGTGAAGAGGTAACAGACAGACACACTTTGCATTTATATTAGTATGAAAATATAAATAGAGCCTAAACTATTAACATGCCTGCTGTTCAGTAGTTTTAGCTTTTAGCGTGGAAAAAGTAACAAATACACTCAAACCCTTAGCCTAATTTTAGTTGAATTTTGATTTATGTATTTGCCCAGTTTATTTTTTAACAAGATTACAATATGGTTACACATTATAAAGGCCGTCACAGACTTAGCTATAATATATATTAAATTTATATTTATAGCTAGGCATATTAATATATATTTTCTATACAATTTTCGCGTAACCACACACTTAGCTATAATATATATTTCTGGTCTCAGTGTGTTTAGTACGGTATATTAATATATATTATAGCTAAGTCTGTGACGGCCTTTAGCGTGATTTGTAAATCCGCAACGCACCTGTGATCTCTCAGGCTCAGTCAGTGATAGAGATGACATGATGTTTAACTCAGAGTTAACTTTAACCCAGATTGGCGCAAGTGGGCCTAAGTGTTGCAGACCTTTCACCCCAGACTCAGTCTAGAATTTCGACATATAGTAACCTAGATGCAACTTTATACACTTTTGCAACAGCGTCTGGACATGAAAGTTTCAACAGTTGATAATATGGATTATAATATATGGACCATACTTATAAGTACAGCATAACTGGTAAGACATGTTCAATACTCGAGGACGTGATATTTGGCTATTATATTAGTTGGAAAAAAATAATATAAAAAAATAGTATCAATTGAGCACTGAGTAAATGTAGCTTAAAGTTAAATATTAATTATTTAGCCAACGCATGGACACCGCGCGCGGGAGGAGTAGCGCGCAGCGCGGGGCGCATGCCGACGCACCGGCCGCACAGTAATTCATGTACTAAGTCAAAAATTAATAATTATCTAATTTTATTACATATTTATAATGAGAATCGAGTACTGAATACTCTCCTTAAGTATCGGTCATGTCTCACCAGTCATGCTGTACATTCTAAAGTGTGTCTGTCTGTCTATCTGTTACCTCTTCACACCCAAACCGCTGAAGTGATTATGCTATTTTGGTATGAATAATGAAGATACTTTGAGTCCCGCGTAAGGACATAGGATAATTTTATCCTGGAAATATGTACGGTATAAACTTGAGTAGGGAAATTACTTATATTATGTCATAAAAAGGTTGAAAAACATTGTTGAGACGCTTACGACCCACAGGTTGAAAAACACTGCTGTAGATGACTAGGAATCCACACCGCCTTCATTGTGTGTTCTAATGTTTACGTGTATTGATCCCACACTCTGGCATTATGCCAGAACCGTGCGTGTGCCAGAAATAACGCGATAGGGTGAATTCGGATTTGTTTGTATGTGTAAAACCACGTTGCTAGCCTTCGGTGTTGGTATAGAAATGACCGTGCAGTAAACCGTGGGAGAGCCATGCTTCGGCACGGATGGGCCGGCTCGACCGGATAACTTACTCAGCCATTTACCTTATCATTTTTTTTTGGTCATGATAACTGGGTTTTCCGGCGCCCTATACAGAGAACGCAACTACTTTACGCAGGCAGACCCGATATATTTGGCATCAGAGAGTTGCTCTTTATCTTGTCAATCTAAAATAAGTCATTTTGGATATCGTTACCAAAAATGTCGTGACCTCCTAATCTATTTTATAATAATATTATAAATTGTTTTGGGAGTCACCACTATAGCCTTGAGTACAACATAGCGAAGAAAATCAATTTCTAGTAATTTATTAACTTAAGTCCGTTATCAGAAATGGCCTTGATATTTTATGTAGTACCACTAGAGGTGTCACTAATTTTGTAGCTATTTTAACCGACTTTAAAAATGAGGAAATCAATTCGAACTATTCGTAATATTTCCACAACTGCCCAGTTTTCATATTATATTATGTTAGTATTATATCAGCGTCTTTAATGTGCCGAATTTAAGTTTTTATGTTTGAGTTCGGTCGTATCTCCGGAACTATAAGTCCGATTTAAGTAATTCTTTTTTTCTTGTACTGGATATTGTTTATTTATTTATTTATTTATTGTTAATGTTTAACTTAGGGAATACTGAAAGTTTTATCAAAATCAGATTGGTAAAAAACTAATCTTCAAAAGAGATAGAGAATTTTGATTCTCAATTACCGTGTACAATTAACAATTTTGAAATCGTTTTATTTTTTAAAGTTTTTGTACTAAGTGGTTACTAATTAAGGCTTTCCTACTTCTAAAACACAAAATCCCACGGAAACGGTACACGTTTCCGAATAAATTTAGCAAGAGCATAAGCAGCTACCATACTAAGGTATATATTTTGTAATGCGACTAACCAACATCCTTTCCCTTCTACATGATAATATTATCTAGACATCCTAAATATTTTAAGGGTATGTTTCACCACTTCCAGATAGCTGGATAGGCTATCCATAACTTGACAGATTCTCCATACTTCGTATATCAAGTTAATTGGTGGATACTGAATAGCCTATCCGGCAGTCGGCACTTATCAGGAAGTGGTGAAAAAAGGCCCTAAGTATGGAGAATTTGTCAAAAAAGTTGTGGATACAGGATAGCCCATCCGGCATTTTATCAGGAAATGTGTAACAGGCCTTAAATCTTGAATTTTTAACAATTAATCGACAACGGAATTATTAAACTTTGAACAAAGAGAAATAAATATAAAATTTTCAGGTGTTAAGGTCATTGACCTGATACAGCTGATTAAAAATTATACTATTTTGACAAAAATAAGCAGTGCGAGGTTATTGACCTTCGAATCTCTAGTCTTTGCTAGAACTTATATTTTTAGGTCTTCATTTACATTTAATTAAACTAAAATCATAGCTTATCAGTAACTAGCAGCAATCTTTAATAATGTTAATACATTTTTTAAAATATATTTTAATATCTATAAATGTACTAATTAAACTATAAAACATTATAAACAACATTGATAATATTTTGATAACCTACACCCGGGTGTTATTCATCGTATTATTATTTTGTCGCCATTAAGAATGCTCCAACTTTTTAATTAGCAGGTCGGATGTTTGTCGGTACGAATAACGACGTTAATGACATTATAATAAGATTCATATTAGCGTGCCTTGTACGGTGGTGGTTACGACGCTCGCCGCGTTTTTGATATGGCGAAAATGTATGAAAAAATTTGAGAAATTTTCTTATTTTTCTTATAACTGGAAAAGTTGTTTATTTTTATATAAAATTTTTAGCGGACTTTACTAACTATTTTTTTGTATATTTATTTTCCTCAGTTCAGTGTATTTAGATATTAAGGTACCTAATCTGACCCCATTTTTTTCATATTTTGCGATTATTGTGATGGTTAAAACGTATTTTATGTGAAAATTTTGTATGCGGCTATAGAATTTTTAACCGACTTCCAAAAACGAGGAGGTTATACGTTCGTCTGTGGTTTTTTTTTTTTTTTTTTTTTTTTTTTTTTATGTATGTTCAACGATTACTCCGCCGTTTATAAACCGATTTATAGGTTTCACTCCAATTTGGTCCCATTTTGACAAAAGTGGTGATCTGATGATGGGATCCATGAGTAATCGAGGGAACTCCTCAAAATTCAAATGGAAACATATGTTTTTTTTGGTTTCATATGAAGTATTCCAGGCATATGTTACCAAAAAGTAAGATTTTGCACCAGGGTTTACTATGGTTCGAAGGTGGTGAACAGAACTCCTTGCTCCTTATAGATACATGTTTGGGGGTTTCGGCGTTGTCTTAAGAACTGAAAGCATATACTACTATGCAAATTTAATTAATCATCATCATCATCACCACCATTCCACCATACATCCGTGAGTAATCGAGGGAACTCCTCCAAATTTATATGGAAACTTATAATGATTTCGATTTTATGAGAAGTATCCTAAGCATATGCTACCAAAAAGCAATGTTTAGAAAAGTGGTGACCTGATGATGGGATCCATGAGTAATCGAGGGAACTCCTCAAAATTCAAATGGAAACCTATGTTTTTTTGGTTTCATATGAAGTATTCCAGGCATATGTTACCAAAACTAAAAAGTAAGATTTTGCACCAGGATATACCATGGTTCGAAGTTGGTGAACAGAACTCCTTGCTCCTTATAGATACATGTTTGGGGGTTTCGGCGTTGTCTTAAGAACTGAAAGCATATACTACCATGCAAATTTAATTTATCATCATCATCATCACCACCATTCCAACATACATCCGTGAGTAATTGAGGGAACTCCTCCAAATTTATATGGATTTCGATTTTATGAGAAGTATCCTAAGCATGTGCTACCAAAAAGCAAGTATGGGGGTTTCGGAGTTGGTTTAAGAACTGAAAGCATATTATGCTACTATGCAAGTTACATTCATCATCATCATCATCACTGCTACCGGTCACCACACCATGAATTATCTAATTATGACCCCTATTATTGTTACTTTTAATCGTCTTTAAGAACAAAGCCGGAATTTGTCGAACGATTTAAAAAATTATAATGTTGTTTCAATGTAAATGACTCAACCTTGGTGTTTAGGTTACCAAGTTAGCAATTTGATCATAAGATCTATGAGGTAAGTTATTCTTAAAATTTATAAGGACGATTTTAGTTATATTATTTGAGCATCCATACTAATATTATAAATGCGAAAGTGTGTCTGTCGTCTGTCTATCAGTCTGTCTGTTTGTTACCTCTTCACGCTCGAACCGCTGAACCGATTTTGCTGAAATTTGGCATGGAGATACTTTGAGTCCCGAGAAAGGACATAGGATAGTTTTTATCCCGGAAAAATTTTAAGTTTCCGCGCGATAAACGAATTTTGGCGCAACGAAGTTGCGGGCGTCATCTAGTAATGTTGAGTTGTTTTCATGAGTGATGAATGTAATGATAGAAAGAAAGTCACTGAACAGAACTTTAGAGCCTTTAAAGACAGGCGTATGAACATAAATTTTATCATTGCTTGATTAACGCCAAGCAATAAGCAGTGTAATGGAGTTGCTTAAGCAATTCTGAAGTAGTGACATCAGACAATGAGTTCTCAATGTTCTCATAATATCATGAAAGTGTACCTATCCTGGATCCAAAGTCACTAAGCATAACACATTAGTCTGTGCAGAAAACCAGCTTATAAATCACTAAAAAGAGTGAAATTATTATTTTTAACAAAAAATTAAAACCGACTTCCAGGGTAAAAACAATAATAATTTGTAATGAACAAAAAAGTGTTAAATAATTCTTACTCTTTAAAGTGCCTTATGCATAATTCTCCTAAACCTCAACTATTTCTGTACACAATCTACATTATTTTGAAGTCGGTACCAGTCTTAAATATTAAAAATATTTTGTCATAGAACTCAGCATTCTTATCTGGTACCGTCTTCAAAGTAATGTAGATTGTGTACAGAAATAGTTGAGGTTTAGGAGAATTATGCATAAGGCACTTTAAAGAGTAAGAATTATTTAACACTTTTTTGTTCATTACAAATTATTATTGTTTTTACCCTGGAAGTCGGTTTTAATTTTTTGTTAAAAATAATAATTATGATAAAGTCGTGGAGATGAATATATTATCTTTCATTTGAAACCAAAATATCTTCGCAGTTTGACTCCTAATTCTTTAATAGGGTACCGGAAAATCGCTGATATTTGTAATAGCGTCCTTAACCATCTCAGTATGGCGCCAATGAGTCGACAGAATATTATGGCGGGAATTATATAGGGCTGACAATCAAACAAACTAAGGGTGGGTTGCACCAGAGGCGTGGTTATTTATCTAGTTTTTCTTGTTTGAGAGCTAACATGCTCGAAAGTATTCTTACGGCCCGGCCGCATCTGCGTGTATCGTCCGAAGCTTCGTGCTAAGAGACGCTGCTATTGGACGATACACGCAGATCGTCCAATAGTATCGGCTTTAGCGCGAAGCACCACGCATATGCGGCCACGGCATTATATTTATTAGCAATAGACAATAGTTCATCATCACCAGCCTGCTCAGTTTCAAGTCCGGGGGCTTTTTTAATTTTCTTAATTCAGCATTTAAGTATGTTAAAAACTAGATGACCATGGAACTTCGTATTACTTTACTCCATCTCATTTTATCCTCGTTCAACCTTAAGTTATAGCGAGACTAGCAAGAAATTTGAAATTAATGTTTTATATAGATAATAATATATTTCTTTCTGTTTTCAGCAAGGCATAGGAGTGGAGCTGGTGCGAGCGTTGGACAGCCACCCGCCTACCATTTCCAACGTGTTCTGCGAGTGTGACTCCAAGGATGACGTGGTTGGTAACGCTGAGTAATTATTTTAAATGGTGTCACCAATATTTATGGCATTTAGTTGACTAAACATAAGCCGCGACAACTTCGATAGCTAAATCAGATGTGAGAAGTCGGTGATTGACATGGCACTCGGTCCTTGGACACCTTATGTCAAGTTTCATACGTTTTGCCTTCGCCGTCGTTTGACAAATGTAGATCTTGACTCTTAAATGAAGGTGGAAGGAGTTATTGTTGCAACAATTTTACTTAAGCTACTTTCAGACTACTTTATGGAAGGCAACTGGACCAAATACCATTGCTTATAGGATGTTGCTCGCGGCAGCCTTGTTTTCCGAAAAAAAATTCTATCCCTATAATATGACTTAAGTATATCTGTACCAGATTTCATCGAGATCGATTCAGTGGTTTAAACGTGACGATTTACCAGAAAGGCTTTTTACTTTATAATATTACTACTATAGGAACTACTAAGCATTTTCCTGTAATTTTCAGACCATAACTTGTGACTGCGAGGCGACTCCAGCATTCCAGCTGAAGGCGTTCAGTCAGAGAGGAGAGAAGGTGGAAGTCGCCCACTACAGAGTCAATGTTAACAGGTAAGATTGATATTAGATTTTTTTTTATACCCTACTAGATGTTCCGTGCGGCTTCGTACACGTAAATATGGAATCCGCAGAAACACTTTTCAGTTTAAAAGCTGTCTTTGTTCTTCCCCGTGGTCGTTGGTCTAAGATCTGTGCTAAATTATACATATTATAAGACCTGGCCCAGTAGTTGGTGGGCGTTTGGAGTTCAAATAAGCGAACTCTTCATCTTCATGTCATCAGTATATAGATGATATCATTCTTAGGGCACGTTTCACAAACTAATCTTAATTCTTAAGTGACGAATAACTTAAGAATGCTCCAACCGGAGAATTAGCAGGTCGGATGTCTGTCAGTACGAATATCGACGTTAATGACATTAAAAAGATTCATATTAGCGCGCCTTGTACAGTGGCGGTTACGATGCTCGCCGCGTTCTTGATATGGCGAAAATGTATGAAAAAATTTGAGAAATTTTCTTATTTTTGTTATAACTGGAAAAGTTGTTTATTTTTATATAAAATTTTTTGCGGACTTTATAGAGGACTAAATAAGCAACAATTTTTTTGTATATTTATTTTCCTCAGTTCAGTGTAATTACATATTAAGTTACCTAATCAGACCCCATTTTTTTCATATTTTGCGATAATTGTGATGGTTAAAACGTATTTTATGTGAAAATTTTGTATGCGGCTATAGAATTTTTATGGTACAGTCGTGGAGATGAATATATTATCTTTCATTTGAAACCAAAATATCCTCGCAGTTTGACTCCTAATTCTTTAATAGGGTACCGGAAAATCGCTGATATTTGTAATAGCGTCCTTAATCGTGTTGCTCTCTGCCGCTGATTATTATAAGGCAGCCATAAAACTTAGACGTAGGTTACACGGTCAGTCTGGCAACTGTTTAATCCATCAGTCTGATCCAGACTGACGAAAGAATGATCGTGTAACCGTTTTATTGACGGACTGATCATTTCTTTTACTATGTACTTTCCGATTGGTTGGTTGACTGGTGTTGGCGTCTGTCTCAAACTGGTGGTATAAAGTCTAAACAGTAAACTGATGATGCCAGAATGACCGTATAACCGTATTCTTAAGTCCTACGGATAACCAATTATATGTACCATCTTATTGTCACTACCATATTTTTCAAACAAATCTGATTATTGTTTTTAAAGTACTTTCTCATGATCTTTTTCATCATCATCACTCCAGGTTCCGGGCTCGCCTCCACGTGGTGTGTATCACAGAGAAGCTGTGCGGCGAGCTGAAGTGTGACGGCTGGCCGGAGGTGAAGGTGGCGCTGGCGCCGGTCGGCCCGCTCCGGCCGAACACAGCCGAGTCCGATCTGCAGCAGAGTGTCAGGTACCTACAGCAGCTATTCTCAAAATGTACTGCGCTGAGTTATATGAGTTATAGGCACGGTCTATGTCTTTGCAAAGGCCTTATATGATCCGCGAGCGATGTATGATTTTTTTCGTGAAATACTATCAGACACCAGCATAAATCATTAATGATAATAATATATAATACCTCCACATTGTTTTCGTTGACGTAGCCGGTTTCATTGATGGTCAGTTACGACTTAGGGCGAAGCCAAACGAGCGTAATTTGTGAGTTGTGAGTCGCAGAATTTCGTTTCTGCATAATTCTGCTGCATTCAGTTTCATACAAAACTCAAAAGTCTTGTTTGATTCACACGAGCGTAATTCTGTGAGTCATAATTTGTATGAAAAGATTTTTACGCGGTAGAAATTTTGCGACTCACAACTCACAAATTACGCTCTTTTGGCTTCACCCTTAGGCAGAAGTTATTTTATAGTGACCAAGTGTGTGCGCAGTACACAAGATTTAAGAGCATTCCCTATTCCTTTACTCTCATAACCCAGTGGTACGGACGACCGACAGGACTGGCGAGAGATTATTGACCGTCTAGGGTTGATTTCGCCTTCCAATCTTTTTGCCAAATAAATTTTTCAATAGTTTTGTGCAACATTGCACAATAAAATTGATTGTCTAGGGGTCCACTAACACAATAATTAATGTCACCAAACTATAACATTATTCTCCTGTTTCCAGTGATTTTTACCGTGTGATAGTGCAAGGTCAATTACCTTCTCAGGCCCCATATTTTTACATATTTTTTACTCTTTTTACTTAAAATATTATACTAAACAATATAACATTTTTCTTCTTATTTCCAGTGACATAGTAGTGAGCGCTCTCCGCAACTCAAAACTGGCTTTCAACTTGTCGGTGTATCCCACTTGCCCGAGACTGCGAAGGTACGAGCCCCAACCAGAGAGGAGACTGCCTCTGCACTATGATTCCATGGTATGTTATTTTTGTTTCAATCCATAAATTGTTGCTATCCGAAGGCCTATGAAGTTAAAATACGTATGCGATAGTTAAAAGAGCTACTTGAAAATTTTTTTGACAGGGAGTCAATGACCGCTACGGACAGAATTCGGCAATTTGAGAATAGATAGGTACCTATAAAGAAACTAGAAGGCAGACCGACGGGCGACGTATTTTCATTTACTTATAATATATTAATATGGACAGTAGTTTAGAAACCAACCATATCTGATACCAAGACCATTGACCACATTTGATTTGTTCCAGGTAACCCCAGACCGCCTATACACGTCAACGCCAAACTCCACAATCGCGAGCGCGCAGCTGCTCAGCGACAAACGACTGCTAGTTAAGATTGTAGGTGCTAAAGATCTTGGAGGTATGTTAGAATAAATATAGGTCTACCAGAATCTGATGGCAAAAAGTGACAAAGTAAATTGACTTTAGCAATACCGGGGTAATTGGAATAAAAAAATTTTGATCCTTTTTTTCTTATAGCGGCTGATTCTGTGTGTTAAATTATTTAAATATGCAAATATAAAAATTAATCCAATGATCAAGGATATATTTTGAAAATCTGCTGTCGAAAATTGCCATTAGATTCTGGTAGACCTATATTTCGGTGAATTTCCACTTCGGTGAATAGTTATCTCATTTCAGTGACATCGAATATTGAAATGCCTGTAGTTCGTTTAAATTATTAATTATTATAAAATTTTTATGTCAATA
Organism: Plebejus argus; assembly: GCA_905404155.3. Taxonomy (NCBI): domain Eukaryota; kingdom Metazoa; phylum Arthropoda; class Insecta; order Lepidoptera; family Lycaenidae; genus Plebejus; species Plebejus argus. The sequence goes on along the minus strand of FR989948.1, from coordinate 6,747,677 downwards.
CCCTTGTAGCTAAGTATAACACTTTAATGTAATTGGAAACTTCAGTGAAAACTCGAAAAAAACAAAGAAACTTTTGTTTCGCCGAAATGAAAAAAGTGTGCATGAATGACTATGAGTGAAAGAACATTTTTAGAAGAAAAAAGTACTCGACACTTCCAACTGTTAAAACTTTTTGCGTTATACTTTTATCCTGGAAAAATGTACGGTTCTCGCGCGATAAGCTAATTTTGGCGCAACGGAGTTGCGGCCGTCATCTTTATGTAAAAACTTTTGAGCAGCTGAGGATATAGACCTTGCACTGCCAAAATAAAGGTTAATTTTTTTTATTAAATCTAGAGAGGTGTCAACTGTCAAGGGACACACGGATTAGATGGAACGATGTTGTAATCGTAAAAGCGCCAACTTAAGGTGACGCCGCGTTAAAGTAAGAAACCGTGTTGGATATGTTTTAGATTGCTTGTTTTCTATGAGATGCCGGCCTCTCATAGAAAACAAGAAATGGAACCGCAAGAAATGGAAAGGGCGTAAGCGACAAAATGGTTCTTGTCGCGTAATTTAAAAATCATAAATATATTTCTAATAAGCTATTGACAAATTAAAGTGTATGTTTGAACCAATCTATGTACAAATTTTGGAAGCTTAAATCACTGTCCTCTGTTGGCAAAATTGGAATCCCTTTTTTTACAGAGGTCTTTTTGATTAATTATTCTGTGTTATGAAAGTTGACCAATCGTGTTATGCTATGGGCAATTCAAAGACAAAGGACATGATGAATACTGAAAATGAACTTTAATTTCTTAGCTTTAGTCATTACTGAGAAAAATCGACATCGCTAGCCAATATATCAAGGCGTCGCCTTAAGTCGAGGCCAATAATCTTACCTATACCACACCTATACTTCTGCTTGTGTCTCATCTATCTCTATATCTTGCCATTAATTTCTCCAAATCACTAATCATCTGCACTAATCACCTGCACTCGCACTAATCAAATTGAATCCAGGCCATTAATTTTCGTATCTAAATTATTATTTAAATATATTCGATCCATAAACGTCCGGTAGATGTCGCTGTTTATTTTCAAAAACGCCATCTAGTGACGCCCAGGAATACTAAGTACCACTTAATATACATATCTACGCCATCTGCCCCTACTTCGCAGGTACTAAAAAGTATCTTTTAGCCACACTTTTTCCGTCTAGCCCCCTTTCGCAACGCGCGATGAGGAACTTCGTTCCAAAAAACACTATAGATTTTTTAATTATTATGATTTGTGAATGCAAAATTTTCATCTCCTATTCCAGGTAAATCGGGCTGCGTGGCTCCCTACTGTGTTGTGGAGATGGACGAACCCCCCCAGAAAAACCAGACAGCGTTCAAGAAGGATACCACCAGCCCTGTGTGGGAGGAGCACTTCCTGTTGTGAGTATAACGGTGGTTGCTAGAATTGTCAGTGCCGTGTGATATGAGACAGTTAAAAAGGAAAATAACAAGCTATATTCAGTGCTGGATTCATATTTTTTAACACGCTTTTATAAGCTTCTATATAACTGTATGTATGTAAGAAAATCTTAAAATCTTAATTTGACCCTTCCCGGTCTTCGATTAGAATGAAATTTTGCATTCTGAGTTCTGATGACAATACGTGACTAGCTAAGAAACGTCCTTACAAATCCAATATGGCGGCCTCCCCAAGATGGCGGACAGGCTATTCGAAATGCATCCCCATGATATGGGTATCAAATGAAAGGGTTTCCTGTCGTGAATACGAAAAAATACTCACGTGTGACGTGACTTAAATCCAACATGGCGGATATCCAATATGGCGGATTGAAATGAAATGAAATGAAATCTTTTTTATTCAAAATAGGTATCATGATACACTTTTTGAACGTCAGAAGTCTACGTTGCCTACCACCGGTTCGGGAACTAACCCTGCGAGAAGAACCGGCGTAAGAAACTCGCAGGGGGCCCACTTTTTTACCAAAAAAAGTGAGAAAAAAATTAATCTTTTAAAATAAAATTTACAATGTCGTACTTAACTTAAAATTATACAATGTCAACATAATTGTAAGTCATTCACTAATGTAGAAGTAGCCTTGTAAGAAGCCATCCTACTCCCAAGATGTGCCATCGTTTATGAAATCATTGACCTTATAATAGGCTTTGGCACACAAACGTTCTTTGACTACTTTTTTAAATTTATTAATGGAAAGATTTTGAACGTTTTCAGGGATTTTATTGTAAAGGCGTATACATTGACCCTTAAAAGACTTACTGACCTTACTAAGTCTGATCACCGGCAAATCTAGCTTGTGCCTGTTTCTGGTATTCCTACAGTGAATATCTCTTTTAGCTTTAAATTGACTTATATTTTTTCTAACATATATTACATTATCCAAAATGTATTGAGAAGCAACAGTTAGGATGCCAATTTCTTTAAATTTATCTCTCAGAGATTCAAAAGGAGACATTTTATAAATAGAGCGCACGCTTTAGCGATTGGCTAAAGCGTGTTTTTTACTTTTTTAAACTATTATATTATTATCTATATCCATGTTTTTTTAGCGATCTATCACCACAAACAGCGGAGCTACTCTTCGAGGTGTATGACCGCACCGGACCGTCTTCCCCCGGCGGCGCCCAGTCACAACACAGGTAAATATATAAAATAATATATTGACAATAACACAAACTATTTGTCTGTCTGTCAAAATGACACTTATAGTATAGATGGAGGAAGCGCTACAAGACTGTTATATCCTAAAATTTCAAAACTTACGTTTTGAGTTCTCTGCTATTGCTTCTAGGAGATCTGAAATCAAAGACTTAGACAACTTAAATAAAACCGGCCAAGTGCGTGTCGGGCCACGCGCAATGTAGGGTTCCGTAGCACCGCTAGTTTTTGAAAATTTTTGTATGGTCAATGAATGTACATTTATAACATGTTTTACACTACTAACAACATCATCTCAAAGGAATTTGAACGAAAAGTTCCTTTATACTTCGCCGAGTACATTTTTTTTAGTTGATCGACTATTACTCAATAACTTATGAAGTCAACTTAGTCGTGATAGTTTTCCTTTTAAATTCAGCATATTTCCTACTCCCGTGAATTTTTTCACATTTCCAGAAGCAACCGTTTAGCTGGTAGAAGGGGGGGACACTGGACTCTAACGATTTTTTCCACTTTAAAACTTAATATTTCACAAATGGATCCCTAAACCGGAAAATGATCTATGAATACTCATAATATTTTTAAAAAACCTATCCAACGACACCCCACACGATGGGGTGGGCGCGAAAAAAAAATTCAACCCCGCTTGATGTGTAGGGGAGGTACCATAAAAAAAATATTTTTTAAATATTTTATGTACCATTTTGTAGACATTATTAATATGTATATTCATGCGAAATTACAGCTTTGTAGGTCCTATAGTCTCTGAACCGCGGACAGACAGACAGACGGACAGACGGACAGACGGACGGACAGACCGAAACTGTAAAGGTTCCTTGTTGACTACGGTACCCTAAAAAGCGAAGAGGACAAAATAAAATAATTATAATACATTCATATTTCTCGTCTCTCACTCCTAAACAGCTGCTTAAAGTCTTTAATTTAATGACTAGCGGCTCCAACAGCTTATTAATGCTATGAAGACATATCTAAATGTCTAACTGTAATTAATTAGTTTTACATATGGTTTTATTTGCATGTTTTCATGTAGATGTTGTCTTAATTAATGCAAATTAACATCCTCTTCCAGGTTCCTTGGTCTCGGTCTAGTCGGTATAGACGAGCTGCTCGCGGCGCCGTCGCAACGTCAACAGATCGGCCTGCAGACGCGGCCCATGGAGGACCATGACGTCAGCGGCAGCCTTACCGTCGAGGTAGAATCTTCTAGAAGATTGTAGTACCTTCTACATTAATTGCTGTATTAATTGGTGAAAACCGCATCAAGATATGTGGTGTAGTTCAAAAGATATAAGCGAACATACAAAGACAGCATGTTTTGATGTTCAATGATGTTAGTGACAGCCCTACTGTCGAGGTAGGATCGTCTAGCCTAGAAGTCGTTCTTTTTTCGTCAAAATTATATTTAATCTTCCTCCCTTTAGTTTCTCTTCATCGAGGGTGCTGATATTCCCGATATCGGCTCCAAGCCACTGAAGATCAAGGAGAGTCTCCGCACCGCCACACCACACGGGTATACCACCACCACCAAGACCACCTTCCAGCAGAACGGTGAGTCCTTTCCTGGGACTTGGGATATCAAGTTTTATTAAAATCAGTTTAGTGGTTTTTGCGTGTCTATGTCCTCAGAGTCGGCCAGGCTGACTGCATGTAGTTGTACACGGTCGCACGTCCGGCATGCACACATTCTTACGCTAGTCCACACCATTTGACAGGCGTAAGAATGTGTGCGTGGCCGACTCTGAAGACACAGTTCTGTGTATAATAAGACTCCGCCCACCTTTTTTCTACGTTCATGATTACCGCTTGATAAATAAATTACGGCGCAACAGAGTTGCAGGATTCATCTAGTTTATAATATTGATGATGACAACGATGACAATAATGACAATAACGATGAGGATGATGACGATGATGATGATAGTGATACGTCGATGATAATAACTTAAGTGTATGAGCTTAAGCGAAAAATACTGCTGAGTTTTACGGCCATCGTTATGTTGTTGTATGACAATAATGACGAAGATGATAATGATAATGATGATACAGATGTAGCGGATGATAGTAATAATGACGACGAAGCCAATAAGGCCGCGTTTCCACTGCGGAGCGGAGCCGAATTGACCAATCGTGCTATTTTACTGGAATGACAGCGAAGCGGAGCGGAGATTTCGAGCACGGTGATTGGTCAATTCGACACCGCTAAGCTCCTCTCAGCATCAGTGGAAACGCGGCCTAATGAGAATGATAACAATGATATTGATAATATGGATGATGAAAATAAAGATGATGATTGTCCAGGTGTAGCTGGCGACAGGCTGACGGAGTCGGCGCTGCGGGAACTCGAGTTGAGCCCGGCTGGCGCCGCCAACAAGTCCACACTGATCATACACTCCGTGCAGCGGGTGAGTGTAACAAACTTAAAATTAAGGATGTATTGCACCAGAAGCGTAGTTAAAGTTAAGGTTATCGTCAAATATGGCGTCCATAATGGACTTTTACTAGGGATTTGACAGTTCATTTGACTTTTTGATTAGGGTAAAGTTAAAGTTGGTGCAACCCACTCGGGTTATAGCAAATAAACACTTACAAGAGTCTTGGGAAGTTAATCGGAAGAAGAAAGGAGGAGCTGCGGGCTGATTCACGATTTCCGTTCGACTCGGATTCGGAAATATTAGGTGCGGTCATTGGTCGATGCTCAGGGACCTATCAGACAGAGAGTGGTCACGCGTTCAAGCGTTCTGCGTTCGAGGCTCGAGCGTTCAGACATACAGGAGCAATTCTGACGCGGTCAGAACGCCCCTTTTGTGAGTATATCTACGTAACGTAATACAACACAAAGAACGCAAAACTGACTGCTGCAACGGTTGACCGCTTATTTAAATTTATTTATTTAACTCAGTTATCTTGGCCCATATTATAAATACCTTATAGACTAACATACACACAATTACACTAAAACTAACATTTACACTAAACACTAACACTAAACACGTATTGTCTGCGACGTGGGGCGCGACGTGTTCGGAATTCGTCCTCAGAGCCTCCTGTAGACGACTTCGATCGGCCAGAACTCCTTCTTCTCGAAGGTCGGTAGATGATGCGTCGGGACTCTCACCACAAAGGAGCTAAAATTCAAATAAAATTTGCTAAATATAAAATAGACTTTGTGGCGGGACTCCAAACGCTCGACCCTCAAGACGAAGTGGGTCTTGCTCCTGATGTAGTCCACGACCTGCTCGGCCGTCGTGGACCAGTGCAGCCTGGACACTGGTCCACGACGTCCACTGGATACAGCGGGGTCGCGGGAGTCTCACGCCGCAACAGCTGCTCGGGTCCTTCCGGTGCGGTGCCGCGATGGTTGCGGACGACGGGTTTCTTCTTCTAAGTTGCTTAGTCCCGCTCTTTGTCTAAAAGGTCCCTTAGCGCGGTAAGCGTTGATAGGATGTCGCACGGTGAAGTTTCCGAATCCGAGTCAAACGGAAATCGTGAATCAGAGCCAAGTGGTAGGATTTAGGAATCAAATGGCGACTGCCAACGATTGGATAAATTGATCCATAATATTATAATTATTATTGATATATAAAAAAATTAAATTTTACAGTGTCAACACTTTTTGCCAAATTTTGCCAAACTTAATATTCGTAAAATCTGGGGCACGGCAGCACGGCAGTGCCCCGGCTAAGTGGAGCAAAAAGTTACATTTTACATGACCCAACATACATATTAATATACTTAATACAGACATACATAATATAACATGAGTGTGTTTTCTTTTTTTGCATGCGTGTGGAAACGAAGGAGCCAACGAAATCGATAAAGGTGAGTTTGGTTTGAACTTTTTTGAATAATTGAATAACTATCGTCCTCAATGTTAGTCTCATGCGTACATCCAAAAATCGTCCTTAAGTCATATTGTGTACGAGTGTACAGCATGATCCAGTTTTGATATTGTTTTTTTTTTGTGTTTAATTTATATTTGGAAGTTGGCGGTATTTTTAAAATTAGGAGAAAAAATATTTTTTCATTTTTAATTTTGCAACTTTTGTAAATAAAGTCAATAAAAAGAAGTAAAATAAAAATTTATTTTATCCCAAAAATTTTCAAATTATTTTGGGGTAAAACAAAAAAAATTGCTCCGAAAAAATAGTCAAAATATAGCAACTTCCAAACGTGTGTGTCCCCACTAACAAATTCCTTCCACCTTCTGAAGGTGGAAATAACCGACTCCGGGAAGTTCATCGAAGTGGAAAGAGAGGCTCAAGAAGTCCAAAAGAAAGGGACAGAAGATACAGAGAAGATAGAAGATAAAAAAGTTGAAAAGCCGAAAACACCAACTCAGTCTCCCGCCAAAAGTGTGAGGATAAAAGAAAATGGCGCCAAAGTTAACGGCGACAGTGAAAAGGTAGATGCATGGTTTTTGTGTTACACTCTGTATATATTTTTGATGTTTGACTTAACAATTCCGTTACTTTAAAAAAATACAGAAACAGCACTTTTCTCTTATAAAACACACAATAGTTAAGATTTAACGTATAACATTTTCTCATACACAAACAAATATAATGCCGTTTGAAATTGAAAAAAAAATTGTTTTACTACTTACACAGGTTACATTTTAGTCTCAAATAATAAGATATATTTTAGCATTTCTCTATTCAGTAATCGTAAGAGGTAGGCATAGAAATAATTAATAATAATGTAAATAATTAAAATTTAATTATTTATTAGTGTTGATTGAGGTGAAAACATTACAATGCGTTTTTCTTTTACATTTTTTTACATTTTAGTCTCAAAACAATGAGATTTTATACGCATCTTCTTTATTCAGTAACCGTAAAAAATAGGCATAGAAATGAAACAACACATGAATTATAAAACATCTCGTCAGCAGCAAGGCGACTACGTGAACAACCAGGAGCCAACACCACCAGAACCGGCGCCCCGACAGAAGAAACGACGAGACTTCTTTGGGACTATCAAAAGAAGGTATGTAGAGTTACGGAGAAATGTATAATACACGAATAGGCCCGGCTTAACCGGATCAACATCGTCTCACAGAAAAGTGTAAAAAATATTCATGTATACGGGCCCTTACTTATTAAATCCACCCCCCCCCCCTCTCCCCAAAGAAAATAATAAAAGAAAAAATAAAGTGTAACACATAAAGTGGAAAAAGAAATTCCTTTTTGTGGCAAAGGGTAAATGAAATTTCACCGCTTTGCGTGAGAGAAATACTCCTGTCTAGCTGCCTAAAAATATATCAAAGACATCCAATGTTTTCGCGAACCCCATGCTGGCGAATGGCGACTGCTAGGTAATTATTATGAAGTCACAGAGCTACTAATTTTTTACGCATCGCGAGAGAGCTTTGTCCGATATCTATGTCAATATTGCGTTTATGAAAGTGGTTTTATAACAAATATGTTATTCAAGGCTCGGTCGGTCCCGCACTCGGGGACAGTCCCTCGAGCTGTCCTCAGACCAAGAGGTGGACCAGCATATACGAAGCGTCAGCGCCGAGAGGAACAATCATGGTGAGAGTCTGACAATTAACATTTTTTTACAATATTATGTCAGTACTATGTCAAGCATTTTACGCAATAATATGGTAGAGCTTTTTCGGGTTTTTACTCTTACATCTTTTATTTCTTAAAACTAAGGAAATCGTGGGCAACACCAAACTAGCAGATCTGAATTATTTTGGTACTATTAGCAAGAATTATAAATCATTTGAAATACCAACTATACAGGTGTTTCAAAAGTGGTTTAGTAAGCCGAAAGGAGTCATCCATTCAGGGGGCCATGCTGAACAAATTTTGTTCAACGACTTTTGGAAATCAGCGAAAAAAAAATTTGCTTTTCCATAGTAAGAAAGTCACCTGTCCAACAAAGACGTTCTTATATTTTTTCCCTAATCACTTTTGAAACATCCTTTATAGTTTAAATAATATTAATATTTATTTAACTGACTTCCAAAAAAGAGGAAGATTCTCAATTCAGCCTTGTACTTTTTTTGACTAACATAACGTAAAATATTTTTCAGACAAAGCCCTGTCACTGCCCAACCGAAACGTATACTCCGCCGGCGCGTCGCCCGCGCAGTCCGGAGACGAGTCTAGGACATCGAGAAGGTATGCATCGCTAGCATTTCATAAAGATTTCATTATCAGAGCCCCTAGCTAAGACATTTTCTTTATCGCTTCTTTATAGAATTGCCGATATCTGGAATTGACAGTACATGATCGAATGTCGACTTCATTTTATGGAACGCCAATGTCAATTTCATACATTTTGATCGGATTCTATAAGGAAGCGACAAAGAAAACGTCTTGGCTAAAGGGTTCATAGTCATCTCTATACTACACTTGTCTACGTTCTATAGCTGTATCAAAATATCATCAATGTATTTCAAGTCTGTGCAACAGTTGATATAGAGTTCGTGTTTCGTCAAATACATGTCACTTTCTTTCATCTTAGAAAATCATTTTTTATCATGATGTGATGTGATTGTTTGTTAAAGTTAAAAGTTATGACAACGAACACGAATATTATCTAATGGTTTTTATCACTATAATCACAAATAAAATAAACTTTTTACAAAAAAGTTTATATTATTTTTATATCGATGATATCGTGACAAAGTTAAAAGAATCCTTTACATTAGAAAGGTTACATATGAAAATGTTTTGTGATGACGTCTATGCTTTAATCATATTCTTATTTTAAGCACGGCAAGACAACATTATAACCGAACAATATATTAACGTTATACACTAAATGCAGCTTAATAACGCCAAATAATGCCGTCTTGCTATTTATTATTTTATAGTTGGCACTAAATGTATTTTTTTTCTCTCTTTCAATCTGGCAACACTCACGCTGGGGATAAACGCACTCTGCAATCTGGTAACATTGGTTTTTCATACTAAATATTTCTATCTCGCTGTACATACCGCTTTAAACTTTTTTTGCTTTTACATTTGTATCTTGTGAACTATTGTTTTCAATATTTTTACAATACTATCAAAATCATCATAATTTTTTATCAACTACTGACGATTCATTTCAATAAATTCTAACCTAAAATTCATATATTTATCAAAAAAATCGCATCTACCCCCAAATCTAAACAATAGGTCTTCTCTTAGCGAGGTATCTGGGTTTAGTACGGCGTCCGCCCGGACATTTATCCACGAAGCGTCAACTCTAGTATTAGAGACTATTGAAGCTGGCATCAAGAAACATTACCTGGTGCCGCTGACAGTAGCTCAGCGGTCGAGGTGGAGAAGAAAAGGCGTGAAGCTGCACATATACAGCGAGCACACATTCATCGCTAAACATCTTAGCGGGTAAGTTGATTTTTGGTACACAAATACTCTGCTAGTAATAAAAACACAAACTAATATATTTGGAAACATATTTATAACTTACCTACTTCATTATCTGGCTAATATCTAGCTATACATAAAGTCCACACATTCTAATTTTAAATTATTTTCTCAGTCCTAAAGCCTCCATATTTTATGAAAAAAAAAACGAACATTTTAACAATAATTAATTCCAGTGGTACGGTGTGCGAGGTGTGCAACAAGACGATAGCGCGGCGGCTCGGCAAGCAGGGGTACGAGTGCCGCGACTGTCAGCTCAAGTGTCACAAGCACTGCCACGTGAAGGTCGCCGTCACCTGCCCCCACTCCACCGTACATAATATGGAGCTGTGAGTCACATAGTTTACCTGTCGTTTATGATTTACCTGTCGTTTACATGTTACTTGTCATTTACATGTCATTTAACACATTACCTGTCGTTCACATGTTACATGTCATTTCTATTTTACCTGCCGTTAACGACCTGTCATTTACACATTTCCTGTCTTTTACGATTTACCTGTCGTTTACATGTTTCTTGTCATTTAGGATTTACCTGTCGTTTACATGTTTCCTGTCATTTATGATTTACCTGTCGTTTACGGACTTGTCACCGACATGTTACCTGTCACTGACAATTTACTTGTCATTTTAATTATTCTTGCCATTTACACGTTACCTGTCATTTAATTGAAGTTACTTTACCTATTTATTTTTTATTTATTAAATACCTAAACAATTTACTGAATTGTAAATTGTGATAGATCTTGTCTAGTTCTCAAGATTAATCATTTATCTTTGTTAACTCATTATTCTCTTCTGTACAGTCAGTAATTAAAATGTTTTATTTACTTACTCAACACCCATTTCATATGTCGCTTTATTTTATAATATTTACAGATTTTACTTTAACTCTAGTTGTCAATTTTCTTATTACCTTTTAACAAAATTCACACAAATAAGGCTGTTAAGTGATTATTGTAGATTTATTATTAATATTAAATTATTATTAAGATTTAGTTATAATTTTGGATGTGAATGAAAACTTTGAGGCTTGTATAGCTAATACTCAATTTTCAATTAATATAAAAACTCATTTAGTACTCATGCTTATGTTACGAGACTCAAATTGAAGAAATTACTTTTCTACATAACACCGTTACAATTGATAAGTATCTTTTATATTATCATATCAGTTTGAAAATCATTGAAATTCAGCTGCCGCAGTCAAAGACAGTCAATGATGATTCGTTCGAACTTCAATTTAACGAATATAAGAAGATTTTGACAGATAATGTATCATATTGTATGGATAATGTCAAAATCTTCATTTGATTACAGTCAAGTCATTAACAATCTTCTTTGAATGCGGCAGTCAGCAGTAAGTCTCGTAAAGCTAACCGTTAATTTTCGCTGTAATGCTTATATTTATATATTTTTCAACGCTGCCAAGGTCCCATTCCCATAGCTTTGGAAATGGAAGGTATTTCTAGTTTTTATTACATATTATTATCATTTCATTAAAAAATTTTAAAACACGGCGCTTAAATTCAACACTTGATTCCTTCCAGTTTCCACATTTTTTCTTGTGCATAAGTTTCATGTCAATATTTTAAATTATTCTCTGTAAAATATTGTCATCTTTTGCAAAAATTGTCAGAACAATCAAGGGTAAATGTCAAATGATATTTACCTTTGATGACAAGGGAATTTTTCATGTCGTCTAGTCTCTAGATATATTTTAAATAATTCAGCCAATAACAGCTTTTTATAATTACTAGTGCCATAATGTAAAATCTTACATTTCACAGAAATCATGAATACAGTAGAAAATTATTTTATAATATTTATATTTAAAATTGCTTTCTTTAAATAGTCATCCGCTTACAAAATTAAAAATGTTACATTATAATTTTTAGTAGTTAGTTAATAAAAAAATGTAATTTTCTAGATCCATGCTCCCAGTTTTAAATGAATAAACAAGCTAAGCGAGAAGACTGCAAGAAAAAAATACAAAAAAAATCGAGCTACACAGGTCCTTTAAAAATAATAAAGTCTGTAGTCGCCCTTTTAAATGTTTGGCTTCGCATGGTTTGTTGTTTGTCGCTTGATATAGTCCGGTCACTGAAAACTTGGAAATTCGGTCATTTACCTGTTACTACTTGTCTTTATCACTCGCCCACGAATTTATACTGTTTTCAGTAGAGATGTGCCGATCATGACTTTGGCCGACTAGCCGACTAGCCGATTAGTCGGCTGCAAAGAAGCCGACTAATCGGCCGACTAGTCGGCCAAGCCGATCATGGTTTCGGAAGTTTCCGTAACGCTTTATTACTACTGTTTGCGGATAAGTCGCACACGTCGCCTGCAAACGTGTCGAATCGTGTTAAGTATGTTTACTTCGCGTACGTTACTTTATTTTGTTTCTATGATACAGTTGATGATTATCATTAAATATTTCATGTACATGAAATCTCGATTTAATAATATATATTTAATTTATTGCTAAACAAAAATAATTTTTTACTAGCAAGTTATTTCGGAAATACTTTATTTAATTTTAAAATGTGTAACACGAGGGTGATATGTACACATTATAATTAATAACTATCAAGGGTTTTCTTCAATGTAATTTCAATAATAGCAAAAAGTAAAAAGCCGACTAGTCGGCGCTTTTTGCCGACTGTTCGCCGACTAGTCGCCGACTACAAAAGTAGCCGGATAGTCGGCTTTACCGACTAGTCGGCACATCTCTAGTTTTCAGCGTAGCGTTCATTACGAGTATTCATAAAAGAAACCATTATAAGCTTAGTAACCGAAGTTCCGGTGAGACCAGACTTTTCTTAAATTTAAGCTAGGTCACGTAAAGTAAAGTCACTTAAAGTTAACTAATAATTATTGATTATTAATTTAATTTTTTTACCATCTTTTTACTGTAGGTATAAACAATTAATTAGGTTTAGGTTTTGCCTGATTAACTATTTTGCAGTGTTTCCTAAACTTGAAATTTTCAATGTAACAGAAAAAAAAAGATACGACGTCTTCTGCTCTCAGTCAAGACTGAAGTCTTGACAGGTCTCAAAGAGAATTCATTGCAAAATGCTAATTTCGAGCTGACCCGCGCGTAGTGCCAGCGGCGCTCTAATAAATGGATATAAGTAGTGAATAAAGTTCAATTTTTAATCACTATTTTGAAAATAAAACGTTGTCTCAGTGTGACCGACCCTAATACTCTAGATTTTAGCAAGTTCACTATAATGGCTTGTGTTGTTTGTATGCATGAAAGCACTGTGCTAGTTTAGTTTTCTGACTTGTGACAATTTTTTGCTTTTACTATGGTCTATGGTCGTGTTCGTCTAATTTGTCAAATCATATTGTCATGTCAAGTAACCAAGTATATACAAATTGTTTGTGAAGTTGCCATGACATGACATGATTTTGACTTGACTTGACTTGACTTGAAAAAAAATAAGGCGAACACGGCTTATAAAGCTTAGAAAAAAATATTAGTTAAATGAATATAATTACATTATATACACACAAATCTATATATTATAAAATGTAACCAGAATTCAAAGCAAAGCTGCTTCCAAAAAAATGTTTGTACAAATGTTGTTTTTTCAAAATGGCGTGCCTTTTTGTTGCATGGTGTTGCCAATGTCATAAGCAAAAAATAACAATATTTTTTATAATAATTAATGTTTTTTTTTCTCATTTCAGGGCTTACATCTCTTCACCCTACACGGATAAAAACATAAGAATGTTGTGATAAAGCTTTGCACAAACTATTTACAAAAATTAAGTACAATCTGTAATCTGTACTAAGGCTTTTTTACAATTACGGTCTCAGTCTTTTTCGTGTATTTGTCACCTTAGTTAGAAAAAAAGTTTTATTTTTAATTTCTGAGTTGGTAACACGTTGGCCCAAAAATGTGGCCAGAGGCGAAAAAGATGGAGACCATAGACTGTATGTTTCAAATAGAAACTAAACTAAGTTATAGAGGGCGCTAATAGTATGCACAATACTTAATACTTTAAGCTACTAGCGCCCTTGTCATTCTACTGCATCGAGAATATACCCTATTAGAGTAGTAGAAAACATATTTTATATTTATAAAACTTTCGACTTATAGTTGACTTGACTTGACTTACTTTTTGGTATTTTCGATTTTTTATACTATTTTATGGTAGTTCTGTTATTAAAAAAAATCACTTACATTTTTGTATATTATTCCATTTTTTTTCGTCTTAAAGACTTCTATTATGATTTTTTTTGGGTCGTACAGCGTACTTCTCTTAAAGGTATTTTCTCGATGGTCTACCGCTTCGAATATTGGCGTTAGTGTTTAGGATTCGCTAGAACCCACCTTTAGTAAGCGTTACGTTACCATTTTCTTTAAAAAAAAGGACGCTACCTCGATTGTGAAGGTGACTTTCCGATCTTTGTCGCAAGCGACCGCGACCGACAAAAATGGAAATAAAATGACACTTTATGACCTAGGCTATAGGGTTCATTTTCTATCGACATTGGTCTAGCGATTGCCGCCGGCTTTGTAGTGGCGTAGAGCAAAATGAAACCTATATAATAATAATAATAATAGCTCCCACACCGGTTTCGGTGACGGTGGCCGGTTTCATTGAAACTAGGCCAGCTACGCAGGAGTATTTTTTATAGTGCCCAAGTGTGTGCGCAGTACACAAGAGCACTCTCTATTCCTTTACTCTCATAACCCAGTGGGACGGCAGACCGACACGACCGGCGAGAGATCAGGCGCAGGACCGACTTTTCACATGCCCATCCGACGCATGGATCATCTTACTTGTCAGACAATCAGGTGATCAGCCTGCATTGTCCTAACCAAACTTGGAAATAACATGTTTCCAACGCGGGAATCGAACCCACGACCTCCGAGTCAAGAGCCGCGCTCTGTACCACTAGACCACGGAGGCGTCCGAAGGCAAAACCTCTAGGCTAGGTTTAGCCTAGGTCATAAAAGTGGCATTTTATTTGAATTTATGTCGGTCGAGGTCACTTGCCACGTTGATCGAAACGGTACCTTTAGACAATATTTTAGTTACCATATTTATTTTAAATTCTCGGTCTTTGACTTATAAACTTATGGACTTGACAAAACTGTGTAAAAATTAAAGATGTACTTACTTACAACTATGTTAAAAACATCACAAAATAGTTTATAAGAGGTCTAATTTCTTTGATATTATGTTATAATCCATAAGTGTCACTTGTACTATAAAAATGTATACTCTTTATGTCAAGCAAATTTTATTTATTTAGTAAATTAATACTTGTTAAGTTTTATTAGTATTTAGATATTTATGTTACTGTCTCTCTTATTTCTCGAAATATTTTATGTATTGTATCCTGTGGACTCGAATAATAATATACCCCGCGTTCCATTTGATGTTAAAAACGATCAAAACGCTCAAAATACCTCCTATTTTGAGTGTTTTGATCGTTTTTAACATCAAATGGAACGCGGGGTTTATAGACATTTAATTTAACATGACAAGATGGCGATAGTTCAAAATAAAATTTCGCGCCAAAAGCCAAAACCAACAAAAATTTTTTTCAACCATTTCTTTTCTTTTTAGTTTTAAGTGCTATAGCACAAATTGATGTTGTAATGTGCAATAAAAATAAAACACGCTTTAAGCTTCTATTAATTAGAAACTAAGCTGTATTTATTTGTTTCATGAAATGTATGAAACCATGTGAGATAACGTTTACATAATATTATTATGTTAAAAATATATATGAACGACGTTCGAAACTTAAAAAACTTTTCCGATAAATAAAAAAAATGTAAATCTGTTACTTAACAATGTATTTTAAGCTCAAAATGATTGTAATCGTGCAGAATATTTTGTAAATGTTGGTATTGTTTTATTTCTGTAATTTTATTTCATTATAATAAAATGTCTTTTTTTATTTATTCTGTATTTTATTCCTTAACAGTACTGTTCTACTGAAATATTTTAACGTACATCATTGTTTTTACCAAATTATCCCGCTAGATGTCGCGATTATTATCCTCATTAAATTTTTTCGACCTACCCACTAATTCTAAGCTTTTGCTTGCCACTACCCCCAATATTTTGTTTCAGTTCTTGTGAATTGACAAATTAATAGGGGTAGGCCATTTGTTTTAAGCGATGAAGACGAAGTACTAGGAGCGCATAACGTATGAAGGGGTGTTTGCGTTCAGTTTTTTCGACCTACCCACTAATTCAAGATTTTTTTGTGACTATCCCCTATATTCTGCCCCATTTCTTTTAAACTATAAAATACGGAACACAAAGTATGAAAAGGTTTTTGCTAATTCAAATTCCTGTAGGTAATTGTTTTTGACATACAACTCTTACCAAGAAAGGCAAAGAATAAAACACCGTTTAATATCACTTACTGTTCATTTATTGACTCCAGTATATAATATATTTACATATACAACGAAAAGCACTCAGATACCGCGAAAGCTATAGTGTACTACAGGCAACGTATATTAAAATCGCGGGCTCAAAGTGTTATGAAAAAGTATAAATATTTAAAAAATGTGCGCTAATAAAAAAAATATGGGTATATTTTTTATCAGTTCAACTCAACAGGGTCTAAAATGATTCGTATTTATAATATAAATATCTATTTAAATATACCAACCCTGTTTAAATAATTACGAATTTCCACCGAACGCATAGCGTAAAAAAATAGGAATTACGAAATTTCACCGATAGATGGTGCTCATCCGTAAATCGCGCTGTCGTTAATTTAACTTTTTAATATATTTTTTTTCGGAATGTGATTTTTTATAGAAATTCATCTTGAGCCCGCGAGAAACATGGCAGTGAGATAAATAATGAAAACTACAGCGTCCATATTGTTTCGATAATATTTTTACATAGTAGTAATACAGAACAAGTACATTTGGTATATTATGTGAATCTATTTTCTTAATTAAATTTTATACATCAGAGTAACATATGCAGTACTTTTTGTAAAGAATATTATGAGGAAAGTCAAGATTCAATAAATAAGCAAAGAAAAAAGAAACGGAAAATAAAAAAGTGTTGCAATCACAAAAAATTATAATTCAATACTATTTACATTGGACTACAAAATTGTTCGAAATATTATACCACGTGGTAACCCTAAAAGGTCGTTGTTATACGCTGCTTACATTCAAATCTAGTCCAGTTGTGTCAACAACAAAAATTGTTAAATTAAAAAATGTCAACTCATAAAAATAATGAAAAAAATACAGCGTACATATCATTTGCGCAATCAAGTACTTAGGAACTCAATCAACTGCACTTATAATTATCAACTTCGGCCAAAATAGTTAGACAATCTTTGCGACGTAGCCAATACAAAGTTATAAAATTAAAAAGGAATAACGTCACACTCATGTGACAGGTGTCAAAAAGTTCATCTCACTATTTTGGCGGGATTTCTACATAAAGCTGAATATAAAAGTTCAATATAACAATTATTACTTTATATAAATATTCATTATTGTGTCTCGCAAAAAAGTTTTTGGTCTAATTAGAAATTGTGCAGAGCAAATAGAAAAGGAATGTGCAAAGTATGAGAAAATTGGCTTAAAACACCCACAATTTAATTCTATTGTTGACCGACTTCCAAAAAGGAGGAGGTAATACGTTCGGCTGTATGTATCTTTTTTTTTTAATGTATGTTCAACGATTACTCAGCCGTTAGTGGTCCGATTTTCAAATTTTTTTTTTTTATATTATACTCTCTTACTAATAAAATATTCACACAGAATAACTAAAGACCCGCTTGAACTTGTCTGACACGTTGAAAAAGTCATACGACAGACACAGACAACGAATTTTAAATAGTAAAATGTGTAAATAAGTTTATTAATGAGAGTTAATATTTAGCAAAATCAACAAAGCCAAACCACCAGTCACAAAATTCCATTCAATTAATGTCCATATTTCTTGTAAAGTTTTGTCTCCTTTTTAGACCATAGATGAGTTGTTCATTTTACACTTATGGGTGTTTTATTTACTTTACTTTTGACCACTATCAACTCAAAAAAAGATCCACTAAATAGTCTTTAGTTTAGGTCTAAGTACTTAGTCTGGACTAAATTTAGGCAGTAATCTAGATTTGCGCATGGCAGTGCAGTAGCCAAGAAAAAAATACTATAAAACGCTTAGAGCCTTAAGCATAACCTAGTTAGCCCAATCTTTGACATGTGTGAGACCAAATATAAAAAAAATCAACTTAAATTTGGTTAGATTATTTATAATTATTAATACTATCTTACATTAATATATCACTAATGTATATGAGATCGGTTCATTTGTAAGCACCCAATTTTAAATATAACATACGGATGCCTTTATAAAGTAGTATGTTTAATATAATAATCTTTGCATCGTTTAACATTTTATACGAAAAAAAAAGTTTTGATAGCTGTCAGTCAAAATTGAACTGTCAAGTGGCGACAAATTTCATTTTATCATTTCAACGCCATTACAGGTTTACAAGGATATGTTGGTGCGTGAAAAATGTTTAAACTGTCGCACGAAAGTGTCTTAGATTCACTAGCAGACTCACCCAAGTACCAAAACAACCATTGTATGACTGTAAAGGCATAGAAACGTCAAAATGAAGCTCCTTACTCCTTCTTTTTAATAACTATATAACTTAGTGATTTGCCAATGTCAATACTGTTGAACCGACCCCTATAACATATGAATTAAAAATAAAATATCACACAAATATACTGGATTATATGGCGATGAACATAAAACTCGCTTAAAAAAAGACAGGGACTAAAACAAAGTTTGGAACGTCAATTTGACATTACCCCTTACCGATAAAAAAATTGTGATACTACAATGACGATAAAATACAATGTTATATTTACTTGTCATTCTAGAGACATTTCTAACATAACAGACAAGAACAAACTTTATCTTTTTTTTTTATATATAGCAGTCATTTGGTCGAATCTCTTATTTGATTGAACGACTAGCGAATTCATTGAATGAATCCAATAAATTTACAGTTAAAGACTTGACAAGTTTGCGTTTAGTTAGACGTTAAACGTTAATAAGATGAGTTTAGTCGCCAAATGAAATGGTTTCATTCAATGAATTCGCTAGTGAACCAATCAAATCACATATTCAACCAAATGCCTGCGACACACTATGCATCCTTTTATTAGTAAGGGGGTTTTTGTCTTAATCCCAATCTTTATTAACGGTTTATTTATTTGAACTTACTTTTTAGTTAGGATATAACAGTACTTTCTCTTAGTTTAATCTCATGATGGTGAAATAAAAAAGTAAGTCCAAAAACAATATTTTGTACACCACAAATGCTCGTGAAATACTAGCACATTGCTAGTAGCTTGAGGTAATGCTAGCAGTCTGCTAGCGAAGCGCTCGACGCTTCGTAAAAATGACCATAGACAATTGCCCTTTTTTGACCATAGACAATTTTTACCAAAAAAATGTTTTTTTTTTCAAACGGCACATAAATGCATAAAACCCCGGAGTAACAAAAAGCACCAGTACAAAATTTTTAAATGTGCGACCCAAAACACGGGTTGTAATTGTAAAAATGTAAAATTTCCAAAAAAAATGGTTTCCATAGGCCGGGCCCGATTGGAATGCTGTGTCAGTCAGTGTTGCGAGTGCGAAAAAATGTGTGTGTGACCAACAATATAAATACATTAATAATTTTCAAATAAATGTTTTTTGTAAACTTGTTTCTGAAATTGAAATCGGTTCATTTTTATAAATGAACCTTAACTAACTACTAACCTAGCCTTATGGCTACTTGCTCGGTATTCCATATCTTCACCTAGAATATTTTTTATTATTAAAAATGATTAAAAATGCTGCATTGTGATTATAAAAATCATCAATCATTGTAAAATATTAATTTACTTCCTTGCATTAACCGTTATAAAAAAGTTGCTTTCGCTGTATGTGAATGAAAAAATATGGCACCATTTTTACGTTGGTCACACTCACATGTCATGGTATACTTAACAACTAAAACGTGTATACGGTCCGTAACATATAACTATGTTGTGATATATTTTGTATACAGGCTTCTTATCGGACGACATTTGACGCTTAAATCTAGTTTGGCCTGCTTGCATAAAAAAAACTACTAAAGAAATAACATGGCAACACTTGACTTTCTTTTTTCATAAATGTCATTAATACTTTTTTCTGTTGTGTGGCAAAATTGGCCAAAACTTGACTGTGAATGTATATTATATTGTACTGTAAAGTGCTTTGCTTTAGCGTGTTGTAAAACTTATTATTATGGAAGACCATAAGGGTAATGGAATTAAAATGCCATCCGATAAGGAGCCTTGTGTATATGACGATAAGGTACTTAGTTTCTATTGATATCACACAGATTATAAAAGTTGTCGCGGCGATCGCCGATATTGTCTATAGCAATGTCAGTGCCGGACGGCACGGCGAAAAAAAGTATAAATGTCAAAATGACGTAACAAAATTACTGTCAAATTGACTTCGATAATCTGTGTCACGTTAATAAATACAGTAATACTAGATACATTTTAACGCTAGTCGATTATTACATATTGACTTCTCACTGGTGATTTTCAAATAGAGAACTTTCATCCGGTAAATTCAAAATTCGAAGCCATAGACAATACTTTTTATCTATTCAAAAACCACCAGAGACGCTTACCCTAAGACATATACTCGAATAAATATATATATTTAAGTATAAAATTAAAAAAGAAACAACTTTATGCTTCGTATAACGTCTAGCGTCTGGCAACACTGCCCAATAAATAATAGTACTAGCAATACATAAGTTCCCTCCTCGCGTAGACTAGTAGCACTCGGTGATCTTACCTGCGGGCGAACTCCGTCTTTATGGCTGTGGAAATAAAGGTCATATTTCATTAACTGTGTAACATATTATGTTTCTATAATGTAGTGCAGCTACGAAAAAGTAATGCAGTTTTATCTCTGGCCGCTCGAAAAAAAAGACGCCACCGGTCAATCCCCTTTGTGGAATGAATTTGTATTAGTTTACTTAAATCCATACTAATATTATAAATTCGGAAATGTGTATGTCTGTAACCTCTTCACGTCCAAACCGCTGAACCGAATTTGCTGAAATTTGGTATGGAGATACTCTTTTATCAAGAAGTCATAAAAATATGTTGGGAAATCTTATAAACAACATTAATATCAGGATTCGGGATCATCATCACATCAGATAGTCTGCAATCAGCTGCCACAAGAATATGCACTTAATCATCTCACCACACGGTTTAAATCACCTTGTCACTACACACCAGCCTGCTACAGCAATATCCACCTACCCCGCTGCCACTGCAAAATGCACCTTATCACTGTGGTACAGGGTTCAACTCACCGTCCAGTATCTCCCGCTTCATCTGTGCGACCTGCGTCCGCAGCTCCCGTAGGACGTCCTGTTTGAAGGCGTCCCACTCCGCGGCGGATACGCAGCCCTCTGCCGCTGCGACGGTTCCGTTCACTTGCTGGAATGAGATAAAAGTAAAAATAAAAGTTGTATAAATTGTACCGTCGAAGTTTATTCCTACGCAGTTGACAGGCCAATGTAATTTGGTTGGATCATGTCAGTTCAAAGTTAATTGTCATGTGTCAGCTGGCTGACATAATCTTACCAAACTAAGCAATCTAAGGTCTGTCAATTGCCTATGACTCAATTTCTTCAATGGTGCATAGGATGCTTTTTATCCCGGCAAAATGTACGGTTCCCCCGTGACAAACGAATATACAACGTGAAATTTTAGTGGTTGTTTTCCCGCAGCAGAACGATTTACCTATAGTAGTACTATCGAACCATGCATGTTATTTTTTGAAAATAAAGAATATTTTGTATGACGTACTACGAAAACTTTATGCCGATAGGCGCGAGTTACTATGGACCCGACCGATTTTTTTTTTTTTTAACAAAAAAAACTTTACAAATCTACTGTACTACTAAGATAGAATCATTTTACTGCGGGAAAACAACCATTAAAATTTCACACTGTATATTTCCAATAACCTTGAGTATGGTCTCCTCGCTGGCGGAGCCGAACCGCTTGCGCACGGAGCGCGGCGACGCCGGCTGCTGCTGCGGCGATTCCGAGTTCGCTGGAAATCACATCAAAAAGATTTCATCAAAATGTGTTCAGTCTATGTGTGGAGCAGTAACTAGTAGTAATAGTTAATTTTAAGTTTAGCATGTTTGTTATACATTCTATAACGGCCCGGCCGCACCTGCGTCTATCGTCCGAAGCTTCGTGCAATGAGACGATACTATTGGACGATACACGCAGATCGTCCAATAGTATCGGTTTTAGCGCGAAGCACTACGCATATGCGGCCGCGGCATAATAGATATTTATAATAGAAATCTACTACAGCTCGACAAGGCTTTATATGAACGTGGCGAGAAAAGGAACTAACGCTTAACTATCATACAAAAACGTCATTTTTGACAGTTCTCCTTTACCAGCAGCGCCACCACATTCATTTAAACTTTAAAGCCTTGTAGCACTTTAATAATTATTAATTATTATTACAAACAATATAGTGCGACTTATAGTATTATATATCTTCACCGACAGATGGGACTCTCCTCTGCTACATAGGTGGATTACGATTCACTGTGTTTAATATATAGTTAAAATATTATGTAATTTTACTAACAATAGGTTAAGAATAAATTGTTACTAACACCTATGGATGAATAATCTGAAATAAATTATTATTATTATTATTATTATTATAGTACTAGCATAATAATTATACATAATATACAATGCGTTTTAATATGGCATATCTATACTACTATTATAAAGAGGAAAGATTTGATTTTTTGTTTGTTTGTTTGTTTGTTTGAGTCGAATAGGCTCCGAAACTACTGGACCGATTTGAAAAATTCTTTTGCTATTGGAATCTTACATTATTTCTGCTGAACATAGGCTACATTTTATTTTGGAAAAAAGTAGGGTTCCGTAAGATATTTGAGTTTTTCGGACGCAAGGTGTAAAAAATCAGCTAGAAAAGTTACTTATTTTGCGTACGCTGCCTAAACTATAAAAGATAGAACCATAAAATGTTCTAAGTAATTGTAGATCTTATAAATATCTACAAAAAAGTCCGCGACACACTATACCTATCTATGTCGAGTGAGGCACAATAACCATTTATTTATTTAAAAATCTTGATTTTTTTTTTGACTAAATTGAAACGGATATATTTTACTCACGCTATTAATCCTTATCAAAATAAATTATTTTATCACTAAGTACAGTTTATGTAGATAATATTTGGTCTTTGAATGATTAAAATTGGACGTTTGGTTTTGAAATTATGGCGAAATTAAAATATTACGATAGTGGGCGTCACCAAAGCGCGTGCGGGAGGAAGACAATATTCTGTTGTAGAAATGAAAATTCTGTACATAAAAGATATGAAATGACACCCGAAATTACACCTTTGTCACTACATCGCTAGAGAAGCCAAAAATGTGGTTAGTTTTTTGTCTGTCTGTCTGTCTGTCACTCTTTCTGTCTGTCTGTATGTTTGTTCCAGCATCACACGAAAAATACTGATCCGATTTGAATGTGGTTTTCGCAGATATATTTATCTTCTTCCAACTTAACATCTGGTGTATAAATATTTTTTCCCCCACTCCTCTAAGGGGACAAAAGAGGGGGTCAGATTTTGTATCAAACATTTTTCTTTAACACGAAAACTACTGATCCGATTTGCATACGGTTTTCACAGATTTGCATACGGTTTTCACAGTATATTATATTTGTCTTCTTCCAACTCAACATCTGGTGTATAAAAATCCTCCCCCCCCTCCCCTCTCAACCCTCTCTGGGGACCAAAGAGGGGTCAGATTTTGTATACAACTTTTTTCTTTAGTGGACTTACTTCATATTAGGTATTAACTGTGTTTTTCAACTTAACATCTGGTGTATGATTCCCCCCCACACCCTCTTAGGGGACAAAAGAGGGGGTAAAACATGTATCAACTGATGATGTAGAAAATATACTTTAAATGGCAAAACAACGTTTGCCGGGACAGCTAGTTAGCACTATAAAAATAGTTAACATAAGAGATATACAATACTTGTCTAAAAATTTATTTGCAAAGCTTT
The DNA here is from genome assembly GCA_905404155.3 of Plebejus argus. NCBI lineage: Eukaryota > Metazoa > Arthropoda > Insecta > Lepidoptera > Lycaenidae > Plebejus > Plebejus argus. The sequence goes on along the minus strand of FR989948.1, from coordinate 6,723,418 downwards.
TTTCTATATTATATTATTATTAAAATATTAGACACATTATGATATAATAATAAAATGCGAATGCGTCCAACTAACATTGAAAAGCAATATTCTAGAGCATAAATATTATTCCAATAATTATGAATAACCCCCTGTAAAAGTATTTTTAAAGTTATTCCCAATCAATTTCAAATCACCCCCACTTTTCACCTTATTTATTTTAAATTGCCCCCATTTTAATCTATATGTATTATTGCTATGATAATATTAAATCCGTGCATCCGTTGTTTGATGGCCATAGCACAAGTTATTACTTAGCGTGGTTTCTTTAAAAATAAATACCATAATCTCGCTTATTATGAGTTCCCTCAAGTGTTACATACCTCGCCTAATATGACTGTTAACAGGATGAATATGAATAGATTCGTTCTGTGTACAGTCATATTTTGGTACAGCACTTTTTAATTTAACAAATTACCCCATTCATATATTCAGATCTACCCCACTTTTCACCGATATATTGAATTTCCCTCTTTACCCATTCATTCAGAATAACCCCACTCTTAACCGACATATTTTTATACTTACACCATTTATTCATAATAACCCCACTTTTTATTAACAATCAACATATTTCTAAACTACACCATAATTCAGAATAACCCCACTGTTTTCCAACATATTTCAAATCACCCCCTTCATTCTGAGTAACCCCTTTTATAAAAAGCAACATAGCATTACATGTAGCGGCACCATTACATGAGGCGGCGAGGCGGTGCGGCAGCGTCGCTGATCGCTCCCAGGTCTTCATAGGGGTGTTGTTGACGGAGTTGTCCGCTGATGACTCCTGGAAGGTAATTGTATTATTAGTACATTACTAAGTGTTAGTGCTCATAACACAGCGCGTTGCATTTTTACCCAAATACGGCGAAACAAAAAGGAAGATAATGATTTTGATCTGTACTTATTTTGTATGTGGCTGTGGATGCTCATCTGTTTACTCATGACTACCGACTACGTGACGCCACATTAAAATGGCTCAAGCATCCAGGAGACTTAAGTAAAGAATAAAAAAATAATCGTAATGTGAGGTATCAAATAAAATACTTTAAATATGCAAATATTCGTAATAGTCGCGATAAAGTTTTATTAAACAAATCAAATGGATAGCAGCAGTATTATTAATATATCTAAGTGTATGTTCCCACCTCAGCGCGATCCAGATGCGCGCGGCGTCGCGCCAGCGTGCGCTGCATCTCGTGCATCATGCAGTGCAGGGTGCCGCGCGCGCCGCCGCTGCCGCCTGATGATGAAGAGCCTCCCGAGTGCTCGCCGCCCGGCGGAGACGCCGCCTCGGTCGCGCCGCTCGCGGGGGTTACGCCGGCCTGGAATATAAGAAATGAATAACTTTACTTTCTAGACCCGACAATAAAGGAGGGGTTACAAGGTTGACGCATTTGTCTATTTCTTGATTAATTATTTACCCTTTCGTTTCCTACAATAAAAAAGATTTTATTCAAGAACAATAATACTTTGTACTGTATGGATAAATAATGAATTAATGACAGGGATATTTCGAATAAAAAGGGGTATTTCTGAATAAACGACTTTTTATGCCTTATAGAGCAACGTGATCTTACCCGTTGCTGTCTCATCAATCTAGCCTGCTGCAGTTGCGCAGTGAAGCCCGAGTGATCGATGGGCTGTACTTTGTATTTCATCGTAAGGGGTATTTCCGAATAAAAATTTAATTTTTCAAAAACACCCCTTGTGTTTCTGAAAAAAGACGTAGTCTTCCCGCAACTGTCTCTTATGTCTCGCCTACTGTACTGTGTCGCTTTGCAGCGAAGCCCGAGTAATCGGCGGGCTGCTATCTTGTATTTAATTAAAAGGGGTGTACCCGAATATAAAGGGGTTCTTTCTAATAAAGATATAATCTTACCCGCTGCTGTCTCTTCAGTCTAGCCTGTTGGAGGTGCGCGGCAAACTACAATTCATCGGCGGGCTGCTACTTTGTATTCTATTGAAAGGGGTGTTTCCGAAAAAGGGGTTTTTCTGAATAAAAGATTCTGAAACAGTAATCAGTTAATGACGTAGTCTTACCCGCTGCTACCTCTTCAATCTCGCCTGCTGCAAGCTCGAGTCAACAGCATACTTTGCACTACATTGAATAAACGTTTTTCTATGCTATTAGCCATATAGAGCAACTTGATCTTACCCGCTGCTGCCTCTTCAGTCTCGCCTGCTGCAGCTGCGCGGCGAAGCCCGAGTCAGCAGCTGGCTGGGGGGGCGGCGGCGGCGGGGGCGGTCCGGCCGCGGGGGCCGGGGTGGGGGCGGGAGCGGTGGGGGCCGCGCCAGGAGGCGGCGGCGGTGGCGGAGGCGCGGGGGCCGGTGTGGGCGCGGCTGGGGGTTGTTGTTGCTGGAATGATGAAAGTTTTTGTTATAAAATATAATTTTCAATTTTGGCTGAACCGATTTGGCTAATTTTTAACTTAAAATATTCGTGGTTGTACCGCACAAAACTTACCTGAAGTAAGGTTTGTACGGTGCGAAAACATGAAAAGATTGCGCCGGTAATCTCGCTTATTCAGATTTACACTATGTTTACCGACATATCAAAATATATCGGTAAATATAAATATTATATTCATAAATCTTCGGTTGCCTGCACAATGGACGGATCAATAGTGTACTTTCGGAGCCGTTGTCCCCAGAGGCAAAAAAATTGTATAGTTATTTGGATCTGTCCCTTGTGTAGGGGAAACTGTGTTCACCTATGAGGCTGACATTAACACTGAGTGTTAAAAGCCTCTATAAAATAAAAAGATAAAAAAAATCATAAATTACCCCTTACTTTTTGCTGATATATTTCAAATTACCGTTCACTCAGAAAAACCCCACCCTACATAATAATGAATTAATATACTGTCTTACCATTGGTGGCGGCTGCGGCGCGGCGGGCGGTGTAGGCGGAGCTACGGGGCCCTGAAACAACACGTGTTTTTAGGGTTCCGTACCCAAAGGGTAAAAACAGGACCCTATTACTAAGACTTCGTTGTCTGTCCGTCTGTCCGTCCGTCCGTCTGTCCGTCTGTCTGTATGTCTCCAGGCTATATCTCAAGAACCGCTATAGCTAGACTTCTGAAATTTTCACAGATTGTGTATATCTGTTGCCGCTATAACAACAAATACTAAAAATAAAATAAAGTTAACTTTTAAGGGGGGCTCCCAAACAAGAAACGTGATTTTTTGGCCTTTTCTGCTCGTAATCAATAATGGTAACAGCTACGCACTTGAAATTTTCACAAAATCCTTAATTGTATTTGTACTTTAATAATTAATATTAAAATAAAGTAAATATTTAAGGGGGGCTCCCATACAAAAAACACAATTTTTTGTCTCCTTTGCTCTATAACGGTACGGAACCCTTCGTGCGCGAGTCCGACTCGCACTTGGCCGATTATTATATTTTTATTGCTTATTTTCCTAAATTATATGTTTTTTTACTATACATTTAGGGCATGATATATTCAGGTTTATATAAAGTTGTTTAGGCAGAAAAATTATTTTAAAAATAACATTGAGAAGTTTATAACAATACACGCACTACGCAGTAACAGGTGATTTGAAGCTTAGGCAAACACTTAATTAACCGACTTCAAAAAAAGGAGGTTATCAATTCGACGCGTATGTATGTAAATATATTTCCAGAACTGCCCAGTTTTTGTTTATGTTAATATATAATAACAGCTTCTGAACAAATGTGCCAAATTTCAAAAGTGTATGTATGTATTTTTGTATGTATGTATGTATGTTTTTATGTTTGTTCACACATATCTCCGGAACTACAAGTCCGATTTAAGTGATTCTTTTTTTATTGTACTAGGTATTGTTCAACTTAGGGAATAGTCCAAGTTTCATCAAAATCGGTTCAGTAGTTTTGGAGATAGGAAGTTTTAACTCTCAATTACGTACAACTTTGAAGTCGGTTTTATCTTTTTAAAATACAGTTATTTTTATTGTGTCGTCAATTTTTTCAATGGCTTACAAATCGCGTCAGTGGCCGTTCGCTTATTATTACGTCACGCCAATTCCGACATTTTTCAAACATCCCCCTTTTTATCATACCATAAATATCATTTTGTAACAACTGAAAACACGAGTGGATGAAGTGAACATAAGAGCAATTTTTCCGCCGGTTTTACACAAGGCCGTCATACTCACATTAGGCGCGGGTAGGTTCTGGTGCGGCGGCACGGGCGGCGGCGCCGGCGCAGACAGCGTCATGTTTGGAGGCATCGGCGCGCTGAAACATAATGACAATAATATAATCAATACAAAATTAATATAACGACAAAACAACCTCCTACTCAAGAGACAGACAGTCAAACTTATACCACATCTTTTGCTCGGGGGTTAAAAAGAGTGAATCGCTAAGGCACTGGTCAATGAGTAATGTGCATCCCAAAAAACGTCAGTTAGGTATTGGTACACCGTACAGCTACTATCATCGATATAGCGATACAACACTAACCTGCTGGTGCGATGGTGTCCCGGGTGCGACGCTGGCGGGTGCGGCGCGTGCGGCAGCGTGTGCACGCCGTGCGGCGGCGGCGCTGGCGGCGCAGGCGCGGGGGCGGGCTGCTGATTATGAAATAACCATTAGTATAAATTATGAAAGGTAGTGGTCCGAGACTATCACCTTGAGGTACACCTCTAGACTAAGTATCATGTTTAAACAGCAGTGGTCGAAGAATTCATGTTCAAAGTCAACTAGCCCAGAGTTTATAGATTTTTTTCAACACGCACGAATGTTCTATGTATTGTTAAATAGATCGATCTAGATTCTAGATGTTTGTTTATATGTTACTGTTGAATAACTGAGTGGTACCTGATGGTGATGATGCGGCGTGTGGTACTGCGCAGGTTGATGCGCCGGCTGATGTGCAGGCTGGTGAGTAGGCTGATGCGTAGGTTGATCCGCAGGTTGATGCCTAGGTTATTGCTTTTGAGAAAGACATTGGTAATATCCTACTTGGTGATGATGATGCGGCGCGTGATACTGCGCAGGTTGGTGCGCAGGCTGGTGGGCAGGCTGATGCGCGGGCTGATGCACAGGTTGGAGCGCAGGTTGATGTGCAGGTTGATGCGCAGGTTGGAGCGCAGGCTGGTGAGCAGGCTGATGTGCCGGCTGATGTTGCTGGTACTGGTGGGGCGCGTGGTACTGAGGCTGTTGAAGCATGGCCGCATCCTCGCGTGTCATCGTTCTGAAAAGTTATTAGAATTATAAATAACAGAAAAGCAGCTAAATTTAAAACCTAGCTACCCTGAAGCTGTTGATGGGATCAGTGGTGCTGACAAAATTGCAAATCTTTTCAGAGATCAGTTTAAAGTTGACACTTTAAACTGATCTCTGAAAAGATTTGCAATTTTGTCAGCACCATTGGGCCCATCATCAGACTTTGTGTACAATACTGAGATAAGTCGTGACCTTAAATTTACTATAAGTAGTAAAACTGTAGCGAAGACGATTAAAAACATGGCTACAGGGAAATCGCCTGGTCACGACGGTCTCAGTATTGAGCACCTAAGATACGCGGGCAAACATATGTCAAGAGTTCTGGCATTACTGTTTAATATCTGCATTGTCCATAGCTACTTACCTGCTGATTTAATTAGGACTACGGTTGTGCCAGTTCCTAAAAATCGCAGTGGTGACGTTTCTGACAGATCGAATTATAGGCCAATATCTTTAGCAACAACGATAGCTAAAATATTTGACAGTGTGCTTAGCTCCATATTAGAACAACATTGTAGTCTCCATGATGGTCAGCACGGGTTCAGGCGTGGACTGTCAACGGAGACCGCAATAATGAGTCTAAAACACACTGTCAAATATTACACGAGCAGGCGTACACCTGTGTACGCCTGTTTCCTCGACCTCAGCAAGGCTTTCGATCTTGTCTCCTACGACATCTTGTGGCGAAAACTGGAAACTCTAAGTTTGCCAGACGGTTTCACCGACCTGCTTAAATTTTGGTATTGTAACCAGGTAAACTATGTGAGATGGGCTGACAAATATTCCGAACCGTACAGGATGGAGTGCGGGGTGAGGCAGGGGGGGCAGACCTCGACCCGGCTCTTCAACCTGTACGTGGATTCACTGATACGGGAGCTCAGCAGTACTCGTGTCGGTTGCCATATCGGAAACGTGTGCGTCAACAATATTAGCTACGCGGACGACATGGTACTGCTGGCGCCCTCTGTCGGTGCATTGAGAACATTACTCGGTGTTTGTGAAAAATACGCTGTCTCACATGGTTTGCTTTACAACACCAAAAAATCACAGTACATGGTCTTTAAGGCCGGCAGCAAATGTCCCAATATTATTCCCCCTATACACCTTAATAATGAACCTCTAGAGAGAGTGTACACTTTTAAATATCTTGGACATTTCGTGACTGACGGCCTTCGAGACGATGTAGACCTCGAAAGAGAGCGTAGGGCATTGTCTGTTATGGCAAATATGTTGGTGCATAGATTTGGTCGCTGCACGGACGCCGTAAAAATTACCCTTTTTAAGGCTTACTGCACCTCTTTTTATACCTGCAGCTTATGGACCAACTACACCAATAAAACATACAATGCTCTACGCATTCAATATAATAATGCTTTTAGAGCACTGTTGCGGCTGCCGCGTTTCTGTAGTGCCTCAGCGATGTTTGCTTTTGCGGATGTAGATAGTTTTGAAGCTATACTTCGCAAAAGGACTGCATCGCTATTGGCCAGGGTTCGCGGCAGCAGCCACAGTGTCCTGAGAGAGATAGTCGACAGCGGGGATTGTCCTCTGATCGACTCTATGATAAATAGGACTAAATCACTTTTTAGAATAGAATACTAACATAGCGATAAGTCTTTTTTTACTAACAATTTTATGGATCTGAGTAATCTGAAATAAACATATTTTATTTTATTTTATTTTTATTTATTTTATTTTAAATTACAAGATAGGCGAAAAGAAAACGTAATAAGTTAGTTGGAACGTTCTGTTCTAACAGAAATAACAAGAAAACGAAAACAACTATTGTTTCCAGTGCAGTGGTAACAGAGGTAAAGGATCTTATAGTCATTAAAGTTTCTGTGGATTTAGACATTGTTATTTGATACAGAAGTTTTTACAACAATAGATGCATTTGTGTCGCAGTCATGCCAGATTCAGAAATCAGAATACTTTATTGATTTCATTGATTCTGATTCGATATTTGCAAATGAGAGATGAATGGGAATTGTGACAATTCCCCTCTTTTAATCTCTATATTGGGCTTAATAGGGAAATTACCCACCTATAACCCATATCCTCATCGTAATGCGTGTTATTGTGACCGTTGTAGGGCACAGGCGGGTTGGGAGGCTGCGGAGGCGGCGGCGCAGTGTTGTTCACAGTCTTATTCGCTAGGATCTGAAATTGGAAAGCATACGTTAGATACCAATGAAGAAGTATGAGATACCTGGGCCTGTAGACAAGTGGCTAACGCTAACGCTAGCGCTACAAAATGTATGCGATTTGACATAAGTCATCGCTTCGCTAGCGAATACTAATGTCAAATCCATACATTTTGTAGCGTTAGCGTTTTGCCACTTGTCTACGGGGGCTGAACAGAAAGTATAAACGTATCGTTTCTGGTTCCTTTGACTGAAGCACATTGCTATCGTGACCACACCTACCGAGTAGAGATGCAAGACAGTGCCCTCGGCCAATCGTTCAGTGCACTCGGCCAATTTGATTAGCTCTTTGATAATTTCACTCTCATATATCGCCATTCTACTCGATAGGTGTAATCAAGTCATAAAGGTGCACAATAGAAGTGCTTTAGCATTATTTTCGTGCGCGAGTCAAGGTAGTTTTGAATTTAAGCACTGTGTTACATTTTATTCGTTAACAGTCGTTTGGATTTTGCCCTGTAGCTCATTCTGTACTAAGGCACAGTTCATTTTCAACCGACATTGGTCTAACGGTCCATGCCACTGCTGTTTTGCAGTGGTGTAGAGCAAAATGAACCCTATAGCCTAAGTCATAAAGTGGCATTTTATTTTAATTTATGACGGTCGTGATCGCTTGCTTGTCTGCATTCTGCAATGCATCACCTCTCGCTTGAATCGCATCCTGCACTGTTAACCTTTGAAAGTTTTTTCTTGTTTCAGATTTAGGTCCAATTTCGTCAACGACTGTTAAAGTCGGTGCTCGAATTAGTATCACGTTTCCTCTGTCATTTTTCATATGAATGAAAGAGAAGACATAACAAATTAATAGGCTGTTAACAAAGACGTTAGTGAAAATGTGGCTTAGGGCCAATGTCACCAACGTCTGTTATTGTTAACACCTTGTTAAAATGTGTTAAAATGTCATGTCTTCTCTTTCATTCATAATATTATGAAAAACGAAAGAGGTAACGTGATACTAATTCCAGCGTTAACTTTAACAGTCGCTGGCGAAATAGGACCTTATCATTTGAAAATTAATTTTATCCTCTCCTACCTCGAGTGTATGCATCATAGCTCTCGCGAAGCTATCAGCATCCTCTCTGCATGAGAAGTTGAGGCCGTACACGTGTCGCGCGTCCCTCCACTGGTGGAAGGTCGCCGTCGCCTGGTTGTATTTCAACCCACGGACGATACCGCAGTTGATCACCACCTTAAAGATTTATAAGATAAGATTAATCGGGGTAATTTAACATCCTAGACACAGAAATTCGTTTACAGCGCGAAAACCGTTAATTTTTCGGAATTAAATGTAGACTATATTGTCCTTTTCCTGTTATACTTCAGTTTAAATCCCGAGAAAGGACATAGCCTACTTTTTACAAATACCAAATTTCGTCTAAATCCGTTCAGCGGTTAAGTGGTAACGGAAAGACAGACATGACACACTTTCACATTTGTAATATACTGCGTGACTGGTGAGACATGTTCAATACTCGAGGACGTGATATTTGGCTATTATATTAGTTGAAAAAAAATAATATAAAAAAATAATATCGATTAATCACTGAGTAAACGTAGCTTAAAGTTAAATAATTATTTACCCAACGCATGGACACCGCGAGTGGGAGGGGTAGTTGTGTGGTGTTTCTTTGGTAGCGCACGCCTCTGCACCGGCCGCATAGTATGCCTACTTGTCTAGCCGCGTAATTTACTTAGTATCCATGATTCATTTATTTTTGGGAAATTCGGAAAAAAATTAAGTACCTAATTTTATTACATAATCATAATTAGAATCGAGTACAGAGTACTCTCCTTAAGTATTGGTACTGTCTCACCAGTCATGTTGTATAAGTATAGATTCTCGACAACAGACCCCCAGAACTATCTTTATTATCTGCCTATCTTCTTTGCCCTTGACATGACGTGTCCCAATTCCTCTATCCTAAGATAATTTGTGACCTACTTTGCAAAGATTTAAATTGTGAAGAACACATCAAATACATAATAATATATTCCAGTAAATAGTAATTAAGCTAACATATCGTTTGCGCTTAATATTTGCATTTCATGCTAGTATTAAGTTTAGACGACTTTAAAAAAGTTTATCTAAAAACGAAATAACTTTAGCCTCAGCCTAATTCGATTCAGATTAGGCAACTAAAGTGTTCTTGTAAGTCGTAGATTTAAATACATCTGCCATTAACATTAAGTTTCGTCAATAATTCTAAGCCTTCGTTAAGTGCTTATCCATAATCCCATAGCTTTCGTCCTTATCTCATGGTCATTTAGCTTTCTCCCCACAACCTTAAAGATTTTGCGCTGGATGTGAAAAATGAGTTAAACGTTGAAGAGGTCCATAGCTGCTCATTAATCCATCCCTCCCTACCTAGCTTTAGCTTTGGACACCAATATACTGTTCCAAGGATCCTTACCTCATGGTCGTTCAGCTTCCTCCCCACCACCCTGAAGGTGTTGTGCTGCGTGTGATGGTAGATGTGGACCTTGGACAGGCCGGAGCTGGTGCCGGACGGCACCCATCTCTTGAGGCCGTCGTCGTAGACCATGACGGACGCGCGCGCGCTGCTTATCGATTGCTCGCTGTGAACAAAGAGAGACGTTAGAGCTTGACATTTTTGTATTATACTGGAGTTACTTAGGACAGTGTTTCCTAATACATATCTTTACCCAAATGATCTATGAAAAACACAGATTCTTGTATCATAGACTACGACACATAACCCCTTAGTGAAACTCATAGCCGTAGCTTGGGTCATCATTCATCAAGGAAACATAGAAGTATTTATTAATTATTACTACTTGCTAAACTAAGAGAAAAGTAAAAAAAAACTGCATTTTCATCTATAAATGGGTTTTGATTTTTAGCAGGCCTGATGCTTAAATTGCTTTTTGTATTCTTCCTTTTTTAGGATTTTTTTATTTTCTCTGGTCGTTACAATTAAATAAATTGGTCAGTGTGGACGTGATCAAGACAATGTTTATTTTAATTTACGAAATGGACACATCCCACATAGCAACATCGCAAAATCCATTTCTCAACCCAATTGTTACTATCAAGGCATTCGTAGGCAGACGTGGGTAGACTATCATACGGGCATTACTTAACATACCACCATAAACAAAGAAAAAGTGGGCGAGATACACCTTAAAGGTTAACACGTACTACGTAGGTTTGATTGAAAAGTATGGTCCACTTTTCTATGATGTCATTTTTATCTTAAAGTTATTTGTTAGGTAAAAAAATATAGGCGTCTATTGAGTATTGACAGAGATAACGTTACTGATATACAATTAGAATAAAAATGGACCTTACATTGGTCCTTGTGCAACCCCTAAGTTTTTAGTCAAAAATTGAATGAAGTTTGCTTTTATATTATATGTTGCTTATAAGATCAGCTAATACTATCTAGTATCTAGGCACTCTCTCTCTCTCTTTAAAAAAAAGGAAAGAGAGAGAGAGCTATTCGTGATGCTGATGATTTGTTGGCTAACGTCTAAGTTACCAACGCGACCTTACGCGGCCCACGTCAAAGTAGGGGTGTCAACTTTTACTTTTTTATCTCAATTAACAAATCACTGATTGACCTACTGATTATTGTACATTGTGTTTCAAGTAATCTAGTAATATTATAAATGCTAAAATGCGTCTGTCTGTCTGTTTATTACCTTTTCATGTTGCTAAAATTTAGTACGCACTACGCAGATATGTACTGTGAATCCCGGGAAAGGATATGGGATATTTTTTATCCCCGAAAACTGTACGCTTCCCGAGCGCGATAAACGAATTTAGACGCATCGAAATTGCGAGCATCATCTAGGACAGAGGTTCCCAAACTTATATGTATCACGCCTCCCTAATGAACATGCTTAGTGCTTACGCCTCCCTTCGGCCCAGGGCCCAGCAAGTAGTAGCAAGTGGGCTCGCCAAGCTATTGTAAAATAAAATAATAAAGACCAAAAATACATTTTCAGATGTTTCATTATAAAAATATGTTTTTACATACTTACTTCTAACCCAAAATTGACGATTTTATAATTCTTTGTTATACTTGAAATCAAGCTCCGAATTGTTTCATTTTCTAAAACTAAATACTACATTATATTTCCAAGAATCCGATCTGAGCAAAAAAACGATATCATAAAAATTTTTCGATAGAAAAAATCGCAATTCGCAAAGATGCATCTAATTTTCACGAATTTTTCATACATCATTGCCATAACCGTGCATTAAACTCAGTTAATATTTTAACACATTGTAAAAATTCTATCATTGAGAAAACGACCTGGCGGATTTTTAAAATGTTGTATATTTATCGAGTTATTGAGAAGGACAATGTTTGATTTTTTGAGTTAGTCGCCCTCTTCAGGAAGAATCAATGTGACGGATGAGCTTGCATGTTTTTGACAAGATTTCCAATTCGCGTACGTCGCGGGAATGCACGGGCATCGGACTCTGGAGTAAAACCGCCACCGGCGCGGGCGCCCGCGCCCCCCTCATCATGTCTTCGCGCCTCCCTAGTGGGGCGCGCCCCCTAGTTTGAAAATCAATGATCTAGGACTTTTATTAAGGTGACGCCTTGATAATTTGGCTGTAGCGATGTCCATTTTTCTCAGCAATGACTAAAGCCAAGAAATTAAAGTTCACTGTCAGTATTCATCATCTCTTTGTCTTTGAATTACCCATAGCATAACACGATTGGTCAACTTTTATAACACAGAATAATCAATCAAAAAGACCTCTGTAAAAAAAGGGATTCCTATTTTGCCAATAGAGGAGAGTGATATAAGCTTCCAAAATTTGTACATAAATTGGTTCTAGTATACACTTTAATATTTTGTCCATAGCTTATATGAAATGTATTTATGGTTTTTAAATTACGCGACAAAAACCATTTTGTCGCTACGCCCTTTCCATTTTTGCTGTTCCATTGCTTGTTTTCTATGAGAGGCCGGGCCAGCATCGCATAGAAAACAAGCAATCTAAAACACATCCAACACGGTTTTTTACTTTAACATGGCGTCACCTTAAAGTCGCATCCCTAATCGTTACGCAAGTAGAGCGCCTGCAGTGAAAGTCATCTGGCTGATGACTTAACAAAAACACTGAGGTCAGAGAAAGGGACGCAGTATCCCTAAAAGGGCTAAGACTGGAGAAAGCAAAAGCTTTAGGACTACTTATCCATACTAATAGTATAAATACGAAAGTGTTCCTGTCTGTCACCAAAGAAAGGTACCATTCCGATCAACGCGCAATCGACCAAGACCGACAAAAATTGAAATAAAATGTCCTAGGCATTTAATTTTCTACCGACATTGGTCATAAGTCATAAGTCATAACTCGTAGCGATCCATGCCGCCGCCGCTATGTAGTGGCGTAAAGCAAAATGAAACCTATATCCCAGGTCATAAAGTGGCATTTTATTTAATTTTTTGTCGGTCGCGAATACCTTTAGGTACCATTTTTCCTTGCATGTTGCATTGTTCACTGACGTATAAGAACCATTTTTGGATATCATTGTATGCATTCTACGAATTCATAGTACATATACTTGGTACTTGTATATTATTATTGAAACCTGATTACCACACTGGTTTAGGTACATCCATACTAATAAATGCGAAAGTGTGTCTGTCTGTCTGTAACCCCTAAACCGCTGAACCAATTTTGTTGAAAGGCAAGTTCTATCAGAGAAGTTGATTCCTAGGCAGATGGGGGACCATTTTTTTTTTGCGACGGGAAATGCATTGAGGCATCCCGGGGGAATTGGGGACTCCCCCACGGGTATGTGGGGCTCGCTGCGACCGTAAGGATGGTAAGTGACCGCAGCCCTACCCACTAAAACCCGTCGGTACTCTTCACCTTCCCGTTGCCGAGTCGCGAGAACGCGTGAGCTCTACTCCGTGGCTCGACAATCATCCGCCCGCGTATCAATAGCGGGCCCGTCCTCTTTGAAGCACTGTCTCTATGCTCCTGTCACCGAAGAGAGGCCCTCCCGGGGCTTGCGTAGGCGACTCTCTCACTATAACCAGGCAGATGGGGGACCTAAGTAGTTTGGTCGCGTTACGTCAAAGTTCAAACCCAGCCAGACAGATCACAGCTAACATTGAATTCTGTCTGTCAACTGCCTACGAATCAATGTCCTCGATAGTAGATAAACTCCGTTGCGGCAAAATCGTTTATCGCGCGGAAGGTGGGAACCGTACATTTTTTCCGGGATAAAAAGTATCCTGTCCTTTGCCGGGACCCAAACTATCTCTATGCCTAAAAATCAGTTTAGCGGTTTAAACGTGAAGAGGAGTGAGCACTTAAGGATTGAGCACACTGAGACGGGGCTCAGCGTGTCGGGGCGCATCGCAAAAATCCGCCCGCCGCGAACCCTTAGGGTTCGTACACACTTTGTCGGCGCGGGTCGGGGCGCAGCGCAGCGCAAAATACGCTATAGCACACTATTGCCGGGTCGGGCCGTGTCTCATTGACGGAAATCCGCTGAGCAAAAATACGGCACAGTGAGCGATACGCGCATCCGCATCCATACAAATTGTATGGAGGCGGATATTTGCGATGCGCCCCGGGCCCCCGGCACGCTGAGCCCCGGCACGGCCCGTCTCAGTGTGCTCACTCCTTTAACAGACAGAGAGAGACATACACACTTTCGCATAATATTAGTATGGATGCGAAATGTGTCTGTCTGTCTGTTCTTTGTCTGTTGTCCTTTCCTGGAACTCAAAATGTCTCCATACCAAATATCAGCAAAATCGGTTCAGAGGTTTAGGCTTGCAAAGGTAACAGACAAACAGGCAGACACCCTTTCGCGTTAGGGTCAATTCAGACCGCAACGCGACGCGTAGACGCATTTCTAAATTTATACGGATTTGACAGATCCGCAAGACGTCTCACGCAATTTCGATCTGTCAAATCCATACAAATTTCTGCCGCGCAGCGCCTGTCTGAATTGACCCTTAGTATGGACTAGACATTCTAACTACAACAATAGCAATTCCGAAGGGCCACTGATCTCTATACCTACAAGTACGCTGGATTGCTGATGGCCTTTGAAATGACAGCTATTTTTTGTGCCTATTTGAAGCGGAATCAGCGCCCCCATTATTCGGGTAGAGAACTAAATCTGACGTAAAAATGACGTTTGAAAGCTGCCATATTAGCGCTGACAGCAGTAGTGAGAGTATTTGGAACTAATACTAGTGATGACAACTGTTGTTATTGGTTGTGGTTACGTCAAATTTAGTTCTCTACCCGAATAATTGGGGCGCGGATTCCGCTTCCAATAGGCACAAAAAGCAGGTCTGTATAAGCAATCCAGCGTACTTGTATAATAGACATCAGTGCGAAGGGCACTTTTTGCTTGTACAGTTATGCAGGTGTATTACTAAGTATGGGCATACGGGTTACTACGTCTTATAGGTCTACTTAGTACTTACTATTAAGTACTAGTAGGTCGGTACTCGGTTATGGTGCAACTCTACTGACGTAGAAACACCATTAAGGGCCCGTTCTTCGTAAATTAGCAGGTCGATTTCTGTCAGTGCGAATATCGACCTAAACATATCAGCGCGCCTTGTACGGTGGCGGTTACGAAGCTCGCCGCGTCCATGATAGGGCGAAATAGGAGAAAAACCCGTTTTACTTAAATACAAATATTATAACTAAACATCTATCCAATGATTTCCCTGTTAAATTTTAATAACTATCGAACTGTCCAAATTATTTTTTGATTGAGTCTCTGTAAGTCCTATAAAACTCAAAATGCTTTTAAAATCGATGTTGTTTCGGAATTTTTTTTTATCGAGCCAAATTATCTGTATTGTGTTTCTATCCAATGAAAGCACTAGTTAAAAGATGCATCTATACATTTATATATTTTTCAGTTTTTTTGAATGACGCTTTCTATCAAAAAAACTCATTCTAGAAACGTGAATTTGGAATAACCGGCCCTTAATAATAATTTATACGTGGACAGGAACGTATTTTACGAATTTCAAAATTCAATTCAAATTTCAAAATTCGAAATTCCATTTTTTTTAATGAGGGGTAAATTTTTGGGCGTCAAAATGAAGTATTGTTATTATATATCATTTTATTTTTAATCCTTACATAAAATTTTACATGACGTGAACGTAGTTTTACTAAATAAACTATGTTGTTTCATAACTGTTACTGATATCACGCGTAAATATTTTCATGTATTCTAAGAAAATTAAATAATGCGTCATTTCATTCACGAATACGTCATATAATATTATCTCCTCGTTTTTAAAGAAAATATCCTTATCTCTTTAAAAAAAGTATCCAAAAATCTCAATAAAAAAACTTGAAAGGTGTCAAGAGAGAGAGAGAAAGAAAGACAAATACGGGCACGCCGCACGGCTTACAACTATAGCAAAGTGTCGTTACAACTTTTGGTCCTAATTTTTTCCGTCTAGCCCCCTTTCGCAATGCGCGATAAGGAACTTCGTTCAAAAAACTACCAAAAAATAAAAAGACAACTTACTTCGCCCAGTATTCCTCCCAATTCTTCTCCCTCGTGGAACCGTATCCACGTGGCAGCGTAGCAGTCTTCCCACCATTTCCCCCATTTCCTCCATTCCTGACCCCATAGGAGACATTCCTTCCCGGCTCCGACCGGAAGGACTGGAAGGAGATCACCGAACCACGATCTTCAGACTTCAGACTTGTTTGAGAACCCTGTCTTCTAAACTCTATGGTAGTTCCATCTCTTGCCTGCCTTCTGTACTCTATGTCCTGGCTTTTATCTGGTCTCCCTGTATCCTTCGCACCATCTGGTCTACCATTCTGACCATTCAAATCTGATCTTCCATCATACTCCTGTCTACCATTAATCTGCCAATTCTGAGAGTTTTTCCTCTCTTCTTGACCATTACTACCATCGCAATTCTTCCAATTCTCTGAATTTCTCTGCACCCCATTTTGGCTCTGCCAATTCTCTGAGTTCCTCTGCATGCTTCTCCTATCCAAGCTATCGGTACCTCTGTCTTCTTTCTTGCACTCATTCCTCTGGAACCTCTTCATCCTCGGCGATTCCTTGACGCTCATGATGGACGGCATCCTGGACTCTTTCTCCTGATCAATCTCCTGTTCTATCTGCGTCTGGACGTGAGCCAGCATCTCTTCTAAATCACCCAGGTCTGGGTTAATGTTAAGTTTAGACCGACGCATCTTGGGTTAGGATTTTGGACAATATCAGTCACAACTCACAACTCACAAGTTCTACTGTTTTTTTCACACAGTCTGTTTTTAACCAACTTTCGGAGTAAGGGAGGCAGTTTTATAGGGGTTAAGTTTTAGATTTTAGGCAATATTTTTCTTACATTGTGTTATGATGTTTTTCTTCACACGAAAAGATATTTTTAACCAACCAAATAAGGAGATGGTTATAATATTTGTTCTGTTGTTTTTGTCACACGAAAATCTATTTTTAACCAACTTCCAAAAAAGGCGGTTATGTTTTCGTCGTGTTCGGTCTAAGCCCTTTTGAAAAAGGTGATATCTGTTTTGTCTCACTCAAGGCTTATTTTCGAACCCTTATCTTTACAGTGTCTATTTATAAACGAGCAAAAACACCTGATGGTATGGTTCGCAAATCACTGAACCTGTTTTATGTCACACAACGAGCGTTTAAATCGCCTGATGTTAACGTCCACAATCATCAACACAAATAATCCATTTGATTCATAAACTTCCAAGTGCTCACAACACATCCGTTATTCACTTTAACAAAACACAAAATTCACATCGTTTTCGTCACAGCACGTCAGCGCTGCTCGCGCGCTGTAGACCGACTGAGTACTTACGTTACGTCTTATAATTGACATTAGTTACAATAACCTTACACTTGCGAGCATAAAAAGTGGAGCGAACAATTATAATTTCAATGACTTTTAAATTGTATTGTTTCCTAATCGACGAGTTAAAAAATACTAACGGTGGTATGAATAAAAAAATCTTAGTGAAGGTTTTAACAGTTTTCTAACTAAAATGTTCGCTAAAGTTAAAAACCGTCATATAACACTCCATATGAATAAACGCTTGCTAAGCCTTCGCTAGCTTGAATACTGTTAGATGACGTTTTATAGTATTCTTTTTTTGGTAATGTTGGTAGTGTGCCAATTTATTGTGTTCAATCATCAATATTGTGTCAAATTCAATGAAATTCAATGAGTATTTTGTAGAAAAAAAAACTTGAGAGGTGAAAAGGGCCCCCGAGACGATCAAACGGTTTGATTCAAACCTTACGTGTTTGATGCAACTGTTTGATGTCGGTTGGAACGGTTTGTCAAACGACACTGCGCAGTTTGGTTCAGTACGCGCTGTGGAGTACACGTCTTGTGACGAATAAATATTATTTTATAAAAGATAAAACAGCCGGCCGGTTCTGGAAATAGTACATACATACGCGTCGAATTGATAACCTCCTCTTTTTAGTCGGTTAAAAATAATGTACTCCAAAGAATCATACAAAGTTTGTTCAAACGCATCGGAACACGATCAAACGGCGCGTCAAACACAACAAAAATATGAAATTTCATCAAACGAGCTTCAAACACGTAAATGTTTGACAAACCGTTCAAACTAGCTTTGTAAACGATCAAAATGGTTTGAGTCAAACCAAAATTTACGTGTTTGAGTCAAACCGTTTGACCGTCTCGGGGGCCCCTTAAAGGACACCCGAAAGGAATAGAGTTATTTCATGAGTTAAAAAATCTACTCAAAAAAAATATTTAAAAAACACCATCTATTGAAGAACAGGAATACTATCAACGCGCAGCGCCCTCTGCCCCTAACATGAACTGTACTAATAAAAATATTTTTAAGTCGTCAAATGGATTTATTATTATCTTATTACATGTATACTTTTTGTCGATGAGGGCGGCTAGAAATTCCTTCAAAAATTGCAATAATGTCAGAAATCGCGATAATACTCGATATTTCGTCCATTTCAATCTCTTAAAATGGTCTTAAAGTAGGTCCGAGGCTTCGCTAAAGTTAGCGAACTCCTATTTGACGTTTCGAGCCTAAACAACTGTTAGCAAACGTTTATTCATAACGATTATGCTTAAAATAGGTTTATATCAGGCTTATTAAACATGCGCTAATTTTTGACAGCTGTCACCTTAAAAAGGTGTTAGAGCACTGTTAGAGAACGTTTATTCATATTAAATTTTGCAACAGGCTTATAAAGCTGTTGTAAACCTTCGCTAAGTTTTTATTCATACGACCGTAAATGTTCAAAAGGCCATTGCTTATAATACGTCGGCATAGTTAATTACATACTTATGCTATTGCCTACAATATTATATCGGCATAATTACTAATTAATAATTATCAATATTATAATGTACCAAAACAGGAAACTTTTATTAAGCTTTACAAGGATGTACCTAATGTATGATTGTGCCAAGAGGAAAACCTTTAATCAAAGAGGAAAACATACTCATTTCTCCATATTCAATACTAACATCTATACATATAATAAAATCGTAGGAAAGTCAATTCTGTACATTGAACATTTTTGAAAAATAATACTTGGGACGTGATCTACAATCGATACGGAAGCCAAAAATATAGTTTTTAGAATTTTTGTCTGTTTGTCTGTTTGTCTGTATGTATGTCCGGGATAAACTCAGAAAGTACTGAATGGATTTACTTCAAATTTTGCACGAATATTATATAGACGTCGGGTCAACACATAGGCTATATATTATGACGATATCGCCTAGGGCGGGGGGAGGGGCTCAAGTTTCAATATTTTTAGTTTTTTGCTCATATCGCTAAAACGGTGCGTTGTAGAGAAAAAAATGTCCTGTACGTAATGAAAGCCCATAAAATTTCCTACAAATTTGTCCTTCACACTTTGTATCTATCTTCACTCCTTGCCATGCTATGAGCTTTCGTCTATCTTTTCTATACAAATTTCGAGTGTCGTTTGATTAACATGCTGGGAGCTTTGGCATCGGTCTTTTCTTGCCCCCCCCACCCCTCCCCAAACCCCCCCCTCCTCAAATTTTGCTTCAAACAAAGCGGTGTTGCGGCGTTATGGGTCGTTCTATTTTTTCGGTCCCATTTGGCCATTTTCGTAGAATCGTTTTTTTTTTAAAGATATTACGACAAAATTTTGTATTTAGGCTTGTGTACGTATACTTACTCTGATCCCTGAATTGCCTTAGTCTGCTATTTATATTTACGATATAAATAGATGGATGGTAATGATGCAACAGATGGAAATGAAAATCGATAAGATGGAAATTTAAAGGATTGGATGGAAATGAAAAATAGTTATATGGAAGCGAAAAAAAATAAGGAATTTCATGTTAGTTATAAACAGAATACTTGTTATTGTTTTATTTTTATGAGTAATGAGATCAGTATTTTAATTTTAGTCTCATCTACTAAAAATAAACTAAAATATAAGAATTTTGTTAAAAAGTAAGAAACAAGTCAGACATTATTATTTTATTTAAAAAATGCAAGCAATCTTTACTTCTACTATATAATCGTATACAATCAACATTCCATGTACTTTACCTATCTATTAACTTACTAGATTTTTTAAGAAAACAATATTTTAGGAAATAGTCTCACAAATCGCAGTTCTATGCAATTTTGCGCCTACAAGTTTAGTGAACTTTAGTAAACTCTTGAAAATAATATCTCAATTTGTTACACACCACTTTATACATTAACAAGCATTAGATATAGTGATGCTTAGCAACAAAAATATGTATAATGTCCCAGTAACTAATAAAGTCTTAAATTCTTAAAAAACATTTTAAAATCTCAAATATTAAGTTTAATCACTTAATTATAAAGTACTAGCTAGACTAGTACTACGAAGATAGGTACTTATTAAAAGGAAAATATACCGGGTTATCCGTGTGTGACGTGAATTTGAAAATAATCACATTTAGTTTCATTTTGAGATGAACATGAATAATACTATTCGAAGATATATTTTCCATATTTATTTGTCAGTAATTTGTGCTAGTCGGTTCATTGAAGGCTCCAGAAGCATTTCTTTGACAGGGCGTAAATCTACAATATCTATATAGAGTTACACAATCCACAAGCTAGGTAAAAATCTTTGTTTTGAACGACAGTGACTTCTCCTAAGTAAATATTGTCTCAGACGTAATTAATCCCCCCTTTTCTATCTAATAGTAGATAACAGTGATGAGACAGACAACTAACACCCAAAATAGAACCGTTCAAGTGAACCAACTGATGATGAAGCAATCCATTCTCTGTTTTTTTAGATTACCGGTAATTTGGTACAAAATGACTCGCAGCAAGAAATATTAAAAATGTAATGTAATATATAGATAGAATTTGGACAAAATCTGTTATAAAAATACTAAATAATACCAAAACATCGGAAAATTGGTTAAAAAATCGGAATAAATGGATGGAAATGAAGTGGATGGAAATGAAGTTTTGGCATTTAATTTAAATTTTTGTTGCATTCTTGTATTTTTCAAAAGCCATGCGACATATCTTTAGAAGGTATTTCAATAGCCTTTATCATAATGTATTATAAAAATCACTACTAACAAAAGTCATTTAAATAGGCAACGAATGGTAATGAAGGCTTACCCGTGACAAAACGAGAAATTGCAACTAAAAATTAAATTTTCTCCGAGAAGCAATGCGCACATCTTATCTCGCCTATAATGTATGGCAGACATGGGCATGGTGGTTGCGAAACATGTTTGCACGTTGATCTACAGATGCAGATTTGGTCAAAAACATAAAAACCATTTGCTTGAAAAGAAATGAATTATTTCGCGTGACAAAATTAAAACCTGCGTTCTCTCAATGTTGCAGATACCCCAGTTCATTCTTTTGTTTAAAAAGGTCAATATGAGTTTTTAAGCTAATGTTCCAGTAAAAAACATAATAAGATTTATTACGAAAACTCCTAGAAAATTGTGTCTAAGCTAAGAAATCTGGGAGTGTACAGTCGAGGGAAATGAAATTTTGGCTATTTGATGATAAATATCTTTTTGATTATTTATCTTACGGAAATACACAATACGTGGCAAAGTAGAACACTATAGACTTAACATTTTAAAAGTATTTGATCGAAAAAAATCATTTCGTAAATATCAAATTTTGATCTTGAAAGCAAATGGGACCGAAAAAATAGAACGACCCTTATACATCTTTTTTAAGAACAAAGTTACAAACTAAACTACACATACGGTTTTTCAGTGTCGTTTGTTTTGGGGGGGCTGCGCCAAACCCCCCCCCCCCCTTATTCCTCATCAGACTTTTGTTCATAATTAAAAGGTATCGTGGAGTTTGTATTGCGTCTTAATTATCCTTTTTAGGAACAAACTAAGTCATCTATACATCTATACATATAATAAAATCGTAGGAAAGTCAATTCTGTACATTGAACATTTTTGAAAAATAATACTTGGGACGTGATCTACTATACTAACGCGGACGAAGTCGCGGGCAACAGCTAGTAATATTATAATTAACTAGCTGACTCTGTGAACTTCGTAACACTTCCCACCTAATTTATAACTTCCCTGGACTTCGACGAATATTTCTGTACTAAAATCATCCGAATCAGTTCAGCCGTTCTCAATTTTTCGTGAGACTAACAAAAATTAAAATTCCTTTTTATTTAAATGGATACTTAATTACATACACTTCAAGCTTGTAAAATAATGTATGCTAAAACAATGAAAAATTGTAAACTTTCCACAAAATACTTTTTATGTAACTAATTATTGTTCTTTTAACCATTATGTTATACAATAAGCTTTTTAAGTACGCACTTATTTTAATTTGTAATTAAGTAGTTAATCGTCACTGATAACTCAAACATAAGAATGTAACGGAGTAATGACAATTGACAATAATTAGTTCGTAATGAAGTTTTAAAATGTTAACCTTTTTATTAATTTATAGCACCATAATTATTATTTTGACAAAATGACTCACATTTTAAATTATTAGTACTTGCAATATAGGTTATATGAAATATCATAAGCTCTGTTTGGAATAATTAAAGAAAGACTTAGAAATATGTATATGAAATATTTCACAGTCTTCCTTGGGATAACTAAGAAGAAGAGTTCCTATACATATAACTATGGAAATCTTTGTAGGCGTTAGATAAATATTATGTATAAAATATATACAATATTCTCTCTTATAAAGTACAACTTGCATAGGTACACAGGTTCAATACCTTGAAAGATTTTCGTAACCAACATGTAAATTATATATTTTTGTTCGTGTGCCACTTTTCATGGCCGCAAGTGTATCGTTTATCATGTCGTGCTGCGTTTGCGGCGATAAAAATAGTTTTTGATCGATTGTGGTATTCAAAATTATCAATATCTGTTTATCATACTTTAGCCTTCATCTCAACTTCTATGAGATGTTTGAATCTCACAAAATTGAGGAAATATACATTTACCCCAGGTTAATTAAAATATTTAAACATCTTTTATCTACTAGACGACCTAACTGCTAGATTTCCTCACCGTGTAACCTTTCCTGGACGTCCACGAATATTTCAAGGCTAAAATTAGCCGAATCGGTTTAGCCGTTCTCGAGTTTTAGCGAGACAAAAAAAAATAGTTTTTATTTATACCGGGTGTAAAAAAACTAACATGATAAATATATTTAGGATTATATTTACTTAGTATACACTATACACTCGAAAAACACTATCCTCCTGACGCAGTCGGTTAAAAAAGTAGCGCAAACCGACAGAGTAAATGGCAGGGCGATTACAATAGAAATCCTACGCCGATTTTGGTGAGAGAAAGTGTTGGTCGTAATCTGTCTAGACGAGTACATAAAGAACAATAATAATAATTATTGTTTTGACCGACTTCGAAAAAGGAGGAAGTTCTATGTTTAAATGCCGACCAACGGACCTGCAACTCTTCTGATGCTGCGAGGGTCCATGCCACCGGGTGACGCGTTTGCTCGTTTTAACCCCTAATTTTATAAAAAAAAACTTAATACTTATTAGTTATTATTATTATAAATGCGAAAGTGTGTCTCACTCAATTTTGCTGATATTTGGTACGGACTACGGATATACTTTGAGTCCCGGAAAGGACATAATATGGGATACTTTTTATCCTGGAAAATGTACGGTTCCCGCGTGATAAACGAATTTCTGCACGATATAATGCGGGCAACTACTAATATAAACTAGAATTCTAGTCTAGATTGACGGACGGACGGACAAAAAGTAATATAATGTATATGCCGTGATTCTCTCATCACACGGCCTACTTAATTGTAAAGCCACATTGCACTAATGCGTTGCGTTTACGCAGCGACAACACAACGGTTTACAAAATTAATTTGACATTCCGCACGGCTCCGCCCACGTAAATAAGAGAAGGAAACTGTACATCATTAATTGGAAAACAAACCCTAATTTAAAACTTTAATAAGTGCGAGAATCAGAATGCAAAATAAACAGTGATTTTTTTGCCTTTTGCTCGATATCAATAATGACAACAGGCAGGCAGTTGAAATTATCACAAAATCCTCAATAAAATGTGTACTTTAATAATAAATAATAAAATTAAAATAAAACAAAAATTTAAGGGGGCTCCCACACAAAAACACAACTTTTGGCCAATTTTTTCTGTACTTATAACGGTACGGAACCCTTCGTGCGCGAGTCCGGCTCGCACTTGGCCGATTTTTCTTACTTCTTAAAACCTTCATTTCCAACTAGGGTTAGAAATGTGTGTAAAAACGTCGGAGCAACGCCGCACCGCACTAAAACAGTGTGGTCTCGCCCTAATATAGAGATCGCGCACACCACAAGGGGTCAATAAAAAACCTATCTAGGTGGATAAGACCTAGCGCACGTTGCCAGCGAAATGACATAATATACAAATCATACACTTCATTTTCAACCGACATTAGTCTAGCGACCCATTGCTGCCTTGTAGTGACGTAGAGCAAAATGAAACTTATAGCCTTGGTCACATAGACTTATATATTACTCAGGACCGGGTCAATCGCGCGTTGCAATGATGCAGATTCGTAGGGGTCAAAACGCTCCGTTTGACTCCTACGTGACTTAGTCGTCTGTGGTCCGCAGAACAAATCAGGTGGGTCATCGTATGCCTTACAGTGCCATAAAAATGCCTAATTGTGTAGTAAAAGGCTGCAAAAATTATATTAAAAAAGTTAAAAAAGCACATGGAATATCTTATCATCGGTAAGTATCACAAACTGTTTGTTTATGTAAAGAAATAATTAATTTATAATTTTACTACCGATGTCGCGCCATTATCCGCCATGGCTACTGTTTTACCGAGTAATGAGTAATGACGCAACCCCTACGTTCCACTTGGCGTTGAAAACGATCAAAACGCTAAACATAGGAGGCATTTTCAGCGTTTTGATCGTTTTCAACGCCAGGTGGAACGCGGGGTTCGTCGGTAAAACAGCATTCGCACGCGGCCGAATATTGTGTCGCACTACGTAGTTCAATCGATTTTTCATAGATGGCTCTCTATTTCCTTGTATGAAAAACCTATTAGCAAAATGTTCTCGTAGGCATATCCTGACATATAAATCGATGCTTGGTCATAAGTAGCATTTTATTTAACTTTTGTCGGTCCCGGTCGCTTGCGAGTTGCAGCAAAGATCAGAAAGTCACCTTTAGGTAAATTGGTACTAGGGCCCGGAAAAATATTATGTATTAAAAAATCGAAAATATGTACATAAAATATGGACGAAAAAATCGAAAATATGCAAAAATATGTAGTAAAAAATTAGTTAAAAATTTAAAAACCCGACTGCAAAAAATGTTTTAACTAAAAAGAACGAAACAAGACCTAATTTTGCCGGAGTCATCGAATCCCATCGACTCTTGCTTACGAGTTTCATGCCAGGATGAATAGAAGGTTTCTATGTAGAAAAATGTAGAAGAATAAAGTGGGCTACAAAATGCAGTCGGAGGCATAATATTTTATGATTTATGAATTAATGTGTAAAACACTTTAGGGTGTGTATGCGCGCCTCATATAGAGTTCATTGTGAAAGTAGCAGCGCTGAAAGAGCAATTTTTTGTGATATACTAATAAGTTAACTAATAATCAATTAATCACGCAGTAACTGTACATTTAGCTTGAAATCATCCCATGTCCCACGTAATAATGAACAATTTGAAAGTTATTCAACGCCGAAACAGTTTTCAAAAAAGCGGCTATATTTTTTGCTTTGTTTTGTTTAAAATATCATTGTTTGTTCATGAATAGTGACATTGTTTAAAACTGGAACGTTCCCGGTAAACTACTCGTACCTGTAGGCCTACCACGAAATGGTTTTGAGACTCAAACATTCGGACGAGAATGCCTCGTCTTGCTCTAACAACGTCATTTCACGTTTGTTAGAGTAGGATGCGGCATTCGATTGTTTGAGTCTCAAAACGGTTTCGTGGTACAAGCCCTGAGTGTATGAATGGTTTTCGGCGTATTGTTTTTGGCGCATGCGCGGTTTTTGGGCGTAATTCCAGTAACACGTTTAGTGTCTAAAGTTCTAAACACACTATGCCGAAGTTCCGCGGCGGAATTTCCGCATGATTCCGCCTGCAATGTATTTTAAATTACCGATGACAAACCGTGCCGAAATTCCATCGCGTTATTCTTGTATGCGTTTATGTCAAACGTAATCATGCGGAATCGCGGAACTTCGGTCTAGTGTGTTTAGACACTTACTCGACTTTCAAAATAGGAGGTTGTATGTTCGACTATGGATTTTATCTTTAATGGTCGCCATACACCATCGGCATCCATTGGCATGAGTCATGCCAAACCACTTCCACACACGATCAGTTCTAACCTGATCTAATCAGTAGCGTCATGCCGATTGGACGATAGGAAGGATGGTGTATGGCGACCATAAGACTCCTATCAATCCTATCTATTGGGCAAAATCTCCATTGCGCCAGAATTCGTTTATCGCTTGGGAACCGTACATTTTTCCGGGATGAAAAGTATCCTATGTCCTTTTCCGGAGTACCAAGCCTCTGTATGACTAAATTTCAGTAAAATCGGTTCAGAGGTTTGAAAGAGCGTGAAGAGGTTACAGACAGACTTTTTTTTAAATATTAGTATGCATTTGAGCCCCTTTCTCCACAAATTTGAGGTAAAAATCTAAAATTTTACGTAAATAATTATAAGTCCATTATATCAAAAACGCCTCCGCCTCCGCTCTCTCAAGCAACACAACGCTATCTTATCGATTCAATCGTTTATTGGAAGTCAGGTATTGCGATAAAAACATATTGACTCATATATGCACTTCCTACTATAATATTATAGTAAGAAGTGTGACTCATTATTAGAAATGTGATAATAATCGCCCAAGTGCGAGTCTGACACGCGCACGAAGGGTTCCGTACTGGTATAGAGCGAAAGTAGACAAAAAATTGTGGTTTTTGTATGGGAGCGCCCCTTAAATATTTATTTTATTTTTATTATTACGACGACCTCTGTGGCTCAGTGGATAGCACGTTGGTAGCTTAAGCCGGAGGTCGCGGGTTCGAGTCCCGCCGACGGAACAAAAAGTTTTCAAAGTTCCTGGGTCATGGATGTGTATTAAATATATTTATCATATAATAAAAATCTTAAATATATGTATAGTGTAAAAAGTATTAAATATATTTCCGTTGTCTGGTACCTGTAACACAAGTCCTTCAGGTACTTAGCATGGGGCCAGACTGACGTGGTGTGAAGCGTCCATAGATATTATTATTATTATTATTATTATTAATTATTAAAGTACAAAATATATAATTAAGCATTTTGTGAAAATTTTAAGTGCCTAGCTCTTACCAATATTTATAACGACCAAAAAGTAGCAAAAAAAATCGCGTTTGTTGTATGGCAGCCCCCCTTAACCATTAATATTATTTTGTTTTTAGTATTTGTTGTTATAGCGGCAACAGATATACACAATTTGTGAAAATTTCAGAAGTCTAACTATAGCGGTTCTTGAGTTACAGCCTGGAGACAGACAGACGGACAGACATCGAAGTCTTAGTAATAGGGTTCCGTTTTTACCCTTTGGGTACGGAAACCTAAAAAGTTTGAAAAGTATTGCACTATACTTCATAGCTGTTCATAACTAAATAGTTAATAGGTACTAATACTATAAAACGCGAAAGTGTATGACTTGTTACCTCTTCATGCTTACACCACAGAACCGATTTTGTTTGCATGGTTTTAATTACTTATATTTTGAGTCCCGGGAAAGGACACAGGATACATTCTATCCCGGAAATCACGGATAAACGAATTAAGGTGCAACGGAGTTGCGGACGTCATCTAGTCAAGAATATTTCATTCATTCAGTTTGGAAACTGCAGTCCAACGCCCGGGAATCGTACCCACGACCTCTGAGTCAAAAGCTTTCTACATTCCAGGCCACAGAGGCGATATGACGATGACGATGATGATGATAATGATGAGTAATGACTGATGACATTGCTACTAGTGTTGATGACAGTATATTTTTATCACCAGCGCGGCAGGATATGTCACAACTCACAAGGAGCGATAAGGAACCGCGGACGTAGCGTAAAACGCTCTATTCCGATCCATCCTTACTAGTTTGTCTGTCTGATTATAATTCCGATCCATCCTTATTCCTTTGGGGGCGTCCACAAATTACGTGAGGTGTTTAGGGGGGGAGGGGGTCGAGTCAAATCTCATCTAATCTCACGTTGGGGAGAGGGGGGGTCTCGGCAAATCTCACGTAATTTTTTTCTCATTGTTACAAAACAAATTGTACTATTTTGGTCCATTAAACTAATATTAATGCGAAAGTGTGTGTCTGTTACCTCTTTACGCTGAAGTCTGAACCGATTTAGATGAATGGAGATATTTCAAGATATATTATGGCAATGGACATAGTTTTTGTTAATTGTACGGTTTCCGCACTCCATGGAATTTCGGCGCTTCGTTCTGATCTAAATAGGTGGTTATAAATTATAATGCTACCAATTTAAATATGTGCTCATCTACAAAGAGTACCTATGCCGAACTAAATAGTAGAATGCTACCAATTTAAATAATATGTGCTCAGTGCTCACCTACCAAGAGTATGCAGGCCGCACAAAACTGCAAGCTCGCTCGGCAAAACGGAAAGCGCAATAGTTAGGTCTCTTTTCTCTTTTATCCAGCTTTATTCCGACCCTTAGAAACCCTACCTCTAATTATATAAAATCTACAAGCGACATTCTTCCAATCCAAGAGGCATAGACAAGAATGTCAATAAAAAGTGTCTATTCGACACACTATCATTCAGAGTAATTTTACAGAGGATAATGATCCTTATGGCGTAAACATAAGGTCCTATTAAAATCAGAACCGTTCGCACGTGACATTCCGCGCGCCGTGACCAATCGTCGACAAGATGGCTGCCGGTCCTTCGAGCCGGATCGGAAAAAATGGAGGGAAAAAAGTTTTTATGTCGTCTTAATGACTACGAGAGACTGATTTCTTTACAATAACTGTATTTATAACCTTACGCAATTTAAGGGTTCCGTACCCTATTATTAAAACTTCGCTGCTTGTCCGTTTCGCGGACGCGAACAACAGCTAGTATAATATTAAAGTAAATATCTATTTCGTATAATATGGCAATTGCCA
Organism: Plebejus argus; assembly: GCA_905404155.3. Lineage (NCBI taxonomy): Eukaryota > Metazoa > Arthropoda > Insecta > Lepidoptera > Lycaenidae > Plebejus > Plebejus argus. Next base: position 6,694,249 of record FR989948.1, on the reverse strand, counting down.
AAAACTTCGGTTGGCGAATCAAGTTTATATGTACAGTAATAATAATTTATAAGGCACTAGATGACGTCCGCAACTCCGTTGCGTCAAAATTAGTTTATCGCGTGGGAACCGTACATTTTTCCCGGGATAAAAAGTATCCTATGTCCTTTCCCGGGAATCAAAGTGTCTCTATACCAAATTGCATCTACATCAATTCAGTCGTTTAAGCGTGAAGAGGTAACATACGGACACATTCGCAATTTATAATATTAGTATAGATTTTTACTACGACGCGCGTAGGTGCGGTATTGACTCAAAATGACAGTTAATGTCACCTTTAATGGCAAATTGACAGCTATCCAAACTTATGACACCAATTTGATGACACTTAATAAGTAGGTTTACCAAAAACATTTCCCTATGTCAAGAAATGCGTAGTTGATATTGAAGAGGATGTTTTTAGTCCTAACATTTCTTTCGCATCTATTTATTTATATTTATAAAGCCCTTTTATTCCGAATTTTTGTTTTACAATTTGGTTAGTTTGGTTTCTTTCTTAAGTTATATTATATCTCGCACTTCGGTGTGCCTCTTGGCATAGGCCTCCCCCAGCTCTCTCCAATGAGCTCGGTCCTCTGCTGCTCTAGTCCAGTATGGTCCTAAAGTTAAGCGGATATCGTCACTCCATCTTGTCTTCGGACGCCCCTGTCTTCTGGTGTCTCCTCTTGGGTACCATAAGGTTACTTGCTTGCTCCACTTGAATAGTTTGCAACGCAACATGTACCCGGTCCAACTCCATTTTAAATGATCTATGCGTGCTATTATATCTGTTATTTTTGTCTTTTTTCTTATTTCTGCACATCGGATTCTGTCGCTAAGCCTGATTCCCAACATGCTTCTTTCCATTGCTCTTTCAGTTTTGGCTAGTAACTCTCTGTGTTTGTTCGTTAGTGTCCATGTCTCACACCCGTATGTCATACAGGGGAGAATACATGTGTTAAAGGCCTTTCTCTTGATGTGCATGCCTAGGTCTTGGTTCTTCATAATTTCTTTCAACGACCAGTATTTCTTCCAACCGCAAGCTATTCTTTTGTTTATTTCTTTAGACATAGGGTCTTCTGGGGATATAATTTGTCCTAGGTATACATATTCTTTCACATATTCAAGCTTAGTTCCATAGGCCTCTATGTGTACTTCTGTTGAGTTGGTCATTAGCTTGGTTTTGTCCGTGTTTATTTCTAGACCTACTTCTCTGCTTCTTTCTGCTATGTCTTTTATCATGTGTTCTAATATCTTAGGGTCTTCTTCTAGTATGACAATGTCATCGGCAAATCTCAAGTGGTTAAGGCGAGCACCATTGATTAGAATCCCATAGTTGTCCCAGTCCAGTCGCCTAAATATGTGCTCCAGCACAGAGTTGAACAGTTTAGGAGATAATGGGTCTCCTTGTCTTACGCCCCTTTTTATTGGGAAGGGGTCTCCAGTTGACTCTAGTTTAATGCGGCTTTTGCTTTCTTTGTAGATGGATTTAATTAGTTCTATATAGACCTCCTCCACTCCTTGCTCTTTTAGACTCCGCCAGATAAATTTATGTTTTAGGCTATCGAATGCTTTAGAATAGTCTATAAAGCATATATACAGTGTCTTCTGGTATTCATTATACTTTTCAAAAACTTGTTTGATTGTATGGATGTGGTCTATAGTACTGTAATTTTTTCTAAAACCTGCATTTTTCATTCGCATCTATTTATGACTTCAAAAACCATAATAATATTATGGTAAGTTGACGACCTCTGTGGCTCAGTGGTTGAGCACATAGTAGCTAAAAGCCGGGGGTCGCAAGTTCGTAGTAAATAAACGTTTTCGAAGTTCCTGGGTCATGGATGTGTTACATGCGTATCACAAAATGGTGTCAAGGGACACCTGGATGGAACGAAGTTATTTCTTATAATAATATGTACAAAAAACCTGCATGTCTAAAAAATCGTCGCTACACCACACTGTTCCATGCGAGAGAGAGAGAGAGAGAGAAACACGCGTCACACACTTTCGTGTGTGACGCGACACACGACACTTTTGTGTCGTTACAACTTTACGTCCAGCCCCCTTTCGCAACGCGCGATAAGTAACTTCGTTCCAAAATTTTGTTTGTTATAATTAATTCAGCCCTGATCGTGTGAATTCTTGTGACTTCTTAGCACTCTCGTGACTTCTGCGACGCTATAGGGCCGACCCAACCGTGCCGAGCGACAACCTTCACCTTACCGTTATAGAAGCAACCGCAGACGGCAAGGGTGCGGTTGGCCGCAACCGTATTATCAGATATCGATATGCATACTAATAAATGAGAAAGTCTGTCTGTCTGTCGTTCTTGTTTGTCAACTTATCGGTTATTCTTTCTATCAATCTACCTGTCCATCTCTCCGTCTGTCCGGTCTGTCTCTCTGTTAACCTATTCACGAGTAAACAGTTACATTTTCTGGTTATTGGGTATGCACTATGCAGAGATACTTTGAAATTTGGATCCCGGGAAAGGGCGTAGGATTTTTTTTATGAAATAAGGGGACAAACGAGCAAGCGGGTCACCTGATGGGAAGCAACTTCCGTCGCCCATGGACACTCGCAGCATCAGAAGAGCTGCAGGTGCGTTGCCGGGCTTTTACGAGGGAATAGGGTAATAGAGGAGGGTAGGGATGGGAAGGGAAGGATTAGGGGAGGGTAGAGAAGGTAATAGGGTAGGGGATTGGGCCTCCGGTAAACTCACTCACTCGGCGTGAAACAGCGCTTGATGGGAAGCAACTTCCGTCGCCCATGGACACTCGCAGCATCAGAAGAGCTGCAGGTGCGTTGCCGGCCTTTTACGAGGGAATAGGGTAATAGAGGAGGGTAGGGATGGGAAGGGAAGGATTAGGGGAGGGTAGGAAGGAAATAGGGTAGGGATGGGAAGGGAAGGATTAGGGGAGGGTAGGGAAGGAAATAGGGTAGGGGATTGGGCCTCCGGTAAACTCACTCACTCGGCGTGAAACAGCGCAAGCGCTGTTTCACGCCGGTTTTCTTTGAGGACGTGGTATTTCTCCGGTCGAGCCGGCCCATTAGTGCCGAAGCATGGCTCTCCCACGTATGCATCCCGGAAAAATGTACGATTCCCGCGCGATAAGCGAATTTTGGCGCATCGGAGTTGCTGGCTGTCTCTAGTGACTAATTCTAGTACCTCCTAGTACTGTATAAGTGTATACTAATAAATGCGAAAAATTATTGTCTGTCTGTATGTTAGCCCTGTCACTGCTGTCGGTCTGTCGATGTCGGGGTCGCTGCCTGTCCTTCTGTCTATCAAGTCTTTTTGTCTGCCTATCTGTCTGCCTGTTACCCTCATTACGCATAAAAGACTAAACCGATTTAGATGGAATTTGCTGCAGATGATGATGACGACAGCATTACATCATAATCAATCAGACGCTCGTCAAATGAATTAATTATTCCGAGTGAGTATCACCGATTGACACAAATTGACTTCATAGTCCGGGCGGTGGTTGTGATTTTGCTATCGTTTACTGGTCCTTAAAAAATATACAGATGAATATATTTACTCCTTTTTGGAAGTTAATGCAAACAATACAGACAATACATAAGAAAAAACAAAATATAGTTAGTATTGGTATGAACGAGATCTAGCCAGTAGTTTTTTTTATACGTCATACAAATGGTAAACCTTAATCGAAATTTCATTAATTCGACTGAAATTTAAAAATAAATCAAAAACCTTTTAATTTTATAAAAATAAACCTTATTGCTGCTGCGGAACCCTTCATGGGCGAGTCCAACTCGCACTTGGCCGCTTTTTTGGAAGTTAATGCAAACAATACAGACAATACATAAGAAAAAACAAAATATAGTTAGTATAGTTTTTGTAAATATGAGATATAAGCGTAATTTTATGAGACAATAGTGTAAAAAAGAAAAATTATTAAAATTTTAGGGGTCCCCATAGGTACAACTGAAACAAAAAAAAAATTTTCATCTAACCTATGCGTGTGGGGTATCTATGGATAAGTCTCCAAAAATCATATTGAGGTTTCTCATATCATTTTTTTCTAACCTGAATAGTTTGCGAGAGAGCCTCTTCCAAAGTGGTAAAATGTGTGTCCCCCCTTCCCCTCTAATTTATAAAGTAGGGGCATGATAATTTAAAAAAAATATATGATGTAGATTACTGTAAAAACTACCAACGAAAATTGGTATGAACGAGATCTAGCCAGTAGTTTTTTTTATACGTCATACAAATGGTAAACCTTAATCGAAATTTCATTAAATCGACTGAAATTTAAAAATAAATCAAAAACCTTTTAATTTTATAAAAATAAACCTTATTGCTGCTGCGGAACCCTTCATGGGCGAGTCCAACTCGCACTTGGCCGCTTTTTAGGGTTCCGTAGCCAAAATGGCAAAAAACGGAACCCTTATAGATTCGTCATGTCTGTCTGTCTGTCTGTCTGCCTGTCTGTCTGTCTGTCCGTCCGTCCGTATGTCACAGCCACTTTTCTCCGAAATTATTAGAGCTATACTATTGAAACTTGGTAAGTAGATGTAGTCTGTGAACCGCATTAGGATTTTGATGCAAAAATGGAAAAATTATTAAAAAATTTAGGGGTCCCCATAGGTAGGTACAACTGAAACAAAAAAATTTTTTTTTCATCTAACCTATGCGTGTGGGGTATCTATGGATAAGTCTCCAAAAATCATATTGATGTTTCTCATATCATTTTTTTCTTCTAAAGTAGGGGCATGATAATTCTAAAAAAAATATATGATGTAGATTACTATAAAAACTACCAACGAAAATTGGTTTGAACGATATCTAGCCGGTAGTTTTTTTTTATACGTCATAAATGGTAAACCTTAATCTAAATTTCATTAAATCGACTGAAATATAAAAATAAATCAAAAATTTTAATTTCATAAAAATAAACCTTATTGCTGCTGCGGAACCCTTCATGGGCGAGTCCAACTCGCACTTGGCCGCTTTTTTGTTACATAATATACAACTAAATGACGCCCACAACTCCGTTGCGCCAAAAATCGTTTATCGCGCGGGACTCGTACATTTTTCCAGGATAAAAAGTAGCCCTGATGTCCTTTCCCGAGACTCAAGGTATCTCCATCCCATATTTCAGCAAAATCGGTTCAGCGGTTTGGACGTGAAGAGGTAACAGACGGACAGAGTTTCACATTTATAATATGAGTGTGGATTTCCTGGTTTCATATAAAATGCAATACTACAAATAAATAAAACGTAACATCGGTTAGTCAATAGTCAATTGACGAAATTTACGCTGAATTATTGCATTGACAATTTCCAATAACTGCAACAAATCATTGCAATTTCATACTTTCACTGATAACTCACGTTTTTTTTACAATTATTTAATTTTATTGCAATAAAAGAACGTTTATAGTCAGGGTGCCCTAGAACAAATTTTTTTGTGATTACTAACAAGCTAATTTTTTGTGAGTAGCAATCAACAAAACTTGGTTGATTACTGTACCCTAAAACGGAACCCTAACCAGGTGATTTTTTGTATATTGGTAGGTTAATAGTTATACTATTTAAGAGTAACCTTGTCCTACAAATAAAACAATCCATATTTTAGCACCATCAAGTCAAAGTATGAAATCCTTTCTATCTCTGTTAGCTACCACTTTCGAGATTTTTCGAAAATAAAAATGTTGTTCGTCTTATCAAATTGTAGCTACTCACAAAAAAATATTTATTAGCCATCAGTTACACTATAACAAATAACAACATAACCGCTCCATTTCTCGTCCAACGCCCGGCCTATGGCGCTAAGTATACGTGGACAACATACTAATACATCTACTATACGTCCAATTGCTTGTATGTATGTCAATGATACGAATCAACATACGATGGATGTCCGAATTTGGAGATTTTAATGAGACCGACAAAAAGACATTTTTTTTAGGCTAAACGGTCTTGCTTGCGTAATATTAAATTTAACGGTAACCGTACATTTTCGCGAAAAAATATAGCCTATGTCCTTTCCCTTGGTCTACTAAATATATTTTAGTAGACCACGGGATGTACGTCTGATCGCCTCCGTGGTCCAGTGGTCTACACTCTAGAGCTTCGCTCTTGACTCGGAGGTCGTGGACTCGTGGGTTCGATTCCCGCGTTGGAAACATGTTATTTCCAAGTTTGGTTAGGACAATGCAGGCTGATCACCTGATTGTCTGACTAGTAAGATGATCCATGCGTCGGATGGGCATGTAAAAAGTCGGTCCTGCGCCTGATCTCTCGCCCGTCGTGTCTTGTCTTCCGTCCCACTGGGTTATGAGAGTAAAGGAATAGAGAGTGATATTGTGTACTGCGCACACACTTGGGCACTATAAAAACTACTCTAGTCCTGCGTACCTGGCCTGGTTTCAATGAAACCAATCACCGCAACCGTTGTGGGGTGTATTATTATGTAAGTACGTCTGAACTATTTTTAACCGACTTCCAAAAACGAGGAGGTTATACGTTCGTCTGTGGATATTTTTTTATTTTTTTTTTTTTTTTTTATGTATGTTCAACGATTACTCCGCCGTTTATGAACCGATTTTCAAAATTTTTCTTTTGTTATAATAGGTTTCACTCCAATTTGGTCCCATTTTGACAAAAGTGGTGATCTGATGATGGGATCCATGAGTAATCGAGGGAACTCCTCAAAATTCAAATGGAAACATATGTTTTTTTTGGTTTCATATGAAGTATTCCAGGCATATGTTACCAAAAAGTAAGATTTTGCACCAGGATTTACTATGGTTCGAAGGTGGTGAACAGAACTCCTTACTCCTTATAGATACATGTTTGGGGGTTTCGGCGTTGTCTTAAGAACTGAAAGCATATACTACTATGCAAATTTAATTAATCATCATCATCATCACCACCATTCCACCATACATCCGTGAGTAATCGAGGGAACTCCTCCAAATTTATATGGAAACTTATAATGATTTCGATTTTATGAGAAGTATCCTAAGCATATGCTACCAAAAAGCAATGTTTAGAAAAGTGGTGACCTGATGATGGGATCCATGAGTAATCGAGGGAACTCCTCAAAATTCAAATGGAAACCTACGTTTTTTTGGTTTCATATGAAGTATTCCAGGCATATGTTACCAAAACTAAAAAGTAAGATTTTGCACCAGGATATACCATGGTTCGAAGTTGGTGAACAGAACTCCTTACTCCTTATAGATACATGTTTGGGGGTTTCGGCGTTGTTTTAAGAACTGAAAGCATATACTACTATGCAAATTTAATTTATCATCATCATCATCACCACCATTCCAACATACATCCGTGAGTAATTGAGGGAACTCCTCCAAATTTATATGGATTTCGATTTTATGAGAAGTATCCTAAGCATGTGCTACCAAAAAGCAAGTATGGGGGTTTCGGAGTTGGTTTAAGAACTGAAAGCATATTATGCTACTATGCAAGTTACATTCATCATCATCATCATCACTGCTACCGGTCACCACACCATGAGTTATCTAATTATGACCCCTATTATTGTTACTTTTAATCGTCTTTAAGAACAAAGCCCGAATTAGTCGAACGATTTAAAAAATTATAATGTTGTTTCAATGTAAATGACTCAACCTTGGTGTTTAGGTTACCAAGTTAGCAATTTGATCATAAGATCTATGAGGTACGTTATTCTTAAAATTTATAAGGACGATTTTAGTTATATTATTTGAGCATCCATACTAATATTATAAATGCGAAAGTGTGTCTGTCGTCTGTCTATCAGTCTGTCTGTTTGTTACCTCTTCACGCTCGAACCGCTGAACCGATTTTGCTGAAATTTGGCATGGAGATACTTTGAGTCCCGAGAAAGGACATAGGATAGTTTTTATCCCGGAAAAATTTAAAGTTTCCGCGCGATAAACAAATTTTGGCGCAACGAAGTTGCGGGCGTCATCTAGTAATGTTGAGTTGTTTTCATGAGTGATGAGTGTAATGATAGAAAGAAAGTCACTGAACAGAACTTTAGAGCCTTTAAAGACAGGCGTATGAACATTAATTTTATCATTGCTTGATTAACGCCAAGCAATAAGCATATACATACATTAGGTTCACAGTGGTATATGCTTGGAGTTGCTTAAGCAATTCTGAAGTAGTGACATCAGACAATGAGTTCTCATAATATCATGAAAGTGTATCCTGGATCCAAAGTCACTAAGCATAACACATTAGTCTGTGCAGAAAACCAGCTTATAAATCACTAAAAAGAGTGAAATTATTATTTTTAACAAAAAATTAAAACCGACTTCCAGGGTAAAAACAATAATAATTTGTAATGAACAAAAAAGTGTTAAATAATTCTTACTCTTTAAAGTGCCTTATGCATAATTCTCCTAAACCTCAACTATTTCTGTACACAATCTACATTATTTTGAAGTCGGTACCAGTCTTAAATATTAAAAATATTTTGTCATAGAACTCAGCATTCTTATCTGGTACCGTCTTCAAAGTAATGAAGATTGTGTACAGAAATAGTTGAGGTTTAGGAGAATTATGCATAAGGCACTTTAAAGAGTAAGAATTATTTAACACTTTTTTGTTCATTACAAATTATTATTGTTTTTACCCTGGAAGTCGGTTTTAATTTTTTGTTATTGACTATCATATTCTATGTTTCTATGAATGGCCCCTTATGATTTTTCCCCAAACAATTTTTTTAAAAGTAACTGTCAGCGCTGCCACTTCCACAGTGAACTCTATAAAGGGACACATACACACCCTAAAGTATTATCAGTTATCACTCAGTTTTGTTACACCCTGCATTGGTCGTACCTTAACTCTACTAAAATACACATTACACAGTTGTGTGGTAGGTTCAACATTCATTTAACGATGTTTTAACGACTATTCCAATCAACAGATTACAATTATGTCATTCTGATTCCAGCCTGCCTAGCATACGCCAACGAGATATCTCACTCTCGAGATAATTAAAAACTACTCGTCTCATAACGTCAAAATCTCGACATTATCTCGACAAAACCAAAGAATAAATACACTACGCGAAAAGAAGATTGCTCAGAGAAGATTGCTGCAAAGAGGGCCCGCTTAAACCGACTTTTCCTGTTTAAAATAATGAGTTAAATTATTGTACATAATATTGTTATTATATCAATTATTTTGCGTCCCAATTGTACTGTATATTTGGCTTATCTGTGTGTATTTGACATACAATATATTAATATGTCACGTTATCATATTTGTTCGCCTACTGCCCACAGTAACTAAATACGTACATTTTGCCACCCGTGACTATTCAGCAGCCATTATCAAAGTGATTTGCGCAGCCCTGGGCCTTCGCAAAGGCCTTGTAGGGGATAAAGTTACTTAAATTATTGTTTTTAGAAAATATGTCACAGTCATCAGTCATCAGACACCAGCGCAGCATGGAGACAATTCATTCAAAGACAAAACATACTCTTTTGGGGGTCCGTCAAAAATTTTACTTCTTAAAAGGATTCCGCCATGAACAAAGTTCGAGCCGGTGCTCAAACAAAGGGTGTTATAGTTTGACGTGTCTGTCCGTCTGTATGTCCCCAGGCTGTATCTCAAGAACCGCTATAGCTAGACTTCTGAAATTTTCACAGATTGTGTAATGTGTATATCCGTTGCCGCTATAACAAAGTATGCCACAACAAAAATTAATATTAGAGCGGGCTACTCTACAAGTTACAACGCGACGGTACGCAAGTCGCAACCCTTCGTACACTGTGTCGCACTTAGGGGATTTTTGGACTTACTAGGACCACGTAATTGGCATACCATCAGGTGTCAGCCCGCTCGTTTCCGCTCCAATTTCAAATATCTAGTTACTACTTACTGTTATCAGAGCGTTTCGCTCAGTCAGGAAATAACGGTAGTCCATGGGAAGTTGGTGTTATTAAAACCACTTGTAATAATAATTATTATTATAGGTGTCGACCGTGGGAGCTTCGGCACGGATGTGTCGGCTCACGTCAACACTAGAGCCTCCGCATATTGTAGACTTTTAGTCGGCGGATAGTCCGATTCATTAGTATGAAGATAATAATAAATATTTACACAGCGAACAACTTACAATTAGATACAAAGTCCGCTGTCTCTGTCTGACACATTGGAAAAGACATAGCAGACAGAGACAGAGGACTAACACAGCCTCATCAAATCATCATCAAACATTACTGAATTATTAGTACCTATGAGAGTTTTTATCACTCAAATAGCAAAAAGAAAAAACTTATATTTCCATGATAATATTACGAACTTGATAAGTTGTCAGAATCTATGACTGGTTAGTGGTTACCTAAACCGATGAGAACCGGCGAAACCAACTTGGCGAAACCCACATTTCTAAGGTTTCTTTGTAGCGTAGTTTCTCTTATTCGCACATTACGATAACTTAACTTTAATGAAGATTAAGACACGAAATATATAATTGAGTTATGTTAAAATCTTCATTAAATTAAAGTTAAGTTATCTTAAATCTGAGTGCAGTAAGTTTAGAGTAGTATCTAAATGATTTAAGTTTCAATAATTTTCAATTGATACCACAAATCACAATCGATCAAAATTTTCCTAGCACATCACAAACACAACACCTTATCACTCAACACAATGATCTATAGATCATTGATCTATACGGGTGGGCGCGCGCACGATCCACAGAATACTGCGGGGGAAATTGTAAACATGGAGCGGAAAGAGCGAGAGGCACGATTTGTTTACGATTAGAAAGAGATAGCAGCATTTGTTTATGTACCAACTGGCAACTACCAATGTCAGTGATTAGGGAGTGTGTAGAGTACATAGAAGATGGTACTGTACCTACGAGTATGTTGTCTCTGAGAGACTAGCTCAATTGGTTTTTAATAATAAACGGTTGTTCTTACCTTTTATTATTTCATAGCAAAAGCTTTATTAATGCAAGTTTTTTTTTTACCCGACTGCCAGGAGGGTTATGTGTTTGGCGCGTATCTTGTATGTTTGTAATATTCTTTATTACCTCGTATCTTCAGAACCGCTAAGCGGATTTTCATATTTGAGGTATCGTTAGATTTGTCATAATGGCCCAAGTGTTCTTAGATAGGTGACATTAAGAAAAAACCAAAATTGCGGATGTTTGACGCCATATTGTGAGGTAAACAAAAATGAAATTTCACCAAGCATATCGAGTGGGGTATCAAAATAAAGGATTTTAAACACTGATTCTAAATATGTATATAACTTGCAGTTTTAATATTAAATCTAACGATAAATCTACACTAATAGTATAAAGAGGAACGATTTGATTTTTGTTTGTTTGGCTCGGAAACTACTGGACCGATTTGAAAAATTCTTTTACCATTGGAATTCTACATTATTTTTGCTGAACATAGGCTGGATTTAATTTTGGAAAAAAATAGGGTTCCGTAAGATATTTGGGTTCTTCGGACGTAAGGTGTAAATAACAACCAGAAAATATACTTATTTTACGTACGCTGCCTAAACTATAAAAGATTGAACCATAAAATGTTATAAGTAATTGTAGAACTTATAAATATCTACAAAAAAGTCCGCGACACACTATACCTATCTATGTCGAGTGAGGCACAATAACCATTTTTTTATTTAAAAATCTTGAATTTTTTTTGGACTACATGTAAACTCATTTAATTTACTCATTCTTTTAATCCTCATCAAAATAAATTATTCCATCACTAAGTACAGTTTATGTAAATAATATTTGGTCTTTAAATGATTAAAATTGGACGTTTGGTTTTGAAATTATGGCGAAATTAAAATATTACGATAGTGTTAGGTACCTACTTAAAACTAGAAACATACATTGAAACAGTACCAAACCTATTTAAGTACCTATTATAACGTATTGTAGTTAGGTATAGACACGGAAATATCAGCACGGTAGTTAGTCAATTTTGTATTAGATTGATTGTCGAAATGGTTAGATGACTACAACTAAAAAGTCGCAAATAAAATAAATTAATTAAAAATCAAAAAACCCGACTGCAAAAAATGTTAACTAAAAAGAACGAAACAAGACCTAATTCTGCCGGAGACATCGAATCCAATATCCATGTTTTAATTGATACGACTCTTGCTTACGAGTTTCATGCCAGGATAAATAGAAGGTTACATAGAAAAATGTAGAAGAAGAAAGTGGATTATAAAATGCAGTCGGAGGCATAATATTTTATGATTTATGATTAATTAATGTTAAACTTGGTGCGACATGCCTCCGACTGCATTTTATAATCCACTTTCTTCTTCTACATTTTTCTATGTAACCTTCTATTTATCCTGGCATGAAACTCGTAAGCAAGAGTCGTATCAATTAAAACATGGATATTGGATTCGATGTCTCCGGCAGAATTAGGTCTTGTTTCGTTCTTTTTAGTTAACATTTTTTGCAGTCGGGTTTTTTGATTTTTAATTATTACTTTGAGTGTTAATTATATTTTTTGTATGAACGTCCATAATTAAGCAGTAATTTTCGTACCCAAAATATCAGCTGTAGTTGAATTTAAAATTAGCTAGTAACAGAATGAACAAAACAATCGGCCAAGTGCGAGTTGCACTAAAGTGCGATAAGGGATTTCCCGCGTATCCTCGAGTGCGCGCAAGCGATTTTTTGTAGGTTTAAGCATTTATGCAATTTAGTTAAATAATTTTTAAGTTTATTTTCAAGTGCGTTAATAAAATCCTCTCCGCTTCGCTCCGTTCTGTCTGCGCCGACCCTTAAACTGAGAACAAGGGGTATTTCTCTGAATCACGACAGTTTTTAAGTCACGTTCGGACTTGGACACGATTTTAATCTGTCACGTAATAATTGGGTTATGAGTCAGACTCAGAACGGAAGCTGCGTTGACGAGTGTACATTCAGGGGTAAAATACCTCGGAGTTCCACGAAATTATTTCTTATGTCGTCGGCATAAAGGTTCTGTGAGGATAAAATATACGAGATGATTCACTTGCCTTATACGGAAGTGAAAATAAAACTCGCCCTTATGTGGATGCCATGGCCTATGACGATTACGGCTTCTTAGCTTAGATTTCAAGAAAATATCTAACGATCAGATAGCTATGATGTATTCAAGACAATAAACAGACGTACATATAACCACCTCCTTTTTAGAAGTCGGTTAAAAACCGTGATCAAGAAATGATGAATCCATACTATTATTAAAAATGCGAGAGTTTGTCTGTAACTCTGTATGTTACTTCTTCACGGCCAAACCGATGAACCAATTTTGCTGAAATTTGGTATGGAAATACTTTTGAGTCCCGGGATAGGATATTTTATACCGAAATAAAAACAGGATACTTTTTATCCCGAAAATGTTTACGGTTCCCGCGCGATAAACGCTCCTATGATGTAGCTACTTTATTGTAATTTGTAGCCTATGAGGGACCTATGGCACCTGAAATCCGATGTGTAGTTTAAACGATCCGATAGAACAAACATACAAACACTGCCAAAACTACACCCTTCCTTTTGGCTCGTTACAGTCGGATAAAAACAACCCAAATCATAATGACCTCCTTAACAATTTAACAATAAGCCTGTTAAAACAAATTTCGTACTTCATAAAGTATTAAAGCCCATCTGCATTGCAGCGAAGGCTGTCATCGTAGTTCCACAATCCACAGTATATTAGTATAGTAAGTATACAGTAGGCTAACCATATACTGTGGAAGGAGTCCTGTGTTAGACAGATCCAGGATATCCCTCCGTATACGGCTGAAGGCAAACCGCAGGTGGTTTTAGTGGGTAAACCGAAGTCGGGAGTCCCACATATCCCCGGGGTGCTTCAGCTTAAGGCACCCGGGGCACCCATGATGGGTTTCCCCTGCGCACCAAAAAATAATCGGCCAAGTGCAAGTCGGACTCGCGCACGAAGGGTTCCGTACCGGTATAGAGCAAAGGAGACAAAAAATTGTGTTTTTTGTATGGGAGCCCCCCTTAAATATTAACTTTATTTTAATTTTATTCTTAATTATTAAAGTACAAATACAAATTAAGGATTTTGTGAAAATTTCAAGTGCGTAGCTGTTACCATTATTGATAACGAGCAAAAAAGGCCAAAAAAATCACGTTTTTTGTATGGGAGCCCCCCTTAAAAATTTACTTTATTTTATTTTTAGTATTTTTTGTTATAGCGGCAACAGATATACACAATCTGTGAAAATTACAGAAGTCTAGCTATAGCGGTTCTTGAGATACAGCCTGGAGACATACAGACAGACGGACAGACGGACAGACGGACAGACATCGAAGTCTTAGTAATAGGGTCCCGTTTTTACCCTTTGAGTACAGAACCCTAAAAAGGCTAACCATATACTAGAACGCACAAATCAGGCGCACACACATTTCGCAATCGCAATTGGGAGCCCAATAGGCGCATATTAAACAATAATTATTAATAAATGAATAAAAAAAATACGTGTGGCATAGCATCGAGTCTACACTCTACAGGCATATGTCTAGTAGCACGCACACAAACACCGTGCCGCAGTCTGCCGAACTGAATCGACGTTCGACGATGCACGGCTTTCAATGCCGGATCCGCCGGTCCGAGTGGGGGGTGTTAGGTTTATTTTCGTTACGGAATTTCTTGTTACTGACAACTTATAGCAGCAAAATAATACAAGTAAAATTATCCATGTTAAGCGGGTCTGACTTCTACCATATTATCGCAAAGTTACTCTACTGCAGGCTGCAGCCTTTCCCAAAGTGGGCGATAACGCCCCCTTGTGGGCGCTGAAGGTCTAAAGGGGGGCATTGGGAGACCCAGAAAATAAATGGGGGCGTTTTGTAGAGGCTTGGGGGATGATTTGTAATTTTATTTCATGCATTTTAAATTGAAACATTGGGGGGCGCTTGATTCTTGAACACAATTTGTTCTCAAAGTGGGCAGTAGACAAAATAAGCTTGGGAACCTCTGCTCTACTGTAATAACACTGTGGCAGTCCTATTGGGGTCACGCGAATAAGTTGTAATCTCGTTGCATTATACAGGTCGGTTAAAGGATGTAACTTGATTCTGCTATGTTAATCCAACATACACATCTTGGTATGTAAATGCTA
Organism: Plebejus argus; assembly: GCA_905404155.3. Lineage (NCBI taxonomy): Eukaryota > Metazoa > Arthropoda > Insecta > Lepidoptera > Lycaenidae > Plebejus > Plebejus argus. The sequence goes on along the minus strand of FR989948.1, from coordinate 6,679,116 downwards.
TTGTACATATTATAAACTATATTATTATCTATGTGCATAATCATAAAATTCTATCTATCTCTGTCAATTTTTAATTTAGTAATTTTTTTTTTAATTTTTTAATAAAAATACACTGGATTAAAATAATTTTGACTTCGATGGCATAATTTATAAAATAATAACAAAAAGACCCACAATTTGTAGTGTGTCGCTTCTGTACTCTTAGATATAATATTATCTATGACCGGTTGTTTTTATTGAAATTTAAACAAGGCCTATCTCACCCGCTATGGATGCAATTTAATACTAGTTTAAGAGGATACACCAGGGGCGAAAGAAATTCAAAATAGGTATTTTGAAAATGTATTGCTGTCTCACCAATCTCAAGTCTCCCACCTCAGAGCGCGATAGAGACAACACGACACGAACAAGTTCTAATAAAAGAACAGAAAATCATCGATTCGTTGTCCTCTGATTCCTTCTCCAAAACCTAACCGATTTAAGTACTTTTTTCATTAAGAATTAAAGCAAGGCTTGAGATGTGTTCGTATGTTTTACTTTTTTGGTATATTCTACCCAGTTTTGTTTTCTGGGTGTTTGAACACAGAGAAAAATCTGGCCATTTTTTTTTTGGTTTTTGAACGTTCATACCTTTTTTAATAATTAAATTATGAAAAAAAATATAAACATAGGGACATTGTATTAGTGGCCATAGATATTCAGGAAAGAAAATTATAACTCTACCGGTATTATCCAGGGAGGAAACAGCGGACAACGTTTGTATGGAAAAACGGCGGTGTAGATCCCTCTTAATGACGGGGACTTTGTATACAGTCGTCGCTTTCCTCAGTCCTTGACCCCTGTCCGTATAAGCTGCGGGAACCGTGTATTTCGCTACATAAACTATCTCATCCCCTTTTTGGCATCTTAGATAAACTAATATTACAAAGCGGAAGAGTTCGTTTGTTTGTTTGAACGCGCTAATCTCAGGAACTACTGGTCCGATTTGAAAAATTCTTGCAGTGATAGATAGCTCATTTATCGGGGTAGGCTATAGGCTATATTTTATCACGCTAAGACTAATGGGAGCCGAGAAATAGAGGAAAATGTGGAAAAAACGGGGGAAATTTTTTGAAAGGGCTATATATCACAACTACTGGAGCAATTTTTATGTTATTTGACACTGATAAGAAGTAGACCACGTGAAGGATCATAGGCTATTTTTGTGGACAAATTTGTTTGTAAAATAATATCTAATTTACGCGGGCGAAGCCGCGCGGAACATCTAGTTTCTAATATTCCTAAAAATTGTAATAGACTTCCAAAAAGTACTGCAGATTATATTATGTTCAGTACGTGGATATTTTCAGTATGTTTTTGGAGTAACGACCGTCCATTTTGGTTGAATGGACCGTGGACGTCAATTTATCGTAACTCTCGATTCCATCTGGACAATCTGCCCACGCCGTGTGTATGGCGTGGGCGTATAATCTCCGGAACTCTGTTTAGTAGAAATTAGCACAGGTCGTACGTACACGCAGGAAGCCGTGTACAGTCGGCGAAATGATTGCTTGGCAAATGATAGTCTACTGCAGCAATGAGGGTGCTTGATCTATTTGCCACCAGCAGCCCTAGCACGCCACTTGTAGGAACTGCTATTGCTGCGGTTGACACTGGCTCGGCAATGCACGCACACAACATACACAACGTCCACGCTCACCTGCGGCTCTCGTGATTCCAGCGTGATTCTAACGTCTGTACCAATGTGTACATACACACGAGACAATGTATGTATGTCTTTATTGGACATACACTACATCATAGATTGGTTCAAGCATACACTTTAATTTGTCCATAGCTTATTTGAAATATATTTATGGTTTTTAAATTACGCGACAAAAACCATCTTGTCGCTTACGCCCTTTCCATTTCTTGCTGTTCCATTTCTTGTTTTCTATGAGAGGCTGGGCCGGCCTCGCATAGAAAACAAGCAATCTAAAACATGCCCAACAGGGTTTTTACTTTAGCGCGGCGTCGCCTTAAGAGAAATATAAATTTAAAAAATTATCAAATAGATTAGAAACAAAGCCATCTGTTCCTTCTAATTTCTAGTGCACACAGTAATATAAGCGGTGCTCAATTTAAGTAGCTTTTAATTGGCTTCGGAGTCACCAAATCACAGGTTCATTAAGAGGTCAAAGACAGCACTAATCGTACATACTGATAACTGATATGATAACGATTGTTTAGAATATGTATTATGTAGTTACTGGTTGAAGCCCGCAACTATGGCGGACCTACGTAATTTCGTCGGATTATTCTAATACCCAGTCTGTCAGAGCCACTGATCTCTATTATACAAGTACGCTGGATTGCTGATACACACCTGCTTTTTGTGCCTATTTGAAGCGGAAGCAGCGCCCCCATTATTCGGGTAGAGAACTAAATTTGACGTAACCACAACCAATAACAACTGTTGTCATCACTAGTATTAGTTCAAAATACTCTCACTTGTGTTATCAGCGCCAATATGGCGGCTTTCAAACGTCATTTTTACGTCAGATTTAGTTCTCTACCCGAATAATAGGGGCGCTGATTCCGCTTCAAATAGGCACAAGAAATAGCTGTCATTTCAAAAGGAATCAGCTATCTAGCGTACTTGTATAATAGAGATCAGTGGTCAGGGGGGCTATTATGAGCTCTTATATCCAGCCAGTTTACAGGCCAGTTTACAGGCCATTGCATAGATACGGCCTGTAAACTGGCAGGAAACTGGCTGGATATAAGAGGTCGTAATAGCCCCCCCAGAGCACAACAAAAACCTGCCTTAGATGGAGTATGGTGTATGTATGGTGGTATTTCTGACTTACAACTTGTAACTTACTGCTCACGGCAGGCTGGCTTACCCAATAGTTGGGACTTTAAAGATTACAAAACTCATTTTAATAATTACCTGAAACAAAAAAATAAACATTAGCTGTTGAACACAACATAAGTTAATTTAAAATGTTTGTTCCATTTAACGAAAACTCACAAAACTCCTCAGCCTTCTTTTAATAAATTATCCCGGCTTTTCGCCACTATCCGCAAATTAAATATGGCGTCTAGTCGCAATATTGTAAGCCATTGTCAGTCTCCAGCGTTGAAGCTAAGAATAGGACTTTATTGAAAGCGTTAGACCACGGAATACATTTGAATTAGTAAGTAAGTACCTCAAATATATAATACTAGCTGTCCCGGCAAACGTTGTTTTGCCATTTAAGGTATTTCTACATCAGTTGATACAAAATCTTACCCCCTCTTTTGTCCCCTGTGAGGGGTGGAAACGGAAATGCATCCAGATGAAATAAACCACCCTCCAAGCCTCTATACAACGTCCCGATTTTTTTTCTGGATCCCACACCGCCCCCCTTTAGACCTTCAGCGCCCACAAGGGGGCGTTATCGCCCACCTTAGGAAAGGCTGCGGCCTGCGTTAGAGGCTCTATTAAACCAAAATATTATATTCTTTATTTTTTAGCCACGTCTAAACTCCCAAACTCCGAGTGTTGGCCAGACAAAATCTATCCATTCCAAATCACCACCTGGCACGCCACCAGCTGACATGGCTTCCCATTTTCCACCACATTAGAGTGGTGTTGGGTTACACACCATGTGGCGTTTAGTTCAGCGCGTTGAACATAGATGGCGTTAGTGCATTTTAAAATGTAATTTCATAGGATGATTAAAAAAAACAAGTGGTGAGCTAGCTAATTATAAGATTACTAGTTGCGCTAAGTCGTTTATCGCGCGAGAACCGTACATTTTTATGGGATAGAAAGTATAGGTACTAGGCCAACGTTTCTATTTGAATTTTTACAGCTCAATACGGCACTTTTAGGCATTTAGGCATTTTTAAAATACCGATTGACGTCCGATTCCGATAGCAGACTAAAGAACAAACTTTCGAAAGACGAGCATTGCTCGTCGTTTGGGAGCGCGATATGGCACGCGAAGTAGGTATGTACCTACTTCGCGTGCCATATGCGGTATCTATCATGATCTATGTGGTAAGGTTAGTTTTGACTTTTGAATCGATAAACTTAAGGGCCCGGGTTACCCTCGAAATTTTCATACATTCTTAATACCAAAATCATTTTCTCATACGAAAATATTTAACATGTTTGAGTTATTTTTCAGCTTAAGATAGTAATTACCTAGGGTCCTGAACAAATTTTTTTTACAAAATATTTAAATACTAAAAAAAAAAATTTTGTGTTTAAATGTTTTTTTGTAAATTTACTACTAAATATTTAAACACCAAAAAATAGACAAAAACACTAAAAAATATATAAATAAATAGTAAATTTACTACTAAATATTTAAATAATAAAAAATATTTTTTAAAGTTTAAATATTTTGTAGTAAATTTACTATTTATTTATATATTTTTTAGTGTTTTTGTCTATTTTTTGGTGTTTAAATATTTAGTAGTAAATTTACTAAAAAAATTTTAAACACAAAAATTTTTTGTTTTAGTATTTAAATATTTTGTAAAAAAAAATTGTTCAGGACCCTAGGTAATTACTATCTTAAGCTGAAAAATAACTCAAACATGTTAAATATTTTCGTATGAGAAAATGGTTTTGGTATTAAGAATGTATGAAAATTTCGAGGGTAACCCGGGCCCTTAAGCTTAATAACGGACAGACACACTTTCGCATTAATATTAGTAATAATAAATTATTGTAACTAGGCACGACAAACCTTCACGTGACCTATCGCCTCACATTTCTATTGTCATCAGGTGACCTTAAAGCTCATTTGTCACCTGCTGACACGTCAATTTCCTATTGTGAGTGGTTTCTTAGACTTGGATATAATGGTTGGAGTTAGGACAAAGAATAGGTTTAGTCGAAGTATGTCCAGTAAAATAGTATGTTTTTAAACGTTTTATGTAATAACTTTTTTTTTTTTTTCGCAGGGGAAACCCATCATGGGTCCCCCGGGTTGGGTATGTGCTCAGCACCCCGGGGGTATGTGAGACTCCTACTCACTAAAACCACCTGCGGTTCGCCTTCAGCCGTATAAAAGAGGGAAATCCCGGATCTAACAAACACGGGACTCCCTCCACGACTGGCCGGTCTACCTCAAAAGGGACCGGACTTCCACCAAGGTAAGGGAACGCTTAGGCAAACTGAAGCGTTCCCCTCGGCGCCGGGACTGGCTAGCCGGGGAGGTTCCCATCCTCTCCCGGAGCCCCGTTAGACGAGAGTTAGGAGGTTCGCATAGCGTCGCCTCCGCACTCCCGTCCTACGCCGGCGGAGCGGCAGAGAGGTGGGATCGTCCTCTCTATCCCGCTCCGCGGCCTCTTTCTGCGACATAACAATTTTGCAGAAAGAGACCGCCGCCTGCCAGGCCTCATCGCTCTCGAGCATGCAGCGCACCATGCTCGGGAGTGAGAGGTCCCCGCCTAGCACTGCCACGAGATCGTGGCGCTGCACGGCCCAACGATCGCACACCTCAAGGGTATGCTGGGCCGTGTCCTCCGCAGCGCCGCACTCATGGCAGGCTGGCGTTGGCTCTCTCCTGGCAACCTTACACAGGTACTCACTTATGTAATAACTAGATCAGTGTTTTTCAACCTGGAGGGTCGTGGAATTTCTGTAGGGTCGCCAAAGGTAATAAAACTATATACTTATGAGTTAAAAAACGAAAAAATTGCCCACAAACGTAATTTATGGACGGCCCCTAGGGTCCTGCGGTCAAGTGACGTCAATTAGAGACTATACTAACTTCCGGTGCTAATTAAAGTAAGCCAATTTTTTGTACCACCGTCCTCACTTAGTGTGTGGTACAAGACACAAGTTACAAGCGAAAACCCAATAGTACACTCCTTATATTTTTAGCTGTACCCCGAATCCCGATGCAGCTTTAATGCAGCTGGTTTGTTTGAATCAGTCATAATTCTACAAAAATGAAAAATGTAATCTGAACAAAATGTTTTGACCAAACTCTCTTTCTCTAGACTCTAGAGAAAGAGAGTTTAGACTCTAAAGAGAGACTAGGAATAGAAAGACCAAAGAGCACTGTCAATTGTCATTATCTAGTCATTTACTAAAACTGCCATTTACTAGTCCAGACTCCAGAGGTTCTCAGTAGTCAGTAAGCGTCGTCCTTAGACTTTAGTATCGAAATCAGCGGGCAGCGGGGCGGGAGCGGCGGCGACAGCGACAATGTATAGACAGACTAATATGGATAAGCCGTCTAGTACGAGCGCCGGTCGTACTAGATTATATACAAAGGGCATCGCCTCCGTGGTCTAGTGGTATAGAGCGCGGCTCTTGACTCGGAGGTCGTGGGTTCGATTCCCGCGTTGGAAACATGTTATTTCCAAGTTTGTTTAGGACAATGCAGGGTGATCACCTGATTGTCTGACAAGTAAGATGATCCATGCGTCGGATGGGCATGTAGAAAGTCGGTCCTACGCCTGATCTCTCGCCGGTCGTGTCTGTCTGCCGTCCCACTGGGTTATGAGAGTAAAGGAATAGAGAGTGCTCTTGTGTACTGCGCACTCACTTGGGCACTATAAAATTACTCCTGCGTAGCTGGCCTGGTTTCAATGAAACCGGCCACCGTCACCGAAACCGGTGTGGGAGCTATTATTATAAAGGAATACATACATACGAGACTGAAGTCTGAAGCCACCCGCCATCTCTCGTGTCTCGTACCACGCGCGGCCCCTGGCCTATAACGACTCCATCCGTCCGGATTATTGTGACATCACATTATGGGACATTAACATACGAAGACGAAACAACGGGGCAGACATACATTTTCACAAATACTAAGCATTCATTTTCCGAGACAGTATACGCCAATTATTAAGCGGGCCCCTAGACGAACAATTTTATTGCGCAATATCACGCATTGCGTAATATTATTGATCGTCTAGGGTTAGCATTTGGCAATTGACATTGTGCCTTTTTTGTTCATCAAGGGCATGCGTTATAGCGCAGTCAACAGCCTACGTGAGGCATGCCCTCTGACCGTATCCCAAACTTTCGCTTTGTTCTTTAATGACCATGTTGACGTTGCGTTCATTGACGTATTCAATTATTGAATGCGCCAATAATTATGAAAGTTGAATGTCAAAAGATGATGAAAATTGAAGATGAAAGTGCACAGTGTGGACATATAGCTATTTGACATCATTTTAAGTGTGACGACTGACGTGTCTATCTGTAAACATTGAAGTTTGAAGTATGCGTACCGCGGAAGCAACTCTGTCGTGGAAATTTCGCAATTTGCAGTAATGTAGCCTACATGGAAACGGGAACCACCGCGCGCTATAGGTAACCACACAGCTATAACCTTTTTTTTTTTTTTGAGGAGGGGAAATGCATTACGCATCCCCCGCCCCCTCGGGGGAAGGGGCAGGGGTATGTCGGACTCCCTCCGCAGAGGTTTACCGAACCCCCCATGCCCTCGTCAACGCTGCACGTGAAGGAGCGGGGTCGCAGTGCATTCAACCGCGTCCTCCACAGCGCTTGCCGCTTCCGGCACCACTTCGGCTGCAGCAGCCTTTGCCGCCGCCTGTCTGCACCAAGAGGCTCCCCGGGCATCGGGGGAGCCTTTCTCCTCGGGGCCTATGTTGTGAACGGTGATCCCCCGATCAACCACCCACAGGCCTAAAACACAGCTATAACCTATAAGCTGAAGTCCACGCGGACGGAGTCGTGGACATTTGGACAAGGCTACTCCAATATAAATTCGAAAGTGTCTGCCTCTAACATTTTCGCGCATAAACCGCTGAACCGATTTGGATGTAGAATTGTTAAAGTTTACTTAGAGTACCGCGAAAGGAATACAGGGTAGTCTTTATTGCGGAAACATGTACAATGTACCGTTATGCCGTATGCGATAAAAAACAACACTTGACAAAGTTGCGGGCAAAATCTACTTTTACTGTCTATCTTTACAAATATTATACAGTGTGAAATTTTAATGGTTGTTTTCCCGCAGTAAAATGATTCTATCTTAGTAGTACAATAGATTTGTAAAGTTTTTTTTGTTCAAATCAAAAAAAAAAATTTGGTCGGGTCCATAGTAACTCGCGCCTATCGGCATAAAGTTTCCATAGTACGTCGAGATCATACAAAATATTTTTTATTTTCAAAAAATAGCACACATGGTTCGATAGTACTACTATAGGTCTGCTGCGAGAAAACAACCACTAAAATTTCACGTTGAGTCTGTATGAAAAAGTGTCTGATCCGATTTGGACGAGTATTGCGGTATCAAGTCCCGGGAAAGGACATAGGATATTTTTTACCACAAAATATACGTTTTTTACGGAATAAATGATTCTATAATTAATGAAAAGTATAATTTTAACTTTCTAACGTTTCAGAAATGGTATTTTACTCTTCTAACCTAATAGTCGATAAAAAACCCACTTCTTGACAATTTACAAAAAACCCCAAGGTTAATCAAACAATTTATTATTCGCATTGAGGCATAATGTACAGAAATATCCATATTATAATTATATAATGTAGAACAAAATCTGTGTCAAAACATCCTCTCATATTATGTGTAAACTTCTGCCTGTCTCTTGAGCTCCTCACGCTTAAACCTCAGAACTGATTTTGATGGGCATAAAGATACCTCAAGTCCCTGGATTAAGGACTTTACTGTCCCGAAAATGTACGGTCCCCGTAGTTAAAACGAAGTTGCGTATCTAGTACATTAACAATTTCTTCCTACTCCTCCTATCTTCTTCTGATTAATTTCGTTGCGGGTCCCAAGACAGATTTAGCTTGTCCCTCGGGCTCCCTGAGATCATATCAAAGGGTTTTCGTGGTCGGATACCGCTGTCGATCCTGGCGACACAGGAGTGGCAGTGGTGGGAATGTGTGGTTAGTGGTGGGCCAAAGCCTGTTTAAAAAAAATAGTACATAACAAACGACATAATGGCCGGTATAAATAGTCAGTACTCAAGATGCATCTCGGTCTCAAGACACGGTTCAGGCTCTGTGATTGGTTAGCTGTCAAAATTTGGACCAATCACAGAGCCGAACCGCGTCTTGAGACCGGGTCGCATCTTAAGTACTAACTATTTATACGGGCCTAAGATTCACTTATTATGACCTAGGTACGTTAGTATGTTAGTCATAAAAGTAATAACTAGGTACTTAGCAAATTACATTATTACTAGCTTTGCCCCGCGGTTTTGATGGGAAAATAAATTGTGATATAATATTCCCGTGCGCAGTAAAAAGTAGCTTAATATGTTAATACTCCAGTCATTTCCGTGAGCGTAAGCCGTACATTTTTCCGGAATAAAAATATCCTATGTCCTTTCCAGAGGACTCAAAAGTATCTCCATAGTCTACGGACTCCGCCGAACCGATTTTGCTGAAAATTGGTATGCCTTTCAGCAAAATCGGTTCAGCCAATGGTGGACACTCGCAACATCAGAAGAGCTGCAGGTGCGTTGCTGGTTGCTGCGGTTGTATCTTATTACAATAGTAAATAAAGTTTAATTTTGAATGACTCTACAGGTCGCAATGTAAACTGTCCCTAAGAAGAAGAATGCAGAAATATTTAAACTATTTCTACACCATACTTAATACTTACTCAATGTTAAAGAATGTTATGACACCTAATTTATTCTTTCAATGAATCGTCTTACAAAGTACTTTATGATTAATCTTAGAGCTCCTTATATAATAAAACCAAGATCTAAACTTCTGTCTGCAATCATATTATTTCATAAAGATGATGATTAAAAACCCATGGTTCCTGGACCGTGGGATAAACTATACCCCTTGTATAAAATGTTCTTACTTAGTCCCTCAAGGTACTAAATTTTACCCTTGAACAGGACCGGATCTACCTAAAGGCTACTCGGGCTGCAGCTCAGGGCGCCGCGGTTAAAAGGACCCCCAAACCCCGCTTGAACTGATGGGCGATAATTCGAATTTAAAGTGCGTTACGCGACAAATCATGGAACACCTTAAAGATCATTAAGAAAATGTTTAAAAAATGGATAGAATATTAGAATTACTTTTTTGACATGACTATTGAGTACTTGGAGGGCCCCTCCAGTAGTATCAGCCCAGGGCCCCACAAGTTCACGATCTGCCCCTGCCCTTGAATATACATATAGTGATAGATTAACAGAACATATATTATATATATTTATTATTTGTATAGCCCATGCTATGTATGTACATAAAGGACACACCTTTACAAGTGTGGCTTAGGTAATTAAAATGTTTACATTTAATATACTAATGACTGACAACGCCTAGTGAAATGGTTTAATCAAGTAATACATCATCATGTTCAAAACTAGACCTTTGCATCCATTGTGGATGATTTAAATACAGAATTTTCAGAGCGAAGTGTGGTTACTTCAAATACTGCGACCTGGCAACCTTATCTGCGTGTGCGAACCAAAGGTCTACTCAATAGGTCACGGATTTTTCTAAGTTCTAAGTGCAAAAGAGCTATATGTTTAACCGAGCTATATATGCTTGATGTTCAGCCCAAAAACATTCTATATCAGGGCTTCCCAAACTGTGCGTCGCGACGCCCCGGGGCGTCGCACATTGTCCCAGGGGCGTCGCATGTCAACACAACAAAATCTAGTAAGTGCCGCGCGCATATTATGTCATTTATACATCCCGGACAGTAATCCCCGGTTTCAGAAGCTACGCTCAGAAAAGCAAGCGCAATGGATCTTCACATTAGGGTTGAGGGGCGTCGTAAAGAGATGACAAAGTCCCAAGGGCGTCACAGTCCAAATAAGTTTGGGAAGCATTGTTCTATATAATATAATTATATCATGTAGTTGGCTGAATAACAATAATAATATGAGACCTAACAAACTAAGAAAACTTTGATAAAAGTTTTCAGAATACAATATAATAGCATTTTGGTCTTTCTAAAATTGCGTTTAAACATCCAACCTTCAACTAGGCATAATAAATTAAAAAGTTCAAATGTCATGACACAGAAAAGGCGGCAAATGTTTAAAAATAGAACACCACTGGTCTGTAATTGTTGGACCTTCATTCAATCAACATTTGTACATGTTAATTGCAATAATTCCTAGTCATTAAACGTTAGATTAGACTTATCTACATAATCAAGATAAGAAGTTGTAAACTATATTTTGTTTTAGGTGATGTTAATAAATTAATAATATATTGCATATTATTTACTTATACTTATTTAAAATAGCCTGGACAGGGCATGGGCCAATGATTTTTTTATATCAGAAAGTGTGTCGGTCTGTCTGTTACCTCTTCACGCCCAAACTGCTGAACAGATTTCGCTGAAATTTAGTATGGAGATAATTTGAGTCCCATAGAAGACATAGGATTCTTTTTATCTTGGAAAAATGTGCGATAAACGAATTTTTACGCAACGGAGTTGCAGGTGTCATATCTAGTCTAGTTATTATTAATAATTTGTACCTTCAAAACAAGGGAATAATAATTAATAACTCTCAAAGTATTTCCTTTTGTGTTAACAGAAGGTATGAATTGTTTACTAAATTAAGAGATCACGTTCCACAGGATATTTACACATTTATTATCTAGGTCACACAACTCCATACAAAACATATTTGAGTATAAAACACATTGTACTGTCTACGAACTATGAAGGGGTCATTTTAACTATATGACTGTGTCAGAAGAAATGTTTTTAAAGAGTATGCATCTGCTTTGTACCCTCTATAGCAGCCTTTCCCAAAGTGGGCGACAATGCCCCCTTGTTCACGCTGTAGGTCTGAACGGGGGCAGTATGGGACCCAGAAAAAAACTGGGGGTGTTGTGTAGAGCCTTGGGGGGTGAATTATTTCATCAGGATGTATTTTAAATTGAAACAACAGACTAAAAAATTATTTGTTCTTAAAGTTGGCGGTAGACAAAATAAGTTTGGGAGCCTCTGTTCTATAGCCTGAATGACTTGATGGATTTCAGCTTGGAATATATAAGGCCGTCACAGACTTAGCTATAATATTAATATGTTTATAGCTAGGCATATTACTATATATTTTCTATACAATTTCGCGTGACCACACACTCAGCTATAATATATATTTCTGGTCTCAGTGTGTTTAGTACGGTATATTAATATATATTATAGTTAAGTCTGTGACGGCCTTTAGACAGTGTTTACTGTGGTCAAAATGTAATCAGGCTTCTTAATGCTTGTGTTTGTGCCAAAGTGAGTGCACAATAATATAAGTCTCTTCCTTTATTTGTTGCCAATGGACTAATTAATATGACTGGCAATATATTACAAGCATCCTTATCATACAAGGTATAGGCATGGTCAATGAGACATTTTCAGTTCTTAAGTACATAATAAGGATGCTCATATATGGTAAAGGAAAACATTGTGAGGAAACTTGCACAGACCCAGAAGGGTTAGTCCCAGGCTTGATCATTTGTTTTTGTTGTTACAAGAATGCCGTATGTGCTTGGGCAACCATGAATCTTATCCCGGGCACTACAGAGAACAGCTCTGAAAATCTATACAAAACTCAAAGGTGACTGACTGACATGGTGATCTATCAACGCACAGCCCAAACCACTGGACGGATCAGGCTAAAATTTGGCATGCAGGTAGCTGTTATGATGTAGGCATCCGCTAAGAAAGGATTTTGATAAATTCCCACCCTAAGGGGTTCAAATAGGGGATACAAGTTAGTATAATATAATAATACTTCTTAACGCGAGCGAAGCCGCGGGCAATAGCTCGTACTGTATCAGACGTATAGACAATAAAAGAATGCACTGCATCAAATACCAGATTTAGAGTTTCAAATATAGCCTAAACATTTTTATTGATAGCAATAAAAGCTATGGTACACCGTACATGTAATGTTTTGATATCAATGTAGTGAGTAGGGACAGATTTCCTACTTTATTGCTATCCTTGGTCGCAGAGAATAACAAGATTAATTTCAGGAAATTAATAAACAAGATAAGTGGGTTATGGCCAGTCATTAATTTATTATGAAGTCACTAAAGCGATTCTATTAGAATAGGGGCGCGCGAGTATTACTCATAAGTTCATAACACCTTTGGGCATTACCTTTGGGAGAATTTGCACGACATTCTTCGAAATATTACGCATCGAATATGTTCGATTTTCGAAAATATGAGTTCTTAGTACAGATAAATAATAAAAATAACTTTTAGTGGTAAACGTCGTGTGGGGTAGGACCAAAGATAGACATCCAAAAAATCGATAAGGGACCTCGACCAATCATTTTTCTCCGAGTTGCAACCAGTTTTTGATGAATTGGATTGTTTCTCGGGTAAATGAGTACTTTTCATCCCCTTCGCCATTCATAAATGTAAACATTTATGCAAATAAAATCGATGTTCAGGGATTGTTTACATTGTTCATCGCAAACAGATGCAGGGCATGCTGAAAATATTCCCGTTTATAAATAGAACCGACGGGAGTAAAGCGGTTTATTCCACAAAAGGTGCATTTTATCGACCATACGTACCTCATTTTGAAGCTCGATTTTTATCGCAATCAATCCTTATGCACTATTGCACGACACGCAATTGTTCACACAACACCTGCATTTCACAAGCACAGACAGACATTTCTCTCTCAACAGTAATATTATATCGTCACAAAAGGAGCCATCGCCAAAATAATACGGAACCACAGTACGGAACTTTACGGGTCCTTTGCTTATTTCCAGCCACTATGGACGCGAGGACTGCGCGGCGGATCGCTGCTACCAGCGAATTAAATGGAATAACTTATTACCGATTCACCGGGTCACACACCCTTGTAATACGCTGAAATTATATTGCACACGAAATATTTTAAACCACACCAACAGCACAAATGTATATTACACTATATTTCGCTCGCCCAAATAAAACGAGTCCAAAGCTTTTTTCGACACAACGTGTGCAAATCGCTCTTTATCCGGAAATAAATTTTATATTTTCGCCCTTATTTAGATGACAACCAAACTTGGTCGAATTATACCGTATCCTCAACAGAGACCAATCACCTTTCAAGATATTGCTCGCTCCTTTGAATTTTGAGGTATGCAGTGTCATCTATTGGGAAATAAATGAAACTCTAGTTCTGGCAGCTTCAGACAAAATGTTGCCAAATTACTTTTAATAATTTTCCCGTTTCAAAGGGAAAACTCCTCAACGTGTTGACGTTTCTCTCTAAAATAAATCAATAATTTACTAATATATTATTACTAATAACTAAGCAATATCATAAATGCTTAACTCTTAAGTGTGTCTGTCTGTATGTCTGTTACCTCTTCACGCCCAAACATCTTAACCAATTTTGCTGTAATTCGGTATGGAGATAGAGATAAACTACGATAACATGGCACGCCCCTATAAAATTCAAAATGCTTGAAGTGCGTTGTCAAAACGTTTGAAGAGCGTTGTCCTGCGCGGTCGGCTAGTTATGATTAGTTGACCAACAAATCTTGGTAATAAGTGACATTAAGTGAAATATTATGATTGCTTGAATACTTACTACATACAAACTCTTTCATAAGGATATGACTACGCACATTGAAACAGTAATTTGGAGGGGCGAGCGATGGAATCGTGGTTTATCTCTACCTTGAGTCCCTGGAAAGGACATAATTATCACATATTAATATTATGACATAGGATACGTCTTTTCATCTCAGAAAAATGTACGCTCCAGCACAATTAACGAATTTTGACGCAACGGAGTTGCGGGCGTCATCTAGTAACAAATAAAAAAACGTTCTAAAATATGTCAGTAATTTAAAATTTGTAAAGATGATTTCGGCAATATCAATAAATGAACAGAAATTAATAATTATTATTTCTATAACATAAGTTCGCAATGTCTCATGCAGCCTGCATTAGACAAAAGAGGTCTGGGAACCTAGTATAATAGTGGGCATAAAAATAATAACATTAATATGTAAAATAGTGCAAAATTTTTTTTGAATTTAATAAAAGTCTAATGGGAATCTGTCCTATCGTTGTTGAAAGCCACCCCAATCTTTTAAAATTAAAATATGCGAATAGCTAATCGGGGATCGTTTAACGTGTACACTGCCACAAGTAGGTATACTGTTTTTATTTTCTTTTTGGAAAACCTACGTGCACTTTAAAATAAATTCAAACAAGAAAAACAGCGATTATTAGATAATATTTTTATTCTCGCCTCCTGTCACTTTCCTAAAATGACGTTATTATTGTGGGTAATTTTTTTCAAATAATGGCAACATTTTACTCCAATTTCCATAGAGGCTCCATTATTTTTATTGACAATTTGACAGGCCGAATTCCCAAAAAACATTTCTGTCTGTTTTCATTTTTATAAACAATTGCTGTTACGAAAACGCAAAAAGAATGGTGGGCGCAATGCCTGTTAATGTGATACCAAAATTTTGCAACGGCGCCATGGATACGCACAATGGGGGCGACGACTTGGACACACAGGTTTTCGTCGGTAGCAGGATAAAATGCAACGAAGACTTCGGTACCGTGAAGTATATTGGAGAAGTGCAAGGCTACAAAGGTGTGTGGTACGGTGTGGAATGGGACAACGCTGAACGCGGAAAACACGATGGTTGCGTTGATGACATCCAGTATTTCAAGACTACAAAACCAGGGGCTGGCTCTTTTATTCGTCCCAACAAGATAACTCCGTTTAAAACCTGCGCAGAGGCTATTAGAAGATATTACGGTGATCGCGAGGTAAGAATTCCAAATTCAAAACAATTTTTTTCTAGGTTTTTTTTCTACAGATGACAAAGGCATTGAGTCATACCTCCTACACATCTGATCAAGATTTTTTTAACAATGTTTACAAATGGTAAAAAAATGTCTACTTTGATATTGTAAAGATCGAACTCAAGATTTATTTTACCTAACTACAGCAAAACCAACTTTGTATTGATTTTGACAGTATGACATATTCTCTTAGTATTTTTAATAAGGATATTAGAATGGATATTTTATTTTAGGATGAGTCTGTGGCTGCTCACCGCAGAACCGTCATCAATGAGTGGAAGAGGGAGATGGGTGCTCCGTTCATCGAGATGGTGGGATTTGAGAAGATCCATCAGAAGCAGTAAGTTATAGTAGTAGTATAGTAGTGCTTTAATACCTCAATCGTGGAAAATCCAGACACAATTCAATAATTGTTACGTGGCCACTTGGGTCTTGATGGGTATTCTCCTTTTTAATCTTACAATTGTCAAAAATTTCATTTAAAAAATCGTACAATGAACGAGATCTTATCTTACTGTTTCTCAATTTTCCAGAAAATTCGACCGTCTCCAGGACGTGTGCGTCCACGATCTCAACGTGTCCCGAGCTGGTGATGTGGCGGCGCTCTGCCCCAACATCCAGAGCTTGGACATAAGCTGCAACCTGTTCAGCAACTGGCGCGAGGTGATACAGCTGTCTGCGCAGCTGCCGCAGCTGAGAGACCTGGATCTGAGGTGAGTATATTATGTGGCTCGAGCGCTTCCATGGTTTTTCGAAATACAATAAAATGCCACTTTTAAGCCCTTTCATTTGATAGCTTATGTGTGGAGGTGCTACAGCTTGGGCATGGGTTCCATACAAAAATGCCCCTTGTCCTTTAAGAATCATTTAACTGATGACGTAAAATGTCAAAACTTTTTTTTTATTCAAATTTTTGACGAGGCTTAAAATACACTTGGCATTTATGTCAGCCTCATAGTATTGTTCATAATTAATTTAAAATTAATAAATTAAACTATGTGACCCTTCATTGACAATAAATAGAACCTGATTACGAGCCTCTTGCGAAAGAGGCGACGCCAAAATAAAAACTTTTTACTCTCTGATATTACTATAGTCTTCGCAAAGGACGTTCATTAACTCAACTTACTAACTACTTAGCTTAGATCAGGGAGGTGAGACATACACTACAGTAGCAGGGCTACGTAATTTGGACGCGTTATGTCAAACTTGGGTAACACATCATGACGTACTACCTAACTTTGAATTGATTAATTTTGATACTTTTATGTTACAGCAAGAATCGTATGGCCATTGACATGCCTGATGACACACTGAAACAACTGTCAGTCCACTTCAACCATCTCGAGAAACTGAATCTGTCCGTCTGTGACTATGAGTGGTCAGACATCCTGGCTTTGTCACACCTCTGGCCAAACATCACCGAGTTGATAGCAGCCTACAATAGAATCAAAAGAATCATTCCCCCGGAGAATACTCTACAGAATTTGACGACTCTACGCTTGGACGGAAACCCTATAGAGTCCTGGTATGAAGTGATAAACCTCGGTTGGCTGAACCTAAAAGTATTGAGTTTGAACGACTGTGTTATAAGTGAGATAAGGTTCAATGATGAGCCGGGCTCTAAAGTGGATGTGTTTGAAAATTTGGAGGTGCTGTTTTTGAACCGGAATAAAATTAATGATGTAAGTGGTTTGGAATATTTGTCTGGAATTCTTTGGAAGCATCTACATACAGCATGACTGGTGAGACATGTTCAATACTTGAGGACGTGATAATAGGCTATTATAGTAGTTGAAAAAAATAATAAAAAATAATAATATCAATTGATCACTGAGTAAATGTAGCTTAAAGTTAAATAATTATTTACCCAACGCACGGTCACCGCGCGCGGGAGGGGTAGCGCGCGGTGCGGGGCGCATGCCGCCGCGCCGGCCGCGTAGTAATTTACTAAGTGTCCATGATTAATTTATTTAAAGGCAAATTTGAAATTAAGTACCTCATTTTATTACAATAAATAATGAGAATCGAGTACAGAGTACTCTCCATAAGTATCGGTATTGTCTCACCAGTCATGCTGTATAAAATTTTATAAAAATGCTTGCAATTGTTGCCGATAAATACACACTAATATTATAAATATGTGTGTTTGTCTTCCCGACTGTCTAGTGACTAGTCTATTCATGCTCAAACTGCTGAACTGATTTTGATGAAATTTCCCATGATACTTTGAAACCTAAGGACATACTCATACAGTTCAAATAACATACAGTTAGTACTATCAGAGAAGTTGATTCCTAGGCAGATGGGGGACCTACGTAGTTTGGTTGGGTTACGTCAAACCCAGCCAAGTCCGACAGATCAAAATTCACAATTAACATTGAATTGACAAGCCGACCAATTGACATAGGTCTGTCAACTGCCTAGGAATCAATTTCCTTGGGTATACATGCAAGCAAAAATCCAACTCGGTCTAGCGGTTTAAGAGGCAACATACAGACAGACACTTTACCATTTATAATACCTAATGTTAATATGGAAATTTGACATTGTCTCATTTAATTTTTTTTTCTTTTTTTTTCAGTGGAGATCTCTATCTGAACTGAACAAACTCAAGTCACTCAAGAAACTCTATTTTCTGAAGAACCCGATACAGGCTACGGAGGACTATGATACTGGCTCACAAATGATCATCGCTAAGATTGGCACACTTCAGGTAAGCTACCTTAGTGTACAAAAGGCTGGGGTCTTCAAATTAATTAATACTGGATGCGCTGAGTCACTTTATTTGCACGACAAGTTAGGTAGGCGATGGGCAGACGACTGTCGCACGAGTTATACGCCACGCCACAAATATAGCTGACTTTACAATATGCGATTACCGAGAATTATAACACACACACTGACGTGGGAGAGCCATGCTTCGGTACGAATGGGCCGGCTCGACCGAAGAAATACCACGTCCTCACAGAAAACCGGCGTGAAACAGCGCTTGCGCTGAGTTTCGCCGAGTGAGTGAGTTTACCGGAGGCCCAATCCCCTACCCTATTCTCTTCCCATCCCTACCGTCCCCTATTACCCTATTCCCTCTTAAAAGGCCGACGCACCTGAAGCTCTTCTGATGCTGCGGGTGTCCATGGGCGACGGAAGTTGCTTTCCATCAGGTGACCCGTTTGCTCGTTTGCCCCCTTATTTCTTAAAAAAATACTACACTACTATTGAGACATTTTATCTCAGGTCAAAATATTTATATTAGGTAGGTATATTAAAATTCGTTTATCGCGCGGGAACCGTACACTTTTCTGGTATAAAAAGTATTCTATGTTCTTTCATGGGACTCAAAGTAGTATACCAAATTGCAGCCAAATCGGTTCAGCGGTTTGGGCGTGAAGATGTAACAGACAGACCGACAGACACACTTTCTCATTTATACATATTTTGCTTATAACCTCATATAAATCCAGCCCAAAATTACTCTTGGTTTCAATGAAACTGGCCACCAAGGCATAACTACAGTTCGACAAGGCTTTATATGAACGTGGCGAGAAAAGGAACCATTAACTAACGTTTAACTATCATACAAAAACGTCATTTTTGACAGTTCTCCTTTACCAGCAGCGCCCATTGACATATTCATTTAAAGCCTTGGAGAACTTTACTCTAATATGATAAATCCTTTTTTTTTCAGGAATTGAACGGATCAATAATAACGCGGGAATTGCAGCGAGGCGCGGAATACGATTACATGAAGCGCTACGGTGCGGAGTGGAAATTGGCGCGAAACGACCCGGCCAAGATGGCGGCGTTCGACATAGAACATTCCAGATTCGGGGAGCTCGTTGACAGTTGGTTTTTTTTTTAATTTTTATGGCACATGTCCGGGCTTTAGTTTTTTTTTTATTTGATGCTACCGAGGCGTATGACATTCCTCAACTCATGAAAAAAATACAAGGACGGTGTGTGTGATGGCAAGATTTTCGTGTGCAAGTAAAATATACAAAATATAGCAATGGTTCAAAAGATGACGTCCATATCATAACATAATATTATCACGAAAATATTACTGTACGCGTATCTGTGCATGGCCTTAAACATTGGTATTTTTTTTACAGAATACGGTATACCAGACGACAGCCTACTCGTGAAACAGCCAAAATCCACAACACTAACCTCACAACTCCTAGAAGTCACACTGACAGACGAAAACGGTAAAAGCATCAAGAAGAAATTCCCCGCGACCATGGCAGTTCAGAAGCTGGTAACACTGGTGCAGAGATTATTCGCTAAGGGCAACACTGGGGAACTGTCACTTCATTTAATCGACGAACAGATGGATGGAGCAGAAATAACATTGGATAATGTTATGAAGGATCTCGCGTTTTTCTCAATCAAATCTGGTGATAATATACTCGTGAGGTTCAGATAAATGTTTTAAGAGATTCGATTGAGCGTTAGAGAGACTAAATTTAGAAAGAGAGATGAAATTCATAAAGAGAGACATAATTCATAAAGTGATAGTTCATAAAGAGAGACAAAGTTCATAAAGAGATAATATGATGAATTGATGATATTAAGGCTAACGATTAGTGATTCAGATGATGTTTTTTATATGGCCGTTATAAAAGGAGGTTGGCGAATTCTGCTCTGTTATCTGTGCTCTTGGTATTCAAGTTTCAAAGATGTCGCATAGCATTTTAAAAACAAAAAACTATACATTCCTAGAAGTTAGTAATCAAAAGTTAAGCTTTGACGCGGGACGGGGCTCGCGATACGGGAGCGTCTGCAACGCGAAACTGGGCGTGAACACCTTGGCACCTGCGCGACTACGGTGCGAACCGTCAAACTTCATTTTGTCAATGAACAGTCACTGAAGACGCGTGACATTATCTGGTGTAAATGCCAAATTGTTGTGGTAATGTCATCCTCATACCTAACACCAGAGTCGGTTGGGAGATACTAAGCTTACTTTTGATTTAAAAGGTGCAGAAGAATAAAATACGCCCACAATTTTCAAGTCGAATCATGACACAATCTATCAAAACGTAAACAAATCAAAAAATCATAAACTAAAGAGTTGTACAAAATAATATAAAAAAGGTTTTAAAAAGAAGTCTAGTTATGTATACTTCAAAACACACGTCTGGACGCGCACGTCCCGCTTTGCCGACGCGAACATTCCGCGTTGCGCTCGCGCAGGTGATAACAACGACAGGCCATAAGATTACATGGGCAGCGTCCGCCGCGCGGTAGACGCTCCCGCTTCGCCGTCGCTTTGGTCACGTTGGTTTGGCCTAAGCCTTATGAAGCGTTGCCATATTATATTTGTTTTGTCTTATAGAAATTGTCAATTGTCAATTGTGTTTCGGTAGGTATTAAGGGTGGCAAAGTGAGGCTATAAATGTATGGTGACTAGCCAACCTCCTTTTTTAAAAGACTGTGGCTATAAATGTATCGATTAAAAGGAACAACACCTTACGATTGTTTTGTCTCTCTTACACAATATTTCTTTATTTAATTTATGTTTAATCTACCATAATATTATGACGGTGATTTTATACAAATATATTTGACATAGAAAATAGCTTTAACATGTATGGAAGAATTATAAAAGAGAAGAAAGGAAGGAATAAAAGAAAGGAAGAGTAAAAAAGAAAAAAAGAAGCTTTTCTATTTGCTGTACGTGCAAAATTGCTTGTTGCTAATGCTGATAAAAATAAGCTTTACTTAACATATCCACAAAAGTGGTTTGCATGAATGTAAGAGATTATCTATGGATAGACTGAAGTGTCAAATCTATTTGTATAATCTGTGGAAAAAAATGCCGGCACATTGGCGTGAATTATTTAAATAGCTTTGTAAATATTTATGAGAAAATCGTACCTGTATTTATTGAATAAAATGTCCATTATGTATTTTTATATTTTGTTTTATTTTGGAGGTTTCTTGTAGCTATTATCTAAGCAAGAGTTAATTCATAATAACGACATTTTTAAAAGCAAAACAACCAAATATGTAGACAGTAAAATATAAGGCCTTTAGTCAAAGGCCATTAAAATTATTGTGCTAAGGGTTCGCACACACTTTGTCGGCGCGTGCGGGGGCTGGCCGGGGCGGGTCCGGGCGCAGCGCAGTGCAAAATGCGCTATAGCACACTATTGCCGGGTGGGGTCGCATCGTATTGACGGATTTTAAAGCTCACTGAGGCGGAGCATGCCGGGGCGGGTCGGCGCGCAACGCATCAATGGCGGATTTTGAGTTGAGGGCCGAGGCTTGCTGGGCCGCATCGCATCGCAATCCGCACGTCGCTTGCCCCGGCACGGCCCGTCTCAGTGTGCTCACTCCTTATAAAACACACATTGTAAAATAATATAAGTACAGAGTGTTAACAAAACAAAGATCTGAGACAACTGACAAGGATGTGTATTGTGTTTAGCTCTCATAGAGCTCAATGTGAAAGTAGGGGCGCTGAAAGAGCAGTTTTTTTAAATGTTTGTATGGGCAAACTTTACGTCGGTCGGGATATTTCTTACGGCCCGGCCGCACCTGCGTTTATCGTCCGAAGCTTCGTGCAATGAGACGATACTATTGGACGATACACGTAGATCGTCCAATAGTATCGGTTTTAACGCGAAGCACTACGCATATGCGGCCGCGGCATAATAGAAACATGAAAGTCAAAAATAACTCTTTCAGCGCTTCTACATTCTTATCACATACACAACTTAAACCTAAAGTATTTATCACTAGCTGTCGTGAACTTCGTGTCAAAAACCTTCCCTGGACTCCTACGAATATTTTAAGACTAAAATCAGCCCAATCCGTTCAGTCGTTTTCGAGTTTTAGCGTTACTAACACGTCATTTGAAGATCCATTTTTATAATATAGATTTAGTTTGGTTACAGCCTGTATAAGTACAGTTGATAAAATAATATTTACATAACATTAGTTTCAGCCAAGGATTCCAACAGTTTTTATTTTAACAGCTGTGACCTTTAAATATTTCACAGAATTATATAACTTTATATTTGAACTTTTTGCTTCATTTTAGTAACCATTAAAGTATAGCAAATGTACCTAAGGTAATAAAAATATTGCTAAATCAATCTGTAATTAAATGTAGTCCATCAAAAAAGGAAAGAAATTAAAAAGTGGCAACATCGTATGTTGGCACTTTCTATTCTTCACTTTTTTGACAGACTATAACCAAATTATTTTATCCTCATACAAAATTTTATCAAAACTTAGCGAGAAGCCTATAATATCATGGCGAGAAGAGATAATGGAAAGTCAAACATTCGCCTAACTTACTTATACTAGTAGTATCATGGATGCGATGAGTGTGGAGCGACGGACGCGGACGTTCGGAATATTCAGTATTTTGTAAAATCGTACACATTTTATTTATTTTTAAAAATATAATAAATTGTTGTTTGAATATAAAGTGGTTTAATTGGGTTAATAAAATAAATACATTTTTTGATAAAAATAAAATTCTATTACTGGCCACATCGGAAGTCATCGCCAAGTCATCGCCATTGGTTACCGTTGTGTCAACAAAAAAAGTTTTTCTCACAAATGGCGGCCTCATACGAATACGAATTCGCGATGTTTGTTTGAGAGATTTTCCTTACTTTAAGTGCTTTTCTGTTGTGAATTTTATTTTAAGTGATGGGTATGTGTTTTGGTCGGTTCAGACGGCGACGTATACGTCGTCATATCGTTCTAATTCTGATCGGTTTGGACAACGCGGGTAAGACGAAAACAGTAAACAATTTAGCCGGAGAAAACGACGATAAAGTTTTACCTACTGTTGGTTTTAAGGCTGTAAACCTTATACATAAGGATACACCTGTGACGATATACGATTTGGGCGGAGGGCCCCACTTTCGACAGATTTGGCCCCAATATTACAGCGAAGTTCATGGTGTGATTTTCGTCATTGATTCGAGTGATTATACACGCTTGGAGGAGTGTAAAACTGTATTAGAGGAGGTATTATCGCACGATAAGATATCAGGTACGTAAAATTATTCATGGTAAAACAATATTGAGGTTCTAATCAACACAACTTGAGTTTGCATTGGTGCATGAAGATAAGATGTATGTGGGTGATTGCATATGAAATTGTCACTGGAAGGTATTTTACTAGATGACGCAACCCGCAACTCTGCTCTCATTGCAATCTGCATACCAAATTTCAGCAAAATCGGTTCACTGGTTTGGGCGTGTAGAGGTAACAGACAGATAGACATACAGACGGTCAGACAGACCGACAGAGAGACATACTTTCGCATCTATATTATTAGTATGGATAGATACTGAGCAGTCATATAGCCTGATGGTAAGCTCTTGCCGTCCATAGACAAACCCAACACTAGACTTTACACTCTTATCACACTTGAACAAACATTCTCCTCTGGTGTTACGCACTTTTATTCATTCCATGGGCTTCTGATATGATTAACTGCACAGAACAATATTTTCCACCAGTTTTCTGTAAGACCAGTGTATTGGTTTATACATAGAAGCCAAAATATTATCTCCTATGTTAGAGAATCCTGATCTCTTACCAGTTGTGTCGGTGGTCCCTCCCACAGGGTAATGAGAGCAAAGGAAAGGAGAGTGCTCTTGTGTACTGCGCACACACTTGGGCACTATAAATTTCTCCTGCATAGTGGCTTGGTTTGAAAGAAACCAGGCACCATCACCAAAACCAGCGTGAGAGTTATTATTATTACTAAATTTATCACGCGCGGATCGTTCGTTTTTTCGGAACAAAAAGTATCCTATGTCCTTTCCCGAGTCTCAAAGTATCTTCATGCCAAATTTTAATAAAATTGGTTCAGTGGTTTGGGCGTGAGACAGACAGACACACTTTCGCATTTATAATATTAGTATGGATGTTAAAGAATGATGATGATTACTGTTTTCAGGCAAGCCAGTCCTAGTATTAGCTAATAAGCAAGACAAGAACGGAGCTCTGGACGACTTGGATGTAGTGGAAAAACTGAATATTGAACCGATGGTCAATAGGTAAAGATTTATTTTACACAAACCCTATTACTGATAAAAATATCATTATAATGGACTAGATCAGGGGTTCCCAAACTGTGCGCCGCGGCGCCCTGGTGCGCCGTGGAAAGGGAAGAGGGGCACCGTGAGTCGAAGTGTAAGTGCGTCGCAGGCTGAAAAAGATTGGGAACCCCTGGACTTGATGACGGCCGCAACTTCGTTGAGCCAAAATTCGTTTATCGCGCGGGAACCGTACATTTTTCCGGGATAAAAACTATCCTATGTCCTTTCTCGGGACTCAAAGTACCTCCATGCCCAGCAAAATCGGTTCAGTGGTTCGAGCTTGAAGAGGTAACAGACAGACAGACAGACAGACACACTTTCGCATTAATAATATTTGTATGGATGTTTTGTCTCTGTCTATCAAGCTTAGCAAATAAGGACAAAACACTGATGATTAAAAAGGTTAGATGTTGGCCACAACTATTTTTGGCCAAAATTTGTATATTGTGCGGGAGCAGTACATTTTAAACAATAGGAATGTAAAGACTTGAAAGTATTTGCATACCATATCTCATACAAGTTGCCTTAGGCTATTTGTAGGTGTAAGGCTGGTTTTAGTGTCATGCGGACCATCGGTACGGATCACTCCGTATATATGCAATATGCATTACGCTATATGGAGCGTTTTAGATCCGTCCGCATTACTCCTTAAAACTTCATACAAATCGGTCTATGGAGCGATCCGTACCGACGGCCCGCGTGACACTAAAACCAGCCTAAAAAGAGAAGAAGTTGCAGTATGAAACAGACCAATTTTGGTACTTAGTACGATCATAGCCAGGACCAGAGCTGTATAACTTTTTAATTCTTTATTTTAGCCATATTTAAATTAAATTCCAGATACAGGTGTCCTACATTAGTTGAATCATACAGTGCATCCATGGAATCCAAGTCGAAAAAGATAAAAATTGATCCCGGACTCCGGAAAGGCTACGAATGGCTACTCAACTACATTATACGGAGATACGGTGATATAAACTTACGAGTCCAAACCGATATATACAGTGAATTGGAAAGAAGAAAGCGACTTATGAGACCGCCTCAAAAATTAACACCTCCAGTGGAAATTGAAAACGATATATCAACCCAAACGGGTTTTGAGAACCCAAATTTTGAGAAGTATGACAACACAGTGATAATAGTGAAACCAGTTAAGCCAACTAGTAATAACAGTACAGTTACTATAGAGAGTTCCGAAGAAGCTATCAAGCCGAAGCTGTCACCGTTGTTTGGGAGAGCGAGTAACAGTACCACGGAGACAGTGAAGATTGAACTGGAGCCAAGAAATGAGTTCAGGAAACTCTCCCCGATTGTCCGTAAAGGTGTCAACCATATTGACTTCAAGCACCGACCACAGTCGAGTCCGACTTTTAATAGGAATAATGTGAGTATCTATTTTAAAGTTAACCGTGGGAGAGCCATGCTTCGGCACGAACGGGCCGGTTCGACCGGAGAAATACCACGGGCTCACAGAAAACCGGCGTGAAACAGCGCTTGCGCTGTGTTTAGCCGAGTGAGAGTTTATCGGAGGCCCATGAATCGCCTACCCTTTTCCCTTCCCTACCCTCCCTTATTTCCTTCCCTACCCTCCCCTATTCCGTTCCTTACCCTAGTACCCTATTCAATCGTAAAAGGCCGGCAACGCACCTGCAGCTCTTCTGATGCTGCGAGTGTCCATGGGCGACAGAAGTTGCTTTCCATCAGGTGACCCGTTTGCCCGTTTGCCCCCTTTTTTCATAAAAAAAAAGTTTCAGCCCGCAATGATTATATAGTAAAAAATACGCTTTTGTTTAGAGCAGTGGTTCTTAAACTTTTTGGTGGCAGGAAGTGACACTTTTGACTGACCCCCCCCCATAAATGCTGGTGCTGGTGTCTGATGACATTAAAAAAAAACACTTTATGCATTGCTCATGGAGCACCTACAAGACCACGGAGAATAATTTGAGATCTTATACTGTAAACCACCAAACTTTTGGTAGTTTTACATAATCTGTTCAGTAGTTTGTGTTATTTCAGATATCCAAATCCAGTAAATCATCAACAACAGGCAGCGTAAAGGACACCAGTCTCACAGACAGGAACGTCTCAATGGGTGATCGGAATCGAACCTGGGACCCCTCGTATCTGCACAAGCCGGAGTCTGATCATAAGCTGGAGCGAGGTACGTTTTTGGATACCGATATTTCCATACCCAAAGGTTAACAGGACGCTATCACTAAGACTTTGCTGTCTGTCCGTATATCTGTCCATCCGTATATTTATTACAGAGTTGACCATTTTATACTTAACTGTTTCAAACAAGCAAACGGGTCACCTGAAAGAAAGCATCTTACCGTGGGAGAGCCATGCTTCGGCATGAATGGGCCGGCTCGACCGGAGAAATACCACGGGCTCACAGAAAACCGGCGTGAAACAGCGCTTGCGCTGTGTTTCGCCGAGTGAGTGAGTTTACCGGAGGCCCAATCCCCTACCCTTTTCCATTCCCTACCCTCCCATATTCCCTTCCCTACCCTCCCCTACCCTATTACCCTATTCACTCGTAAAAGGCCAGCAAAGCACCTACAGCTCTTCTGATGCTGCGAGTGTCCATGTTGTCCACGTAAGTTGCTTTCCATCAGGTGACCCATTTGCTTGTTTGCCCCCTTTTTTCATAAAAAAACCGTCGCCCAAGGACACTCGCAACATGTTGAGTCGAGTTGCAGATGCGTTGCCGGCCTTTGACTATACATGAATTTTAATTTCAGTATCCACAACTAAGAGTGCCTCATCTGACACATGGCGCTCCGCCCCCCGGCCGGCCTCCGCCTCAGACACGGTGCGAAGACAGCTGCAAGCGGGGCATAAGAGGAGATTGAGTTTGAGATGTAAGTATGAGACAGATACACGACAGAGATACGATAGTCTTAAGACAGATTTAGTGGCTCTCACAACGGTTCTGGTGATGTTAATCGGGCTTAATTAAAACCAGGGAGCAGGAGTGGTCTTATAGTGCCAAGCACAGAAATAAATCAAGATAGAATAGCGACGCGCGTGCGTTGCTAAGGAATCGATCGTTGCTTTGCTTTTAGTTAGAACAAATAATCTTACCCGTGGAAAGAAATACCGCCTTTTGACCAATTCACTTTCGTACTTCTGTTTTTACAATTAGACGCTGCATAATGAGGCATTTTTGCACAACCGCTCCGGTGTAATCGAGTCGAGACGTTCAACGAATCTTGCTCACTTGTGCAAGATTGAAACACGCGTACTCCATCCGCTTAGCCGTTCTATCTTGATTTATTTCTGTGGTGCCAAGTATAAAATAGTATAATATAGTAGTGTGTGCGCAATATATAAGAGTACTCTAAAGAAAGAGCCTTTTCCATCTATACATTGGCTTCCAAATGTTTTTTTTCTCCTCTACGTGTATCTTCCAATCAGTATTCAGGCTATAAGTAGATGGGATGTTGGCTTCTTAAGTGTAGGGTGGTATTCCCAGTGGAATACATCCCTTTATTATATTTTAGTCAGTCTATGACTGACTGTCCTGGTTCCAAATGTACAAAAAGAATAACACAAAATATGCCGTATAGTCGTAAATAAAACGTATATTAAGTATTGCTTTTGAAATTAATTGTTATTATTGGCAAATTAAAAATTTGCAATTGAGGCGCTATAATTGTACTAACTCATACAAAATTATTACCCTTACTTTTATTTAAAAAACTTTGATATTAAATTAATTATTATAATGAATGTATTATTTTTCAGATATGCAACATCACAAGACAAGTCCGGAGAACACTTTGTTCTTATACGAGCCAGGCAAGACGTACGGTAAAGGTGATTGTACGCAGGCAAGTGTGAATTAGCTATCTCTGTCTATTTGTAGACAATAGAAGAGGATAGAAGATGTGAGGTTAGAATTTTTTATAATTTTTCAAATTATTAGGTGGTTATGATTATTAAAAAAGTGCATTAAAATAAAGAGGGACAGAAAATGTGGACTTGGTGATGCTAATTGATAGTTTGAAAATTGTGCAAGAAAAAATATTGCATTGGTATGGATAATTAAATTATAATGATCATAGAGAAAGTGTGAATTAGCTCTCTCTGTTTGTACAGAGTAGAGGAGGATAAAAGATGTGAAGTTGGATTTTTTTTTTATTTTGAAAAATGTTCTGCCAAAATTTGAATTGTGAATTACCTTCTTCTACTTTAAAAATGGCCTCCCATCAGGAATAAATGTGAATCACTTCTCTCTGTCTGTTTGTAAAGAACAGGATAGAAGGTGTGAGGTTAGTTTTCTTGCATATTGGGTTAGTTGTCTCTGCCTGTTTAAAGTAGAAAGAGTGGGACAGAAGATGCGAGGTTTGATTTTTTAATATTTCGGAAATTTTCAAGTGTTACTGCGCATATTGGGTGATTGTAATGAGTCAATTTGTTGTCTCTATCTGTTTGTAGAGAACAGAGCAGGATAGAAGACGTGAGTTTAGATTTTTTTATAAAATTTTGAAAAATTTTTAAGCAAAGTTTGGACTTTGTTATGGTTGATTATAATGAGAAAAAACAAAGTGTGAATTAGCTCTCTGTCTGTTTGAACAGAATAGAAGAGGATAGAAGATGTGAGGTTAGGGTTTTTGATAATTTTTCAAATTATTAAGTGGTGATTATAAAAAGTGTTAATTAGTTGTCTCTGCCTGTTTAAAGTAGAAAGAGAGGGACAGAAGATGCGAGGTTCCATTTTCTTATATTTTGAAAATTGTTCAAGTATTACTATGGATATTGTTGGGTTATTATTAAGTACCGATTTGGCTTCTCTCTCTGTTTTTATAGTAATAGAGAAGTTCAGAAGATGCAAGATTAGTTTTTTTTGATAATTTTTCAAATTATTAGCCGCCTGGTATAGATGATTTAACAGAAAGTGTTAATTACCTAACTCTGTCTGTTTGAAGTGAATAGAGAGGGACAAAAAATTTGAGGTTAGATTTTTTATAATTTTTCAAATTATTAGGTGGTGATGAGTATACCAGAAATCGTTAATTAGTTTTCTCTGTCTGGTCAAAGTGAATAGAGCAGGACAGTAGAGTTTTTTTTATTTCGGATTAGCCATCTCTGTAAAGAACAGAGAAGGAGAGAATGATAGAACATGTGAGGTTAGGCGTTTTTGATAATTTTTGAAAATTGTTTAAGTGTCACTTGATATTTACAATACAAAATGACAGAGAAAGATTCAATAATAATATTCCTAATATGTATCCTGATAAGTTTAGTGTTCTTATTTATTTTTGTAGGACAATGCTGCCATTTGTCTTTTGTTTTTTTTTACTAAAAAATTTCGGTGAAATAAATATAATAATTATTCCTTCTTAACAAAAAAGGAATAAAATGTAGGTTTATTTTTCCGTCCTCAAAATATTCTAGACTACTTGTACTACTAGTCATTAGAACACTTTAGATAGCTAGAATACTTAACTCTTAAGTAATAAATACTAGAATTAAAAGTACTTAATTCGAATTTTGTAGTATTTAAACATTAAAAGACTTAAAACAGGGTATATGCCTTAAAATTTTAATATTAGAGTATTATTAAAATGTAGTAACACCATTTTCACTGATAACACTAGGACGGTCCTGCAAAAAAATACTGCCATTAAATGCGGCGTTTTCTAGCTACCTTTTAACAAAAATAATACATGTAAATTATGATTGGTGCACCAATTAATTATTTTGTGATTTACTTTTAAAAATCTAAGTCATAGATATATATTATTATTTCTCACTTACAAATGTTGTAAGTGAAGGAAATTGCGCAATTCAGTGCAAATTAAGCACATACTATTGGTTATATTATTATAATTATGATTAAGATTTCTTGATAGATAATATTGAGTTGAATTTCTTATTTTTCTGA
The DNA here is from genome assembly GCA_905404155.3 of Plebejus argus. Taxonomy (NCBI): domain Eukaryota; kingdom Metazoa; phylum Arthropoda; class Insecta; order Lepidoptera; family Lycaenidae; genus Plebejus; species Plebejus argus. The sequence goes on along the minus strand of FR989948.1, from coordinate 6,648,391 downwards.
GCATAACATAACCGACAAAATTTAGATTTAGTGGTATAAAACCAACTAACATGATATATCTTTGAGAAAATTACTAAAGTTAAATTGTAACAAACTTCGTAAAGGTAGTAATCAGATCGTAATATTATATTGTAATAAACACAAGCTTTCTTTGTAATAAAAAAGTCTAATACGTAAAAAAGTTACTTAACAGAAAAAAACTTTTTTTTTTATCACGGAGAAAGTTAAGTTTTTGACCCATTTCGCCAAGAATATATTTGACCACAATATCGATTCAACTCAATATTATTTGCTACACAAGACCAGATTTTCTGTAAATTAGAATAAAAGGATTAGTTTATTTTTGTACTTTGTGTACTTTCTAAGTTTATTAAATACATTTGTTATAAAAATCTGGTTTTAATTATTCCCTTCCTTTTTTTGTGTATGATTACACGTGAATATTTTCTTAAAGTTAATAAGCAATTGGTAGATAACGTTAAAACACAGTTTTCTGCTAGATACATTTATTTTCACATTGTATATGACAGGCTGGCAGTGACGTAACTATTATAATCTGTGATTATCGAATAAAATTCACAAAAAACTTAATGTTAACACCTGTAATAATTTTGATATTTTTGTTAGTTTTTAAGTTTTAATACAAAACTCTTTTCTAAAGTATTGTCATAATATAATATATTTCTGTCCGAAAAAAACGCAAAAGTGTTGTCACTATTGGCTAAATTCTACTAGTTTTACTATGGACTTTTACGTACATCGTATAAAAATCTATGGCAGCTAAAATATCGTATTTTTACATTTAACTACAGTATATTCGGAATTATTTTAAGTAATAAATGCAATAATATTGGCTCTATTTAGGGAATTCTCAAATGTGCCCGTAATTTGAGTGGCGCTTAAGTATTCGGTCTGTAATATAAATACACTTTTGAGTCAGTAAATTTTGCTATTTCCGAAATAAAAATGCTACAACAGCATTCTTAAATTTAACCTAAATATCGACACTGGTTATAATTTTTATTTACAAGATTTGATAGTAGAATTAGATTTTTGAAACTTACTATAATAATTATTAATATTAAATTACATTAATAATTGAATTATTTTAATACCAAATATATAATTTTTCGAATATAAAATGAAAAATAGGAACATTGTCAAATAAATATTTGCGTATTTTGAGCTTATAAATCGTTATTTTTTTATTTAAATGACGTAAAATTCATTTAATTGAATTTTAGTATATAAAATTAATTTATGTTAAGTAAATAAAAATTTTGTTTCAAAAAATTAACTTACTTAAAAACTAAACATAATATTATGTATGACCAAAGTTTCAGAGTTGGCACATTAAGGATGGAAGAAATAATATTGCGTCCACAAAAACACCACAACATGGTCACTTTGTTTGTAACATAAAGTTAATATACCTAGCGGAATAGAGAAACAAAGGCCTGAGCAAGCGAGATGTCACTATCAGTAACACTGCGTGGTAAAAAGAGACGTGTGATACATAACAGCAGCACTCTTTTTTTGACGTCCATCAGCCCGGATCAGCCCCGTTGACAATTCAATCTCATAGAATTCATGTTCAATCATGCTTGTGTAAGTGTATACGTACACATATTTTTCACACAGATGAAAACCAATTTCGGTTACGTTTGACAGCTCGAGTTTGTTGCTCTATTAACTTTATGGTTTGTAATTTATTTAAAAATACCCTCATTTTGACAGAATTATTTAAAGATCATAATATTTATGATTGTTTTAGTACATTATGTTTTTAAAGTAGGTAACCATTAAATATTATTTGATATTTTCGGGATTTATTTGGAGTAAAAATTATAAAATAAGCGACCATAATATATTTTTTAAAATCGTCCCTATCTTAAGCTAGTGATAACTTTTAACTTTGTAGTTCTTTGGTATAATTCATACAAAGAAATAAATGCTATTTGAAATGGCTATTCATTATTTAAAATGTTCGATTCTAATCTCGGTATATTTTGTTTCACTCACACGCACACGTTTTCATTAATGTGTGAATGCGATCGCTATATTTGAAATTAGAACCAAATTGCTACATTTTAAATTACGAATCTTTATATTTTGTAGGGTAGTTTTATATTTTATGTACAGTATTTTTAACGGTTATCCCTTTTACTAAAATTACTTACGCAGACTATAACTATTCAAGATTTATTCTGCCTTTGCCATTTGACGTTTCTACTATGCCAGATATGCAGATTTTCCATAGTTATGCGCTGTGTAAATATTTTTATTAATATGGTTCGATTTATACATATATGACCGCGAGATCACAAGCAAATGTATGTAACGTTTAATTTAAATAGCGGCGCGGTCGCCCTGTCATTTCCAAACAACTGCTTGCGATCTCGCGGTGGAGCCGCCAAAACGCGCGTCCGCATATAAATTGAGTCTATGAGTATGTTTTAGTTTATTCGCCTAAATCTTAAGCGTCTAGATTACATTGAGATCTATTTGACTATTTAGTGCTACTTATATACATAAATACATACGCGAGAGAGCGAAAATAAAGACTAAAATTGTAAAAAAATTGGCTAAAATAGATTTCAGGAATGTTATTATCTAGACTTATTATCTAGAGCTCTGTTGGATAGAAGAATCGTCGTCGGCAAAGCTAGCTCGGTTTCTTCTCTCGCATCTCTTCTGGTGCTGACGTATGAAGGCGCTGAGGCGATTCAGCAAAAATTGCTTATCGTGGCCCTCCAGAACCAACTGATTCTTTAAAACCTCGACCATGTGGCGATTTGCCGAAGCAACGGCCCAATAATAGTACAGGAAGAAGAGTAGTATCGCAAACGCTGGGACCGAAAACGTTGACGTGCCAAGTATGAAGATAAAACCACGCACGAATTCGGGGAATCCCTCAAAAGTTTCTATAACGTAGTCCCAAACTGTGTTATAACCTCTGAAAGGTCCACAACTCCAGGAGGGAACGATTTCAGCGATGGAGTAAGCTACGGGAACGATGGATATCACAAATCCAAGGAGAAGCACTGACATGAATAGGGACTTGGATTTGGACGCTTTGTGGACTATAGGGGATGGTGTGCAGTTGACTAGACAAGCGAACTTCTTGATATAGAAGATGAGGAAGCAGAAAATTGTGCCAATGATTGGCAGGAATGGGCAGAAGAATGAACCCATCCATATTATAGACTGGACATAAACAATGTCCAATACGTGTTTGGGCAGGTAAAACTCTTGGGATCCAATAATTCTTAAGCAACGGCTTCTAGCGTGTCTCGCAATGAACGCTCTAGGGAGGTTTATGAAGAATGTCATGATGAATTGTATCGCGAAATCAGTTAAAATCAACTTGTAGAGCTGTTGGCCAACGTAGGTCTCCCAGCATTCAAGTCTGTTGGACTCCTCATCGGAAGGACATATGACACGATTTGGTGAAGTAATCTGGATATACATTTGACTCAAGAGAACAGCTAAGGACGAAAGTCGGAGCAAAACTGTGCGTAGAAGTGTGATTATTATCGCATTCGCTGGGGTGTAATTCTCAAATCTGATCATATACCCAAAGACTTCAGGAATCACAAGATTCAAGCCGACAATGCTCAGAAATGGCAGAAATTCCAAGAGAGTATTTTGCAGCTGCGTAAAGGATAACTTGTCTTCTTTGTAAGGGAATTCCTCAGTTCGATTCACGCTGAATTCATTGTTGAGTTGGTCCATGGAGTAATTGTATGTTATGTATATGAGTATACCAGATGCGATCAGTATTATTAAGACCAACAGGTTGATAAAGATTCTTTTGATCTGCAAAAATATTGCCCCTTCTCTAGATCTTTGCTGCTTTTCTTCCTTATATTTCTCTTCTTCAAGACATCCTTTGACTTCGTTATATAAAGCCTTGTGCTTGATTTTAGCTGACTTATCATTGTGGATACAGAAATCCCATCCACCGAAGACCAAGTTGCAGTATTTATAGAACTGCCCCTCGCTTTCAACCAGCTTTTCTTTGAAACCTCTAGCCGAGGACTTTACTATGGCAATCAAGGAAAACAGTGCCCAAGAAATGGGCACTAAAATGTACGCCATTGGCATATCATAATACATCTCTTTGCTGAAAAGACCCTTCAAATGATATTCATATATCTGATTACTGTATACACCATAGAATAATATAGTTTTTTCCATCCATCCAGTGCCTTGAATGAAATCCAAAGCGATGTTGTTTTCCGTCAAATTTCGCTCGAAATACGTCTGGGAGCAACAAATGGTGGAGTTTTCGAGGAAATCGGTGCACTCTTTAACTCTTTCGACTAGCAACACATTTGGAAGGATCAGGAATAGGACAACGAATATAGATATGGCGAAATTCAGGAGGAGCATCCATCGCAGAAAGAGGAAGTAAGCAACGACCCCAGTGCCGAATTTCCCTTCAATTTCCCGTAACGCGGAATGCCATAGCTCCAATTTTCCCATAATTTCGCCGAATCGTATTCGGAATCGGTGCCATATTTTTCTTTGTTTCCACTGTAACTGCTCGAAGCCTTGTAGGCGGAGTTTTGTTGCGTTCTAAAACAAAAATATATGGATCATATTTTAAAAAGACCTTAAACATTTTTTATTGCAGTGTTCATATGAATTTTAATCACAGCAAGTAAAACTACTACATGTTTGTGTTAATTTACAAATGAAGAACTATAATTGCAGTGAAAGACAGCTGTCAATGTCGACAGACTGAAAAACTAGATGTCTTCTGTTGGTCCTTCGAGCCGGATCTTACCTGTAATCGTGCTTTGAGCTCCAGCTTCTGATGCATCGGCACAGGCATGGCCTTGATCTGCATTATCTCCTCCCATGTTCGTTCCTCGTTTGATAGATTTTCTGCAAATTGCAAAAATTTAATTCGATGCAAGTGACATAAGCAGAACTAATAAAAAAACTTAAAAAACCGATTTGGGAGGGCTATTACAATGATTTCAGTGCAAGTGACATTAGCAGCATAAACCAAAGTTACTTTCATCAAGTATCAAGTCACAAAATCAAGTACCCACCAGATAGATCGGGAAGCATAGACAGGTGTATGTCTCGACTTTGTGTAGTTCTCGCGAATGTGGACTGTCGTCTTTCATTCTGTGATCTCACTCGCTTTACCGTGGTCGCTGAAAGAGATAATTAAATGATAAAGATGTTATTTTTGAGAACCTCTGTGGCTCAGTTGATTATGGAGTTCACGCCACATATCGCAGGTTCGATTCCCGCCTACGGAACCAAGTCTTCAATGTCCCTGGGTCATGGATTGGAAGCCAAAATTAGTTTATCGCGCGGGAACTATACAATTTTCCGGGATAGAGTGTATTCTATTTACCTTTCCGAGACACAAAGTATCTTCATACCAAATTTCAGAAAAATCGGTTCAGCGGTTTGGACGTGAAGAGGTAAAATACAGACAGACAAACATTCGCATTTGTAATATTAATATGGATATAATATAGAAATACCTAAACAATATAACAAAAGCTGCTAATACATACTATTCCTCGCCTGCTTCGATGGCAGCAGCGTTGCCAGCTTAGTGGTGTCTGCTTGCTGCAAGTTTTCAAACAGCTCCTGTTCTCCCCCCGGGTATAACTCCTGATAGAACTCCCCCCCTGCCTCCTCCCAGCCCTCATGGCGTTTCGACCTCTTGCCTTTGCCTCCAGACATTATGGCATGTTTATCTATAAAAAAAATTAAAGTAAAGTAAAGTAGGGCATAAAAAAGTTATGTTTTAATGTATGGTTATTTTTCAGGTTAGTTATTTATGGATGTGTATAATACACACAAATTGTTTAAAAATATTCTATTCTAATAAAAACAATTCTCCCAATTTAGTAAATATGGAGTCCCCTTTCAATTAAAAAAAAAGTAGCAACAATATCCTAGAATCAGGCTACATGGTCTGTTAAATATTTTTTCATTACTTTTGTAACGAAATCCTGATAATAGTTACTTTGGCACACTTTTTAGAACTTTCTAATTTATCACATGAAACCCACACATTTAACTGTGTCAAAAGTAGGTTATTCAAATTGAATCTAGTAGTTTATAAGGTTGAACCCAATTTGTGCTAATTAGAATAACAAACTGAAGTATCCCATTTTCCTTCATTTTAAAACTGATACCAAACATATCATAGAATGCTAGTGATTAAAGTATTAAGAAAAATAATATTAAAAGTCAGATTGTTCAATTTGTGATAACTGATAATATACTTAAAGAAGACATAATATTAAGTACACCACATTTCTGCAATAAAGACTTTTTAACTTCTATACCATTAGTTATTTTTAATTAAACTATTCTATAGTTTGAAGTACTGATATTAAAAGGCCAATATGAATCATAGAAAATCCCCATAACAAAATATTATTTCTAGTCCCAATTAATCTGTTTTGATTGTCGGTGATAAATGTTGATAAGATATGCAAAATTATCGGTTGTTGTGATATAGTAATATTTTTTTGTGCAATAACGGAATGTCTGTCTTTTAAATTTACAATAAATAAATTATATTGTTTGATTTTAGCCTTAAATCTAAAAGGTGACTGTAATGTCTACAAAATAATTGTTTTTCCGGGGACGATAAATCTTATTATTTTACTTTTTAAACTTTATTTTAATAAATGATTTAATTATCTTCAAACAGATATACAGATAAAATTAATTAAAGATTAGTTTTTATAATCATTTTATAATTATTGCTTTCATTATTCACCTACTTGATATTATCCTCCGAGTAGAATCATAAAGCAATAATTAATACTGACTTATACAAACACATTATACCAATATAAAATATAATATTAATTCATAAATACTTTAATAATTATTGCGCTGACTTACAATTAAATACCAGGAAAATAACATAAATACAATTAAACAAAAGATTGATAACAAAAAACAAGTACCAAAGTATCTTGGTGCATTATAAAATACATATATAAAAACTTCATGGTTACGCATAAAAAAAACTTTTTGACGTTTAAATTTCGAATTATACCACACCGGATTTTGCTAATTTATGAGTGTGAGCTATGACTAATGAGTAATATCAGGTGAAAGAAAATGACTAAACAAAGGATTAATAATAATTAGTATACCTACTGTTGTATAAAAAAGTATTTACTTAATGTAAAACAATAGGATTCAACTATATTCTTGTTTATTAGTTATGTTACGAAAGGAAAATCAAACACAACAATTCTATTTTTATATCCCGCAAATATATTCAATGATTTTATGTGAAAAAGTGTTTTTCTTACCTCACTGCAACATCAGCAGAACACATTATTGATTTAACTGTTTATTTTCACACACCCATCGTTTCTAGTCCATTTGCACAGCACTTTTTTACGAATTTTAAAAATAAATTCCAAAATCAAAATATTCCGAGGAGTGGTGCAGTGTGCACTGCGTTCGGTTTCTCCGATTGTGTTGTCAATAATGAAAATATGTCAAAACTCGTATCATTTACTCGTTATGCGTGTCTTATCGCTTTTAATATAGACGGATTTTACGTTTACATAATATCGTAAATTATCTCAGCCAATTAAATCGTTATTTTTATTTAGTTATTTCCATTCATTTTTTCGTTGAAAATTATCTTTTGTTTACGTAATGGCTAGCACGTAAATCGGAACGCGCGCTCCAAATTCCAATTTACTTTGAAAATAGAACATTTCTATTTTCTTTATGTTTTCACTTTCAACTGTTTACATACTGAAACTGTTTATCGTTTTCTATGAATTTTTACGCACGTTGTTTTTTTATAACACTGATATTACTGTTGTCCTAAAATACTAATAAATCTTTTTAACGTCGATCTCGGGAAAAGAGCACTGAAAATGTAGCCACTTTTATATTTTCTTCCAGGCGGTAAATAACATGATTTTGCATTGGAAATTATATTACGGCGAGCCGATCTCAATCGTTTATCCAATTTCCGCAGATCACTCGGCACAGGACCGTCTGCGGATCGCGAAAACAAACCTCTAAGGACATTTCCTTCGCACAATATCAGGGGAGGGTCGCTATTGGGAAATTTTCGCGGCAATTTTTACGTTAACCAATGAGGGGAGGGGAAGACGGGAGCGCGGCCAATGGTAACGACTTGACGTTACCAAATGCACCGGGAGAGCCAATCTAGTTTCCGGTGCGTGCGGGGTACATCCTGCGCGGAAAGCCCGGGAATAGCACGGGCGAGATCACCTGCGCAGCATCCCTTCGCTCGCTTCTCCAGATCACATCTCGCGGAAAGTAATGATTATTTCGGTCCGCGGGCTAGTTCCCCCAACTCCCGTCGCGGCGCTGCGATTTCAGTGGGACGTCAATTTACACCTCCGTTTGGTGGCGAGATAAAACGTAATTTTAGTTTTGGGAAAATTGAAAAAACCGAAACGCATCGCGTGCAGTGTTTTCGCGGCAAAATCCGGTAGTGTTCCACATTCGAAATACTAATCGCGCTCGCCTGGACATCATCCACCATTACGCTAGTGATTTTTAATATTAATATGGAGGACAGATTCGGGATCGGTTTAGTGACGTTATAAGTGTTTGTTGAGATGCGTACGATGCCCGTTTACGTGTATCGCACTTTCGATAATCTGCTAAGTGATATAAAAAAGCACGACTCTCCCTAGGACTGTTGATTGGCATATCGACAATAAGTGGAAAATGCAATATTCTTTACGTTCGAGCGGTCCGAGAGGCCACGAGGAATATTGAGACACTAATGGCGTTGGGCAATCTTCTTCTGCTTCTACTGGTGGTCGCGATAGTTATCGCCGACCGAAATGAGGTCCAAGCAAAAGATAAAGCTGAGAAGGCCGTGGCGGCGAAAGCGGATCAGAGACCCAGGTCGGCCATGCCCGATCCCGTCAGGGGATCCTTCGATAAGCTCAACAGGATGCTGAATAGAACGGAAGACAGAAAGAGCAGGCGACGCAAGGTGGACTTCACGAAAATATACACAGAACTCCACCGTCCTAAAACGCAGAATGACGATATACAGAACGACATTAACAATAATGATGTCGCGATAGCCACGAACCAGAAAACTATGGGCAACGATAATGATACTAACTCTTTAACCACTAAAATGAAGGAGCTAAGACCTGATGGACCGAATTATGAGGCTCACGAGAATTCAGACGTTCCTCATGTTACGGGAGTCTACTGTGACTTTGAACCACATAACGTCTCTGATAGTTGTATGTGGCAATGGAATAGTACGCTGTCTGATCATGGCTTAGGGTTCAAGATTATGACTGCGGCTGAAGTGGCGAGAATGAATGAGACTATCGGAATGAAGTTCTCTGGACCACCAATGGATGCGGATGAGAAGAGAAATGGTAAGGAATTAGACATAGGTTTGCCTTTAGTGACTACCTTTAACAAAGTTTTCTTTAGGCTACCTTTCCACAGAGAGTTACCAAAGTACTCAGAGGATCTGAGAGTAGAACTTGAAAATTTTAAACATTTTAAAGTTCATGACAGACATTTTTTATTCAAAATTAACACACTTCTTGATAGTTTAATCTACATGGTGCCTACCACCGGTTTAGGAACTATCCCAGCGAGGAGAACCGGCGAGAAGAAACACGTTTAGTTTGTTTTCAGACTTAGGTAACTAATTTTGTAGATGGCTAAGCATTGAAATAATTTATTATTTAATTTCATCTTTTTTTGAGAAATCGTTAAAAAAGGACGACCAAGTTTTGAGGCGTTTTTAAATAGGTTGGCACATTCGCAAAGTCTTTCATCTTTCATTTCTAAAGACACAGATTGGCGAATTCTGCAGAACGAAGAGATCTAAGTCAAATTGTTGCATTCAAAAATTGCAATAACGAAGTTATGAATCAAAAATGTATGGGATCGCTAGATAGCACGTCTCAGCGGACCCCTAGAGGAGCAATTCTATTGTACAATATCACGTATTATGCAATGCAATATTATTGACCATCTAGGGTTGATATTGAACGCGCCCGTTTTTCAATCTTATCTATTGTCAGCAGTCAAATAATCTGCTCAAGGCAATAAGGCTTTTGCGGAACCCCAGGTCTACGCGGAGCACATTTTGAGAATGTGAACTTTTGTCAAACAACCAAAACCGGGATTTTGTCAAATCTACAACGATCGCGATAATGTAATCAGGACGAGCGAAGCGAGCCCTAGTATATCCCACAACCTGAGCACTTTTGTGGTACACCTTACGAAAAAAACCGTGCTTTAATTTTTATTTACTAGCTATTTGACCGAGCTTTGCTCGATATTCCATAAAACACGAATAAAATGACATTTTCCAAAAATGATTCCTAGCTAGATCGATTTATCGCCCCCGAAACCAATATACAAAATTTCATGAAAATCGTTGGAGCCGATTCAGAGATTCCAAAAATATATGTATACAAGAATTGCTCGTTTAAAGATATAATAATATGTAGATGTGCTATCATCGGTCAGTCACCACGCAGAAAAACAACGTGAGCCATCACAAAGATCGGCTTTTAGCTAGTTTACATAGATGATTTAATGAAATATATTTCCTCGGACTACTCATTATTTAATAAATTGTGTTATTAAAAATTAATTATCACCAATCACCGTATAACGACGTTGTTTCACCCTTATTTTCTAAATTAAGAATCGTTTGCGTAGGCAAGTCTTTAGCTTCGGCCTTCGGAGCATATTAAGGTTCCGGAAAATTTTAATTTGTCGGTTTCAACGGTAAATAACGGTAAATAAGTAAGGCTCAGCGCTCACTTACGACAAAAAGTCGATAAACCTACTATGCTTCCATGCTAATATTATAAATGCTCATGGGAAAGTCTGTCTGTCACTTCTTAACGCCCGAACCGCTGAATCGATTTCGCTGGAATTTTGTATGGGGATTTAAGATGAATGACTGACAAAACCAGTAAAAGGCTCGATGGCGTTTTTCTATGTTTGTAGACGCAAAACATTTTTTATAAAGTCGACGTTAAAATTTTAAGACAAACTTACATAGTTTAAAGTTTAGGTATATAATAATAATACCAAATGTTTAAATAATAATAATAATAAAAAAGTTTAGGTATATAAAATATGTACCTAATTACCCATATTATTATGTTGAAGAGTTTGTTTGTTTGAACGCGCTAATCTAACGATCTACTAGACCTATTTTTATGTAATTTATCACAGATGTAGACTGAGTCACCTGGGAAGGAAATGAGCATTTTTAGACTAGCTCACCTGGGAAGGAAATGAGCATTTTTGCGAGAAAATTTACGATTCCCGCGGAATTGCTTATTTTTGCCATCGAAGCCGCAATATACGGCATAACGCGTCTACTTAAATACCTACATTGTAGGCCAGCGGTTCTCAATTTTTTTTGAAGACTGACCTTTTAAGGAGTGTCATTTTTGAAGTACCTACCCCCAAAAAGGGTGTTTGGTCTGTGAATGAATTGTCTCCGTTCTGTTGTCTGATGACAGTTTTGAAAAACGATAGCACACTGAGAAAGGCTGTAGACAAATTTCAAAGGCGGCTCAAATCTAGATTATTATCAAGTGCTAAGTACTATCAAGCTCTGAATAAAACAGAAGTGAACGGAAATGATACTGATATTAAATGTAATTGATATTAGTCGGAAACCGTTATCCTTATCGCTTTGTAGTTGTTTATGTCAGCGTAAGTGGCTTTCACACTGATGTCTGAAAGACTAAGGGTCAATTCAGACTGCAACACGTCGCGTAGATATGCATTTCTAAATTAGTATGGATTTGACAGATTCGCAAGACGTCTCACGCTGACGACATCTGTCAAATCCATACAAATTTTGGTCGCGTCGCGTCGCGCCTCGTCTCGTCGCGTTGCGGTCTCAATTGACCCTAAAGGTAACTGTCCGAACAACGCGGCAAGCGACCACGACAGACAAAAATTCAAATAATATGCGTGAGTGAGTTAAGATGACGCCTTGATAATTTGGCTGTAGCGATGTCCATTTTTCTCAGCAATGACTAAAGCTAAGAAATTAAAGTTCATTGTCAGTATTCATCATCTCTTTGTCTTTGAATTACCCATAGCATAACACGATTGATCAACTTTTATAACAGAATAATCAATCAAAAAGACCTCTGTAAAAAAGGGATTCCTATTTTGCCAACAGAGGAGAGTGATATAAGCTTCCAAAATTTGTACATAAATTGGTTCTAGTATACACTTTAATTTGTCCATAGCTTATATGAAATGTATTTATGGTTTTTAAATTACGCGACAAAAACCATTTTGTCGCTACGCCCTTTCAATTTTTGCTGTTCCATTGCTTGTTTTCTATGAGAGGCCGGGCCAGCCTCGCATAGAAAACAAGCAATCTTAAACACAACCAATACGGTTTTTCACTTTAACATGGCGTCACCTTAAGAGGATACACCATGGGCTAGAGAAATTAAAAACAAGTATTTGTAAAATGTATTGCTGTCCCACCAATCTCAAGTGTCCCACCGCAGAGCGTGATAGAGACAACACGACAAAAGCTCTAATAAAAGAACAGAAAATCATCGATTCGTTGTCCTCTGATTTCTTCTCCAAAACTTAACCGATTTAAGTACTTTTTCACTAAGAATTCCTATGTTTTTTTAAATATTCTAGCCAGTTTTGTTTTCTGGGTGCTGAACACAGCGGAAAATCTGGCCATTTTTTTGGGTTTTAAACGTTCTGAATATCTTTTTTAATGATAAATTATGAAAAAAAAGAAAACATACCTCTTACCTCTTGACGCCTAAACCGTTAAAGCGATTTTGCTGGGTGTGGATATCCCTTGAGTCCCGGGAAAGGACACAGGATACTTTTTGTCCCGGAAAAATGTACGGTTCCCGCGCGAAAAACGACCGGGATGGCCTCTGATAGAAAACAAGCAATCTAAAACATATCCAAGTTCCAACACGGTTTTTTGCTTTAACGCGGCGTCACCTTAATAGTCAGTATAGTCACGTCAAATTGAGTTCGTTTCTCACGCGCACAAAGACTGTTATTGGTGACATCCGGTCAAAGTGTGGCCAACTTATAAATAGACGTGATACCTTGCCAATTGCCAGATTTTCCTTGTGGAGATGAAACCTTCTCACAAAAGGTGCTGTGCGCGAGCATTCACGTGTAACGTAACATTATAGATTCGACTGAGTATTATATTACAATACTACCTCCCTGACTGACGAGCATTCGCGTGTAATGTAACATTATAGATTCGACTTTCAGCATTCCATTACAAACTACCTCCCTGACTGACGAGCATTCGCGTGTAATGTAACATTAGATTCGACTTTGAGCATTCCATAGCAAGTTGACTTTACTGTCACGTAGCATCGATGTTACAAGTTGTATCAAGCTATTACGCATTGTATCATTACAAGATGCGCATTGTAATGCTCGGCTCTCCTCACTCACTGATGTAATGCTCGACTCTAACGTTACATTACAAACGAATGCTCCCGGTGACCTTGATACTCTATGGCTCAAAACCGTCGCAGCCTGGTAAAAACATCATCATCAGACTATACGACGAATATACGAGTACACGTCACACAGACACTTTCGTGAATTTTGTTTTATTCATCTCCACAAATTACAAAAATATAAGGCACATAAAAACTTATTTACACTTTACACAATATATTATAGTTGTAACTTGTGGGAGATCTGGAGTCTAAACTAGGACAGGCCTGTAAGATCTCCAGGCCCCCCCAAAACATATCAGTGTACAGTTTGTGGACACCGTTTGTTACACTCTGCAGCTTATTGTGGCCAGAATATTAATAGACTTGCCAGATTATCGTTGCAGATAACTCTCCACTAATAAAAAAGACGTGTGGCACTAGGGGACTGCCGCGGTAAAGCTATTGTAGGTATAGCATTTTTTATCAACTTATGCAATGATATTTCGCATACTTACGTCTAGTCGCACGCACATAAACACCGTGCCGAAGTCTGGCAACGCCGCACAGCGCGACGGTGCTGTGCCGGTCGTAGTGGTGTTAGGTTTTTTCGTTACGGAATTTCTTGATTCGGTCGCCGCGCTCGTAGCCCACGATAAAAACTATGCATGATGCAATAAATATGCCTAAAACTTCAATTGTTAAAGTTATACAGTGCTTTGTCTATGTCTGATAGGTTAAAAAATTCGCGTGATAAACAAGGGCATATGCCATGGACAGACAGACAAATAGACAAACAGACAACATACCGATGCACAGACAGACACGTCAAACTTAACACCCCTCTTTTTAGGGTTCCGTACCGGCGTACCCGAAGGGTAAAAACTGGACCCTATAATTACTAAGACTTCTGTGGGAATATGCGTGGAGGCTGCATAGGAAGAGCAAGAATGTTAGGCGCCACACTTCGATGTCTGTCCGTCTGTCTGTCTGTGTGTCTCCAGGCTGTAACTCAAGAACGATAAATAGGTAGAGAGTTGAAATTTTCACAGATTATCTATATCTGTTGCCGCTATTACAACAAATACTAAAAACAAAATAAAATAAATATTTAAGGGGGCTCCCATACAACAAACTTGATTTTTTTTGGCATTTTATACTCTATATCCATAATGGCAACAGGTAGGTACTTGATATTTATCACAAATCCCTTAGTTATATGTGCACTTTAATAATATTAGTAATAAAAATAAAATAAAAATTAAGGGGGGCTCCCATACAAAAAAAAACACAATTTTTGCCCTATTTTTGCTCTTTGACGGTACGGAACCCTTCGTGCGCGAGTCCGACTCGCACTTGGCCGATTATTTCGTCGATGTTAACAAATATCTAGACAAACTCACAATGGTAAGGACGTTAAGTGAAGACATCTTCGTTTTGTCTCCAGAATTAGCAAGCTATTTTCTGATTCTGCACTTTGCGCTCAAGTTGACGTCTCAAAATAATTAGATGCACGCCACTCCGTTGATTGAGAACCGTACATTTTACCGAGACAAAAATATGTTAATCTTATACTTTATTTTTTTTGACGACCTCTGTGGCTCAGTGGATAGCACGTTGGTAGCTTAAGCCGGGGGTCGCGGGTTCGAGTCCCGCCGACGGAACAAAAAGTTTTCAAAGTTCCTGGGTCATGGATGTGTATTAAATATATTTATCATATAATAAAAATCTCATATATATGTATAGTATAAAAGTATTAAATATATTTCCGTTGTCTGGTACCCGTAACACAAGTCCTGCAGGTACTTACCACGGGGCCAGATTGACGTGGTGTGAAGCGTCCATAGATATTATTATTATTATACTAAGTGCTCACATACGGTTTTGCTCGATCGAGCAATAACGTCGAGCAAAACCCGCGGCTCGAGCTTTCGTCCACACATTTAGCATAGCTCGATAGTTTTATTCTAAATCGATATATTTCATTCCATCAATCATCAGTTTTGCGGTCCACACAGTAATTATTAGGAAACATACTACGTGACCCATTTAGGGGGGGAGGGGGGTCTTAAAAATACTACGCTCGGTCACAAGAGGGGGGGAGGGGGTCTAGATATTTGTCACGTAGTCAATTTCGCCGAGAGAAACGTCATACGAAATTTTTTTTCTTCCCATTTCACTCTTTCTACTTACAAAATGATAAAAAATTATTCTTGCCAATACCACGTGAACATTTGAGGGGGGGAGGTTCTTGTAATATACTACGCGTGGTCACCAGGGGGAGGGAGGGGGTAAGTAGGTCACGTAGTATGGGTATGCTATACTCGATTTGGAGTAAAACTATCGAGCAAAACCGTACTATGTGAGTACTTAGAATTAGACAAGGTAGGTAGATATTATGTCCTTTCTCTGAAATCATAGTATCTCCATCGAAATAATAACGTAGGCGATGAATGATAAATTAGACATTTTATTTATTATGATTTTGAAAAAAGAAAAATTCTTCATATTTTGGACTATAATAGTATGTTTTTTATGTCGCAGGTCACTTTCTCTACCTCCCCGTTGATCCCACGATGGAGAATATGGTGGTGAAATCCCCACCATTCCGAGGACTGTGGGAGTTCTGTAAGGTGAGTATATAAATCCGAAATCCTAAACGCCGGAAAAAACACTGAAAATAGGAGTACCATTTCGTTGACTCGAAGGACCAAAACGAGTACATACAAAATAAGCAAAGGCTAAGGCTCAAAGAATCTATAACTCAACTACTCACACCAAATATTATATCGATGATTGATTATTACGTTATGCCCAATTTATGGGTTTCTTAAAGGAGTTTATCTATCCACGACCGCTGATTGGCTAATATTAACCAATCAAGAACGCTTTTGAACATATAAACTCATATGAAAACCTTAGAAACCAAGCATTAGATATATAGAGATTTATCTCAAACATCATCTTATCCTTCACCCTTTTGTCCATAGTTCGAAGCTCGTCTCCACCAGAGCAAGATGCAGAACGCCAGCATCCGTCTGATCTCCGAGTCCACCGTCTCCGGCGTCCAGTGGATCCTCCAGGAGGTGTCCGGGAACAACGTGGAACGGTGAGTGGGATAGGTTAGGATAGGTTACATTTTCCTTGTTGGAGGGGGCTCATGTGTTTGTTATGTCTAGGACACTCCCTTATTTCGTCGCCCGCAGAGTTTGCGGGCGACGATCGCGACCTCGGTCAGCGGTCTCGTGATCCGCGGGCGCGGGAAAAACGCGCCGTGAGTTCGCTCACTAAAAGCATGTAAAAAATGTAGAAGACAGGGTAACTTGCGTATGATAAAAGTGTTTATTTTTCTGGAGACTAAAAATCTCTTCTTCCAGATGGCTGCCCATGCGATTCATGATCGGCAAGGTCCAGCAAGAAGTTCGCATCATCGTCGAGATAACCCGACCGAATTACGTGAACCTCTCCCAGACGTTGCCGCACATAGCGATAGACAACATCCGCATGGTGGAATGCCTGCCCGAGCCGCCGGTCTTCAATGGCGAGTGCCAGTCTGGGCAGTTGAAGTGCAAAATTATGAAGGTGAGTTTGACACACAGAAATAAATCAAGATAGAACGGCTAAGCTAGTGATGACAACTGTTGTTATTGGTTGTGGTTACGTCAAATTTAGTTCTTTACCCCAATAATGGGGGCGCTAATTCCGCTTCAGATAGACACAAAAAGCAGGTGTGTATCATCGATCCAGCGTACTTGTATAATAGAGATGAGGGAGTACGCGTGTTTCAATCTTGCACAAGTGTGCAAGATTCGTTGAACGTTCATTCAGTCAGCGCGCACTTTTCGACTCGATTACACCGGAGCGGTTGTGCAAAAATGCCTCATTGTGCAGTGTCTAATTGTAAAACAGAAGTGTGAAAGTGAATCGGTCAAAACTCAAAAAGATGTATTTCTTTCCACGGGTAAGTTATTTGTTCTAAGTAAAAGCAAAGCAAAAATTGACACGATCGATTCCTTAGCAACGCACGCGCGTCGCCGTTCTATCTCGATTTATTTCTGTGGTTTGACAGACTTTTTATATGAGGAGATTTCGTTAATCCATTTTAGAGCAATTAGCAAGTTCGGCCTGAAAGCATTTTTTTTCTAAGGTAGAATAGACGAAGTAAATATCGTATGTCCTTTCCCGGGACTCAGTATCTTTATACCAAAAAGCAAAATCGGTTCAGCGGTATGAGCGTGAAGAGGTAACAGACAGACAGACAGATAGACAGACACACTTTGGCATTTATAATACTTATTAGTATGGAAGTAGGTATTAATCAACTTAACTTTACAGAAGGAGTCGTGCATCAAACTACAGCAGATCTGCGACTTGGTGAAGGATTGCGACGACAGCACGGACGAGCATAAGCAGTGCGGTATGTTACGCCGGTTTTGCGTTAGGCCGTAGTAGCAGTTGTAGCAAACGGTTGATTTACAACTGGAAAATACGCGTGGCACTCGGGGAGTGCCGCGGTAAAGATTGCATGGCATCTTTTATCAACTTATTATAATTCTCATACGTCAAGACTCTAGTCGCAAGCACACAACACAAACATCAAGCCCAAATCTGGCGATGCCGCGCCGCTGTGTAGGTTGGATTGGGGGGGAAGGGTTAGGTTTTTTCGTTACGGAAAAGTGAAGAAAAAAATGCGATAATTTGTCTAAAGGCACCCTGTTTCACCACTACCTGATAAAGTGCCGGATAGGCTATCCACAACTTAACTTGACAGATGAAGTATGGAGAATCTATCAAAAAAGTTGTGGATAGCCTATCCGGCACTTTATCAGGTGGTTAAACAGGCCCTAAACGTTTATTTGACTTTCAGACAAAATGCCGTACGGCTCGTACTGCAACTTCGAGCAGGACAGCTGTGGATTCGAGAATGTTCCTCAGTGAGTTTACTGTTTGTTTTTTTTTTTACAAAATATTATACAGCATGACTGGTGAGACATGTATATTAGTTAAAAAAAATCGATACATATTATAATAAAACTGTAGAAATGAAAATTCTGTACATTAAAGATATTCGAAAAATAATAAGCGGGGGGGGTGTCACTACATCGCTATAGAAGCCAAAAATGTGGTTAATTTTTGTCTGTCTGTCTGTCTGTATGTTTGTTCCACTATCACACGAAAACTACTATTTGAATGCGGTTTTCGCAGATATTTGTCTTCTTCCAACTTAACATCTGGTGTATAAAAAATTTTCCCCCCACCCCTCTAAGGGGACAAAAGAGGGGGTCAGATTTTAGAAAAGTACTGATCCGATTTGCATACGGTTTTCGCAGATATATTTGTCTTCTTCCAACTCAACATTTGGTGTATAAAACCCCCTCCCCCCATCCTCCTAAGGGGACCAAAGAGGGGGTAAGATTTTGTATCAACTGATGAAGTAGCTAGTAAAAAAATAATATCAATTGATCACTGAGTAAATGTAGCTTAAGGTTAAATAATTATATACCCAACGCATGGAGTATGGACACCGCGCGCGGGAGGGGTAGCGCGCGCGGGGCGGGGTGGGCCGCACCGGCCGCATAGTAATTTACTAGTGTCCACTGTCCATGATTCATTTGTTTAAAGTGAAATTTGATCAAAAATTAAGTATCTAATTTTATTACATAATTATAATGAGAATCGAGTACTGAATACTCTCCATAAGTATCGGTCATGTCTCACAGTCATACTGTATACTAAATGATCCGGCAAACGTTGTTTTGTCGTTTATGTATGTTTAATACAACAACCTTTCTCTTAAATCACCACCCTATGTGATGCACAAATTTTTGCCAAAATGCAAAAAGTAAGTTGATTTTCTAAAGGTAAAGCGTAATGAAAAATCTTGAATAAATCTACGACGCTAAAGTCATTGATCTCATACAAATACAAAGTATTTGCTACAATTCCTTGAATTATTGGTACTATGATGATTCTCGTATTACCGAATCCTGTCCGTAGCGGTCATTGACCTCCTGTCAAAAAACTTGCCATATCATCGTTTTCTATCCCCTCGTTCCATTTGATGTTAAAAACGACCAAAACGCTAAAAATGCCTCCTATTTTGAGCGTTTTGATCGATTTTAACATCAAATGGAACGCGGGGCACCGCGATTGACAATGAAGTGACAGATGATTTAGTCAGGGCGATATTATAATTATGTATTTTGCATACTCGATGAGAACTTAATATGAAATATTATAGTTAAATTTTTTAAAGTTAACTGAATACAGCGCGATCCTATATTTTCATATAGCTTCTAGACTAAAAAGGTCAATGACCGCTGGGGACACCATATTTCATTTTGACTATAGCTGATAGCATATTTACTAAATAGTCTAAATAGTAAATACCTTTTAAAGGTTCCATTTATATTATTCCGTATATATCAAACAAAAATTTCTTCGCAGGCCCATCCTCAAATGGTCACGGCACAGTGGACCCACACCAACGGACAAGACGGGTCCCAATTTCGACCACACCTGTGGTCCACCCAGGGTTTATACGACCGAAACTCCCATAGTACCACTCTCACCAGCTCATATGAACCACACTCTGGCGTGTATGGGTTACTACTTTTTTGTGAATATGAATGTGACTGGACCGAATCAGGAGAGAGCTGACTTCGCGTCAACCGCTGTGATGAAAACCACCATTTTTAATCCGCCTCCGAAGGTCCACGGGGATATTAACTCGAAGTACTATAACTGCTGTATGGTGAGTGTTTTTGGCTAATTTTCTACTATCTTTTTTCAATAACGGCAAACAATAGGCACTTGAATTATTATTCAAGAAATACTCAATATTATTAGCACTTTAATAAAATATAATAAAATTTGAATAAATAAAATAATTAAGGGGGACTCCCATACAAAAAAACACAATTTTCAGTCTATTTTTGTTCTATTGCAGTACGGAACCCTCATGCGCGAGTCCGACTCGCACTTGGCCGATTATTTTTTACTTCCTATTGAGTATTCTTTTAGCGTTACTTCTTCACAAATATAAAAAAACCTTTTGTATTGTAAACTTTTTGGTTCTAAATCTAACCTTCTTTCTCCAGGTCCGTTTCTACTATCAACAAAACGGCCGGAACTACGGTTCGCTTAGCTTGGATGTGGTGGAACTCACCTCCAGAGGCAATATCACCACATCCCTGTGGTTCTCCACCAAGGACAAGGGAGAGAACTGGTACAGGGCTGCGATATTCCTGCCGAATATTACTAGCAGGTGAGTAGTTGCTCAGCATCTGGCTGAAACATAGGGTAAATGACTAGTACATTGGACAGTACCAGTCATTGGACAAAGCACAAAAACACAATATTTATTAATGTTGCTTTTAAAACTGCCCGTTTTTAAAGTAAAAGAACGCCCAATTTTAAAGAAAAACAAGTAGTTTTTAAAGCACCTCACGTAATTTGTGGACCAAAACTTCTATCAACGTCTCTTTCTTCCAGATACTATTTCCTCTTCAAGACTCGTATGGGTATGCGCATATATTCTGACTCCGCCATAGACGACTTCTCCATGGCTCCAGAGTGTTTCGGACTGAACATAGACCCTGCCGAGTTGGGAGATTACAACTACTATGACCCCATATTCGAGGAGAAGACCACGCCGCATGAGGACTTTGTTGATGCTACGGGTGAGTTGGTGGCAAAGACTGCAATGTTTTTTAGGGTTCCGTACCCAAAGGGTAAAAACGGGACCCTATTACTGCGACTTCGATGTCTGTCCGTCTGTCTGTCTGTTTCCAGGCTGTAACTCAAGAACCGCTATAGCTAGACTTCTTAACTTTACACAGATTATGTATTTCGGGTGCCGCTATAATAACAAATACTAAAAACAATAAAGTTATTAATTAAGGGGGGCCCCCATACAACTAACGTTATTTTTAGGGTTCCGTACCCAAAGGGTAAAAACGGGACCCTATTACTAAAACTTCGATGTCTGTCCGTCTGTCCGTCCGTCTATTTTAAGTACCAATACCAATGGTTCCAAATTCTTTATCATACAATAATAATTCGTCTTTGCAGTATACCGTTTCACCACATGCGGCGCAGTCGGCAGGATAGGACCGAATCAGACAATGTGCGACAGGGCGTACCGCGACACAGCTATATCCGTCTCTGTCATACAGAGCCCTCCCTACCAGGGCATACAGATATGGGAAGTGCCGAGCGAGGGGTTATACACGTGAGTAGTGCCGTCTCTTTCATTTATATTGCTGTCTCTTTCCGACTTCAAGCAGACTACATCCGTCTCTGTCATACAGAGCCCACCGTACCAGGCAGGGGTTATACACGTGAGTATTGCTGTCTCTTTCTTGTGTATGAAATTAGGTTGAATAAGCAGAAGTCTCCGTCATACTAAGCCCATGGGCATACAGATATGGGAGGTACCGAGTGAGGTGTTAAACACGTGAGTAGTGCCGTCTCATTCCTATGTTCCTCTCATTGTGAAAGATTGTAACGAAATTGAATATTAAAAACATATTTATTTATTGGAACGAAGTTCCTTATCGCGCGTTGCGAAAGGGGGCTAGACGGAAAAAGTTGTAACGACACTTTTTGACCGACACTTATTTTGGTACCTGTGAAGTCACTAAAAAAGTGAAATTTCTGGGGCAGAGGGCGTTGATGTGGCGATGACGTCAACTGGCGGGAAATTTAAAACTTCGTTCCATTCGGGTGTCCCCTTGACACCGCTCAAGTTTTTCTTATCTAAACTCTCTCGTTCTTTTCAGGATCATAGCAACAGGCGCGTCAGGCGGCCTAGGTTCCATGTGGGCAGGGGTGACCCACGGGGCACAGGCCCGGGGCCTCTTTGAGTTGCATCGCGGCGAGAAGGTGTACATGTTGCTTGGGCAACAGGGGCTCAATGCTTGTAAGAAGGTAAGATAATATCTCTTACCTTTACGTCGTAACTTCTATCGAATTCTAAAGAAATTATACATATACCCCCTTACTAATAAACGTTGTATAAGCTTTGAATAGTTATACAGTGTTTTGTTCCTGTCACACAAGTGACATTTGTAATTGGATTGAAGAAGACAAAACACTGAATAACTATTCAAAGCTTATACAGCGTTTATTAGTAAGGGCCTTAAAGATTAGAGTATAATAATATGAAAGAACGACTTTTAGCGCACGAATAAATTTAAAGTACTAGATGTTCCGCGCGGCTTCGCCCGCGTAAATTAGGAATTTCTATGTGACTGTACATTTTTCCACAAAAATAGCCTATGTTCCTTCACGTAGTCTATTCATCATGTGTATCAAATAACATAAAAATTGCTCCAGTAGTTCTTAAGATAATAAGCAATTTCATATAATTTTCCCCGTTTTTAGGGTTCCGTACCCAAAGGGTAAAAACGGGACCCTATTACTAAGACTTCGATGTCTGTCCGTCTGTCCGTCTGTCTGTCTGTCTGTATATCTTGATGCTGTAACTCAAGAACCGCTATATCTAGACTTTTGAAAGTTTCACAGATTGTGTATATATCTATTGCCGCTATAACAACAAATACTAAAAACAAAATAATATTAATATTTAAGAGGGGCTGCTATACAACAAACATGTTTTTTTCGGCCTTTTTTGCTCGATATCAATAATGGCAACAGGTAGACACTTGAAATTTACACAAAGGCCTTACATTTATATTGTGTACTTTAATAATTAATAATAATATTTAAATAAAATAAAAATTTAATAAAAGAAAGGGGGGCTCCCATACAAAAAACACAATTTTTGGCCTATTTTTGCTCTATAACGGTACGGAACCCTTCGTGCGCGAGTCCGACTCGCACTTGGCCGATTTTTTTCATATTTTCCTCTGTTTCTTCGCTCCTAAAAATCGCAGTGCGATGTTATATAGCCTATAGCCTTGCTCGATAAATGAGCTATCTAACACTGAAAAAATGTTTCAAATTGGACCAGTAGTCACTGAGATTAGCGCGTTCAAACAAACAAACTCTTCAGAATTATAATATTAGTATAGATTTATAGATTTGCTTATTGCCAGTATGGAAGGGTAGTCCTATAAGAAAAATCACTGTGAGAATTGGTACATAATATTATTATGTTACTTGGACAACAGGGGCTGAATTCTTGTAAAAAGATAAGCAGGCTTTCTAGCATTAAGTAAAAGAAAGAATGAATTGAAAGGGTGTATAAGTAAGTGCTTATAAAGGCTAGTCCTATTAAGGGCAAATCAAGAAATCTTTGATGAAAAGGCAAAATACTGTACATGTTGTTCAAACAAAAAAAAAATAATCAAAAACGAGTCATTTGAAAAGACTAATAAAACCAGGCATTTGCATCACGTCTTGGTGTTACTTGTTGAAAAATTTTCAAGGCTAACTTCATTAGTTCTTAGAACGGTTGGAAAATTTACCTAATTCATCAATTTCATTCAATCCTTCATCAATTTTTGCAGATTCTTTCACCTTTTTTGACCTCTCTTTCTTCCATCATTCCTTTGTCATCTCTCATATCCTTATTATCTGATTCCGTCTCCTTTTTTGCTATTTTATCTTTCTTTCATCATCACATTGCCATAACATTTCATTATTCTTCTCATTCCAGACCCTATCAGCTCAAGAGAGTCAGGAATGCGCGCATCGTCACAACACCACTACCCAAATCTACACCAGCAAAACCCATGAGATCAGGAATACCCACGTCAATGACGGCGGTGGCGGCGGAGGGGGAGGCACTTATGTGTTCCTGGTAAGTGCGATAGAGATAGCAATAGGTCCAGTTCGGTTAGTGGAAGAGAGAGGTACTGATACGTGTCTGGTAAGTGCAATAGAGATAGCGATAGGTTCTTGGAGGTATACTTACAAGGTCTGCAATAATACATCCAGCAATACTCACAAAATCTATGACACCCAATGGCAAATAAGAAGGATGATATGTTTTTTAATCGTCAGAAAACTTTATATTTTTTAAACACAAGTACACTCCAAAAATATTGTCCCAATCTTTCCACTTCAGTATCTAAAATTCAACCCCTCTTTTACAGGTGGACAACGATGGCAATCCTACACCCTTGGTCGTCGGTGGCGGAGGTGGTGGTCTTTCAGTCGGCATCTTCAGGGACGATGGCTCTCAGCACGGCCGGGGACGAACCAACGCGACCCCTGAAAGCGGGTACATGTATGGGGAGATTGGACGTACTGCTGGTAAGTTGTCTTGTAGAAAAGTAGTGATAAAAAGTGTTGGACGTGGTTCAAGGTCATGGACGAACCAACAGGCGTAAAAAGCGTTCTGTCAGAATCTGTACACGGGCGGCCTGTGGATCAGCTGTGCCAAAGCATCCCTAAACACCCTTCGCATCCAATATAATAATATCTTCAGGATGATGCTGAAACTTCCCCGATTTTGTAGTGCATCTGAGATGTTTGCGCTAGCAAGAACGGATGGCTTCCGGGCACTCATTCGCAAGAAAGCTGCATCTATGATTAATCGAGTAAGGGGAAGTGACAACAGCATCCTGAGGATTGTGGCAGATGATCCGCATGCACCCATATTGAAGAACTACGTGCGGATAATGAATGAATTCGAGAGCAGATCTCTAGGACACAATATCCGCACTTGGTTCTAATTGGGTGCATGATTTGACTTTTAGTGTTAAGTTTTTATTTTTAGTCATGTTTTATTTTTATTTTTACTAACCCTATAAATTATAATTTTTATTTTAATGTTTGTATTACTGACCAATGGACCATAGTAGTCTGAAATAAAGATATTTGTATTTGTATTTGTATTTTTAAAAGAACTGGTACGTGTTTGTTAGGATTGGACACCAGTAGTGGTTTTGAATAAAACGATGGTTACGTAGTCGCTATTTAGTAATCTGTGACGATTGTAGATAGTGTCAGGATGTTGGGACTTGGGAGTCGGTCCTAAGGGCCGGGACACAAAAACACGATACGACGTCGTGTCGTGGGAATCCACGACGAGCATCGTAAAAAATCGGCGAAGTTCCGTACCATTATAGAGCAAAATTAGACCAAAAATTGTGTTTTTTGTGTGGGAGCCCCCCTTAATTTTTTATTTTATTTTAATATTATTATAAAATATTAAAGTACAAGTATAATAATTAAGGATAATAAGTTAGCATTTAGCAACTTTTCATTTTTTTTTTTTCATTTACACTAGCTGTCCCGGCAAACGTTGTTTTGCCATTTAAAGTATTTCTACTTCATCAGTTGATACAAAATCTTACCCCCCTAAGGAGGGGAGGGGGGGGGGGAATTTATCAACAGATGTTAAGTTGGAAAAAAAAGGTTTGATACAAAATCTGACCCCGTCTTTGGTCCCCTTAGAGGGGTGGGAGGGGGGATTTTTATACACCAAATGTTGAGTTAGAAGAAGACATATCTGCGAAAACCGTATGCAAATCGGATCAGTAGTTTTCGTGTTAAAGAAAAAAGTTTGATACAAAATCGACCCCTCTTTCGTCCCCTTAGAGGGGTGGGAGGAAAAATTTTTTTACACCAGATGTTAAGTTGGAAGAAGACAAATATATCTGCGAAAACCGCATTCAAATCGGATCAGTAGCTTTCGTGTGATGCTGGAACAAACATACAGACAGACAGACAAAAAACTAACCACGGTTTTGGCTTCTACAGCGATGTAGTAACATCAGCAGCAGGGGGTGCTTATTATTTTTTGAATATCTTTAATGTACAGAATTTTCATTTCTACAGTTTTATTATATGTATGATTTATAGGAAACATTTGTTTTTGTGGATGAAATCGACCTATGCAAAGAACAAAGTCACATCTGCAAAATCTCTACTTTACAGGAGAGCGATACAAAGTTGGTCCTATTTAAATTTGGCTATAACTTTTTTTTCAGTAGTTCTTTATACTTGATTATTTTAATAAACAAATAAAACATTATTTTGCATTGATTTTTATCACAATAATAAATTAATACCCATTATTAAAAAAAAATGCCGTTTATATATGCACATATGACCATTTACTGCGGAAATCTCTGTACAAATGTGTGTCATATATGCAAATGAAACCTTGTTCTTGGAAAGAGTGCTGGTACCAAGTGTAATTAAAACTTTATTCTATGTAAAGTCTGATCGCTAAAACGGTTTTATTTGTTGAAGGGTATAGAAAGACACAATAAAATGAGCGATTAAAAAAATAAAAATTATTTATTACGTAACCACTAATCACTAATCACAGTCATGCAACATATTATTCTTAGGTAATTAATTTTATAATCGTTTTTATAACACCATGTTTCATAAAAATATAATTATAATATTATAATCGAAAAAATAGCACTGAATCATGCGTGTAAAATTATTTTTTATATTAAAAAAATCTTAGGTTAGGTAAGTACGTAATCTCAAAGGACCAAAAAAATCATAGAGCTTTTACTAGGAACGTACTAGGTAGGTAAGTATAATATAATTATATAAAATGAATTCGTGTTTCCCTGGGTCACGACATTTTTAAGGGCACGGGTTTTAAGGGTAGGTAAGGTAGGTAGGGTAGGGGTACGGTAGGTATAAAAATTGCTCCAGTAGGTTGTGAGATGAGCACTTTCAAATATTTTTCCACTTTTTTTTCATATTTTCTTCTGTATCTTCGCTATTATCTTCTGTATATTATTCCCGAATCAAGTAAACACATCAGACCCTAATGTTTACCTTTAGATAAATTTAATGGCTTTTTTTAAGCTTGCTCTAAGATTAGTACTGAAGAAACGCCATACGGCGGGTATTAGAGCATATTAAAATCGGTTTGTAGTCTACGGTATTTCGTTAATATTATATATTTTATACAACAGCTTCTAAGGTTGTGAATTATCCACGAGTACTTCTCTAAAACTTTTCCACGATACTTTAATTCAGAAATTCTTATTCCAAATTTTATTACCGACATGCAATATTTTCAACCGCCTGTGGTAGTGGTGATACAGAATATGACTGTACTTTATGAGAAAAGCTGAAAGTTTACCTGTTTGTGACTTTTACAGAGGTAAGAACGACTAGCAACTATGGAGTTTCGGTCGCGGATACTTTACCTTTAGGCTGGCTACCTGACCTTCGAGAAAGAGTAAAGCTCAATTTCATAGCTTACGTTCTTCACGGTAAGTAGAGGAATCTCGTCTTCTAGTGCCGGACATTTTTGACAACTTTGCTTCCCATTGCCAGCCATCCTTAAACTTTCTTATAGAACATAATATTAGACTTTGTGGGTGAATGGCAGTCGGAAGCAACTTTAAAAAAATATGTTCGGCACTGGAAGACAAGATTCCTCCACTTACCGTGAATAATCTATGCTATGAAATTGAGCTTTAGTCTTTCTTGAAGGTCAGGTAGCCCTTCAGAACTGGATACCTCCTAAACTCTGAAAGTAACCGCGACCGAAACTTCATAGTTGCTCGTCGTTCTTACCCATGTAAGGTCATAAACAGGTAAGCTTTCAACTTTTGTAAAAATATGAGGAAAATCTGGCCATCCCGAGGTCTTACTATACAACACTTTCTGAAAACAAAAATGAATGAAAATAAAACATCGTTACAATTAACAAAACAAAAAAAGTGGAAATAGATATAATTTTTTATTGTACTAATATTTAATGTATAAAAAATTCATTTTTATTGAGATTTAAATAGTTTTTAAGTAGAACAAAGGCTTATCTGAATGTAATAAACCTAGAACAACATTTCATTTATAAATAGACCTCACGATTTCAAAACAAGTTCCCTCAAACAAAGTAACATTTGCATATAGACCCTATATTTTATACATAACTTCCGACTAATAAAGTAACAAGTATAAAAAAATACACAAAACTCATTGATTATCATAATATTTAATAAAATTTTTTAAAGACTGAATGAATTGAAAATCCATTTTTACACTTTTAAATAAAATCTAATAATTTCCATAGAACAAAGTTCTATTTGAATATGGAACCGTTCATCTGACTATTTTGGCTTTACAAAAATATCTATTCAAGAAATATAAGAAAAAAACATTTGAGAGTAATCTATACATATGTATCTAATTCAATTATTAACCTAAATAACTAAAGTTTAACTCACTTACCAGGAATATCAATTTCTCTATTATTTATCCCAGTAGAGTGTATCGCAGCACAATCATTATTTTCATTATGCGACTTAAATAGCATATTTAGGATGCGTTTCGAGCGTGTTGGTTTCATTTTAAACAGGAAAATATAGTTACATTTATGGAAAAATACGTATGCTCAGCTAATTTTCGCAGAGGCGTGCGCGCGGCCTTGTCTTCGTAGAACATGATCACATCTGTCGATGTCACCCACACCGTGCGCTGCGCTCGCACTGCACCGGACAGTGGTTAACGACACATATGGAGCTGGGACATTGTTCTTTGGAGAGCCAAACTAAATAAGTCTTTGTTCCACTGCTATCTTCGGAACTACATAATATTTTTAAATTTTTATTTTTTTGGTGAAATATAGAGGTCCGTTAACAGTAAAAAACACAATAAAAGTAGTTTGGTGATATATTCAAATAGAACTTTGTTCTTTGCATAGGTCGAAATATAATTTATTACATTTTGATTTTTTTTGTTTTCTTGTAAAAAAAATCCGTAACAAGGAATATGCGAACTGTCAGCCATAATAATATCATCTTAGATCGCACAAACTAAGTATAATTTCCATACTAACTTCCAATTCCCATCAGGTGCCGGTGGCGGTTGGAATGAACGTGTCGGTCCCATTACTCCTGGGTTCGAGGAGGTCCGTGGTAGCGCGTTACGGGCGGGCGGGAAAGGCGGGCGAGCGTGCTTGGGCGGCGCCCACGGCGGGTTCGGCGGTGGTGGCGGTGGATGTGTGAGAGGCGGCGCGGGGGGAGGATGGCTTGGTAAGTTTTCCGCATTAAGAATTTCTTGAGACTAGAGTCGTTTGTTCGTTTTCAGGGTTCCGTAGTCAACAACCCTTATAGTTTCGGTCTGTCCGTCCGTCTGTCCGTCTGTCCGTCTGTCCGTCCGCGGTTTTGCTCAGAGACTATAGGACCTACAAAGCTGTAATTTGGCATGAATATACATATAATGCCGACAAAATGGTACATAAAATATTTAAAAAATATTTTTTATGGTACCTCCCCTACACATCAAGCGGGGTTGAATTTTTTTTTCGCGCCCACCCCATCGTGTGGGGTGTTGTTGGATAGGTTTTTTAAAAATATTATGAGTATTCATAGATCATTTTCCGGTTTAGGGATCCATTTGTGAAATATTAAGTTTTAAAGTGGAAAAAATCGTTAGAGTCCAGTGTCCCCCCCTTCTACCAGCTAAACGCTTGCATCTGGAAATGTGAAAAAATTCACGGGAGTAGGAAATATGCTGATTTAAAAGGAAAACTATCACGGCTAAGTTGACTTCATAAGTTATTGAGTAATAGTCGATCAACTAAAAAAAATGTATTCGGCGAAGTATAAAGGAACTTTTCGTTCAAATTCCTTTGAAACTAACTGAGATGATGTTGTTAGTAGTGTAAAACATGTTATAAATGTACATTCATTGACCATACAGAAATTTTCAAAAACTAGCGGTGCTACGGAACCCTACATTGCGCGTGGCCCGACACGCACTTGGCCGGTTTTTCATGTATGAACGCCCCGGCTTACGCTTGAAACGAACGTGTGCGGCAATTAATGTATTTTCTACTAATTATTCCATGCATTCTGATTTCCGAATACGGAAAACTAATTTGGAAATCGCATACGGAAAACGTATGGATGCGGTCGGCTTAAGAGTAAATAAACACACATAGGCCTGTATAAGTAGTCAGTACTTAAGATGCGACCCGCTCTCAAGACGCGGTTCGGCTCTGTGATTGGTCCAAATTTTGACAGCCAACCAATCACAGAGCCTGAACCGTGTCTTGAGACCGAGATGCATCTTGAGTACTGACTATTTATACCGGCCATAGACACGTCAATCTTAAGCGCAATACACACTGAGCCCGCCGGGCCGCCGACTTAATATGTCGGCAACTTTTTGTCGGCGGTCTAGTTGGCGGCTTCACATAATACAAGTCGGAAAATTTGGTCGGCGGCATGTCGGCGGCTTGAGATGAGAAATTTATTTGGCAGTCAGTGATTGGTCAGTGATTGCTGCGTGTCTAGCACTGACAAATCACTTGTGTCAATTGTGTCGCCGGGCAACTGAGCGCAGGCGTACCCAAGCCGCCAACATGTCGGCGGGCAACACGCGCGGGCGCATGTTGCCGACATCATTCTTTTCATACAGGTCGCCGGGTTGTGTCGCCGGGCTTTGTCGGCGGCCCGGCGGGCTCAGTGTGTATTGCGCTTTAACATCCTTTTTTTTGTCGGGTTAAAAACGCTCATCATCATCATCACCAGGCGGCAACTCCAACGAGGGTGAAGGCTACCACGGCAGCGGCGGGTGGTCGTATGTGGACGTGACGCGCGGTATTCCCGAGTTTGCAGACGTTGGCATAGCGGCGCGCAACGGGCCCGGCGAGGTTCTCGTGATACCGACGCTGCACGTGAGTATCGTCATTGTGGTGCCATTACGACGCCATTATGATGCCATTTTATTGTCATTGTAGTGTCATTGTGATGCCAATTTAGTGTCATTGTAGTGTCATTATGATGTCATTGTGATGTCATTATGGTGAAACTGTGGCGTAATTATGACACCACGGCAGCGACGGGTGGTCGTATGTGGACGTGATGCGCGGTATTCCCGAGTTTGTTGAAGTCGGCATCGCCGCGCGCAACGATATCATATTTTGCTCGTTGCTGCACGTGAGTATTGTCATTGTGGTGCCATTACGACGCCATTTTGGAGTCATTATGCCGCCATTGTTGTCTCATACTGACGTCATTATGATGCTATTTTATTTTAATTTAGACGCCTTTATGATGCCAGTATTTTGCAGTTGTAGTATCATTATGACTATTTTGACGCCATTGTGGCGCCGTCATGACGCTATTATGTTGTCACTGTCGTGACATGTTATGACCATTATGATGACACCTGTGGCGCTAGAACTGTTACATTCTGACGTTATTAAAATGTAATTGTGACGCACCAAGCAACCTTTTATTCCTTTCTACACAGAAATGTGGCTGCTCATACCGTTGCGTCGCATTGAACGAGTACCGGAGCGAGGTGAGGTGTTACTGCCCCGCTGCGTGGGCTTCCGACGACAAGGACCCCAAGAAGTGCATACGTGAGTAGATCCTGCTCGAAGGACCTATAAGTCCGGCTCGAATGACCATAAGTTAGGTTGGGCTCGAAGGCCCATAAATAAGGCATGGCTGGAAGAGGCTTATGGAAGTAATCGGTTGGAAGACCGTAAGATAGACCCGGCTCGAAGAATCATAAGTTAGGTTCGGCTCGAAGGACCATAAGTTAGGTTGGGCTTCAAGGACCGTTAGATCCGGCTCGAACGCCTATAAGTTAGGTTGAGCTCGAAGGAACATAAAATAGGATTGGCTCGAAGGACTATAAGTTAGTTTCTGCTAGAAAGACCATAAAGAAGGTTCAGCTCGGAGGAGATAAGTTAGATCCGGCTCGAAGGACCAAAAGATATAACGAGTTGCAAATGTATCTTTTCACATCATTTTAGCAAATAGACAGCCTTTAGTTGTAATATTAGTATAAATAGCACGATTTACTATGAACTTAAATGGCCCTCTCGTCTCTTTCCCAGTGGAGGAAAAATTTCCGTCGCTCCGACTGATCGTGATCATGATGTCGGCTCTGCTGGCTTTCGTGCTCGTCCTAGTTCTGTGCTTCTGTCTCTATCTGTGTAAGTATTCCTCATCCATATACATACATATTGAACATTATATGACCCTTTTTTTGATGCGCAGGGGAAACCCATCATGGGTCCCCCGGGTTGGGTATGTGCTCAGCACCCCGGGGGTATGTGAGACTCCTACTCACTAAAACCACCTGCGGTTCGCCTTCAGCCGTATAAAGGAGGGATATCCCGGATCTAACAAACACGGGACTCCCTCCACGACTGGCCGGTCTACCTCAAAAGGGACCGGACTTTCACTAAGGTAAGGGAACGCTTAGACAAACTGAAGCGTTCCCCTCGGCGCCGGGACACTGGCTAAGCCGGGGAGGTTCCCATCCTCTCGCGGAGCCTCATTAGACGAGAGTTAGGAGGTTCGCATTATTGCTAATGCTATTTTTACCAACACTAACCTCTTCCAGACAACCGCTACCAGAAGAAGAAGGAAGCTGAACAGCATCAGAAGCGGCTGCTTCAGCAGGAGGATGTACTCCAGTTACACCGTCTCCGAAACCCTCCTGGTGGTGACAACCCACTCAGCATGGCCTTCAACCCCCACTACGGCAGCGAGGGCTTCCTACCGCATGGTTTAGATGTGAGAGGACTTCCCAGAGTGGAGCGAGATAAGCTGAAAATTATAAAGTAAGTTGCGCTCCGATGGCGTTTTGATATTGAGAGGGGGGTCCTTTATGGAGTTTTTCTCGAGAAATGACCACAAAATTTTCGAAAAGAGTAGTTTGCGTTTTAATTTAGAACCTATACTACTACTATGGCAAGTTTCGTCAAAATCCGTTCAGTAGTTTTAGCGTATGTAACAAAATCAAATTAAAAAAATGTCATAATCACAAACTTTTAACTTAATAATGTTGTTTTTTATGAAAAAAGGGGGCAAACGGGTCACCTGATGGAAAGCAACTTCCGTCGTCCATGGATACTCGCAGCATCAGAAGAGCTGCAGGTGCGCTGTCGGCCTTTTACGAGGGAATAGGGTAATAGAGTAGGGGAGGGTAGGGAAAAGAATAGGGGAGGGTAGGGAAGGAAATAAAGGAGGGTAAGGAAGAGAAAAGGGTAGGGGATTGGGCCTCCGGTAAACTCACTCATTCGGCGTAACACAGCGCAAGC
The DNA here is from genome assembly GCA_905404155.3 of Plebejus argus. Lineage (NCBI taxonomy): Eukaryota > Metazoa > Arthropoda > Insecta > Lepidoptera > Lycaenidae > Plebejus > Plebejus argus. The sequence goes on along the minus strand of FR989948.1, from coordinate 6,614,965 downwards.
GCTGTTTCACGCCGGTTTTCTGTGAGCCCGTGGTATTTCTCCGGCCGAGCCGGCCCATTCGTGCCGAATGATGGCTCTCCCACGGTGTAATGTGTTTTTTTTTGTATTTCTCCCTCTCTCTCTCTCTAATGAAATAGAAACTCTGCTCCATCTTCTCATTACTGTACAAGCAAGGCGTTGGGCCAAGGCGCTTTTGGCGAGGTCTACGAGGGGATCTACCAACACCGGCCAGACGACGAGATGCCTGTAGCTGTCAAAACCCTGCCAGAACTGTCCACCGGCCAGTCGGAGTTGGATTTCCTGATGGAGGCTGCGATTATGCTGAAATTCAATCATCCGAATATAGTCCATCTGATTGGAGTGTGCTTCGAAAGACATCCGAGGTACAACGTGTAAGTTTCGCTTTAAGCTAATGGTCGTTCATGTGTTACGTTAGTCATGGTGACGCGAGGTGTCTACAGAATTCAGAGAAATTGCCAGCAGATTGCGAATCTACGTTGTTTGGTTTATAGGTCTACCAGAATCTGATGGCTTTTGACAGCAGATTTTCAAAAAATTTCCTTGATCATTAGATAAATTTATACAGCAAATTTTGACAGCAGATTTTCAAAAAATATCCTTGATCATTGGTTTTTTCTTAAATTAGCCTATAGTGTCCCACTGCTGGGCAAAGGCCTCCCCCAGGATCTTCCACTGTTCTCTCTCCTGCGCCACCGATAGCCAGCCTGGCTGGTATGCCTCCAGCTCGTCACGCCACCTTTTTCTAGGCCGGCCACGGCAGCGGCGTCCATCTTCGGGTGCCCACTCTGTTGAGACCTTGCCCATGGATAAATTTATACATATAAATTTATCCAATGATCAAGGATATTTTTTGAAAATCTGCTGTCAAAATTTGCCATCAGATTCTGATAGACCTATAAACCAAACGACGTAGATTCGCAATCTGCTAGCAATTTTTCTGATATGTACTATCATCGTAAAGGTTGACGTAACTTGTGGACGGCCCCATGTCATCTGCACTAGCTAAATTAATAGATATAATTTTGAAGTCGCACGAAAAAAATATATGGACTGCACTACTTTCATATTAAGTTACTTTGCTTTGTCATTATTTAATTATTATTTTTAATTAAAAAAATAACAATAAAAAACATAATCGTAACACCGAATAACGCAATAATAACGCACCACCATTAAACATTCATAACCACATAAAATGGCTTTTGCAAATTTAACACCTTATTTTATAAGAAATTCATAAAATTTACTGAATTCAAAAACTGTTTGTTGTGTTTTTTATAAAATTTAACCTATTAAATATTAATAAATTACAAACAAAACAAAAAAAACTACTTTAGAGTTGTTTCTGATGTCCCGGATAGTTCATATTCTCAGGATATGATGTCAATAGTAGACTAATTAAACATACAAAGTCTCAATTGAATAGCTCATAAACTTTAGATTTTATTGATATCTAAAATACACCGATTTCGTCACTGACATACTGAGTACTGACTCACTGACACACTGATGGTAATCAAAATGTTCGGCTACTTCCTGAAGTGCTAAAAAGCTGAAATTTTGTATGTAATCTAAGTTGAGTATACAACCAAAAAAATTCATAAACTTATAACTTTCGCCCCCCCCTTAAATGGAGGGGGGGGGTCTGTGTTCTTATTGTAAGACATTTGTGTTTTAACAATTTTCTTAAAAAAACTGCTTATCTAAATTAAATCTTTGTTTCAACTCTTATTTAATTTATCAAAACTAAGTTTAAATACCAAACGGAAATCGTTCAAAATTGAAAATACGGAATACACCAATCTTAGGCCGGTATAAATAGTCACTACTCAAGATGCATCTCGGTCTCAAGACGCAGTTCGGCTCTGTGATTGGTCAAAATTTGATAGCCAACCAATCACAGAGCCTCAACCGTGTCTTGAGGCCGAGATGCATCTTGAGTACTATCTATACCGGCCTTAATAATATTATTATTGCTTTTATCCCAACAGATATATAGTCCTAGAGCTGTTAGCGGGTGGTGATCTCAAGAAGTTCCTCCGAGAAAACCGACCGAAGCCCGAGCGGGCCAGCGCTCTGACCATGAAAGATCTCATACTGTGTTCCATGGATATCGCCAAGGGGTGCCGATATTTGGAGTCCAAGAGGTTTATACATAGGTAAGAATCAGTGTGCTGAGTGTGAATTTTTTGTTTGACATTAGATCGTGAACGCGTTTGGCGTTTACTAAGGCCGGTATAAATAGTCAGTACTCAAGATGCATCTCGGTCTCAAGACACAGTTCAGGCTCTGTGATTGGTTGGCTGTCAAAATTTGGACCAATCACAGAGCCGAACCGCGTCTTGAGACCGGGTCGCATCTTAAGTACTATTTATACCGGCCTAAGATTTTGTATGGGAGCATCGCTAGGTGGCGCTGTACAAATCCCATCTATACTTGGTACTACTAATATATTATATTCTGTGTCTATACTATAATATTATAATTCTGAAGAGTTTGTTTGTTTGTACGCGCTAATCTCAGGAAATACTGGTCCGATTTGAAAAATTCTTTCAGTGTTAGATAGCTTATTTATTAAGGAAGGGTTAATAAATAAGCTATCTAACACCTTTTTGATTGGGATTTGGGACCTTTATTACTCTATGCCCTATAAAGGTTATTATAGGGCATAGAGTAATAAAGGTCCATGGTATAGGCTATATTTTATCACGCTAAGACTAGTAGGAGCGAAGAAATAGAGGAAAATGTGGGAAAAACGGGGGGAAATTATTTGAAAGGGCATATATAGGGAAAGGGAACTACTTGAGTAATTTTTCTGTTATTACTTATTTGGCACAGATAAGAAGTAGACCACGTGAAGGATTGACTGACAAATTTTTCTGTGAAATATCTAATTTACGTGGGCGAAGCGAATATTTATTTATTATATTTTATATTATTTCTGTCTAGGGACATAGCAACGCGCAACTGCCTCCTCACCTGTCGAGGTCCGGGCAGAGTCGTCAAGATAGCTGACTTCGGCATGGCGAGGGATATTTACAGGTTAGTTTACTCAACGATGGGATAAAACTGTAGCAATGTTTTTGCATGCAAAATGTTTATCGAGAAAATATTGTCGTCCTTTTTTGTCTTACAATAATAGCATATACTACAATCTCTTTCACTCATTTTATGCTAAACAACGTGGTAATCAATGAATTAAACAATAAACACGTCCGACTGTCACCGCGTCTTAGGCTGGGTATAGACGTCCGATTTTTTCATCCGATAGTCTGATCCGATTGTCTGATCAGACTGTCTGAAGGCACTCTTGCCATACAATTATTTGAATACATAATACACATCCGATCCGATAGTTGGATCGGACGTCCGAGTCGGAAACAGTGCCAAAGCGTTTCCGATTTTACTGCCGTTCCGATTGTCTGAAGGTGCGGTCTGCATACTTTTGTACGGTATCTTTATTAAGCATGTAACTAGATGACGCCCGCTATTCCGTTGCGCCAAAATTAGTTTATCGCGCAGGAACCGTGCATTTTTCCGGGATAAAAAGTACCCTATGTCCTTTCCCGGGACTCAAAGTATGTCTATGCCAATTTTCAGCTAAATCGGTTCAGCGGTTTGAGCGTGAAGAGGTAACAGAAAGTGTGTCTGTCCGTCTGTCTGAGACAGACGGACAGACACACTTTCGCATTTATAATATTAGTATGGATGGATGGTCTTGAATCTTGATAGATTGAGGTTTTTCTTCCTTCGCGCTAACATGTTACATGAGCAAATATGCAATAAGTAACATTAGTAATTATTCGTCCATCTTTCCTTTCTGCTCCGTGCAAGCTGCAAGCTCACAGATAGCTCGAGAGCGACTGAGTTCAGAAAAAGTCGGACGCAAAAATCGGACGTGTATTGAGTGAATACGATCAGATTGTCTGATCAGACAATCGGAAGCAAAATCGGACGTCTATTCCCCAGCCTTAAGGCTCACTGCTCTCAGATGAGTGAGCTCACTCATTTCGAGGGTGACATTTACGCGCTGACGGTTGTATGGAAAGCTTCTTCTAAAAGTTACAATTCTATGGGTTTACTGACTTATAGATGAAAAGCCATCATTTTAAAATTTTTATGTATTCGTTTTTAGGGTTCCGTACCCAAAGGGTAAAAACGGGACCCTGTTACTAAGACTGCGATGTCTGTCCGTCTGTCGTCTGTTCTTGAGTTACAGCCTGAAGACATACAGACAGTATGTCTTCAGGCTGTAACTCAAGAACTGTAATAGCTACAGAGTTGAAATTTTCACAGATTGTGTATATCTGTTGCCGCTATAACAACAAATACTAAAAAGTAAAAACAAAATAAAGTTATAATTTAAGGGGGGCTCCCATACAACAAACATGATTTTTAGGGTTCCGTACCCAAAGGGTAAAAACGGGACCCTATTACTGAGACTTCGATGTCTGTCCGTCTGTCTGTCTGTCTCCAGGCTGTAACTCAAGAATCGCTATAGCTAGACTTCAGAAATTTTTACAGATTATGTATTTCTAGTGCCGCTATAACAACAAATACTAAAAACAAAATAAAGTTAATATTAAAGGGGGGCTCCCAATCCTCCCATACAACAAACGTTATATTTTAGTCTTTTTGGTTCGTAATCCATAATGGCAACATAATATAGGCACTTGAAATTTTCACAAAATCCTCAATTATATGTGTACTTATATATTAAATAATAAAATTAAAATAAATTAAAAAAGAAGTCGGTTAATTAAGGGGGGCTCCCATACAAAAAATACATTTTTTCCCTATTTTCACTCTATAACGTTACGGAACCCTTCGTGCGCGAGTCCGACTCGCACTTGGCCCATTATTTTAGCTTTTTTGCCGTAGTCCATAATGGCAACAGATAGGCACTTGAAAAATTCACAAAATCATTAACTGTATTTGTAACTTAATATTTAATAATAAAATTAAAATAAATTAAATAATTAAGGGGGGCTCTCATACAAAAAACATAATTTTTTCGCGTTAAAACGGTACGGAACCCTTAGTGCGCGAGTCTGACTCGCACTTGGCCGATTTTTTATCATTATAAAAAAAACTATTTTACGCGGGCTACAGCTAGTTTTACATATAACTTGATATGTCTAGGTCGGACTACTACAAAAAAGGCGGAAAAGCGATGGTGCCGATCAAGTGGATGCCGCCAGAATCTTACATTGACGGAGTGTTCACCTGCAAAACTGATATTTGGTGAGTTTAGCGTTTAACACAGATATAGATCATGATAGGTCCAGTGGTCTAGAGCGTCGCTCTTGATTCGGAGGTCGCGGGTTCGAATCCCCGCATTGCCGACGGAACAAAAAGTTTTCAAAGTTCCTGGGTCATGGATGTGTATTAAAAAGGTATGTGTATAATATAATAAAAATCTTAAATATACATGTTTTTTTTATGAAAGAAGGGGGCAAACGAGCGACCCGTTTGCTTATGGAAAGCAACTTCCGTCGCCCATAGACACTCGCAACATCAGAAGAGCTGCAGGTGCATTGCCGGCCTTTTAAGAGGGAATTCCCTAATAGGGTAGGGGAGGGAAGGGAATAGGGCTCCCCTATTCTCTTCCCGGTAGGGAAGGAAATAGGGTATGGGATTGGGCCTTCCCGGTAAACTCACTCACTCGGCGAAACACAGCGCAAGTGCTGTTTCACGTCGGTTTTCTGTAAGTCCGTGATATTTTTTCGGTCAATCCGGCCCAATTTTTTTTTGGCCCCCTGATTTGTGACACAAAACAATTGACATTACTTTGCCCCCTGATTGATGTTTTGTCCCACCAGGTCGTACGGCGTTCTACTGTGGGAGGTGTTCTCTATGGGCATGATGCCGTACACCGGCTGCTCCAATCGGGAGGTGATGGAACTGGTGTCGGGAGGGGGGAGACTGGACAAGCCGTTCTCCAGTGAGTACTGTCCCACCCCACTGTCCCATCGGGACGTACTGTCCTACTGCAACTTTTTCCGTCTAGCCCCCTTTCGCTACGCGCGATAAGGAACTTCGTTCCAATATTTTTAAAGAAAATAACCCTTAGGTCTATCAAAGGTCAGCTTCTTTAAACAAACTTCGTCTTTATACAGGATTCCCCAACGAGATGTACCGTCTAATGTGCGACTGTTGGAACCCGTCGCCGGACGACCGGCCCAACTTCTCCATGATCTACGACCGCCTGCAGGGATTCCTCCAGGTAAATTAGAACCAAGTGTACCACAGAAATAAATCAAGATAGAACGGCTAAGCGGGCGGAGTACTCGTGTTTCAATCTTGCACAAGTGTGCAAGATTCATTGAACGTTCATTCAGTCAGCGCGCACGTCTCGACTCGATTACACCGGAGCGGTTGTGCAAAAATGCCTCTTTGTGCAGTTTCTAATTATTGTAAAAACGTACGAAAGTGAATCGGTCAAAAGGAGGTATTTCTTTCCACGGGTAAGTTATTTGTTCTAAGTAAAAGCAAAGCAAAAATTGACACGAGCGATTCCTTAGCAACGCATGCGCGTCGCCGTTCTATCTTGATTTATTTGTGGTTCGCTCACTTAATTGGCGGAATTCTGTAGTTTTTAGGGTTCCGTAGTCAACAAGGAACCCTTATAGTTTCGGTCTGTCGGTCGGCCCCCGCCCACTTTCATTTAAATCCTTGGAGCACTTTATAAAAATCCTCTTTCACCAGGACCCACAAATACTAGAAGTGCCTCTGCCTATGGTGAGGTCTTACATCGGTGGTTCCAAGGCCGAGACTCCTAACGACTCCGGCGAAATGCAGGTACAGCCTTGTGGTGTTACCGACGAATTAAAAAAAACAAATGTCACACAGACATGGAGAGAGGATTGGGCTTTTGTATACATATTAGAATATCATAATAATTAGTATATTATCTTTGATATTGAGAAAAATTGTTAATAGATTAGAACGTGATTACCAGTGTTTATTATTAATTTTAAAAATAATAAAGACATAATCAGCGAAAAGAAGCTCCAGGATAATGATAATTCTAAAAGGAGAGTTATTATAAAGTACATATTATATCATTTTCCTGGTGATATTGCTGTCTACTGTGTCTGTTTTTAAATAAAAATGACATTTGTTTTTTTTTTATATTTTAAGGCAAAGAATTTATTGAGTCAATTATTTTTAACATTACATTTTTAATAAACATCATATTATTTTACAGATCATACAATAATTTCATTCACACAGCTGATAAAAAATCACTAAATCGACTTATAAACACTGTACTAATTTTATTATGTATTTGTTTTCTTTTCAAACGATTTCGCTCTGGCTACTAGAAGCAAGTAATTAAATTTTTTCCGAATAATAAATGTTAGAAAAAACGTGCTTTCGAGTGACGCATGACAGTTTTTTTTTTTTATTTTTTGTATAATATATTTTTTAACTTTACCTTACCCTGAATGAAAATCGCGTAGAGTTAGTACCCCTGTAGATAGAAAGAGATTCATTGGGATTCATCATTTGCATGGTGTTTTACTAAAATTTAAAAAGTCATCACGTCAAAACACTCGATTCCAAGAATCTCTTTTTTTATTATGACACTTGAGGTGTTTACTTGCCTAGTAGCTATAGCGGAAATCTTTACCTGTTCTTTTTACCTATCCTCTAACATTGGACTTTAAATAAAAATAAATATTTTTTATTTTGTCGTATAAAGTCCAGTGTTATGCACGCTTAGACCTAAAAATATATGCAGGGAGATCTTAACATTTTTTAGAAGACACTACCGTGGTCTTTTTTACCAATAACTATGTTCGACCGTTTGATCAAAAAAATACCAAATTCTACCAGGTTTGAGTATTGGCAACATAATGTTGTTTGAATTTCAGTTACAGAGCCTAATACGTGAAACTGGCTTTGAAAATGTAAATTATTATATTAGTGTCTTTGAATAAGCAGAATGTAATCACAATATTTAAAATTTCGAATTACCAAAGACTAAAAAAAGATGCTGTATTTGCTGACTTTCTCACCTTCATAGGTTTAAAGAAAAGTGTATGTCAAAGTCACTGATATTGCTGATTTTATGACCTATACGAGTTTAAAAAAAATAATGTCAGTCACTGTAAAAAAAAGTAAAAACGACAACGGTAGTATGAAGTGTGTGGCGTGTTGTAATGTGGGTCTCCCTTACGTCGCTGTGTTGGCAGCGCTCGTCGGCGGGAGACTACCTCGTGCCGAAATCTGCGCAGGACCCCGCGCCGGACGATAGGTAAATAGTGCTGGCAATCATAATCTGGAGAAAAAAACTGGCTTTAAAAAATTTTGGTCCATAGATAATCAATTCTACCGAATAATAATTATGAGATGGTCTAAATGTTCTACCAAGTATTGAGGAATTTTTTAAAAAGTTGGTTAGGTTAGTGTTATATTTGGCCAAAAAATAAACCCAATTCTACCAACTCGGTAGAACAACAACGTTCGGAGACTGGCGACACTGGTCACCAGCTGTCAAATTTGTTACTATTCAAAATACATACCACTAAAGAATGTCATAAAAAATATCTACAACAATTTATTTAGATGGGTGGCACCGTGTAAAATAAATTCCTTACTTTTAAGAAAATATTATGAAAAAGTTACAAAAAAGTAACGTTGCCCTTTTTAAATATTTTATAAATGTTTATTCTCGTACAAACAAAATCTGTTTGTAAAATTTGAAAAGAGCTACTAGTGAATTCTCTTTCAGCGAAAGACTTGAATCTAGGTCTCGTTGACTTGTATGCTTGAACAAACAATTGTGTAACTGAATACTCGTTAATTCCATGTAGCTATTTGACACATTTAAACTGCCCCCTTAGACAAAGTATCTTTCGTTAAAAACCATGACGAAATTCGTTACCTATCAAAATCTATTTGACATAAGTCATCGCTAAATGACATTTCGCTTGCGGAGACTAATGTCAAATTCCATACATTTTGATAACGAATATCGTCATCATTTTTAACGAAAGGAACTTTGTCTACGGCCTCATATTGCAGAAAACCGTTGTGAAAAAAACGCTTAAAACCAGAAGCTAAGGATTTTAAGTAACAATGAGTCTTTATTTGTAATAATAATGGCAACAGTAACGGTGTCTACATATAAATTCTCTTAACAATTTACTTATATTAAAAAATAAAAATAATTATTAGTTGACTATAAAAGTCATTTTGTCTGTCGTGTGACACTCCTAACGTATCAGACAAGACCAGCAAATCTTATAATGTAATAGGATGGAAAGGGATAGAAAATTCTTCAAACAATGGTTCTGATTGCCAGTGAACTTTTTTCCGTAAACTATTTGTAATTTTAATGTTCCATGTCCCGTAATAATTGGATGTATCCTCCAGCTTGATTATTTTTAATCTGCTTCATTAAAATCTACTAAAAATAATCATGCTACTGTATTGTCAAAATTTTCTCTTTCCATTCATAGTATTGTAAATATGTATTGTCATTTTTCCACTTAATTTTTACACACTTGCTGCATTTTTTTTTACATAATATTAAGTTTTTAAATGTTATTCATAAGAGAAGATTTGGACAACATTTATTCAAAATTAACAAAGCGAATGCTCTCTAGACGAGCAGGCATGCTTAGACCCCTGTGATCCCATTTAATAGAGATTTTGATTAAAAAACATAATTAAAAAATAAAAACATTTTTAAATTGGTAAATTTTGAAACTACCAAAAATAGTAGATTTTTAATACCTCTGGCAACACTCATATTTTGGGTAACAACATTTTAGTGTCGCAATTATTGGTGTTAATTATTATAATATAATTATATTTTGTAAGTAACTAATTACTTATGGTTATATGGCCAATCATATAAAAAGTAACTTAACAGAATATAAAATTTACAATAACAATAATCTACAATCTACAATCTACATAAATAAAAAATAATTTAACAATGATAATAATTAGAATTAAAAAAAAAGGAGGAAAAACTAAAGATTCTTAATCAAAAAGGCCACCCCGCAGCGTACCATGCTCGAACGTCCCCATCACACTGGCCGCGTTACCGCGCTGAATGGCTAGGGAGACGTGTTGGGCCAGGTAATCCCCGGAGCGGGGATTGTTACCCGATTCCCGCAACCGACGTCCGAGCTGGCGAACGAAACATTTAAATTTTAATACTCGGGCACAATTTTTTAATAAGTTATATAATATTATATTTGATCTTTTTTACAGTTATACCATTTGTCTGTTCCTCATCGAGCTTAAACTACCGAATCGATAAAAAAATATGCAAAAATCTTGGTCTTGAGATAGGAATAAAATATTCGTTATATCATCGAAAATGTGCGATTCCTGCGCTATAAACCTACAGTAATATTGAACAATTTATATATTATTACAATAAGATTAAAAGACGGGCGCAATCAATGTTCATTATAACCCCTAGATAGTCAATAATTTTGCACAATAAAATTTCACAATAAAATCGATCGCCTAGGGGCCCCCTAAGGCCCGTATAAATAGTCAGTACTTAAGATGCGACCCGGTCTCAAGACGCGGTTCGGCTCTGTGATTGGTCCTGACAGCCAACCAATCACAGAGCCTGAACCGTGTCTTGAGATCGAGATGTATCTTGAGTACTGACTAATATATACGGGCCCGCGTATTGTAATATAATACTGTAATATTCAGCGACAAATGTTGTAATGTAATACAACGTATAATGTTCAGCCCAACGGATCAGCCGGACCCTCATAGCAGATCGCAAACGGCGGCGCCGGTCAGGGAAGTCGAGGATTCACGATTTCCACTTCTACTGAAAGGTAATGCTTTGTTTAGTGCACAGACATAGATCAAGATAGATACCGTATGTCGCTCTATTTGTATGAAAACGAGCGTGACACTTTTTTATATCTACTGTGACGTACCGATGATAAGAAAAGTGCCCATTATCTAGGCCAACGTTTCTATCTGGGTGCACGGGAGTGCCCCCGCCAAGATGAGCCAAGCGAAGCGCGCACGGGCACTACCTACCTTTTCTCGAAACGTTTCGCCGTATTTTTGCACCCTCGTAACTTTGGTTTGGATAATGCCAGATAGTTGAAATTTTCAAGATATTATGACATGAGTATAATAATTAAATGCGCAAAGTTTGAATATTGTTACTATTATACTTTAGATTTTATAGGGGTCCAAAAACCCCACAATAATGGACTGACTCACCGATCATCAAAATTGTTAGGGTACTTCCTGAAGTCATAGAAAGCTGAAATTTGGTATGTGACATACTATTAGTACAGAAACAACAAAAAAATTATCAAACCCAACCTAACCTATCCCATCCCCTTGATATAGAGAGGGGATGTTAGTATGAGATACCCCCGTTTCTTGTGCTAGATACAAAATTAAAAATAGAGTATAAAATAATTCTCGTGCCAAAAAAAATACGTATTAGACATGAGAGACCATAGACTCACAGAAAACCGGCGTGAAACAGCGCTCTCACAGAAAACCGGCGTGAAACAGCGCTTGCCCTGTGTTTCGCTTAGTGAATAGTGAGTGAGTTAAGCGGAGGCCCAACTGCACCCTAAACCTTATTCCCTATCCCTGTTCTCTTCTGCTGATTCCCTTAGCCTATTCCTTCATAAAAAGACCGAAAACGCACTTGCAACACTTCTGATGTTAGTGTCTATAGACGACGGTAGAACTTACTTTCCATCAGGTGACCTGTTTGCTCATTTGTCTCCTAATTTTATATAACAGATCCCCTCTTAAAGGCTGGCAAAGCACTTGCAACTTTTCTAATATTGCGAGTGCACATCCTCGTTAATTGCTCCTTAATTTCATAAAAACGTAATAATTTATGTGGTAATTTTTCCATCTTTCAAAGAATCATTCCGTACCTCCTTTTAAATAATATTACATCTATACCTACTAATATTATAAATGCGAATGCGTAAAGTTCAAATAAAGTTAGTTCCAAAAATTCATAATAGATGGCGCCGCGCCGCCGCCGCGCGTCTTCTACATCGCACTATCGCTTACCCAAACGTGTTTCTATAAGAGGTGGTAAGGATGAACATACTGTTTTCGATTAATTTGATGTTTCACATAATAGAAGTATTTCACATAGTAGAACTTACTTTCCATCAGGTGACCTGTTTGCTCATTTGTCTCCTAATTTTATATAACAGATCCCCTCTTAAAGACAGGCAAAGCACTTGCAACTTTTCTAATATTGCGAGTGCACATCCTCGTTAATTGCCCCTTAATTTCATAAAAACGTAATAATTTATGTGGTAATTTTTCCATCATCCAAAGAATCATCCTGTACCTCCTTTTAAATAATATTATATCTATACTAATATTATTATAAATGCGAATTGTAAGGGGGTGAAAATGCGTAAATGTGTTCAAATAAAGTTAGTTCCAAAAATTCATAATAGATGGCGCCGCGCCGCCGCCGCGCGTCTTCTACATCGCACTATCGCTTACCCAAACCTGTTTCTATAAGAGGTGGTAAGGATGAACATATTATTTTCGATTAATTTGAAGTTTCACATAATATTTGAAATATATTGTATTAAGAAGAGTTGATGTTCGACTTCGACCCCACTCCCCAGCTGTTAATAACCCTCTATGCAAAAATCTTCTATACATAATTATAATAAAACTGTAGTAATGAAAATTCTGTACAATAAAGATAATATTAAAAAAATAACAAGCGGGGGGTGTCACTACAATATCGCTATAGAAGCCAAAAATGTGGTTAGTTTTTTTGTCTGTCTGTCTGTCTGTATGTTTGTTCCACTATCACACGAAAACTACTGATCCGATTTGAATGCGGTTTTCACAGATGTATTTGTCTTCTTCCAACTTAACATCTGGTGATAAAAAAATTCTCCCCACCCCTCAAAGGGGACGAAAAAGGGAGTCAGATTTTGTATCAAACTTTTTTCTTTAACACGAAAACTACTGATCCGATTTGCATACAGTTTTCGCAGATATATTTGTCTTCTTCCAACTCAACATCTGGTGTATAAAAATCCCACCCCCCCACCCTTCTAAGGGGACCAAAGAGGGGGTCAGATTTTGTATCTCAAACTTTTTTCTTGGACTTACTTCATAATATTATTAACTGTGTTTTCTAACTTAACATATTCTGTTGATAAAAAATTTCCCCCACACCTCTTAGGGGACAAAAGAGGGGGTAATATTTTATATCAACTGATGAAGTAGAAATACTTTAAATGGGAAAACAATGTTTGCCGGGACAGCTAGTTTAAAATATGTAAGAAATGTTTTCTGTCTGTCTGTAAACATTGAAGTTTGAAGTAAGCGTCCCCCGGAAGCACCTCTAGTCTGTCGTGCAAATGCAATTTGCAGTAATGTAGCAACGAGAACTACTTACCATATAATATTATTATATTATAATAGAAGTTGCTTTATGACGGGTACTACCGCGCGCTATTTAAAGCTGAAGTCCACGCGGACGGAGTCGCGGGCTCGCGGGCAACAGCTTGTATATTATAATTGTATGTTCCTTAATAAGTATATTATTAATAACTTTACTTTGCAGACTCTAGACCTTAAATCATTTTAAAAATATGTAAGTTCAAAGTATAGTCGTAGTCTCAGCATTTCTTTGCAAATATTTAATTGTAGGATGTAAACAACATCGGTTAGTTCAAAGAAAAAACCTGTGCCTAAAAGTTAATTAAACGGCTAAAACATAATCACGTCAAACAATAGTGCGATGTAGATACCTAACAGTGAAATCTCTTATTGACTAGAGTACATTTACAAGTATTATGCGATGTAGACGACCAGCAGCGACATCTATTATTTATTAATTATTATCAAAGATCAATAGGAAAAAATAAAACCACGTTTGTTGTATGAGAGCCCCGCAAAATATTAAATTTATTTTGTTGAAATACATGATCGATGAAAATTTCAACTCTCCAGCTACTACCGTTCTTGAGATACTTCCAAGAGACAGATAGACAGACAGACAGACGGGCAGCTGACAGACACTGAAGTCTAGGAATAGGGTTCCATTTTTACCCTCTGGGTACTGAAACCTAAAAGAAATACACCAAAAAAAAGAAAGAAAAAATTAACTAAAAAAAAAACAACGTAATTAAACCAACTTACAAAAAGAAATGAAATCCCACAAAAAACATTTTCATGTAAAAATGTTGCCAAGATGAGAACATAATATTGTTATAGTTCGTGGTGTCAAAAAGTAGTGAAATCTCATGTAGAGCCAAGTTTCTAACCTTACATACTTAGCCCTAAATCTAAAAACCTTAATTTTACACCAAAGCGCGGCAAAATATTTGATAATAATATAATGTGTCAGCCGAACGAGAAGAATCTAAAAACTCTACACATTAGTCAAAATCGGTGGCTTGGCCATTTTGTTATTCGGCAGGGCTTTGAACTTAATATACCCTAACTAAAGAAAAATGGCCAGGCTATCGATTTTGACTAATGTGTAGAGTTTTTAGATTCTTCTCGTTCGGCTCACACATTATATTATTATCAAATATTTTGCCGCGCTTTGGTGTAAAATTAAGGTTTTTAGATTTAGGGCTAAGTATGTAAGGTTAGAAACTTGGCTCTACATGAGATTTCACTACTTTTTGACACCACGAACTATAACAATATTATGTTCTCATCTTGGCAACATTTTTACATGAAAATGTTTTTTGTGGGATTTGAATTTCTACAGCTCAATACCGCACTTTTAGGCATTTAGGCATTTTTAAAATCCCGATTGACGTCCGATTCCGATAGCAGACTAAAGAACATACTTTCGAGAGACGAGCATTGCTCGTCGTTTGGGAGCGCGATATGGCATGCGAAGTACACACACATGCGGTATCTATCATGATCTATGTCTGTGGTTTAGTCTGTGTGTGTGCGTGCGTGCGTGCGTGGCATCCAAACAGGTGGACCGATTTACCGATATAGGTTTTTTGCTTGAAAGCTTATAAGTTATAACACTCTCGATGAGAGAGTGTGTTCTTAGTTATAGTTCGTCATTATCGGCCCACTCAAGCTGAAAAATATGGTAAGCAACTTTCAGTGATTTAACATATCAACACCCGAACGGCTCAAGTGGGCCGCGATAACAATAGATTTCCAAGAATCCGCGATCGACGGATTAGTCGGTTAAATTGTTTTTGCGTTCTAGGGGTGTAGTGCGAGTTTTATTCGATCATACGCATCGAGCACGTTAACGCGAATTTGTATGGGATCAAAGCAGCGCCACCTACTGGCTAACGTGGATACCGCTTTGATCCCATACAAACGCGCGCTCGATGCGTATGATCGAATAAAACTCGCACTAATCCCTCTGATCCTGAATTCTGAAACGTAAAGTTATGTCATATGGGGTATCAAATTATTATTATTATTATATCAATAAGCACACTGGCAGCTTACAAGCTGATGCGTGTGTATGATACCTACGATTTATAGTTTGTCCAGTCTGTTTTTTAGAGAATGACATTATTATAGTCTGTCAAAAAAGTGAAGAAATTAAAATGTGGCAACATCGTAGTGTCATCCCTTTTTTCTTGGATTGACTTGAAAGGGATAACACTACGATGTTGCCACTTTTTAATTTCTTCACTTTTTTGACAGACTCTCAGAAACTAGTTTATTAGGTAAGCAGTGTTTTAGGAAAATGAAAGACGTTTGTAGGCACATGACATATGCATATTATATATTTACGTAGTCGGTAGTTTTTTAACGTGTTACTTGTTTCAGCATCACAAGACTATGGCAACATTCCAATGGCGTCGCGTCGCGGCCCCGACGCGGCCTGTTTCGCTGGTTCCGCCGCGCCGAGGACCGCCAAGTTTCTGCCGTCTAAGTCTACCGACAGGTGAGTATATGCTTCAACAGTTTCACACGTATGTGATAATCTCCAGGATAATCTTATCTGTGGCCCAGTGGCTGAGAGCGTGGCTTTTGACGTGGTCGTGGGTTCGATTCCCGCATTGGAAACGTGTTGTTTCCAAGTTTGGTTAGGACAATGCAGGCTGATCACCTGATTGTCTGACAAGTAAGATGATCCATGCATTGGACATATAAAAAGTCATTCCTGATCTCTCGCCAGTCGTGTCGGTCGTCCATCCCACTGGGTTATGAGAGTAAAGGAATAGAGATCAGAGCACCTGCGCACACACTTGGGCACTATAAAGCTAGCAATGCATCCAATATAAATTTAGTATAGCATAGCAAGTTGGCATGGGGAGAAATTTCAATATTTTTCAATCTACTTCCAGACTTATCTGCTCAGTGGAAGGACCGTCAATGGACGACGACATAGCGACCAGTGTCGACGACAGACCCGTCATCGGTGAGACCTCCTTCATCGAGAAACCCAAAACCCCAGTCGAGAAACCCAAAACCCCGTCCGTGGAGAAACACAAAACCCCATCCGCGAGGAAACACAAAACCCCATCTGTGGAGATACCCAAAACCCCATCCATGGGGAAACACAAAACCCCATCCATGGAGAAACACAAAACCCCATCAGTCGATAAACCCAAAACCCCATCCGTGGAGGCCAAACGGAAGAATTCTGCTGGACCTGCGGTAAGGAATTATTTTATAATATGTACTGTCAATAATTGATTCATGGTCGACGAGTGTGGACACAAGCTATTTGGCCGGATTGTTAACGGCCGTTACCAATATTTGATCTATCTCTTACTTGAGATAGGAATAGCTCACATTAGACATTCGCTCCATATATTTTATGTCAATTCTATGTCAGCTGCGATCGGTTGTATGTCAAACTAGAGATAGATTGAATATAGGGAACGGCCATAAGTCAATGTTATCTGTCGGCTGGGATTGACATAACGCGACCAAATTACATAGGTCTTTCTATAATGAAGGCAACTCTTATGTTAATATATGGCGGCCCTACGTCATCTGGTCAGGTTTTATTAAGCCTAGCTGAATTACAACTTGACATGACCTTATTATCAAATAACCTAAATTCTCCGTCTGACTGTGGTCTGTGGATCAATTTTTCTGATGATACATACACAAACCAATGTAACATTACAAAAAGAGTTCTCATCTAAAGGTGCTGGTTGGCAGCGGGCGACATGAAGCAACCGCAGACGATGTGTCGCAGCGACACTACAGTGCTAAAGTGATAATGCACATAAGAATTTTCGTCATTGTTCGGCAAAGATCGTTTTTCCCGAGCGTCGGAAGAAACCTTTTATTGCGCATGTCCAAATAATGTCATGCCATTGCAACGCCAACTGTTTACGACTTGACCGTAACCAAATATAAGCAACTTGTTGGTGGCGTTGCCATGGCATGACATGATTTGGACATGCGCAATAAAAGGTTTTGTGGCGCATGCGCCAAAAATAGAGACAATTGACGGACCGGCGACCGCTGACGAGTACCGACTATATGATATTTACTTCTATTTCCTTTAAACAAGGTGAAAAATGCAAGTGCATTTGCACCTTGTTCAAATGCAAGATTTGCATACGCATTATTAATTTGGGAGTACGGTACTGGTTTGTATGTATTTCTACGAAATACCCTCCGCGTCCGCAGTTAGCGACACAAAGCTAGCGACACTTTTATAGAAATACATAGAACGCAGTAGTGTCGCGACGACACGTCGTCTGCTGCAACTTCATGTAGCCGGCTTCCAACTTGTAACGGTCCTTGTAATGAAGCCATATTATTTAAAACTTTTTAGCGATGTTAGTGGCGGCGGAAAAGGAAGATCTTCCGACCGAGCGAGATAGAATGCTCGGTCGGGCCGAAGCCCACTGACGTCATTTCAGACGTTGTATATATCTTGCCGTTCTCCGAAACTTCGATAGCGCGATGCAGGATTGTTAGGTGAATTGTGGGTACCGCCACAACTTTAAGGAACTTACTAATAGTTTGTCCAATAAAACTTATTAATCGGGACTTAACGCGACTTATTCTACACACACTGGCAAAATTAGCGGAACATAGTCAAAAAGGGGCACAACTTGAACTCAAGTGGGTCGGGCTGTCTGAAATCCTTTTATATAGTTTCTAAGCTCATTTAAGAAATAAAATATTGAACAAAACTGGCAATTTGAGAGATTTTTATTGCAATTATGCCATAATAAATGTTTTTCGATGATTGACGTTGTAAGTGTTTCTGATAAGAATGGCGATTTTAGCGGGGTTCAAGGTATGCCAGCTCATTTGATTGTTTGATTTTTGGAAGAACACATTGCTTAGATATAAAATTAGTGATTTCCCAGCATCTACGACAGCTAGAGCTGTAACCACGATAGAGAAAGGTCACACCTACCGTTTGGTCAGTCAGGCCTTAGGTGGGTCAGCTTCCGTGGTCCTTCGTAACTTTCAACGCTACAGAGAGACTGGATCTTACGTCTGGAGACGAGAACAAGGCAGATATCGGGTGACATTGGTTCAGGATGACCGTTTTGTTAGGGTACAACCCTTAAGAAATCGACCTCAAACTGCATTGCATACACGAAACCTGTCGGATCAGATCCGAGATGTACGTGTGAGCGATTGTACAGTAAGAAGAAGACTCAAAGAAGTTAAATTAAACTCAAAAGTGCCAGCAAGGGCACCAGAACTTGAGACAGGACACCAAAGAGCTAGGCTAAGATATGCGCGTGAACATCAAAATTTGACAAGTGTATGAAATCGTATGCTGTGCAGTGATGGGAGCAAATTCTGTGTATATTTTGTTGACAGGCGATAAAGAATGTGGATAAATCATAAGGAACGCTATAGATCATCAAACTTAACGGAAACAGTGGCCTATCATGCAGGCTTCGAAATGGTTTGGGGTGGCATATGACTTGGAGCCCTCACGGAGCTGATGATTGTTAATGATGGTACTTTGACAGTACACGGCTAAAGCACAGATATCCTAGAACTGCATGTTGTGCCTTTTACACAAGTTTAGGCAGTAGCTTCAATTTTATGCGCGTCCATAGAGTAAAAAAATCAGGCATTATTACCTAAATTATGCTGGCGTAGCCTAGGTGGAGAGGCCAGCACGGTCTACGGATATGGATCCGATTGAGGACGTGTGGCACATCAATGGGTGAACAGTACGAGTTAAACCTCCAGCTCCAAAATCTGTTCAGGAGCTCGAGTTGGCGCTACTGGAGGAGTAGGAGAATATTCCACAGGAAATGATTGACAATCAAAATGCAAGCATGGAATGGCGTATCCAGGCCCTCTTGAGATCCATAGAAGGCATTAAATGCTTTTAACATGGCATTTCTTAAGTAAAAATGGAGAATTTAACTTAAAAAATTACTGCTGTAATTTCAAAGATTTTCTTAATTTTTGATTTTTGCTGATTTTTTTTCTTTTTACACGATTTCATGCCCTAAATTTATATAAGTTTTATTTTTTAATCATCAATTATTAAATTAATAAAGAAATATATACAAATAAGCGAATAATTTACAAAAAAACTGAAAATTTTGTTATGTTCCGCTAATTTTGCCGGTGTGTATAGTACACGGCCGAAACGTCGAGAAAAGTATGTGCTCGTAGTAGCATTACTACTAGAATAAGTCGCGTTAAGTCCCGATTAATAAGTTTTAAGGGCCCGGGTTACCCTCGAAATTTTCATACATTCTTAATACCAAAATCATTTTCTCATACGAAAATATTTAACATGTTTGAGTTATTTTTCAGCTTAAGATAGTAATTACCTAGGGTCCTGAATAAATTTTTTTTACAAAATATTTAAATACTAAAAAAAAAATGTTTGTGTTTAAATATTTTTTAGTAAATTTACTACTAAATATTTAAACACCAAAAAATAGACAAAAACACTAAAAAATATATAAATAAATAGTAAATTTACTACAAAATATTTAAAAAATAAAAAATATTTTTTTAAGTTTAAATATTTTGTAGTACATTTAGTATTTATTTATATATTTTTTAGTGTTTTTGTCTATTTTTTGATGTTTAAATATTTAGTAGTAAATTTACTAAAAAATATTTAAACAAAAATTTTTTTTTAGTACTTAAATATTTTGTAAAAAAAAATTTGTTCAGGACCCTAGGTAATTACTATCTTAAGCTGAAAAATAACTCAAACATGTTAAATATTTTCGTATGAGAAAATGATTTTGCTATTAAGAATGTATGAAAATTTCGAGGGTAACCCGGGCCCTTAATTATAATGCAATGCGAAAGTTTAAAATGTTAGTTTGTCCAATACTTTAATACTAATTATCCTCAAATTACAGGTTGAAAAACTCATAAGCATAACTCCAACATCGCCAAAACCGCCGGAGAACGCGCTGTCCGAACCGGTGGTCATAGACAAAACGAATAAAACCTCCCTCGCTCCGGAACGAAAAACCGCTCCCATAGCATCACCAGACCCACCACGAATAAACGCCTGGAACAAGGAAGTGAAAACTCCAAAATCCAAACCGTTCTGCTTAGATGCTGCCCAATTGGAGGAAAACTTGAATGAATTAAAGAAGAATAGTGGATCAGTGAATTTGACGACCATGAATGCGAAGATCCTCCCTCCGTATATCAACGTGGTTACTCCAAATAAGTTGTCAGAGTCGAAGACGATCCAGATAGATCCGAAGAAAGCGGTGATCCATGATCTACCAAAGGAGGAAGTTAATGAAGAGAAGAATAAGCTGAAGCAGTCGAATTCAGCCGCTAGTCTATTAAATGGACCCCTAACTGATGTTCCATATGCCGACAGCGATAATACCTCATCCAGTTCTGGTGGTCAGCCGAATGGAAAGAATAGCAAAAACGGAAATGGAGGTAACGGAAACGGAGCCAATCGGAATGGAAACGGAGCCAATTTTAAAGGAAACGGAAGAAATACCGGAAGTGGACGCAACGGGAAACGGAACCATAGATACGAGGAGATAACGATCGAAAACGGAAAGTTTAAAAAACAGGGAGGCGGGGTCGGGGATTCCGAGATCAGTTGTTAATGTCGTTGAAAATTGTGACAGTGTCAGTGCCGCCGTGGACATTGTTTAAGGTTATATACAAGGTCTAATTGACTAAGTGATTATACTTTAGGGTGTGTATGTGTATATTGTGAAAGTAGCAACGCTAAACGAGCTTGTTTTGTGATTTGACAAGCGCTCCATACAAAAGTGAAATTAATTTTTCCATACAAAAGTGAAAAAAATGACTCCTTAAGTGCTACTTTGACAATACTTACTAAAGTGTTGTCATTTAGTTTTTTTATACCCTGTAAAATATATAGTCTGTAAATATACGTTTTAAAAAAAATTAATGTGAAGTCTTTGTCTACGATTGTTTTGATATTTTTATCTGTACAGATATATTTATTGTTGGTAAATTTTTAAATAGTATATTTTTATTCGGTTTTACCGCTTCCCGCTTAGTATAGTTTATTGCTCAACTAGTGTTATATTTTGCCAAATTAGAACAATAATAATAGTATTTTAAAAAGATAAAAACCGACTTCAAAATTGTACGTAGTTGAGAACTAAAATTCCGTATGTCGAAAACTACTGAAGCGATTTGAATGAAACTTGCAGTGTTGTAAGTTGAACAATACTTAGTACAGCAAAAAAAGGATCACTTAAATCGGATTTGTAGTTTCGGAGATATGCGAACACAAACATGAAACATACACACACTATCAAAATTTGACGTATACTAAAACAATTCTGGATATTTATACATAAACATACGGGTCGATTCGATAACCTCCTTTTTTGAAGTCGGTTAAAAAGTACAAGTTTATATCGATGTTGATAGAGAATTATTTTGAATATATCAAGAAAACGCACATACTCGGGTATGTATAGACATAAATGTCTTTGTTTGTATGTGAGGCTAGGTAAGGTAGTGCTATTTGTAAATAATATTGTAGATTGGTGTACCTCCGCCCTAAACGCGAATATTCTGTTTATGTATTATTTTGTTTTAAACAGGTTGACAGGATTGAATTTATAGTTTATTGACGAAATTATGTGTGGTTATCACATAAGTGAATGCTTTAACTAAATTGTAAGATAGTTAATAAGAGACAGAACGGTTTGATGTATTCGAAAAATGAGATGAAACAAAACTATAGGTCTACCAGGATCTGATGGCAAATTTTGACGGAAGATCTTCAAAAAATATCCTCAAGATCATCGGATAAATTTTTATGTTTGCATGTTTAACACACAGAATCAGCCGCTATAAGGAAAAAAAAGGATGAAAATGTTTTATTCCAATTACCCTGGTATTGCTAGAGTCAATTTACTTTCTCATTTTTTGCCATCAGATTCACTGAATCCATACTAATATTATAAATGTGAAACTGTGTCTGTCTGTTACCTCTTTACGCCCAAACCGCTGAACTGATTTTGCCGAAATGCCGGATATACTTTGAGACCCGCTAAAGAACATATGATACTTTTTGTCACGGAAAATGTACGGTTCCCGCGCGATTTTGGCGCAACGGAGTTGCGGGCGTCATCTAGTTTCGAATATTTATTTTATTTATTAAAAAAAAAAAACTTTATGCACATAAAAAGTACAAAGGTGGACTTAATGCCTAATGGCATTATCTGCCAGTCAACCTTTGGGCGAAATATAGTGAGCAATGTAATAATTTTTCTGTAATTAAACAAAAAAATACTAGAGGAGCGAGGACTAATAACAAAATAGTATACTAGATGACGCCCGTAACTCCGTTGCGTCAAAATTGGTTTATCGCGCGGGAACCGTACATTTTCCGGGATAAAAACTATCCTATGTCCTTTCCCGGGACTCAAAGTATCTCCATGCCAAATTTCAGGTCAAAATCGGTTCAGCGGTTTGAGCGTGAAAAGGTAACAGATACACAGACAGACAGACACACTTTCGCATTTATAATATTAGTATGGATTAGAATAAAAACTGGTTCCATACATTATACAGCCTGAATACTTCAGGGATTATATTAACAGAAGGGCCATTTTATAAGAATATTTTGCTGCAACGATGTTTTGTCAATTTTCTAACTACCTAACTAATAAAAATATTGACAGTGAATCTGTCTGAATGATCTGTCTTGTCCCGGTCTGGCGTGTTGAAAATGTCATATTATGATTAACATGTCAGAGAAAGCCAACCTTAGCTTAGCTGGATAAATATTTTTATTGGTGAAGGTCTTAATTTTAAAACAGAAAATTTCGACCTAAATATAGTAGTTATATATGTCGCAGTCATCTGGTTTAATCTGCGATACGATCGAATGACTAGCGCATTCATTGAATGACACCATTCAATTGAATGACTAAAGGACAACTCGTCAAGACATTGACTGTACTTTTAACGTCTTGACTAAAAGTCATATAGCGAAGTCATTAAATGGGATGTTATATTTTTTTTCAAGTAGCCGTTTACGGGGTAGTTATAGGTAAATCCACGCTTTCCTATTATTTTATTAGTTATTACAAATAAAGCACTTTATGTAAATGTAATCGATAAAATATCAACACAGTGCTATCAGCTGTGCGAGCTGTTTGACGCCATATTTGTTTTAGTGACTAGTAGCGCCGTGGTAGGAAGAAAATGAAATACGTTCAATTACCTGACTGATTTCATGTCCGCTTCTTCAAAACGATATGCTACAAATCGCTAACTAGTTGAACGTTGAGGGACGATCGTTCAATCGACGTTCGGCCGAGTCATTCAATTGAATGGTGTCATTCAATGAATGCGCTAGTCATTCAATCGAATCGCAGATTGAACCAGATGACTGCGACATATACATCGACACCACAAACAAAAGTTTCATCCTACGAAAAATAAAAACTAAGGAATAGTATAGTGCGTCAAGAAAGTGAAGAAATTAAAATGTGGCAACATCGTAGTGTCATCCCTTTTTTCTTGGATTGATTTGAAAGGGATGACACTACGATGTTGCCACTTTTTAATTTCTTCACTTTCTTGACGCACTACTGTGTCAAAAATTTATTCCACGTGTCTACATAATCAGACCCGAATACATGCATATTCAAATTAAAAACGGTTGTAGTATGGGAGTTACAGCTTGGCAAAAAAGAGTGTGGATTAAATGAGGGCGCTTTTCTTAAATTGTAGTAATGTACTGGTATTGACATGTACAGTGCTCCAAGGCTTTGAAATGAATGTGTAAAGGCGAATGGCGCTACTGGTAAAGGAGAACTGTCAAAAATGACGTTTTTGTATGATAGCAGCGTTAGTTCCTTTTCTCGCCACGTTCATTCAAAGCCTTGTCGAGCTGTACTGGAAGGTTGCCATAGATAATTTTTTTTAGTTCCAGCTGTCACCGCGTCAGACTCTTTTTTGCCAAGCTGTACGTTACCTTAGTTTTTATTATTCGTACGTTTCATCTAATTTTTATAATACATCGGTGATGTTGAGGTTTCTTTATTAAGAGGCCCGGGTACCCTCGAAATTTTCATACATTCTTAATACCAAAATCATTTTCTCATACGAAAATATTTAACATGTTTGAGTTATTTTTCAGCTTAAGATAGTGATTACCTAGGGTCCTGAACAATATTTATTTACAAAATATTTAAATACTAAAAAAAAATTTTGTTTAAATATTTTTTAGTAAATTTACTACTAAATATTTAAACACCAAAAAATAGACAAAAACACTAAAAAATATAAAAATAAATAGTAAATTTTTTGGTGTTTAAATATTTAGTAGTAAATTTACTAAAAAATATTTAAACAACAATTTTTTTTAGTATTTAAATATTTTGTAAAAAAAATTTGTTCAGGACCCTAGGTAATTACTATCTTAAGCTGAAAAATAACTCAAACATGTTAAATATTTTCGTATGAGAAAATGATTTTGGTATTAAGAATGTATGAAAATTTCGACGGTACCCCGGGCCCTTAAGTTTATTTTGTGCCTCCAAACTGCATTTAATTTTGTGTGAGGCATTTAGACAGGGTATGGAACGTTTTAAAATTGCTTGATACCTTCAATGGTATCTGAAACCTGTTTATTATATGTTGTGATATTTTTGTTTGTCTGTAAATAATTAATAATGTAATTATTGTGGTAGTGTTTCTGAACGAATCTCTTTTGAAAGTTTTCAAAGTTTGACGTTTTAAAATTTCCCGCCAAAGTAGAGTAAGTGTTGCCAGATGTCTTTCAGAAATACTACCGATTTTGATAAAATAATATGTAAGCAATATGTGGATTGGAGTATCGGGCTTATGCCCGAGCCGCACATGCGTTTATCGTCACAAAGCTTTGTGCTGAGACGATATCATTGGACAATGAAAATAATTGTCCAATTATTGTATTGTCTCAATGCACGAAGCTTCGTGAGTCGTGAGTGTCGTGACCTAGTCGTGACGATATACGCATGTGCGGCCGCGGCATCATTCGAATCCACATATTGCTGTAATGTCAATAGTCGGTAACGACATAAATGTAAATGATTTTATAGTTTCATATGATATACTTAGCATTCATATATAAAATGGTGTTGTTTTAAATAGTAATTTTAAACAAGAGGAATTTGAGACAACGTAGTGCATAATGATATTATGTACTTACTTAGAATAACTATATATGCTTTTATTGTGAAGAGGTTGATTTTCAGAGTTATATATTTACCTAGAATTATTATTTATTGTGATGTGTTCCTATTTCTCAAAATGGCTGACATTTGGCGCGTAAAAAAGGGCGACAACATTTGAATTTCGAATAACGTTTGACTGTCACTTTCTGCTTTGCTCAATTTAGATTTTAGTTTCTTTTTTTTTTGAGAATTGTGGTTGTGAAGTAATTATAGAATGACATTAAAATTATGAAGTTCCTTTTTTACCGAGTGACATTGAAATGTTATTCATACCAACTGCATTCCTGATGCTATCCCTTTCTGAAGTAAATAATAATATTGCTGTCTCGGTTTTGAGTTCCTAACCGAAAGAAACAGCAAACGATTATTTACATGTCGATGACGTGAGTTAGATAAATAATATTAATCAGTGAAAATTTTCCAAAAATAACTAGTACAAGTAAACTATACAAGTGTAACAAAAATAAGTGGTAATACTTTAGGGTGTGTATGTATTCCTTATAGTGAGTTCACTGTGAAAGTAGCAGCGCTGAAAGACCAAATTTTTATTTAACTTTTGTATGGGGAAACTCGTGACGCTGGGGCGCTTTCCCATACAAAAGTGAAAAAAAATTAGTCTTTCAGGGCTGCTACTTTCACAGTGAACTCACTATAAGGAATACATACAAACCCTAAAGTATTATCACTTATTTTTGTTACACCCTGTATATTTTAATTAACAACTTATTAAGTTGTTTAATGTACTGCGAAGTTTTTACCCAACAGCGCCAGGAAGATAGTTATTTTTATTACATTTTTTGACGCCCGACTCGTAAATTCTGTTTCTAAAGGTGACTTTCCGATCCCCGCGACAAGCGACCGCGACCGACAAAAATTCAAATTAATACCACTTTATGGCCATAAGTTAGTAATAATATCTATGGACGCTTCACACCACGTCAGTCAGGCCCCGTGCTAAGTACCTAAATGACTTGTGTTGCAGATACCAGACAACGGAAATATATTTAATACTTAAATTATATTTATACTGTTGCAATTAAACGTTCCTGCCAATTTTTTTCCAAGGCTTAGGTATCATTAGGAGAGTCCATTTAACGAAAAAAAAATGGGTGTTATTTTTTTGACGACATTTTATCCCATTTAAAATCGTTGCAGAACGGTCAATCGCGGCAGTGGGAATGATAGGGGGTGACGCCGCGCGGGTGACGAGTAGTGTAATAGGCTACTTGACCTATATTCAATTTCATTGAACAAATGCATATTTCTAGTAGAACTTGGCCTAGGAAACCGTATTTCACCCTTATCATCAAATAAAAGCTTATGATTGATAAATAAAGTCGATTTGAAAATATGATTTTATGAAAATATGATTTGTACTGACTAAAACGCTTTTGCAGTACTTCCGATTTGGATGTGACGTCATCATGTTCGTAATTTAATATCTTTTATTTATCGCGCTCGTTATGTGTAAGTTTATTTGTACATAAATAATAAGAATAAGCCTAGAAAGATTTGAAAAATATATTTTCTTGAGTAATTCAAATAAAACACCAGTTTTATATATTATCTCCATTTATTGTAGACGGGAAATGAAATGGCCAAAACTTTTCTCCAAAAGTTTTCAACATTACAAATGATTTCTAATTTCTTATTTAATTCTTTTATAATTTTTGGGCACCTTAAGACTCGTACATTTAGCACATAAAAAAATGTTAAATAAAGAGACTCTAAAATACAAACAGTGTGACGTCACACTATGGCGGACAGTGTTTTTGGCGCCATTTATAAAGCGTATTTTTCAATCAACATTTTTATGGGTTTTTACTGTGTAAAATAATAAAATATTAGTTTATTTCGTGAAAATTAATGATTATGAAGCGATTAGCATGAAGAAAAAAATTAGGTCAAGTAGCCTATTGTAGTGTTTTTTAGGATAACTTTCGGAAGCTATTTCTCAACATTTTAGCGCGGAGTGATTATAAAAGAAAAAATACGTGTATTTTTATTTATAACAAGGATCAATATATCAAAATCAGCTTATGTTATGTTAAATCAGCTTATGTTTCACCTATTCATAAAAGTGGCAGTAATAATGAAATTAGAAATTACAGACCCATCTCTAAGCTGTGCGTGTTTGCCAAGCTTTTGGAAAAAATTGTTTATACACAAGTATACAGTTCACTTGCAAACCACTTTATTCCTGAACAACATGGTTTTCTTCCGCGCAGATCAACAACTTCTAATCTCTTAACCTTCGTTGATTACATAGCTGAGAATATGGACTCCGGTGGACAGGTTGACGCCATTTTTACGGATTACAGCAAAGCTTTTGATCGGATAGATCACTCGCTGCTTCTGAAAAAACTTTTTAATGCAGGAATTCATGGAAACTTGTATAGGTGGTTTACCTCTTATGTTCTAAATAGGTCTCAGGCTGTAGTGGTTAATGGTTTTACCTCCCCTTGGACTACGATACCATCAGGTGTCCCCCAAGGTTCTCTGTTGGGACCCCTACTGTTCAACCTCTTTGTGAACGATATTTATACATGTTTTTATCACTCTAAATTTCTCCTATATGCTGACGATATGAAAATTTACAAAAATATTACAACACTGACGGACTGCTACTTACTACAAGAGGACCTGAACAGATTTGAAAAATATTGTCAAGACAATAATTTAGATCTAAATACTAATAAGTGTTATACGATAACGTTTAGCCGGGCAGATAAGACAATAAAGAACGTTTCCTACTCGCTGCGTGAACACTCTTTAAAGAAAGTATCAGAGATTCGTGATCTAGGCGTGATTCACGATTCCAAACTCTCATACTCCAAACATCTGGATCACATTATTACGAAGGCCAACAAGTCGCTGGGATTTGTAATTAGAATGAGCTCACAATTCAAAACAATAAAAACTCTAAAAATACTGTATTGCTCGTATGTACGTAGTGTCCTTGAATATGGTTCCCAAATCTGGAACTCTCAGTACATTACCTATATTAACAGGCTGGAATCCATCCAAAAACGTTTTGTGAGATTCCTTCAATACAAATGCGGAACATCTGACACTGACTATGAGTCGAGATGCAGAAGGTATCACATACTACCCCTGCATCTCAGACGTCAAGTAACTGACACTTGCACATTTTTAAATATTGCCCAAAACAAAATAGATTCCTCCCTTCTTATCTCCAAAATTAACCTGAAAGTCCCCTCACGCTCATCCAGAATATGCTCCTTCAACCCCCTTTATATTCCTTTCTCCCACTCTAATTATAGAAAGAATTCCTTCTTCGTTAGAACGCCTGCTTGCCTGAATGATTTAAGTAAACATCATGATATTGACATTTTTAATACATCTATTTATGCCATCAGAAAGTTAATCAATAAAAACTGGTTTGAGGCTGGTCACTGACTGTTGGATTCATTACTTTTGTGCTATGGATATTTTTACTAGGATTACTTTTGTAACGTGTGACTATTTAATTGTTTAATTGCTAAATACTTTTTTTTTCTACCTAAATGTAAAGCAATCTTGTTAATGTTTAGACTCTAATTGCGGAAACATGTTAATAGTGCTTAGACATTAATCAGCTTTTATCTTAATTTTAGTTTATCACTGTATGTTTTCCATTCAAATAAAAATAAAAATAAATAAAAAAAATAAAAATAAAATTTGGCAGGAAGGTTTAATTGCACCCCGTATATATTAGTAGTACCAAACTATACATATATTTAAGATTTTTTATTATATTGTTATAATATGATATATATATTTAAAAGCACATCAATGACCCATGAACATTAGTTTTCAATGTTCGAACCCGCGGCTTGCGCGCTGCTCACTCAAGCCACAGAGGTTTCAGGCGATAATCCTGGCAGGGTCGCCATGCAATGTGTGGCTTTAGGGGAGACCAAATAAAAGATGACTTGTCTTATTGATTGTCGTATATTAACTGTCTTAATAACTAATTACTCTAACTTATATAGGAGGGAGGTAAGCCGCACACTACAGTTTCATTATCTACTGATATTGGTCTAGCGACCCATGCCCCGCTTCATTGTAGTGACGTAGAGCAAAATGAGACATACAGCCTAGGCCCTAGGTCATGAAGAGTACCGAAGGGTTTTAGTGGGTAGGGCTGCGGTCATTTACCATCCTTACGGCCGCAGCGAGCCCCACATACTCGTGGGGGAGTCCCCAATTCCCCCGGGAAGGGCCGGGATGCGTCAATGCATTTCCCGTCGCAAAAAAAAAGACTGGTTGCACTCCGGGAGTGCCGGCAAACGTGAAAACTTAATTCTTAACCCATTTTTTATGAAAATAGATTTAAAAAAAAAACGATTTTTTTTATTAATCGAAACCCTTAAAATCGATTAAAAAATATCGACAATCGAAAAAAAAACAATCGATCGTTCGATTAATCGATTTCGATGTTACAACACTACTCTCCAACCGTCTTACGGTTTTTCGATCAGTACACGTGACCTGACGCGAGTTTCACAGTTTTTACCCATCCCACAAAAGTGCTCAACGCCGCTAAAGAAGTTTTCACTTCAAAAACAAAAGGACCTAGGTAATAAAGTGAATTTTTGTCGGTCGCGATCGCTCGCCGCAAGGATCGGCAAGTCACCTTAGGGATACGATATTGTAGAATAAAAACCTGTTCTATCAATACAACTACACAACTACCTATTTTCGCACTTCTAAATGCTTATTATTAATAATGAGGAAACAACGAAATTTATGGAAAATTGATTTTTTATTTTCATAACAGCGCATCAAGTGTATAAACGCAGTGTTAGAAAATTATAAATATTGGTAATTTAAGATAACGATGAGACCTATGTAAAAAATAAATTTTATTCTTAACCAAAAATAAAAAACTAATTAATGTAATTGGTGTTTTATTTATTTTTACCCTTATTAATTTTGTACGGAACGACCGACACGACTGGCGAGAGATCAGGCGCAGGACCCTTTTTAGGGTTCCGTAGCCAAAATGGCAAAAAAGGAACCCTTATAGATTCGTCATGTCTGTCTGTCTGTCTGTCTGTCTGTCCGTCCGTCCGTATGTCACAGCCACTTTTCTCCGAAACTATTAGAGCTATACTATTGAAACTTGGTAAGTAGATGTAGTCTGTGAACCGCATTAAGATTTTGATGCAAAAATGAAAAAAATATTAAAAATATTAGGAGTCCCCATAGGTACAACTGAAACAAAAAAAAAAATTTTTCATCTAACCTATGCGTGTGTGGTATCTATGGATAGGTCTTCAAAAATCATATTGAGGTTTCTCAATCTCATATCATTTTTTTCTAACCTGAATAGTTTGCGAGAGAGACTCTTCCAAAGTGGAAAAATGTGTGCCCCCCCCCCCCCTCTAATTTCTAAAGTAGAAGCATGATAATTCTAAAAAAAATATATGATGTATATTACTATAAAAACTATCAACGAAAATTGGTTTGAACGAGATCTAGCCAGTAGTTTTTTTTTATACGTCATAAATAGTAAACCTTAATGAAACAAAAAAATTTTTTTTTCATCTAACCTATGCGTGTGTGGTATCTATGGATAGGTCTCCAAAAATCATATTGAGGTTTCTCATATCATTTTTTTCTAACCTGAATAGTTTGCGAGAGAGACTCTTCCAAAGTGGAAAAATGTGTGTCCCCCCCCCTCTAATTTCTAAAGTAGAGGCATGATAATTCTAAAAAAAATATATGATGTATATTACTATAAAAACTACCAACGAAAATTGGTTTGAATGAGATCTAGCCAGTAGTTTTTTTATACGTCATAAATAGTAAACCTTAATCTAAATTTCATTAAATCGACTGAAATATAAAAATAAATCAAAAATAATATAATTTCATAAAAATTAACCTTATTGCTGCTGCGGAACCCTCCATGGGCGAGTCCAACTCGCACTTGGCCGCTTTTTTTTATAATAGAATCATTGGCGCAGGACCCATTTTTCAGGTGATCAGCCTGCATTGTCCTAACCAAAGTTGGAAATAACATGTGTCCAACGCGGGAAGCGAACCCACGACCTCCGATTCAACCACGCTCTAAAGTCTGAACCATTGGACCACAGACGAGTTGCATTATTATACAGCATGACTGGTGAGACATGTTCAATACTCGAGGACGTGATATTTGGCTATTATATTAGTTGAAAAAAATAATATCAATTGATCACTGAGTAAACTAGCTTAAAGTTAAATAATTATTTACCCAACGCATGGTAGCGCGCGGGAGGGGTAGCGCGCCGGCGCGGGGGGCGCATGACGCCGCGCGACCGCATAGCAATTTACGTGTCCGTGATTCATTTGTAAAAAGGGAAATTGGTCAAAAATTAAGTACCTAATTTTATTACATAATTATAATGAGAATCGAGTACTGAATACTCTCCTTAAGTATCGGTCATGTCTCACCAGTCATGCTGTATTCGTGACTAATGCCGTATGCGGGTACTTTGAAAAAAAAAACCAAACACATTTTAGTGTTTATTTCAGTTATACAATTATTATTATGAAATGCTAAACATCAAATATAAACTCTACAAACTTGAGTTTAACAACAAAACGGCTGCCAAACAAAATTTGGGACAGGAGTGTACAGGATCTTTAAATTTAATTTTGTAAGTTGGCACTTAGTATGATTGTCTATGGAATTTAAAAAATGTACAAGTGTTGACAAGTACTTTTTTGCCAAGCTGTACATATAAATTGTTTTATTTTAAAGAAAGCTTAACTGACTTGTAGTTATATAAACATAATATCAATGAAATGAGTTGAAGATAAAATATATCAAGAAATCTCGTGGGTTGCTCAAAAAGTATTACATAAAATAGAAGAATTTGACAAAGAAGTTGACGTTTGTTACAGAAACATATTATTTTAGTAAGTAGCCCATATTTTTTTATTTAAAAAAAAACCACCTGTACACTCTAAATTCATTATAGCCTATACTGAGCGTGATAGAAATGCGCAAATTTTGGCAAAATACTAAGTTTTTAATAAAACTTTTGGCGTTACAAATTTTGAAATGGGTAAATTCCTGCAAAAATAAGTTTTTACAGGTTACATACTAATAAAAATACAAATAATGATAATATAATACGTTATATAGTATATATACACTAACTCTCTCACTTATAAAGATATTAACGCGGCGAATTTTATACAAGTCTTTGGCAAATTGGCAAAGTCTCAAAGACAAAAACAGCAAATATTGAATAGTTATTACTAATTAGCAACGTAAATATCTTTAGTAGGAAGAGGATTAAATAAATTCTTAATTTACATTATGTGGTTACACTAAATCGTTGTCACACTAGAAAGAGATGAACGTAAGTACCTCTCGCTCTAATTCTAATTTCTATCATACTCAGCATCAGATCTATAGAGGAGAGAAGCGGCATAGAATTTTTTAGCCTATAAAATATTTTTGTTTTTTTCCTTCTTTTTTTGCTATGCAAAACAATAACTTTTTTCTGAGATCACGCGTACCAATATACAAACCGCTAACCTCAACTCCGAAAGCTTCTGGCAAAAAAACATTATTTTGTTGCCATAAACAAAAATCGATAGTCAAAAAATTAATGTTTTTCTGCATTACTTTTTCGTCTCCTAATTATTAACATAGCCTGATATGAAAAATGGACGAAGACAGGTTTTAGATACGAATAAAATAATTTGTACACAAAATACTGAATTTTATCACTAAACAGGACAACAAATAATACGTCTACTCGCTACATTTCTACACTACTATTATAAAGAGGAAAGATTTGATTTTTTGTTTGTTTGTTTGTTTGTTTGTTTGTTTGTTTGTTTGTTTGAGTCGAATAGGCTCCGAAACTACTGGACCGATTTGAAAAATTCTTTTGCTATTGGAATCTTACATTATTTCTGCTGAACATAGGCTACATTTTATTTTGGAAAAAAGTAGGGTTCCGTAAGATATTTGAGTTTTTCGGAAGCAAGGTGTAAAAAATTTGCTAGAAAAGTTACTTATTTTGCGTACGCTGCCTAAACTATAAAAGATAGAACCATAAAATGTTCTAAGTAATTGTAGATCTTATAAATATCTACAAAAAAGTCCGCGACACACTATACCTATCTATCTCGAGTGAGGCACAATAACCATTTATTTATTTAAAAATCCTGAATTTTTTTTGGACTACATTTAAACGGATATATTTTACTCACGCTATTAATCCTTATCAAAATAAATTATTTTATCACTAAGTACAGTTTATGTAGATAATATTTGGTCTTTGAATGATTAAAATTGGACGTTTGGTTTTGAAATTATGGCGAAATTAAAATATTACGATAGTGGGCGTCACCAAAGCGCGTGCGGGAGGAAGACAATATTCTGTTGTAGAAATGAAAATTCTGTACATAAAAGATATGAAATGACACCCGAAATTATACCTTTGTCACTACATCGCTATAGAAGCCAAAAATGTGGTTAGTTTATTGTCTGTCAGTCTGTCTGTCACTCTTTCTGTCTGTCTGTATGTTTGTTCCAGCATCACACGAAAAATATTGATCCGATTTGAATGTGGTTTTCGCAGATATATTTATCTTCTTCCAACTTAACATCTGGTGTATAAAATTTTTTCCCCCCACCCCTCTAAGGGGACAAAAGAGGGGGTCAGATTTTGTATCAAACTTTTTTCTTTAACACGAAAACTACTGATCCGATTTGCATACGGTTTTCACGGATTTGCATACGGTTTTCACAGATATATTATATTTGTCTTCTTCCAACTCAACATCTGGTGTATAAAAATCCTCCCCCCCCTCCCCTCTAAACCCTCTCTGGGGACCAAAGAGGGGTCAGATTTTGTATACAACTTTTTTCTTTAGTGGACTTACTTCATATTAGGTATTAACTGTGTTTTTCAACTTAACATCTGGTGTATGACCTTCCCCCCCACACCCTCTTAGGGGACAAAAGAGGGGGTAAAACATGTATCAACTGATGATGTAGAAAATATACTTTAAATGGCAAAACAACGTTTGCCGGGACAGCTAGTATATTATAATTTCCAAATGAGTATTCCATAGCGCGCCTCTAGGCTTAACAGTAAAAAAGTTAAAAGGCGGAAAAATCCATTTTATTTCCTTTTAATCCATTTTAATTTCTTTTTGCAGCATTAAAATAAAACAAACAGCATACTACGTACTATGAAAAGTTTATGTAATCATATTGTAGAACCAAATATGTAAAAAAAATAACTAGAAATATCATACCCAATTATTTTTTCAATACTTACTCTTCTAAAAAAATAATATAATGTAAAAAATAAATAATTTCATTATGTTATTTCTCCGGTAAAACAGTTTTAGCCAGTACGTAGTACAGTAGTAGTATATAAAGTGAAATATTTGTAAGAAGGAATTCCATTAACACATTGTAAATAAAAGATAATTTAGCCAAAAACACATACCATAGACAACAATTTTAGCACTATGTATAAAATCCTTAACTACATATTATATTATGTTTGAAATATAAAAAAAAAACTAACCGAATATGTGATGTAATCATATTGCACTACGAATAACTTAAAAAAAACTTAATACATATAATTATATATTATAATTAATCGATGAATGAAATGAGCAACTACGTTACTATCGCAAATATAAAGGTCGATCGCGTAAAAATCCATAAAAATTTAGGCAAATACATCATAAGGTGCATAAAAAAACTTTGTTCTAAAACGACTAAACAACATCAAAATATATCCCAGCAACAATTTAGATTGTGCGAGTCAGACTGCATTGTCCAAGCACAGACAACAAACTGGAAAACGCAATTGGCGGGAAAGCTTGACTTTGACAGGTGTCAGATTTGACATTTAGTTTTTTTAAGCGTATCATCTTAAATCTATGAAATATCCGTTACGCGTATTTGGTTCCGATTAATATACATTTATCACAATGTCGTCGCGACCGTCGTTAGAAATCGTTGTCGCTTGATGCGTCGTAAGTCTCGGCGATATGTGTCGCGGGCGGCTGGTAGCGCAGAGTCGTCGTTAGCATCGGCCCGTGAAATGATTGCGACCGGAGAACGTTACTAGAAAATAAAATAAAAATTGACTACACACATGAATACTATGGGCGGGGCAGTTCAAATATATATTAATATATTTGAACTGCAACGCTCAGATATATTTCATGATAAGTACTGCTGCACTCAGAGACGAAAATTAATTAACAATGAAGTCAAACTCTTTATTAAATTACAGATGAATCATTATTAAATGTCTCTTGAGTGCGGCAGTAAGACAGGCGGCTCCAAATATTTAAGAAAAAATAAGAAATGCCAGCAGTGTTGCCAGTTATTGCAAAATAAAGAATTTGATTTGATTTGATAAATTGTTCAGTGAAAGTAAAAATTTCGGTATAGCAAAGAAAGTCTTTCCAAAATTCATAATCTTTTATACTTAGCAGTGCAATTTTGTATTTGAAGCTCAAAAGTATAAAACAGACTGTAGCGTGTATTTCACAGTGCATTGCTATTTTGGAGTCTTAAATATTTAAAAATTTGAAAATAATTTCAATCAAAAGCATACATTTTATGATGTTGTAAGCGTTCACACACCCTATTAAGTGAAAGAAAGCGTTTTGGTTTTCTAGCAATGTCCTTTTGCCATTAAAAAAATATATCATTCTGGAACAAATCCGTAAAACCTATAACCTATACACAGACTTGAAAAAAAAATGTGTCAGATGACACTTTGACATTTAGTTGTCAGATATCGTCTATTCTTTTTCAATCTGTTTTCTAAGCTTCTAGGCTGTGTATAAAAACATAATAAAAACGTACAAGTAAATCTTCCATAAACTTCTTAGCAATTAAAAAACTGCTATAACTATTGTGGGAATAATGCGTGGAGGCCCAAAGGAAGATCTTCCGACCGCGAATGTGGGTACCGCCACACTATCTCATAAGCAGTACAAAATAAATACTATCTTAACCAGCCTCCATAAAACAACTCGATACTAAATCCCTTACAAATAAAAATAAACACAATGAATCTGCAATCTTTATTCAACAACCGATAAGACATAATAATATAACAGGCAAAGACAGACAGTTATCAGTAAAGTGGACATACTCGAACTCTTTAGCATCCAAAAAAATATTTAACCTAAAATATATAAGCATAAAAGCTATAAGCGTGTTTCCAAACTTTGATCATAGAAGGCGCTTTTCACAAAATGGCGTCTTACCTAACACAAGATGGCGGCTCACTTGACACAAGCCACAAAGTCATGCAATCTGACATCTGTCACGCTCTAAAATACCAATTTTTACTGTTAATCGCCTAATTACTACATAAGACATAATAATATAATACTTAAATATTACAATATTATATTGAAATAAAAATACAGCTTTTAAACATCAGTTAAAAAGCTTAAATCTAAACATTGTTTATTTTTAGGGATCATAACTTTAATTTAAAAATGTATATATATTGCGTTGCCCATTTCATTATTTATAATGCTCTTTTATTTAAAGTGAAAAAACATCATACTGGCGTTCAAATTTCATACTTCAAAATAAAGGTTCTCAGTTGATGTTACGGACTTATAAAGCTTATAGTTCGGTCGCAAAACACCGATCTATCATACAAGTGACATATTACTTGTCTCTTTCGCTCACAATATTATTTTCATCGCTCTCCTATTTCGTATTTTTCAAACGACAACAATATTTGTACACAAGCGAAAGCCATAGACTAATACATCGCTTATTTTTTCAACGTGCTTTGCGATCGAATTATTCACAGGATACCACAGACAAAGAAGACTATAGATTCACGACCACAGACTAAGTATACCATAGGGCATAGACAATCGACCACAGACTATATAGCTTGTCAAAAAAGAGTAGACGCCGAACACACATTTTAAATTACATAAAATATTTAAAGACTATTAAACCAGAATAATAATATTTGAAGTGTACAAACGTTATAAGTGGAAATACGAGGCCAAAAAGCCACCATTCGATACTGAATACGATTAAAAAATTTAGTTCAGCGTCTACTCTTTTTCGACAGACTGTAAATACCATAGACAAACGACCATAGACAATCGAACTTACCTTGCCGTCTTCGGTGTCTTGGTCTTGCCGAGCGCGGCCGCCTTGCGCGGGTCGTAGGAGGCGCGTCGCTTCCACTTCTCTAGTTCCTGTTTCTTTTGTTCTGGAATTATACAAAAAAATGAATTTATTGCGTTAGAATTTCGCACTGGGCAGCGCAAAGATATGTGCAAGAAGAATGTGCGAGAAAAATATTAGAAAAAAACTGTCGATCTCCAGGCTGTATCTCAAGAACCGCTATAGCTAGAGTTCTGAAATTTTTACAGATTGTGTATTTCCGTTGCCGCTATAACAACAAATACTAAAATCAAAATAAAATAAATATTTAAGGGCGGCTCCCATACAACAAACGTGTTTTTTGTAGGTTTTTTTGCTCGTAATCAATAATGGTAACAGCTAGACATTTGAAATTTTCACAAAATCCTTAATTATATTTGTGCTTTAATAATTAATAATAAAGTTTTTATTACGTTAATATTTAAGGGGGGCTTCCATACAAAAAACACAATTTTTTGCATACTTTCTCTCTATAACTCTATAACGGAACGTGCGCGAGTCCGACTCGCACTTGGCCAATTTTTTAACATCAAATGGAACGCGGAGAATTTATAGTATCTTAGTACACTCACCCATCTCATACTGCTGAGCGCTTCCCTTGCTTACACTCTTCTCCGTATTCAACACACCAACGTATGTCTTACTCGGGTCCCTCCGGAGAAAGTTCTTTGGGGAGCTCTCCGTATACTTGGATATGTCGAGGTACCGTGGTTGGACCTTCTTCTGAGTGATGGACGTTGTTGATGATGACATGGAGTAGTCCCCACTGTACCTGAAATCATAATAATAATAATAACTCCCACACCTTTTTATCCTGGAAAAATGTACGGTTCCCGGGCGATAAACTAGTAGTCACCTAAATTCTAGTATTTAATAATTTTAATTCAACTTTTTAATAGATACTAAATATATTATAATCTACCTACCTCTGCTTAGCCTGAACATTTGCTGTCCTTTTCCCCCTCATAACGACCGGCGCGCTTTCTGTCCCGCTCTCTCCCTCCGTATCACTCGTACAAGTAGTCAAAGACTTTTCGTGGCTGAATATAGAAGAATTTCTTGGGCTGCTTCCATTTGTTGTTGAATTATCGCTGTCGAGCGTAAAAGTTTTCCGTTTGTCTATGGCGCTGTCAGTGTCGAATTTCCGTTTGTCTATGGCGCTGTCAGGGTCAAATTTCCGCTTGTCTATGCCCTCTTTTGACAGGAAGTCTATGTTCTCTTTGGTTGGGGTTATGTCGTCTATGTATTTTCGTTCGCGACGCTTAGGCTTTTCTGGTTGTTTCACCTGAAATATTATAATAGAAAATTAAGTAATTATAGTTGAAATAAATAAAGCTATACTCGTATACCGTATACCCCTTTTTTAGAGTTACTTTTTCAGTATGGTTTCTATATTTCTATGAGCTATGGCCCTTTCTTAAACTAATAAAAGTAACTCTTACAGCGCTGCTACTTTCACAGTGAACTCTGTACAAGGGACACCTACACACCCTAAAATATTATCACTATTGTTACATTCTGTAGATGATTTTCATCGAGCGAAATAAGTATCCTATTAATACAGTGGTTCTCTATGACAGCCTAACCTAATCAAGAGGAATAATACCATAATACTCGGGTAATACCAAGTTCTCCACTACTTACCTGGAAATTCAAATACTCCCTCCCCATCATCCCCCTGAGATCCAGGATGTCGGAGTGCGTGGACGTGATCATGTCCACCGGGAGCGTAGGTGCCTCCTCATCAGAGGAGTCCAGGGTGAGATCCGCCATGTTTGTTGTGTGGAATGACTGCGAGCGGTGGACGGGAGATGAGTGGCTGAAACATTTTGGTCTATTTTATATCATTTTTTGGGCGTCGGATGGGCATGTAAAAAGTCAGTCCTGCGGCTGATCTCTCGCCAGTCGTGTCGGTCTTCCATCCCACTGAGTTGTGAGAGTGAAAGGAATAGAGAGTGCTCCTGTGTAAGTACTGCGCACACACTTGGGCACTATAAAATTACTCCAGCGTAACTGGCTTGGTTTCAATGAAGCCAGCCACCGTCACCGAAACCGGTGTGGGAATAATTATTATTTTTTGTGTCTCCTATTCTTTAGAGCCCTGGGCCTGTAGACAAGTGTCAAAACGCTAACGCTAACGTTACAAAATGTATGGGATTTGACATTAGTATTCGCTAGCGAAGCGATGACTTATGTCAAATCGCATACATTTTGTAACGTTAGAGTTAGCGTTAGCGTTTTGACACTTATCTAGGGGGGCTGACGTCTCTGTAACCCAAATGGATTTAATGTTCAGACTCTTTAGCATTAGAATATCGTGCCAACCCGCAATCAGTCAATACTATTGAAAATTGGTACGACTACAATAATTCAATTCGACATAATTTGGGACGCCTGGCACTTAAAAAGGGAATAGGTAGATAAGTTTTTTTAGCTGGGAAATATGTTGTTATGTTTCCTGCTCAAATACTTTTTGGCTCGCATTGAATAGCCACCTTTTCTAAAATGCACTACGTAGGCTTGTATGCATTTGTAGGCTTACCTGGGAACACCAAGGTCGTCCTTTTCGCACTCCTATCGTTTCTCTATCCATCTCTTTCCCACCACCTTTCCTTATATGTGTAGACTTACCTGGGAGAACTAAGGTCGTCCTTGTTGCATTCCTGTCGTTTCGCCATCTGTCTCTTTTTCCCCTCCATCGCCGCTTTCATAGGATCGTATGAGGCGCGCTTCTTCCAGTTTGAGAACTCTATCTCTTTGGTGGCTAGAGCTGATGAGGATCTGTGCTGACTTGGTTTCTTTTGACCTGGAAATTAAGGTTTAAGTATGAAAAATACGTGTGGCAGTCGAGGACTGCCGCGGTAAAGCCATTGCATAGCAACGCCGCACCGCTGTGGCGGAGCGAGGGTTGTTAAGATTTTTCGTTACGGAATATAAAATAGAAAAATAGTAGTAGTAACACAGCGATATGCATGTTATAACTACTCAGACGGCAGATCACTACTAACATTAAAAGTTGAAATAGCCCGACCAAGTAACGTCGATCCGCCATCTGCCTATGAATAAATTTCTCTTATGGTACCTTAAAGTAAATCTGATATTAAAATCATGAATCAACAGCAAATATTACTGATTAAGATTCTGTTTTCTCTTTAATTACGCCTGGTAGATGGGTAGGGGTATCATTGACATAAATTAGGAAAAGAAATGGTCTAAAGGTGGAACCTTGTAGGACCCCCATGTAAAGTCACTTTGACGTGACGCCGTTTTAAACATGGCGTCACTAATTCCAAATCTCCATGGTTACCGTATCCAAGGCCGCTCATTGTTTTAACACGGATGCGCGATTGTTTATTGTTATTTTAATAATCTACAATCAATTATCGCTTTAACAATAACTTGACATTTGGTTTAGCATCCGCATTTGTTTTAAGAACAGGAGACAGGAATATTTAAACTTTTTGTTTTAAAAAATCTAAAAGTAGATGACACTGTGACCTTTAAATGACTTTCCGTGTAATAGAAACGTCCTACGTTTGTAGCGTTGTACCTTCACGAATATTTCAAGACTAAAATTAGCCAAATCGGTACAGCCATTCTAAAGTTTTAGAAAGACTAACAAAATTTTAAAATAATATACATAGATTTAGAGATAGAGCAAGGTTTTTATTTGTCATTCTGACATTGGCAAATCACAACGGTTTCATCAAAAAAAGTTAAAAATAAAATTTTAAACAGAACCCACCTTTCTCCTGGTTCTTAGGTTGAACTTCTCTAGTGGAACTCCTAGATTTAGTCAGCCTGTTCAGAACCGCTTGCCTGGTTGGCTCGGATATCTTTCTGCTTTGATGCTTCCTCTCTTCTCTACTCGGCGGCGGCTCCGACATCCTATTCAAACCTCTCTCTTTACTGGTCACTCGCACAGAGTTCCTTATCAGGCCTGGACCGAATTTCCTCTGCATCTCCGGAGTGTTGGGACATCGGGGGGAATTCGCCGGCGCAATAGACTTCGCCTCAAATTCCACTCTATTCCGCAACTGTCTTTTGAAGCGCAAATCTGCGGATGGCTCGTAAGACGCATTATCAGACTCATCAGAGTATACATCTTCAGACTGCCCACTTGATCTTCTGGATCTTTCTATGTTATTATTCCTGTTGACGGTACTAAAGGAACTAGAGCGTCTAATGGACGTGCCAAAAGCTGGCTTGTTTCTGCCGTCGCTATACACTCTTTGATGGGTTTTCTTGGTATCGTGGCAACGTGCTTGGTCAATATACGCCTTGGCTTCTAAGGCGTTGTTTTTGAGGACAGTTTTTAGACTAACCTGATTAGCGTTATGGATATCATTCGCGAATATTTCTGAAGGATTCCTTCCTTCAAATGACTTGTGTCTGACGTGCGTTTTTCGGTGTAGTGTAGAATCATGACGATTGGACAAAGTTTTGTCATCTGAACTATTACTTAGGAGCCCCCTATCGGAACTTGGACTATTCATATTCCTATCTCTGGTGTCAGTATCTAAAGACCTGGACGCAGTGTTGAGGAGTATCCTAGTGCTTTCGGGAACCCTGGAAGACCCAGTTATCACGTAATGCCCTGGACTTCTGAGTGGGCTGCTGTCTCCAGAAGTTTCTTTTCTCCTGAGGCGGTAGTTGAGCGAGTTACTCCTGCTGAGTTGGGAGACCGGTAGACGGGAGACCAGGGTTTTCTCGCTGAGCAGACTGGTGGTGAGTGGTGATGGAATTTTGTTGGAGTGGAGCTTTGCTTGAAGATTGGTGATGGCATTCTGCGTTTTCACCAGGTAAGATTCGGTGTCTTGTGGGGGGATGAGGTCCTGAAACAAAGCAAATATTGAATGACTCATCATCATCATCATCATTATTATCGCTGTCAACAACTAAACGTAGGCTTGTAGGTATTGAATGACTATATATTATGTGTTACGTTATCTACCTGAGAATCGAAACTTAGAAATCGAAATTCGAGGTTCAAGAATTGAGACAATTCTTTTGTAATGTGTTTTACGAGCGTTTTTCAGCCTAAAACGTGAACTGACCCTACGACGATCAATTGTATTGCTATTACGCTTCAAATAAGGTGTACCATGACCTTTTTATGGCTCTTCAATTATCTATAATCTATATAATAATATCT
This sequence comes from Plebejus argus, assembly GCA_905404155.3. Lineage (NCBI taxonomy): Eukaryota > Metazoa > Arthropoda > Insecta > Lepidoptera > Lycaenidae > Plebejus > Plebejus argus. Next base: position 6,571,977 of record FR989948.1, on the reverse strand, counting down.
ACGGACACTTTACACCACGTCAGTCTGGCTCCGTGGTAAGTACCTGAAGGACTTGTGTTACAGATGCCAGACAACGGAAATATATTTAATACTTTTTATAATATTTTATACTATACATATATTTATGATTTTATTATATGATACACATGCTTAATGCACATCCATGACCCAGGAACTTTAAAAAACTTTTTGTTCCGTCGGCGGGATTTGAACCCGCGCCCCCCTGCGCTTGAGCTACCAACGCGCTCACCACTGAGCCACAGAGGTCGTTCAAATATTACAATGATAATATATCTATCTATCTTAATTCTAAAACATAAATAACCATAAGTTATAACTTATAACTCAATTATAATTCTCAATGTTATTCGAATTTGAAAGTTCGCGTGACAAGAATTACGACATACTCAAGGCATAACTGTAGCAGGAAATCGCCGAAATTAAACGAAACTAATTACTTTATTAACTACCTAAACCACTGAACAGAGACAACATTCGCTTGTTTCAAAAATGTATGATATTTATCATAATGCGTCGCTTTTTTTCTGAAAATGTATGGAATATTTCAAAATTTTCATTAAAGTTAATTAATAATATTATTAATTGAATCTCTCCTAGCGCAATAAAAGGCCTATTTACATGATAATAGTATTATTAACATGATAATATAACTCTTTGAAAAGTGAAATTTTATTGCCTGGTTAATATAAATTACATTTTAAAGACATTATTAAAATACAGTTATCATCTTCATTATACTATACTTAAAACAAGAGAATCTTGTATAACTTTTTTTTTTGATGCGCAGGGGAAACCCATCATGGGTCCCCCGGGTTGGGTATGCCCCGGGGGTATGTGAGACTCCTACTCACTAAAACCACATGCGGTTCGCCTTCAGCCGTATAAAGGAGGGATATCCCGGATCTAACAAACACGGGACTCCCTCCACGACTGGCCGGTCTACCTCAAAAGGGACTGCCACCAAGGTAAGGGAACGCTTAGGCAAACTGAAGCGTTCCCCAAGTAATAAAACATGACATATTATATTAAAGATTAACGGTCGTATGAATAAAAACTTAGCGAAGGTTTACAACAGCTTTATGAGCCTGTTGTGAAATTTAATATGAATAAACGTTCTCTAACAGTGCTCTAACACCTTTTTAAGGTGACAGCTGTCAAAAATTAGCGCATGTATAATAAGCCTGATATAAACCTATTTTAAGCATAATCGTTATGAATAAACGTTTGCTAACAGTTGTTTAGGCTCGAAACGTCAAATAGGAGTTCGCTAACCTTAGTGAAGCCTCGGACCTACTTTAAGACCATTTTAAGAGATTGAAATGGACGAAATATCGAGTATTATCGCGATTTCTGACATTATTGCAATTTTGAAGGAATTTCTAGCCGCCCTCGTCGACAAAAAGTATACATATAATAAGATAATAATAAATCCATTTGACGACTTAAAAATATTTTTATTAGTACCTGCATGTTAGGGGCAGAGGGCGCTGCGCGTTGATAGTATTCCTGTTTGTCAATAGATGGTGTTTTTTTAATATTTTTTTTGAGTAGATTTTTTTAACTCATGAAATAACTCTATTCCTTTCGGGTGTCCTTTGACACCTCTCAAGTTTTTTTTACTACAAAATACTCATTGAATTTCATTGAATTTGACACAATATTGATGATTGAACACAATAAATTGGCACACTACCAACATTACCAAAAAAAGAATACTATAAAACGTCATCTAACAGTATTCAAGCTAGCGAAGGCTTAGCAAGCGTTTATTCATATGGAGTGTTTTATGACGGTTTTTAGCTTTAGCGAACATTTTAGTTTGAAAACTGTTAAAACCTTCACTAAGATTTTTTTATTCATACCACCGTTATAGAACAATGATTGACTAACTTTCACATAACATGACACAAATACCTAGGTCATTAGGCCAGCCTAAACAGACCTAAATACTGGACCTAAAGACCTAGAGTACTAAATACTAGGCGCCAGTTATTCATAATTTATGATTCATACTTAGTCTGAAATCTGAATATTAAACAATATACTTTGTTTAAACTCAATTTGAACTAAACATAAATAACTAGAATCTAGATGACGCCCGCATCTCCGTTGCGCCAAAATTAGTTTATCGCGCGGGAACCGTACATTTTTCCGGGACAAAAAGTATCCTATGTCCATTCCCGGGACTCAAAGTATCTCCATAGTCCATCTAGAGCAGAGGTTCCCAAACTTATATGTATCACGCCTCCCTAATGAACATGCTTAGTGCTTACGCCTCCCTTCGGCCCAGGGCCCAGCAAGTAGTAGCAAGTGGGCTCGCCAAGCTATTGTAAAATAAAATAAAGACCAAAAATACATTTTCAGATGTTTCATTATAAAAATATGTTTTTACATACTTCTAACCCAAAATTGACGATTTTATAATTCTTTGTTATACTTGAAATCAAGCTCCGAATTGTTTCATTTTCTAAAACTAAATACTACATTATATTTCCAAGAATCCGATCTGAGCAAAAAAACGATATCATAAAAAAAAAAGATGCATCTAATTTTCACGAATTTTTCATACGTTGCCATAACCGTGCATTAAACTCAGTTAATATTTTAACACATTGTAAAAATTCTATCATTGAGAAACCGGCCTAGCGGATTTTTAAAATGTTGTATTTTTATTGAGTTATTGAGAAGGACAATGTTTGATTTTTTGGGTTAGTCGCCCTCTTCAGGAAGAATCAATGTGACGGATGAGCTTGCATGTTTTTGACAAGATTTCCAATTCGCGTATGTCGCGGGAATGCGCGGGCATCTGGACTCTGGAGTAAAACCGCCACCGGCGCCCGCGCCCCCCTCATCATGTCTTCGCGCCTCCCTAGTGGGGCGCGCCCCCTAGTTTGAAAATCAATGATCTAGAGCGTCGCTCTTGACTCGGAGGTCGTGGGTTCGATTCCTACGTTGGAAACATGTTATTTCCAAGTTTGGTTAGGACAATGCAGGCTGATCACCTGATTGTCTGACAAGTAAGGTGATCCATGCGTCGGATGGGCATGTAAAAAGTCGGTCCTGCGCCTGATCTCTCGCCGGTCGTGTCGGTCTGCCGTCCCACTGGGTTATGAGAGTAAAGGAATAGAGAGTGCTCTTGTGTACTGCGCACACACTTGGGCACTATAAAATTACTCCTGCGTACCTGGCCATGATTTCAATGAAACCGGCCACCGTCACCGAAACCGGTGCGGGGAGTATTATACTCAGCAAAATCGGTTCAGCGGTTTAGGCGTGAAGAAGCAACAGACATACTTTCGCATTTATATTATTAGTATGGATGTAAACACCGGAAAGGAATCGTCCTTTACCATACAAGTATATGGACAGTTTTGGAATTACAGGGTCAGTGAGTCAGGGTGACTCATAGGCTACATTAACGGTAGTCGATGGCGACAAAAAACATGAAAAATAGCCTATGAATAACTTTGAGAAAGTCGGTTCAGTTTGAAGACAGGGATGTGGCAAAAGTAGCCTATATTACCTCCCTCACAAAAAGGAGCCTTGGTGGAACAAAGTACAAACTAGACTGCAAAATCCTAACCCCCCTTTTACCTTTGTCGAGTAAAAATAACTTTTTGAATGTTCTATGCAAATACACCATTCATATGCATTACCATAGGGGTGTCAGGAGCAACAATGACGGGAAGTGACGTCACGGGGCGCGCAGGTGCGTGAACCGCAAAATGTACGGTGCAAGGGATAAGCGGGATGAGGCTTTCAAATGCTACTTGACTAGATATAAAAAATGTAAGGTATTTGGTACTAGTTGATGCCTGCAGCTCCGTTGAGCATAAAATTGTATAGCGCGCGGGAACCGTACATTTTTTCGAAAAAGTATCCTATATATCCTTTCCCGGTAATCAAGTGTCTTATACAAAATTCCATCTAAATCCGTTCAGCGGTTTAGTCTAAACAGCTACACCGTTTAGGCGTAAAGAGGTAACAGACAGACAGATACATCATACAGTTATAATTTCGCTAGTAGCCGAAACAAAAATGCATTTCAATGACTGCACTTTTGCAACCAATGATTTGACAATGTCTGACAATGTCAAAGTGTTTCGCATATCTACGTCCACTTGACAATGTCAATCTTGAATCACTGTACCCGCCTCAGCCTGTCCCAAACACCACACATACAGGATACACGCTTGCGCCATCGAAGCGTGATGCACCGTATAATTGTTTACAACGTGCATGACTGACTTACAAACATTTTAATATTATACACTTCGACAAGGCTCTACATGAACGTGGCGAGAAAAGTAACTAAACGCTTCTATCATACAAAAACGTCATTTTTGACAGTTCTCCTTTACCAGCAGCGCCCAATGACATTGACATATTCATTTAAAGCCTTGTCGAACTGTATTGGTTACTGGTCTTCTTTTTAGGCTTCCGTATTCAAAGGGTGAAAACGGGACCCTATTCATGAGACTTCGATGTCTGTCTGTCCGTCTGTCTGTCCGTGTGTCTGACAGACATTTGTATAATAAGTACAGATATAGTTATGCAATATTTTGTATTTATCTGATACGTTAGAAAAGTGGCTCGACGGAGGGCAAAAAACTATTTATCTACTAGCTGACCCGGCAAACATTTTTTTGGCATATAAATTATTTCTAGTATCAATATAAAAAGTAGATCTCAGGTCTAACGAATGTACTACCCAGGAAATTGATTATAATAGCTCCCACACCGGTTTCGGTGACGGTGGCCGGTTTCATTGAAACCAGGCCAGCTACGCAGGAGTATTTTTATAGTGCCCAAGTGTGTGCGCAGTACACAAGAGCACTCTCTATTCCTTTACTCTCATAACCCAGTGGGACGGCAGACCGACACGACCGGCGAAAGATCAGGCGCAGGACCGACTTTTTACATGCCCATCCGACGCATGGATCATCTTACTTGTCAGACAATCAGGTGATCAGCCTGCATTGTCCTAACCAAACTTGGAAATAACATGTTTCCAACGCGGGAATCGAACCCACGACCTCCGAGTCAAGAGCCGCGCTCTGTACCACTAGACCACGGAGGGGAAATTGATTCCTATACAGTTGGCAGACCAACGTTATTTGGTCGGATCATGGGCCTCCGGTATCTCATAAGCTACACATCTATCCTTATATTTGTCCGTCTGTCTGTCTGCTATTTTCTCATAAACACGTCTAGTGTTGCTGTGACGTAATGAGTGAGCGCATTCAACAGACCGTGGCGGCTTTCTTTTTTACAGTTACTTTGTCCAAAAATATTAAGATTGTGGTAAAAATTGTCTTGCCTCTTTGCCAAAAATTAATATTAAGATTCTGGAAAAATTCACCTATATTTCGTACCAGTTGACATCCCTTTGCTGCGTAGAAGCGTAAAAATTAGTCAATCGCGCGGGAACCGTAAAATTTTTTTATGAAAAAAGGGGGCAAACGTGCAAACGGGTCGCCTAATGGAAAGCAACTTCCGTCGCCCATGGACACTCGCAGCATCACCTGCAGGTGCGTTGCCGGCCTTTTACGAGGGAATAGGTTAATAGGGTATGAGAGGTTAGGGAAGGGAATAGCCGAATAGGGTAGGGGATTGAGCCTCCGGTAAACTCAGTCACACGGCAAAACACAGCGCAACCGATTTTTACTATGTGACCGACGGAATTTTTACGGGATTATAGGTTTTTGTCAGTGGTAGGTATAGGCGTGAAGAGGAAAAATGTCTTTTTAACACGCTTTAAGTATTAGCTTTACTTATAACTATGCATGTAAGAAAATCTTGGAATCTTAATTTGAACCATGTTCTGGTCTTCGATTAGGATGAAATTTTGCACACGCTCTGAGGTCTGATGACAATACATGACTAGCTAAGAAACGTCAGTAATATCCAATATGGCGGCCTCCCCGCTTCTAGCAGCGTTTGTGGCTGTCAGCTGCAGTAGCCCAAATTCTCAATTTCCACCATACTTGTAGGATTGTGGCACAGGATCTCAAATTTCGCCATCCTTTATGCCATCCGTATTGTATCCGAAGCCTTGACCGAATAGTTCCGTATGATAATACCAAATTCCATTTATAGGATTGACAACACAAGTTAACTGTTATCCGATTGTGTGCTTAATGAATAGGCAATCAAGTCTATTATTGCTTGAAGTTTTATTAGGGTTGGCAGTTGGCACTTTACAAAATATATTATAAAAATTTTAACTCACATTTTTTTTCGACTATGTGATAAAATTATTATACTTACTTGGTTTTTAAGGCTGAGGAAAGCGGCACATAATCACAATATTTCCTATTACTAGTTAAGATATTAAAAAAGCGGCCAAGTGCGAGTTGGACTCGCCCATGAAGGGTTCCGCAGTAGCAATAAGGTTTATTTTTATAAAATTAAAAGGTTTTTGATTTATTTTTATATTTCAGTCAATTTAATGAAATTTAGATTAAGGTTTACCATTTATGACGTATAAAAAAAAAACTACTGGCTAGATCTCGTTTGAACCAATTTTCGTTGGTAGTTTTTATAGTAATCTACATCATATTATATTTTTTTTAGAATTATCATGCCCCTACTTTAGAAATTAGAGGGGGGGGGACACACATTTTACCACTTTGGAAGAGTCTCTCTCGCAAACTATTCAGGTTAGAAAAAAATGATATGAGAAACCTCAATATGATTTTTGGAGACTTATCCATAGAAATTTTTTTTTGTTTCAGTTGTACCTATGGGGACCCTAAATTTTTAATATTTTTTCCATTTTTGCATCAAAATCTTAATGCGGTTCACAGACTACATCTACTTACCAAGTTTCAATAGTATAACTTTAATAGACGGACGGACGGACAGACAGACAGACAGACATGACGAATCTATAAGGGTTCCTTTTTTGCCATTTTGGCTACGGAACCCTAAAAAGGGTATATCCAACCAAGTTCCGCTGTACTTGTTTGTTAACTGTTAAGTAATGCATCCAAACTGCCAAAGTAACAGACAAAGGCCAGCAAAACCTTATAACCTCAGTGTGTAAATATAATATCCTACTAATATTATAAAGGCGAAAGTTTGGATGTATGGATGTATAGATGTATGGATGTATGGATGTATGGATGTATGGATGTTTGTTACTCTTTCACGCAAAAACTACTGAACGGGTTTTAATGAAACTTTACAATAATATAGCTTATACATCAGAATAACACATAGGCTATAATTTTAACCGACTTTCAAAATGGAGGAGGTGTTATGTTCGTTTATTTATGCTCAACGATTACTCCGCCGTTTATGAACCGATTTTCAAAATTTTTCTTTTGGTGTATAGGGCATTATCCCAATTTGGTATCATGTTCACAAAAATGGTGACCTGATGAAGGAATCCATGGGTAATCGAGGGAACTCCTCAAAATTCATATGGAAATATGTGGTGACTTTGGTTTCATGAGAAGTATTCCGAGCATATGCTAACAACAAGTAAGATTTTGGACCCAGTGACACCCACCCATGGTTCGGAAGCTGCTGGGAGAACTCCTGACTCTTTATAGATACACGTTTGAGAGTTTCGGCGTTGATTTAAGATCGGAAAGCAGATGCTACTATGCAAATTACATTCGTCATCATCATCATCATCATCACTACCATATTATACCATCAAGCTGCATCGTCCCATGATACGTTTCATAGTCTTTTTAGATCGAGACTCGAGTTTTTCAAGCGATTTAAAAAAATATATACTAATATTATAAACCTGAAGAGTTTGTTTGCTCAAACACGCTAATCTCAGGAAGTACTGGTCCGATTTAAAAAAAATTCAGTGTTAGCTCATTTATCGAGGAAGGCTATTTAATATTACTTACGCTAAGACTAATAGGACCGAAGAATCAGAGGAAAATGTGGAAAAAATCGGGAAAATTAATAGAAAGGGAAAATTTATCTCACGAAGTACTGGAGCATTTTTGATATTATTTGTCACAGATCTCACACACTCTACACGTAGACTACGTGAAGGGACATAACTCATAAGGATTTTTTTTGCGGGAAAATGTACGGTTTTCGTAAAATTCCTAAATTACGCGGGCGAAGCCGCACGGGACATCTAGTTATTTTATATTATTCAGTGCCTGAATATACAAGGTGTAACAAATTACAAAACAGTTGAGTTGTGAGTCGCAGAATTTCTGTCGCGTAAATATCTTTTCATACAAATCATGACTCGCAAAATTACGCTCGTGTGAATCAAACAGGGACTTTTGTATGAAACTGAATGCAGCAGAATTCTGCCGAACCGAAATTATTATTATTAACACAACTCACAAATTACGCTCGTTTGCCTTTGCCCTAAAAGAGCTGTGGTGTTATCACTTTAATTTGTTACATTCTGTTCGCAAACTTTTTTTTATTCGTGTCGACAACCCTATTCGCAAACGGGCACTCCCTCACCTGTTTGTAATTAAACACCGTGGGCGGAGACACAATATGCTAAGGTCATTAACTCATTACATTATGTCCATAAAAGTCGAACTGTCATATTATTCATACTAATCTGAACACTCAAATGTAAACATAATATATAGACATTAGACACATTTTATAAGGGAGCTTCAACACGAATGGGCCAGTCCAATGGGCAGAGTGTTTATTGTTGATTACTGCTTTTTAGTGTTCCGTACCCAAAGGGTAAAAACGGGACCCTATTACTAAGACTTCGACGTCTGTCCGTCTGTCTGTCGCCAGGCTGTATCTTTCTCAAGACCCGCTATAGCTAGACTTCTGAAATTTTCACAAATTGTGTATACCTGTTGAGGCTATAACAACAAATTAAAAACAAAATAATATTAATATTTAAGGGGGGCTGCTATACAATGATACGACAAATTCGTGATTTTTTTCGGCCTTTTTTGCTCGATATTAATAATGGCAACAGGTAGGCTCTTGAAATTTTCACAAAGGCCTTAAATATATGTTTACTTTAATAATTAATAATAATAATAATAATAATTAATAATAATATTAAAATTTAAAATAAAATAGAAAATTAAGGGGGGCTCCCATACAAAAAACACAATTTTTGGCCTAATTTTGCTTTATAATGGTACGGAACCCTTCGTGCGCGAGTCCGACTCGCACTTGGCCGATTATTTTCATTTTTTTGCCTGGATGAGCTCCAAAATTATCGTATAGTCCGACAAGGCTCTACATGAACGTGGCGAGAAAAGGAACTAAACGCTTCTATCATACAAAAACGTCATTTTTGACATGTGTTTGACAGTTCTCCTTTACCAGCAGCGCCTATTGACATCATTGACACATTCATATAAAGCCTTGTCGGACTATACAGCAAATATTACACTATCCCCGCGTTCCACCTGGCGTTGAAAACGATCAAAACGCTGAAAATGCCTCCTATTTTTAGCGTTTTGATCGTTTTCAACGCCAAGTGGAACGTAGGGTTTGCCTGTAATTGTCAAACACGTCTTGTTGCTTACCTGTCACAAGTCACAAAATAAGGAATCAACCTACGATTTCATCCTTTCAACCCTCATATAAGTCATAACTCATAACATAACACATGTTTTCCCCCCTCTCATCAGGTCATCTTCACTCCTCTTATCACGATTTGAACGGGTCGGTTTATGGGTTAAAATATAATGTAGGATGTTCCATTTGTACATGAATAATTTTGTCTGATGGTATAATTTTTGAGCTCATCCAAGCAAACACGAAAAAAAAACAGTAATCAATAATAATTAACGGTTACCAAACTTTAACGAATGCCAATTTAAATTGTTATAATTGGGCAATTAATCAATTATTGTCAATTTTTATTCAGTAATCGCCGACGACAGCAAAGTTTTTTTTAATCGCTCTGACATTGGCAAATCGCCGAGGCCAAAAAGAGGAAGAAGAAAAACTATGACATTTACTTTTTTTGAGAAAACCTGACATACATTCTTACAAACTTATAGGGTAAATGACTAGTAGATTGTACAGTACCAGTCATTGGACAAGGTACAAAAATACAATATTTATTAATGTTGCTTTAAAAACTGCCTGTTTTTAAAGTAAAAGAACGCCTAATTTTAAAGAAAAACAGGTAGTTTTTAAAGCAACCTCAATAAATATAGTGTTTTTGTTGTCTGTCCAATGACTAGTACTGTCCAATCACTAGTAATGTTCACCTTATACAAGAATAAAGCTAATTCTTAATTTGTAACTCAAAAAACCTGTCTCTATATTAATATATTACTTAAATAATTTTGATTTAAATTAATATTTCTTGGCAAAACTGACGTGTAACAACTTATATAAATTACCCTCGATTCGAAGAAATTTTCAAAATTGGCAACACTCGTGACGCATCTTTTTTCGCGTACCGAAATGAGGTCGCCGCCTTTTTACAGCCGCGCCCTTGACAGTTTACGAAAACATCTGCAATAGACGTTAAATACGGCTCGGCCTAAATCATTGTTACGTGTGGATTATAACAGGTGGCAAACACTTTTGCACTTTAAATCTGTTTCAAGAAAAAAAATGACACATTTTAAATTTCGTAATTTTTATCTTTGTGTGTGAATTACAAGTGGCAAACAAGACTTTTAAAACCACAGATTAAGTATACATAGATGGATTCTTAGCTCGCCAGCGCGTGGCCATTTTATGCTTGTGTGCAATTGCTGTAGTGTGCGTGTAGGGATGGCGTATATCGATAAAAATATAAAATTAGACTACAGCTATCGACCAAGGCGACCATAATTTTATGTTACAGATTTTTATTAAACAACATCAAAAAAGGAGGATATCAATTCAACCTGCATGTTCAATTTAGGATATATTATGCTCATTAAATTAGAAGTCGCTTTCAATTTGGTGAAAAGGTATTTTTTATCTATTTATTAAGTGTATGAAAATACTTAAATACAGGGTGCAATTAAACCTTCCTGCCAAATTTTGATATATTGATCCTTGTTCAAAATAAAAATACACGTATTTTTCTTTTAATATAGTCAGTACTAAAATGTTGAGAAATAGCTTCCGAAAGTTATCCTAAAAAACACTACAATTAAAATGGACACTACGCGTCGCCGGCGGGTGAGCGCGCGCGCGCCTCCCCCCCACGTCACCCCCGCTCATTCCCACCGCCACGAGTAACCGTTCTGCATCGATTTTAAATGAGATAAAATATGTCATTAAAAAAATAACACCCAATTTTTTTTTGCTAAATGACCTCTCCTAATGATACCTAAGCCCTGGAAAAAATTTGGCAGGATGGTTTAATTGCACCCTGTATAAACAAAATATTTAAGTATATAATTACACAAATAGTTAAACATATACATAATATGTATACTCCATAAGCCACGAAAGCTTGTCCGGAGTGTAATAGCTAATATCAATAAAATCAACAGTTTTTATAAAACATAACAGGAGAACAAAATATATTATACTTTATTAAACTTAATTACTATTTACTATTAAGCAACTATTTTGTAGAATAACAAATATTATTATCAAAGAAATATAAGAATGAATCTCAGTCCTACTTATTTAAAGTAATTCCAAAAACGCTTAGGTGCATTTCTTTACCTATTAAAATATAATTATGTAATAATATTTATACAGAAAAATACTTAAAATAGATACTTCGACGCCCCCTGAATAATGATATTATAATAATAATAATTAATAACCTAAGTAGGACTCTAGAGTCTAGACGATCAATTTTATTGTGCAATATCACGGTGTGTGCAATCAAAATCATAGAGCACTAAACCATATATTATTCTTCACTTTCAATCTTATTATCAAATTAATAGTTGAAAATAATTATTATCTTCATTATAGGTCTCTCCGTCACCACCATAATATTGAACTCTTCTTTATGAGCATTCCAATAACCTGAAAAAAATAAATGGTTTAGTGTTAATAAAATATGTACTATACTACTACATACTATAAAATATTATACACATAATTCATAATATTGTATACGGGGCAATATGCTTTATGTAAGTTTTCCATGCTTAACCCATCCAGCCCCAAGCGGAACCCAGGTGCCGCATAACAACTAAATATATATTGTGTCTGGAATTCGACGATTGAGGTATTAAATTTATTTTATTAAATGATTATGACTTTAACCTTATTAAAATTTTACATTTTACTTAGGTATTAAAAAAGAGTACCTAATGCCAGGATAAAATTTCAAGAAGTATCTTTAAGTAACGAATTGAGTACTTACAGGGGGGAGGTGTGAGAGCTGTTGATCATGCAATTATTTTACTCTCCGTTAGAACTTTCTTTATTTCAATAAAATCATTGTTTCAAACTTACGTTTGAAATGATAATTCCAAATTCCAATATTGTGATGCCTTCATAAGGGAGTAAGGATTAAAAACTTGCATGAAACTTGCGTCTAAAATATATATCTGTTTGTCGTCTATTTTGAAGCATTTTCAACCTGAAAAAAAAAATCATTTAGTCCATGACATTATTTTTATCGATAAACTATAGTTCAAGTAAGGCGCATCCCTAAAATACACGTAAAAAACTATGCAATATTTACAGCCAAATTATTACTTGATGTGACATTTTTATCACTAATGCCTTATATAGCATGATTAATGGATTATTATACTTATAAATTTTCTTTTTTAGCTTACAAAAATACCGATTGATAAGCCCAAACAACGTTGTTGAAAACTTACGTATGTTATGTTAAATCCACGTGTTTCAGGCATTCCTTGGCCGTTTTTATGGTTTATCATATAGCGGAATCACAAAACACAATTATATATTGCATTGAACGTTCACTAAACACTTTTATTACCACTTTTTATACATGAAATATGCAGACCTACTCGTTTGTTATGTTCTACTAAGTGGGACATAACATTACAGGCTTTTGACGTTTACACACCGATATGAGCTTTCTCTTTCACCCAAATTACTACATCGTTAGTTAGAAAGAGTAACATTATCAGCTGTCAAAATATAAGGCGGACTCCTATAGTATTATTACCTCAATGTTTAAAACTGTATAAGTATAGAAAAAAATATAATGTCACATTTTAAATATCGAATTGGCGCCCAATTTTTTTTTCGTATAAATAATTGGGCGCCACTGTATAATTGAAAACTGTAAATTCTAACCAAATAGTTTTTAAACAAAACGTTTACGTCATTCCTAACTAGCTTTACGGCCGTTCCCAATATTTGATCTATCTCTTACTTGAGATAGGAATAGCTCACATTAGACATTAGCTCCATATATTTTATGTCAATTCTATGTCAGCTGCGATCGGTTGTATGTCAAACTAGAGATAGATTGAATATAGGGAACGGCCATTAAACGGAAAGATAAAGATAGGGTAATAAAAAGTTTCAAATAGATCTACTCTAGATATTAGAGATACTAGAGAGTATTGTTTCATGATGTTATATTTAGTTTTAACTATCTATAGAGAACCCTTCATACATTCGACCAATCAATCATACTTAACCATGCTTACATTTCTTCCGTGATATACAGGGCAGTAATGGGAATTAATGCTATTTTCTATTAATTTCATTAACATGCTAATTTTGATGTCACAGCGTGCTAAGTATGATTGCTTTGCTATTTGCTAAAAACGTGGCATCGTGAAATCGGCGGTTCGAATCGCACCGCTCGCGTCGTGTATTATTTCGCATCGAGTGAAAAATAGCAATTCATAAACAGTTAGCACCGCGGTGCGAAACAGCGCGGCCGTGATTTTTATCACGATTGCAGAAAATTGCTACGCACGATAATAATATTAGCAATAGTATTTTTTAGCAAGTACGATAAATTTAATTATTGCTAATGAGCATTTCGCAATTAATTATTATTGACAATGCTAATTTTACTAACACTAATACAGGGTGTAACAAAACTAAGAGACAATACTTTAGGGTGTATAATTAATGTCTCTTGTATAGAATTCACTGTGCAAGTAGCAGCGCTAAAAGATGTTTTTTTTTGTTATTATGTCATAACTTTTTCTATACTAAAGGTAAAAAACAATCACTCTATATATTCCGGTATTTTCCTAGCCGAAAAAAGTCAGAGCACAAGATATGTAAATAACTTAATTAATTTAATTGACAATTTAATAATTAATGACCTTATCAAATGATAAATTAAAACGTTAATTTAACGTAAAAATTATAATAATAATAATAAACGTGAGAGAATCCCACAGTTTTTATCCAAAACATAAAATTATAAGCAAATATTATAAATCTGAATGTAATCTGTATGTCCGGTTGTTCTTGAATCGATTTTGATGAAATTTGGCATACAGATACTTTGAGCCCCAGGAAAGGACAATGGCTACTTTTTATCCTAGAATAAGTACGGTGGCTCATGGCTGCTTGATAAAGAATAAAATAAAAATTGGTTTTAGACTGTCATCAAGTTTTCTTACAAAGATTAGGAGTTCAATTACAATTACATTACTTACAATTCAACATTTCAAACAATTGAGATTGAGTCATAGACAGCGAGCGTTGCCCCGGCTCCCGCGCAGGAGCACTTCCGGTGCTCTATTATTGTTTATGACATTCCTTTTTTAAAACGCTTCTTTTTTAATTTACGAGCGTGTATAACAAGACATAAATTAGTGGTGATTAAAAATATTTATAAGCTGTCAAAGTCATATTGGAATCCCGCGTTTTTTTATTGTTAGATAAATATAGCCTATTGCATAGTAAAAGTCCAGCTTGGCAGACAACCAGATTGTATTGATTGGGATATTTAGAATCTTGAGCTAGATTTCTAGACTTTTCCGCATTATAATTTATATTCAACATTATTTTTAACACAATTTCCTATTCTTCTTCATTTTATTATGGCGGCCAGTGGCCTCAGTAAGTTGCCAATGCCATTTTCAATCAGGCTATACTGCGTTAAAATTCATTTCGATTGAAATAAAAAAAACTCGAAGAAATTTTATTTCTTTATCGCGCGGTTATAAGTGAAATTTAAATTGGTAGAAGCCGCTCATTGGGCTTTTTAATTTTTTACATCAAAACAAAACAAAATCATAAGATTTAAGCCCCTTACTAATAAAAATATATATACCAGTAATTGTCCCTGTGCGATACTTTAGTAAAGTAACCTGACAGACAACGACAAAAAATCCAAGGGTTACCATACCGCAGGGGTTCCCAAACTTATTTTGTCTACCGGCTCTACCGCCCACTTTGAGAACAAATTATTTTCAGCGCTCCCATTGTTTAAATTTAAAAAGCATTTAGATGAAATAAATCACCCCCAAGTCTCTAAACAACGTCCCAGTTTTTTTTCTGGGTCCCACACCCTTTAGACCTTCAGCCACTTTGGGAAAGACTGCTATAACGTCTGGATCTTTTTATTAGTAACAGGGTAAATAATTGCCAAAAGTAGCATATTTAGCAGCCTATAAATAAATCTGGACAACAGCCAAGACAGTTGGCAACACTGATTATGTTAAAGTGGAGTAATCGTTTTATTCTTATTAGGAGCCGTACCTACTCCGAAGTGCCGAAATCAGTTTATCGCACGGGAACCGTACCTAAGTTTCCGTCTCTCAAATTCAAAAATCTGCACACCTCATCGGTTTATCAGTTTTAGTGCAAATCATTAAGTTTATAACGCGGAAACCGTACTTCCGGGATAAAAACTATCCTTTGTCCTTTCCCGGGACTCAAAGCACCTCCATACCAAACAGTAAAATCGGTTTCACATTTATTTATTAGTATGTAATATACTAGGATACCTTACATAACTTTCGAACAGGAACCATTAAAAATCTATTTTTAGGTTATGGTCCATACTCTATGGTTCGTTGTCTATGGTTCGGGGCTGTTCCATATTCAAATATGTAATGTCTGTGAATATTTATGGGACCGAGGAGCAGTTTGGAATTCATTATTGAAACACTGTGTTGAAATTAGCTTTTGAAGGTTGGTATGTAATGCCACAGCGTAGGCCATAGAATTAAGGTATTTGCATTCGTTGTGTAAATACAGTATTCTCCAAACGTAACAAACCTTCCTCTTATTATTTTGTTTTTTAGGGTTCCGTACCCGAAGGGTAAAAACGGGACCCTATTACTAAGACTTCGTTGACCGGCCGGTTTCTGAGGGTTTTTAAGCGCAGTTTATCTTTTCACTAGCGTTGTTGATTGGTTAATTTTTTGACGCCAGCCAATCAAAAGCGATAGTGAATCGATAAACTTCGTTTAAAAAACCTCAGAAACCAGAGCCATAAGTCGTGATCTGTATTTGACATACCGCGACTTAATTAAGTAGGTCCGCTATCTGATCATGATGATAGTACATTAAGATCTGAAAACTCATCGGCACACGCCACCATCTGGGATCGAACCTGTACCCCTTGTAACCAAATCAAAGGTCTAATACCTCTAGGCCAGGGTTCCTTAAACTTTCGGCTTCACGAACCCCTGTTAGAAACTGTCCCAGGTGACAGCGAACCCCTTACTAAATACTAACTAAAAAAATGCCCACCCCCCAAGAAAGTAATAAAATTCAACGTTGAAGAAAATAAGGTTTTTATTTGAATAAATGGTATATTGCAATTGGTATAACACAGTGCCAAAAGAGTGCAGCGCGTGCCTGCCAGTTATCAAGCCAGCATTATGTAAATCTTGTCGCGAACCCTCTGCCGTCGAATGGCGAGCCCCTAGGGGTTCGCGTACCCCACTTTCAGAAACCCTGTTTTAGGCTATAGACGCATAAGTCGCTTAGAATTTACTTAAAGACCTAAGTAAAGTTCACTAACCACTAGATTAGAAGTTAGATAGACTTGAATAATGTTAAGCAAAGTTCACGTTCACACGGACGATCAGAATTTCAACAATCACCATGAATTATTTACTAGTAAAGACAACAGCTCAATAAAACATCGCATCCTAGGTCAAGTGGAAATGCCTTATGCCTTTACACGTTGGCCTACGATGGACGAACAAAGATTCAGACGTGCAGAGGATATCTGGATTCTGGAGTCTGGACGCTGTTAAGTGTATCCTCGCTAGAGCCGTTTTTCCATACAAACGTTGTCCCCTGTTTCCTCCCTGGATAATGCCGGTAGAGTTATAATTTTTTTCCTGAATATCAACGGCCACTAATACAATGTCTCTATGGTTTCTTTTTTTTTTTCATAATTTAATTATTAAAAAAGATATATCCAGAAAACAAATTTGGCTAGATTATACAAAAAAAAACATAAGAACACAGCCTTGCTTTAATTGTTAAATGGAAAAAGTGCTTAAATCGTTTAAGTTTTGGAGAAGAAATCAGGGGACAACGAATCATTGAGGTAAGAGAGACAGCAATAGATATGACAAGTACTTTTTTTTTCATTTCTCTAGCCCTTGGTGTATCCTCTTAACAGCGACCACCTATTTTAATACTAGATGACTCGGTGAACTTCGTATCACTTCCCTCCTAATATAAACCTTCCCTGGACCTCCACAAATGTTTCAAGAAATAAGCCAAATCGGTTCAGCTGTATTCGTTACATCTGAACAGCTTTAAGGTTAATAAAATTTAAAATTTATCTTTATTTGAACAGATTATAAAACTAAAGAGTTTGTTTGAACGCGCCAATCTTACGAACTACTGAATCGATTTGGCACACAATAACATACATAATATAGAGTAGATCACGGGGAAGGAAATGGGAGGAAAAGGGCTCCTTTTTCTGCGGAGAATTAAGCGGTTCCCGGGGTCTTCCTTCTTAACGCGGACGAAGCCGACGGAGCGTCTAGTTCATCTCTATAGACGCATATATTATGCTCTATAGAATATAGTCTATAGTCCATACGATACGACTATGACGCTCGCTCATTTGCGATCGCTCGTTGCGATCGATCACAAACTTCTAATATTTTTCAAATAAACTTTATACTTGTAACTTGTCCATTTGCGATATTGTATCGAAGTCGACCTACACTGAGTCTTCTATGGATTGTTTTTGCAACATGACACACAGTTTTCCACACCAAATAAGCACAGACAAACATTACAGCATCATCACAAGCGGCTGCATGATCTAATCTTCTCACCTTCAACTTGAAAAAAACGTTATTCATCAAAAATTATGACTAATGGTGATTGGTGTTTACTGTTTTGTGATCATACCATTGACAATCTCTTTAAATAACTCTTTGCATGACTTAGTGTGGGTTGCACCGGCTTACTTTAACTATAGCTTTAACTTTAACCATAATAAAATGTGAAATGAACTGTCAAATCGGAAATCCCTAGCAAAAGTCGCCATATTTGACGATAACCTTAACCTTAACTATGCTTCTGGTGCAATTCACCCTTACAAAATAAAACTTAGATCTGTCATTGTTAAGTTAACTTAATACAGCATTGCAATTATTAAAATCAAATATTTAAACTAATCATAATCTTCGTCATGGTCAGACGCTTGAAGCACTTAAAGAAAAAACAGTAAAATTTAATATTATGCTACCGTGTACACTCAGGAGTTGTTTTACATCAGAATTTATACGAAAGTGGTCCTTATGTGGTGCACATAAAGAGCAAAGCAGGTCAAATAATATTCAACAGACTGTAAGAGTTAAAATTACAGTTACAACATAAAACATTGACGTACCAATAAAATGTAGATTATAAATTTACAAATAAGGAAGAGGAAATAATGAAAACTCTTGAAAAAACATAATATTAAGCTAGTTTATCATAAAACAAAAGCATAAAGGATGATAAAATGTGGCAAGTAATTAAAAAAAGTGCATAAAAAAACAATTTCGTAAAGATATTAGGAAGTGGGCTATATAATTGGAAGCCTTATAAAAATCATCAGTATCTGTTTCTAATCTGTTGCGTAATTCTCAGCCAAGGTTTTGCCCTACTTGGATCATTAATACTTGGATCATTAATGAGCGTAGGAATAAGTTTACTGCGTTAGAAAATGACTCAATTGTTTGTTGAAAAAGTATTTTGATTTTTGAAGGAGTACCGCAAGGATCGGATATGGGACCTTCGGTATTGTTTGTGTATAATACTAAAATATACTGGTAGAATATAATAGTAAGGCTTTATATTACTTTTACAAGTAATAAAACAATGTAATTTAAAGAAAATAGAAATTAAATGCGCGTAAAGAGAACAAAACAACTTTCATCAGACAATCACAGTTATTGTTACAAATCCAAACCGCAAAATAAGTTAATCTAGACTTAATTAAATCGCAGATAAAATCGTGCCGGTATGACGCCATATTGCATCGCCATTTTTTGCCGCGAAAGTTCGACAGGTGAGTCACGTTCGGAATTTAAACTTGATTCTTTTTTTATTGCTTGCCGTAAACGGCCAATGATCTTGTTAGTCATTATTTTGGGTACATTACTTTTATCACGTATTTAAGAAACAACTATGTAGTTGATGCCTGTAACTCCATAGCGCAGAAATGAACCCGTAGGAACTGGGAACCCTACTTTTCCGGAATAAAAAGTATCCTATGTCCTTTCCCAGGACTCAAAGATTACACCAAATTTCATCAAAATCGGTTCAGCGGCTTAAGCGTGAGCAGGTATAGGACCTTATATGGGTACCTAAATAAATAAAAAAGTAAGGTTTCTCAGAGAATAAGTCTTGGTCATCTTTTTACCCTAGGCTGTGCCCAGACTCAGGTCAAGGAAAGTCAAGAAACTAATTAACTAATAACTATACAAGATTGTCTCGTTTAAAGAAATTATGGCACACAGAAGAAAGTCAATTACCATTGTCAAGTAATACCCATTTAACCTAGATTTTCACTTCAATAAAGAAGTTAAACGCAAAACTACATTTCTATGTTTTTTTTTCGTTTATTTTTAACTCACTCCAGAATTAATCGTCATAATCTCGACTTAGCTCGCTCTGTTTCATTCAAAATCCCGCAAAACACTTGACCTTAAACGAAAACATTTAATCAAAGCAAGTAGGGCGACGTGTAGTGAAACTATTGCCTAATGGGTAAAGACATTTAAAAAAAACCGGCCAAGTGCGTGTCGGGCCACGCGCAATGTAGGGTTCCGTAGCACCGCTAGTTTTTGAAAATTTCTGTATGGTCAATGAATGTACATTTATAACATGTTTTACACTACTAACAACATCATCTCAAAGGAATTTGAACGAAAAGTTCCTTTATACTTCGCCGAATACATTTTTTTTAGTTGATTGACTATTACTCAATAACTTATGAAGTCAACTTAGCCGTGATAGTTTTCCTTTTAAATTCAGCATATTTCCTACTCCCGTGAATTTTTTCACATTTCCAGAAGCAACCGTTTAGCTGGTAGAAGGGGGGGACACTGGACTCTAACGATTTTTTCCACTTTAGAACTTAATATTTCACAAATGGATCCCTAAACCGGAAAATGATCTATGAATACTCATAATATTTTTAAAAAACTTATCCAACGACACCCCACACGATGGGGTGGGCGCGAAAAAAAAATTCAACCCCGTTTGATGTGGAGGGAGGTACCATAAAAAAATATTTTTTAAATATTTTATGTACCATTTTGTCGGCATTATTAATATGTATATTCATGCAAATTACAGCTTTGTAGGTCCTATAGTCTCTGAGCAAAACCGCGGACGGACAGACAGACGGACAGACGGACGGACAGACCGAAACTATAAGGGTTCCTTGTTGACTACGGAACCCTAAAAAACGTATGACGTTTCCCGTCACGTCCGAATTGCCGCCCGTTTTGAATTTGGAATACATTTTTAAAAAAGAAGAAGAAAATTTGTAACGAGCACATTTTTGAAAATTAAAAACAATATCTCTCATTTCAAACTTAATTGATGCGTTAAAAAACACATAATACTAATTTTCTAGCGTTATACTACGTCTATTGTCACTTTGATTCAATTTAGATTAAATTGGTTCTTATCTTAATCAATTTACTAGAGCTAGACTTTAATTTCTTAACCGACATCGAAAAAAGAGGTTTTTGATTGAATTAAAGTTTAAACTTTTCTAATTCTCATACATTTTTTACAAGTAACAACAATAACCAAATCAAGCAAGGAAATTCTTTTACTTTAGCGAAAGTAGATTTGACAAACTTTTTAGCTTTCTAGAATTTTTCTAGATCACTTTTTCTGATGGAGAAATGAAAATTGCTGTTGTGAAAATATTAGCAATGGGAAAGGTTATTCCGATACTAATATTATAAATGCGAAAGTGTGTCTATCCGACTATTATCTCTTCAAACCCAAACCGCTTAACCACCAGGGGTTCCCAAACTGTGCGCCGCGGCGGCGCGCGGCGCCTTGGTGCGCCGCAAACCGTGCAAAAAGCTGTTATACATAGACAGGGTGTAAGAAAACAAAGTGATAATACTTTATGTGTGTGTAGGGGACTCATCGCCTGTATAGTTTACTGTGAAAGTAGCAGCACCGAAAGCAAAAAAAATTAAACTTTTGTATGGGAGAATAACGCTGAGGCGCTTGCCCAATAGCGCTAAACAAACCACAAACAAATGGCCTTTCAGCGCTGCTACTCTCACAGTGAACTCTAAATAAAATGGAAAATAAATCATCAGATTAATTTGAGATCTGCAACATTAGAGGGTACGCGAGTGCGTTACCTGCAATCACAAGTAAAAGTCGTTCCAGTCTGAATGCAGCTTGCATAACTATGTATCTAAGTACGATTCACAATCTGAAAGTTGCAAATTGCAAACGAGCAGAATCTCGCCTGATAGTAATGCCCACTTAGTAATTAAAATATTAACAAAGTGTGTTTGTCTATTTCTGGCCCTAAATTTAAATATTTTAAGAGATCACAATATGTCACTAGTTAGCTGACCTATTAGTGCCAATGTTAAATATAAAACAGCTAAAGTAACAAAAATAATCATTATATTATAATATATTTCTAAAAGTTACGATAAAACAAAATCCATGAACAAAATTAAAAACTAAGATTGAAATTTTATGTTCCCTCTATTCCTTTTTAAAAATTATAAAGACAGAAACATTTTAAAAATAATTAGGCATACACAAGTAGAAAATAAAATAATTAACAGTGTTTAAAAATTAATTTCATCTTTTTGCGGGTAGTTCTTTCTTACCGAAGTTCACGGCACCAAACACAGATGGCGCTGTTTTTTCCCAAATTGTTAATAAACTGAAATTATAATATTTTAAAAACTTTAGTAAAGTTGGATTCCTAATATAATCAATTTAATTATCATCTATATTCTATTTTCTCCAGTAACAGTAGGTACATATTTATATAATAATAATTAATATCACAATGATTTTTTTCTACTTTTTCCTGAATAAAATAAAATCCTTCTCAAATGAGTATACTGTATATTATTATTATAGTATCCACTAATTTACATAAACTGTACTTCACTTTTCTATCTACCAGAAAGAGACAGAATATACCTTCGATCGCGCAAGCGAGATAGATGCATCTAGCCTCCTAGCCTCCTTGTCACACATTTAATAACGCCTTGGTTTATAGGTCTCATACGGAATGTACATGGAAAACATATTTGATTCGTTTGGCAAAACCTAGAAGCAAAGATTTAAAACGTAGAAACGTATTTCTTGGCAGTTTTAGGAGTAAAAAATAAGTTCTAACTTCAGTGTTGAAATTATAGCGCAAAATTAATAAAAACCAAGGACCCATAGTCAAGATGCTTTTGTTAATTTCAATGTCGAAGTAAGAAAAAAAATTTCATATCTTGAATTTTGAATTCCGACAGTGGAATTGGTAAAGGCGTCTTGGCTAAGGACCCTTGACATCTAGTCAAATTGCCCTCGATATAGGCCGCTAGGTAGAAACGCTTTCTTCGGCTTTATGTCATTAATGTCATTAACATTAATTACGTAAAAAAAAAACAAATAAAAGTCCATAGAGAATTATGCAGTCGTTTTCTATTGAATATTAATTTACTGACGAACTGTCATTTCGTATAAATAAGCTTTTCGTATAATTTAACTTTTTTATTTTACTAGTCTGTAGTCACATGTTACAATTTTATTAGACCTTCTGGCCCATCCCACATAGTATCACCAGTGTCTCCCAAACTTTTAACAGTGACCCCCATGTTCATAACGTTAATTTTATGGCCCATGTCACAATAAAAAAATATGAAGAATTTGGCATTACAGATCGACAAGGCTTTAAATGAATATGTCAACGATGTCAATGGGCGCTGCTGGTAAAAGAGAACTGTCAAAAATGACGTTTTTGTATGATATAAGCGTTAGTTCCTTTTCTCGCCACGTTCATAAACAGCCTTGTCGAACTGTACTCTTGATATTTATGTTATAGTACATTCCTCTTTTTATTTATGGCTCCTACAGCTCGACAAGGCTTTAAAGCCACATTTCACACAGGTCCACACAGCTCTCCACATTCATTACAGTACGTCGTATACCCTTATGTCAGTACCAATAAACAAGTATAGATAACCGCTGTCGCAATGTAAGACATTTCTACTACGTTGTTGACACAATGCACAATCTATGTGATAACTGATAACAGTTATCAATGTTTAGGAAGTGTTACGACATCGCCTTTACTCCGAAAACCCGTCGTATCATAGTTCAACTTTATTCATATCACAGTAAGGTTCAAATTCCTAGGAGTTTTAGTAACTGTGATTAGTTAAGTTTGAAAAGGTTAGTTATACAGCATGACTGGTGAGACAATACCGATAACTAAGGAGAGTATTCAGTACTCGATTCTCATTATAATTATGTAATAAAATTAGGTACTTAATTTTTAACCAAATTTCCCTTTAAACAAATGAATAATGGACACTTAGTAAATTACTATGCGGCCGGGCGCGGCCCACCCCACCCCGCGCGCCGCGCGCAGCTCCCGCGCGCGGTGTCCATGCGTTGGGTAAATAATTATTTAACTTTAAGCTACATTTACTCAGTGATCAATTGATATAATTTTTTTATATTATTTTTTTCAACTAATATAATAGCCAAATATCACGTCACCAGTCGTGCTGTATAGTGTGAAGTGTCAATACATATTTTGTTTCGGATGTAAAAACCTAATTTCAAGATGTCGCGCTGCGTTGCGCCGATAGTGTTTCTTCTTGTATAGAGTTCAATTTTGAACCGCTTTGAACAGTGTTTTTCAAATTGTGGGTCACGACCCCCTAGCGAGTCTTATTGATTTTTTTTTATGAAAGACGTTGTTTAAGATAGTATTTCGTATGGCACAAGCATTGCAAAAGTTAACATTAATTGAAATTATTTCTTTGTGCTATGAACATTAATTAGTAACACGCACTGCGTGTCTGTCATGATATGAAGATTATTAATAGCAATGTTATGTACAAAATATTATTGTTATCTATATATATAAAACTCAAAGGTGACTGACTACATGGTGATCTATCAACGCACAGCCCAAACCACTGGACGGATCGGGCTGAAATTTTGCATGCAGGTAGATGTTATGACGTAGGCATCCGCTAAGAAAGGATTTTGATAAATTCCCACCCCAAGGGGTTCAAATAGGGGATGAAAGTTTGTATATAATAATACGTCTTATTAACGCGAGTGAAGCCGCGGGCAAAAGCTCGTTATTGGTATAAACCACGAATTTTTATAGTCTCTTTAGGGGTTTAAGCCCTGGCCCCTGACAGAAAAGAGTATTCATATAGAATTACTGGATGGCAACATAAGACCGCTAATAAAAAATAATCCGACCAAAGTTTGACATCCTGCACAGTGCACATATCAAAATATTGACAAAAACGTTAAACGCCGAACAAAACTTTTAGTTTACTGTCTGTGCTGGTGCTGCCTCTAGCGTGAAAACATTGCAGTAACATATCCCATTAGCCATTAAGATTGAGGAGATTTGATTCTCTGTTGCGGCTAAGGATCTAATATGCCAGAAGGCAGAGTATACTCACAGGAGTCCTCCGATGGAGCAGAGTGCCGACAGGACTGGGTATCTTGGTGGGAGTACCACAGACGGGGCTGCGAGCTGCAAATAAAAAAATCATGTAGATTATCTATGGAAATTAATGTGTATTCTGAAACCGTAACAGTTCTGGCCAGTGCGATTTGACGAGATTTGATTGGCTAATAAGACGTCAGATTACACTGGCCTATACTGGAACCAATTAAAGAACGCTTCCTAGGCCTAAAAAGCAGCTGGCAGCATAAACATGATTAATGTGCAAATTGAAATATGTTAAGAAATTGCATAAGACTAATCTATTAATTATCTTTTACACGTTTTTAACTACAAGACGTGTGTAATCTACCCTTAGGGTCAAGTCGTATGCAACTTGACAAAACGATGCATTCTGAAATGAGCCTTTAAAAGAATAGGCAGCCCAACACCGCACCGCAACTCGCAAGTCTGTCAATACAATGTGTATCTTCTTGTGTACTAAATAAAGTGCAGTTTCGAATGGCCTATTTTAAAATGCATCGCTACACCCCGTCACCTTGTAATATGAAGTGACCCAAACAACCTAGCTTATCAGTGTTCACTGGTCAACGTCCTAGTTATGTGGATGAATCATTATTATAGTTTATGTTTATTATATCTGTAAAGTGATAAATCATAATAAATAGCGTATTTTCTCATGCTGACAATATTTTCGGCACAATATCTCTATTAAATTATCCAGCTTAGGTACCAGATGCAAATGTGTAAGATAGACTAGTGTTTTCATTTTTTTTAACGAGCATTGGCCCACCACACATTCCCACCACTCACAGACATAGATCAAGAATTCAAGACAGATAACGCATGACGCTCCATTTGTGTGAAAATGAGCGTGTATTATTATTAGTACTGATATAGTATTACACAATTTTATGCACTACATTTAGCACTATATTTCCGTTAAATACTTCGTGCATTATTCTGCATAGCAGCACACGCACAGCGGTATTCGTTAATTTTAGAATCCGCCCTTTAGTTGCTAAAAAGGGTATCTTTTCAGCAACTAAAGGGGTCGCGACATAAAAAAGTTTTAAAAACACTGATGTTTCATACAAATTATTTTAGTTCAGGGTTTTATTTTGCGCATACGAAGTTTATGATGCAATTTAATAATAATTTAAAGAGGAATCACGCTTTAACTGCTGTACCGATTTTGATGAATTTTGTTATGGAGATTGGAGATACTTTAACACCGAGGTAAGGACATAGGATAGTTTCCATGTCAAAATGTACGGTTCCCGCCCGCCAAACGAATTTTTACGTAACGGAGTAATTTAAAAAATTATAATATTTATTGCTTTTATCAAAAATTGGCCATGAATTAATTATAATAATATTTAAATTATCACACTTTTATGCTTACTACCTTACTACACAGATATGAGACAACATATTATCATATTGATTATATTATCTAATACTGTCAATACTCAACAACACTGTTTTCTAATCCCCGTGACTATTATACTTATTATTATAAATGCGAAAGTGTGTCTGTCAGTCCGTCAGCCTGTTCGTCTCTCTATCAGTCCGTCAGCCTGTTTGTCTGTCTGTTACCTCTTCACGCTCAAACCGCTGAAATGATTTTGCTGAAATTTGTTACGGAGATACTTAGGATGTACGGTTCCCGTCCCCCGCTATAGACGAATTTTGACGCAACGAATTTGCGGGCGTCATCTTGTTTAATTTATACAAATATTAGCACAGTTACCTAAAATATGATATTATATACATAATTATAAAACAAATCACTTCTAGTGTTCTCCTAATTTGTTTTTGCCAATTTTATTATGTAACAATCTACATCCATTTTATTTACTTGGGCAGATATTATCAACTTTAAAACAGTCTAATAACTACTTAGCTGTACTCTATTAAGTCTGCTAACTATAACACAACAAATTAATGAGAACAATTACATAATTTAACAATTAAGCTGTTTATACTTTCAAATCTCACGTTTATCTCAGTGGGACGGGCAGAAATGGTTTCCTTTATTTTATTATGTGCTACAATTTAAATTTAGAACTATTAGAAGTAGCAACAACTTTTTTTTAATAAAAAGATGGTAGCCTTTTGTTTGAATTCTAAATTACTTATAATATAGATGTACCCATCAAAATCAGTTCAGCAATTTTAGTGATAACTGGTAATAATGGAGTCCTATACAGTGCGAAATTTTAATGGTTGTTTTCCCGCAGTAAAATGATTCTATCTTAGTAGTACAATAGATTTGTAAAGTTTTTTTTGTTCAAATCAAAAAAAAATTCGGTCCGGTCCATAGTAACTCGCGCCTATCGGCATAAAGTTTCCATAGTACGTCATAAAAAATATTTTGTATTTTCAAAAAATAACATGCATGGTTCGATAGCTATAGGTAAATCGTTCTGCTGCGGGAAAACAACCACTAAAATTTCACATTGTATAGTTATAGACTAGAACAGTGGTTTTCAACCTGTGGCTTGTCAATGTTTTCAACGTTGGGGGTGGTCGTGAAAAATGTTGAAAAACACTGGACTGGAAGATCTGAAATTTACAGAAAATTAATAAATTACTTACGTTTAGTTGGTACAAGTCTGGGACTGATAGGTGGACGGTCTTCAACATTACATGTAGAATTTAAATCCAAATCCTTGCCTAAAGTATTATTATTATAGTTCTTAACACTGTCAGCCCAATCCTGTATCCAGGTTTTGTCTCCTTTACACCTACTAAGACTCATATACGAAAGCTTTCCGACTTGTTCGGGACTGAGCTCTGTATTCATACTATCTCTTAGATTTTTTTGAGCGTTTTTCAGAGCCGTACTCTCAAATTTAGCCTCATTTAGTTTGTTGCTGGGTAAAGATACAGGTACAGATGATTCCCTAGATAACCTATGTATGTAGTCCGTTTGATCTATTTCAGATTTTGTTAAGCTACAACGTCTTCTGGGGATATACTCAGTTTTTGTCAGATATTTTGAGCTGAGAACACCAGATGTGGTTACCGAAGTGAATGTACCAGCATCGAAATGCTCCCCGTGCTTAGGAGGTGACTTAGCAAACGTCTTTTCTGTTATCGTCCGCACCCTATTCTTAATTTTCTCCAAATAGCTACGCGTTGATTTGATTTGTTTTGATGTTTGCGTTGCTAAGTCATTCTCTGTCGGTGATTCATAGCAGCACGATATTTCTAGAACATTCTTGTCTTTTGATACTTTATTTGGTATGTCTAATTTTTTTATTGGAATTGGATTACGTAGGCAGGTATCTCTTCTTGGTTCTTTTGTTATAGCCCATTGAGTATGGTATGTAAAGATCACTTCAGTGTGATTTTCTATGATACTACTGTCGGGTATACTTTCATCGATGGTGGTATCTAGTACATCAGCCCCAAATGTTCTATCTATGCTCATCCTAGCTTTCTGTTCCTCGGTGTAATTATCTCCTTCAATAGTGTAAGTACCAGTTGATGAGTGATTTGATTCGGCATCAATATCATCATCTATGTACAGTGGTTCGGACATTGGATTACACTTTTTGAATAAAAGATCTGGTGTTTCCGACATTGCTCTAACTTTTCTAGTCGGACTCTTTGCCTCCGGTGTAGAGAGACCATTGTCAGGTGTCAAAATATCCAATTCGGGACTAGAAATATCAGTCAACATAACACCCTCTGGACTCTTATCAATAATATCCGACATCTGTCTATGATTTAACTTACTATAACTCGGTGAACGATGGACGTCTTTCTTATAGGAACCTGTTTTGAGGGGTAGGTTTAAGGTCTGTCTTGCACTAAAACTATCACTTCTGGACATTATGCTGTCAACTATGGGACTTTTGGACGTTCTTTTGGGCAGAAAATCGTTGACGGGTGATTTGAGAGTTCTATTTGTACTTGGACTTGTGACTGAGTTTGGGAGGCTGTTTCGGAGTTTTACGGACCCGGAGAGGCAGCTGTCTTCCTGGTCGGACGAGAAGTATCCTTCAGAGTTGTATCCCTGGGCTTTCCGAGGTAATTTTGCGCTCATGGGCGGCCGAGCGACTGGACTGGTCCTAGGTTGACTTGCGGACATGGATTGGACTCTCTGGTGTCTCGCCTGGGACTTCTTCGCTAGCTCCTCGAGTCTACGACTGTCGATAGGCTTGGTAGTCCCGAAATCGATGGTGAATGCCATAGGATGAGGTTTCGGAGTCGACGGCTCCGATTGGTCAGTGGGACTTGCCTCATCACTTTTATTTATGTCCTCCGAGGTCGGGGTCCCGTCCAAACTCTTCTGGCTGGATAAAGGACTCGTAACGTCCTCAACACTCACACTCATTGTTCAAGGATACATAAACAGTGACATCATAACACAAATTCACTAAAACCTTTGTCTCACTTTCGCAACACGAGCATAAAAAAAAGAAAATAGGATAGACAAAAAGTGGAACGAGAGCACTACATAAATAAAAACTTTCTATATATAAAAAAGTACTCTGTGATAAAAACTACACTAAAAAATCTACATTCGATCTAATCTCGAGGCCCGTTCGACGCGACACACAAACGAGAACACGACATAACAATAAATGAAAATTTACTAAAAAGGAATGTTGGTGACGGATCACAGAACACAACGGAACTGGAACTGATGATTGATGAAAAGGAACGTAAAATTTTGGTGTTGCCAAAAAATTATAACTGTTTTCCCAAGATTCACAATATCATATTTTTAATTTTGTTGATATTAATATAATAAAAATGATAAAAATAACTTTTTAGTTTTTAATCTTCAATTTCAATTAAATCAAATAAAATTAAAACAAATTTTAAACGCTTTTAACATAGAACGCACTGTAAAATATTAAAAATTTGTTATCAGATTATTTGCAATGCCATTTATATACATTTTTTGTTATTATTTTTTAATGATGACATAACTCAAAGTTATTTTTAGCGAGAAAAATAGCATAGAAAAATTGCACCAGGCGTAAAATGGAACGTTCTTAAAATGTCAACGGCTTATCAAAAATCTGTCAAAATCACCAATTGACATTTCTGAAAGATGGCTGAGGCCGCCTTTTCGGATGATGGAAAATATTATTCCGCAATAAGTCAAGATGGTAGATTAAGGATATGGGATACGGAGACGAATGTGCTAAAGCAGGAGTATACCCCAGATAACCATTTAACTTCACCCCCATGCTGTTTACAGTGGATAAACGTAAGCACATCAAACGTAAGTACTACACGTGGTTTTTATATTTTCTTCTTATTCCACCTTATTTTATATCTACAGGAGAGATATTTAGCTTATTTAGCTCATACGCTATATAAAACTGCCCCATGTATGTGTAAAAGTATGATTTTCGGGTTATTTACGTATCACAACATAACCTCTTTCAGAGTCCACGAAAAGGGAGACGGAAATCCATAAGCGAGCAAGAATCGTCATGTATAGCCATAGGAACAACCAACGGAGTCATCCTAGTCTACTCAATCGCACAAGCAAAAGTAGAATCGGTTTTAACCGGCCAGAAAAACTCAAATGTACAAAAGAAAGTGCAATCTTTAGATTGGCATAGAAAATACGGTTTATTCAGTTGTACAAGTAGTTATGTTGTTGAATGGGATTTGTCCACGGCGAATGTGAAGAACACACATAATGTAAATATAATCAGTAAGAAACAGGGAGATAGTGTAAGCGCTATCAAGATTGTGCCACATAATCATGTAAGTTACCGTACTGTTTTGTTATTGTAATACACTGCTAACTTAAAAACACTGTATGCAGACTATAGTTTGTACTTCTGTCCTTTTCTGTGAAACCACCTTTTAAGCAACAACCAAAACATTTAAATGTGTACATACACCATATATTTTTGTTGGGAAAATTATAGGTTACACATTACTCGAGTTTTTCCATGGATTTATGAAAAAACTTACAATTATTGTAAGCATTTGTATAATGTAAACAAAGAATGATAACACTTCCAAAAACTGAATTCCCTTGTAGCCTAGTAAGATATGAGAGTATTAGAGCTGCACATACTGAGCTTATAAAACAAAATAAAATGGAACAAAATCAATACTAATGTTATTTACAAATGCTTATTGTATCTTTCCAATACCAATCAAGCTCAAGCAGCTTTTGAATACAATTTGGTAGAAACTAGAAAAGTATTCTGGATCTCAGGAAAAAGTTGTGATTTCACCAGTTGCAGTGTGTAGTTGAAATGTATGATCTAAAGGAAACTTTTTAAATACTTTTGTATGGGAAAGTTCATGACCACAAATAAATCAAGATAGAACGGCTAAGCGGGTGGAGTATGCATGTTTCAATCTTGCACAAGTGTGCAAGATTCGTTGAACGTTCATTACGTCAGCGCACTCGTCTCGAATTGATTACAATGGAGCGGTTGTGCAAAAATGCCTCATTGTGCAGTGTCTAATTGTAAAAACAGAGAAGTACGAAAGTGAATCGGTCAAAAGGAGGTATTTCTTTCCACGGGTAAGTTATTTGTTCTAACTAAAAGCAAAGCAAAAATGGATACGAGCGATTCCTTAGCAACGCACGTGCGTCGCCGTTCTATCTTGATTTATTTCTGTGTTCATGACTGGACTGGACTGGAGCACTTGCCCATACAAATGACAAAAAAATGCTATTTCAGCGCTGCTACTTTCACAATGAACTGTATATAAGACACACCCTTAACTAAAGTATTATCACTTATTTTATAACACTCTGTAATTAGTTACCCTGGGTATATTTTTTTACAATGATTTAACATTTCCAGAACACAACATCAAGATTTGTAATAACAGCGTCCTCACAAATAAGACTGTGGAGGTTAGATGATGCAGACGCAACGGTGGTCAAATGTTTTGGCCACAATGCTTCTCCGAAGGCACTGCTTACTCTCGCAACTATTAACAAATCATATTGGTTGATAGAGGGATCACAGTAAGTAATAATTAAAATATAAAAAAGCGTGTCTGTCTGTAATATTTTTATGCTAAACCGATTTTACTGAAATTAGGTATGTACCATGTAGACACTTTGAGTTGTGGGAAAATACATAGGACAGTTAGGAAAGAATATTTTATGTTATGAAAGATTAAGTAAGTGCTTAAGTTTTCAAATAAGTGATAAGATTAAATTATACAACATAAATAAAGCTACTTTCTGTTAAATAATTATACTAAGTAATAAATAAACAGAAACTCACCAAAAAGTTACATGTAGCAGAATTTATTGATTAAAAAAACTATCAGTACTCCATACTAATATTATAAATGCGAAAGTCTGTGTATCTGTTACCTCTTCACGCCCAAACTGCTGAACGGATTTTGCTGAAATTTGGAATCTAGATACTTTAAGTCCCGGGAAAGGACATAGGATACTTTTTATTCTGGAAAAATGTATGGTTCCTACACAATAAACAAACTTTGGCGCAGCGGAGTTGCGGGCGTCATATGGTGCTGCTATAAACATGAGTCCCTATTTTTAAAGCTAAGCAATAGGTACAGTTCTTGTGTGGTTTTACTTTTCATGTATAAAGTTTTGCAGGAAGCAGTTAGTTTCTAGTAAATTCGAACATGTGTATGACCACAGAAATAAATCAATATAGAACGGCGTCTCCGGTGTAATCAAGTCGAGACGTGCGCGCTGACTGAATGAACGTTCAACGAATCTTGCACGACAGCATGATTGAAACACGCGTACTCCACCCGCTTAGCTGTTCTATATTGATTTATTTCTGTGTGTGTGATGCTAATGCCTGTTCATAAGTTAGTGTGTATTAACAATTAAAATTCATTCACTATCGCTAATTTCCAGAAATGAACGGCTACTATCATTCTGGGATGTCACAATCACAGATGACGCCCTTCCCCAACAGAACGGTGAAGAGGAGACACCGAGTAAACGACAGAGGAAGAAGTCCATAAGTGCTCCCACTGTCCCCACACCGACATATAACTTTGTGTTAGAAGACGCTCCGAGAATCATCGATGCGGAGTTACAGATGGAAGATACTACAACGAGATTAAGATTAGCAGCTTGCACGAGGAGCGGAGTGATACATTATTATGGACACGTTATTAATGGGTGTGTGTTTTTATTTCCATGATTTAAAGCAGGGGTTCCCAAACTTATTTTGTCTACTGCCCACTTTGAGAACAAATTATGTTTTAGCGCCCCCTTAGTTTCAATTTAAAATTAATCCAGATGAAATAAATCAATCATTCAATTTAAAATGAATACACTTAACGCCCCCATTTTTTTCTGGGTCCCACACACTGTAGACCTTCTGAGTCCACAAGGGGGCGTTATCGCCCACTTTGGGAAAGACTGATTCAAAGCAACATAATATACATTGTCGCAAGGAAATAAGGATATCAGGGATTTCACGAAATCCTCTCGAAAATATTCTTGTTTATTACGTCTTCTTACTAAAAAAATATCTAGTGATATGACAAAATACAAATTTATCGCCAGTGATATGTCGTTTCACTAAACTAAATCTAGTAAAATATCAGAAAAGCGAATACCGCTGAATTTCGTGATATCCCTAGATTTCGTGAAACCCTGGATATCCTGATTTCCCTGTGACATATAGATTTTTAGATGTTGAGGCTGCCTAAACCTTTTAGATTCCTCAGAAACAACGTAAATGGTCAGCGAAATATGTTATTGCAATTGCAGTATTACTATATTCGTGTCTGTAGTAAGTTCGGCGTAATTTTTCGTCGCGTTTTTTTTATATTTATGTAGATAAATCTGTATAAATAAAATAACGACAACGCACCTGCAGCTCTTCTGCTATTTTCTGCTCTTGCTTTCCATCAGGTGACCCGTTTGCTCGTTTGCCCCCTTATTTCATAAAAAAAATTTTTGGTTTCGTTCAAACTTGGCTGAAAAGTGATACTTTACCAGGTCATCAGTATTCCCATTTTTATGTCTACATTTCTTCATACTTCAGCGCCACAACCAAACCCGTCAAGCCGTCAGTCACCATCCATGTGACGACCGCTGATGCTACACCACTCCAGCTGAGCTGCTGCAGGCTGCCGCCAGCGGGGGACCTGGTGATAGGATATAGCAGTGGACCTAGTGTGTTATTTGAGAAAGTGGTAAGTGGAATGCGGCCCGTATAAAAAAGGGATGACTACCACTGCCCTAGGTCATAAAGTGGCATTTGACGACCTCTCTGGCTCAGTTGGTGGCGCGTTGGTAGCGCAAGGTCGTGGGTCGTGGGTTCGAATCCCACCGACGCGACGGAGCAAAAAAATTTTCTATGTTCCTGGGTCTTAGCTTAGATGTATAATGTTAAATATGTGTATATAATGTAATAAAAATCTTAAATATATGTATAGTATAAAAGTATTAAATATATTTCCGTTGTCTGGTACCCGTAACACAAGTCCTTCAGGTACTTAGCATGGGGCCAGACTGACGTGGTGTGAAGCGTCCATAGATATTATTATTATTTCAATTGAACTTTTGTCGATCGCAGTTGCTTGCGGCAAAGCTCCCGAAGTCCGAATATATAATAAGCTTAAATGTTATTTAAAATCATCATTTCAGGTGCCAGACCTCAAAACTAAAACCCAAGTTCTTATCCGGGGGCCGGGGAAAGCCAAGAAGAAACATAAGGACACAGAAGCTAAAGAGAAGACAAGTAACACTGTCACATACGTGGAGCCTATGGGTGGTGTGAACAGGAAGCGAGCGACGCCGGGAGGCAACGTATGTATATTATAAACTAGATGACGCGCGCAACTCCGGTGCGCTAAAATTTATTTAAAGTGCGGAAACCGTACATTTTTATTTTTTGTGGGGTATAAAGTATCCTATATCTGGTGAAAGTTGTCAAGTGTGTGAGTTTGTCTTTTACATAAATTCTATAGCAGTCTTTCCCAAAGTGGGCGATAACGCCCCCTGGTGGGCGCTGAAGGCCTAAAGGGGGGCGGTGTGGGACCCAGAAAAAAATGAGGGCGTTGTGTAGAGGGTTTAATTTAAAAGTAGCGCCAAAAAATATTTTTTTCAAAGTGGGTGGTACATAAAATAAGTTTGGGAACCCCTGTTTAGCAACCACCAAATGTTACAGGTGGAAGTATCAATGGAGTCTCGACTGGCGAACCTGTCTATTGACATCAAGAGTCGCAGCAAGTCCGCGGTCAGTCAGAATCTGACCAAGCTGCTCGTGCAGGGTTTACATTCCAAGGATAAGAAGTGAGTTACTTGTTCTTCTATAAAATGTCCTTTTTAAGACGCTATATTGATAATAACGTCCTTTTTGAAGTAATACTATAGGACCCTCGGAAATGTTACAAATCTGGTAATGAGATATACATATCTTCATAGCCTTGTCTAGGTTTGAGAAGAACCAGAAACACGATTAATGTATTTTGCCTCGATACATTTCTCGATCGAAATGACCTCTTAAGAGGCCGGGGTACCCTCGAAATTTTCATACATTCTTAATACCAAAATCATTTTCTCATACGAAAATATTTAACATGTTTGAGTTATTTTTCAGCTTAAGATAGTAATTAACTAGGGTCCTGAACAATTTTTTTTACAAAATATTTAAATACTAAAAAAAAAATTGTGTTTAAATATTTTTTAGTAAATTTACTACTAAATATTTAAACACCAAAAAATAGACAAGAACATTAAAAAATATATAAATAAATAGTAAATTTACTACAAAATATTTAAGCTTTAAAGAATATTTTTTATTATATTATTTCATTTATTATTTTATTTTATTCATATTTCATTCCTTTTTAAAGTTTTTTGGCGGGGTTTTTTTTTAATTTCTTAATTTAATTTTATTACAATTATTATAATAACATTTAATTAACATAGTTCTAAATGTTCCAGTATAATACTAACGGTGCTGCAAAACGATGACCCGCTGGTCGCGTCCCGCACCGTGTCAGCTTTGCCCGCTGACTATGTACCGATGCTGTTGGAGCAGTTGGCCGATATGGCGACCAGGAAAACTAGCCAGTGAGTACTAATATTGACTAGATGATGTCCGCGCCAAAACTCGTTTATGGCGCGGGAACCTTACATTTTTCCGGGTTAAGAATGCTCCAACCGGAGAATTGGCAGGTCGGATGTCTGTCAGTACGAATATCGACGTTAATGACATTAATATAAGATTCATATTAGCGCGCCTTGTACAGTGGCGGTTACGACGCTCGCCGCGTTCTTGATATGGCGAAAATGTATGAAAAATTTTCTTATTTTTCTTATAACTGGAAAAGTTGTTTATTTTTATATAAAATTTTTAGCGGACTTTATAGAGGACTAAATAAGCAACAATTTTTTTGTATATTTATTTTCCTCAGTTCAGCGTATTTAGATATTAAGGTACCTAATCAGACCCAATTTTTTTCATATTTTGCGATTATTGTGATGGTTAAAACGTATTTTATGTGAAAATTTTGTATGCGGCTATAGAATTTTTATGGTACAGTCGTGGAGATGAATATATACACACCGGCAAAATTAGCGGAACATTACAAAATTTTCAGTTTTTTTGTAAATTATTCGCTTATTTGTATATATTTCTTTATTAATTTAATAATTGATGATTAAAAAATAAAACTTATATAAATTTAGGGCATGAAATCGTGTAAAAAGAAAAAAAATCAGCAAAGATCAAAAATTAAGAAAATCTTTGAAATTACAGCAGTAATTTTTTAAGTTAAATTCTCCATTTTTACTTAAGAAATGCCATGTTAAAAGCGTTTAATGCCTTCTATGGATCTCAAGAGGGTCTGGATACGCCATTCCATGCTTGCATTTTGATTGTCAATCATTTCCTGTGGAATATTCTCCTACTCCTCCAGTAGCGCCAACTCGAGCTCCTGAACAGATTTTGGAGCTGGAGGTTTAACTCGTACCGTTCACCCATTGATGTGCCACACGTCCTCAATCGGATCCATATCCGTAGACCGTGCTGGCCTCTCCACCTAGGCTACGCCAGCATAATTTAGGTAATAATGCCTGATTTTTTTACTCTATGGACGCGCATAAAATTGAAGCTACTGCCTAAACTTGTGTAAAAGGCACAACATGCAGTTCTAGGACATCTGTGCTTTAGCCGTGTACTGTCAAAGTACCATCATTAACAATCATCAGCTCCGTGCGGGCTCCAAGTCATATGCCACCCCAAACAATTTCTAAGCCTGCATGATAGGCCACTGTTTCCGTTAAGTTTGATGGTCTATAGCGTTCCTTACGATTTATCCACATTCTTTATCGCCTGTCAACAAAATTTACACAGAATTTGCTCCCATCACTGTACAGCATACGATTTCATACACTTGTCAAATTTTGATGTTCACGCGCATATCTTAGCCTAGCTCTTTGGTGTCCTGTCTCAAGTTCTGGTGCCCTTGCTGGCACTTTTGAGTTTAATTTAACTTCTTTGAGTCTTCTTCTTACTGTACAATCGCTCACACGTACATCTCGGATCTGTTCCGACAGGTTTCGTGTATGCAATGCAGTTTGAGGTCGATTTCTTAAGGGTTGTACCCTAACAAAACGGTCATCCTGAACCAATGTCACCCGATATCTGCCTTGTTCTCGTCTCCAGACGTAAGATCCAGTCTCTCTGTAGCGTTGAAAGTTACGATGGACCACGGAAGCTGACCCACCTAAGGCCTGACTGACCGAACGGTAGGTGTGACCTTTCTCTATCGTGGTTACAGCTCTAGCTGTCGTAATTGCTGGGAAATCACAAATTTTATATCTAAGCAATGTGTTCTTCCAAAAACCAAACAATCAATGAGCTGGCATACCTTGAACCCCGCTAAAAACGCCATTCTTATCAGAAACACTTACAACGTCAATCATCGAAAAACATTTATTATGGCATAATTGCAATAAAAATCTCTCAAATTGCCAGTTTTGTTCAATATTTTATTTCTTAAATGAGCTTGGAAACTATATAAAAGGATTTCAGACAGCCCGACCCACTTGAGTTCAAGTTGTGCCCCTTTTTGACTATGTTCCGCTAATTTTGCCAGTGTGTGTATTATCTTTCATTTGAAACCAAAATATCCTCCCAGTTTGACTCCTAATTCTTTAATAGGGTACCGGAAAATCGCTGATATTTGTAATAGCGTCCTTAAAAAGTATCCTATGTCCATTCTCGGGACTCAAAGTTTCTCTATACCAAATTTCAGCAAGTGAAGAGGTAACAGACAGACAGACAGACAAACTTTCGCATTTATAATATTAGTATGATATGTCAATACACACACACACACAAATTTAAACAAACTAGATATTTTTTCATTTTAATAAAAATATTAAATCATAAATTAACTAATTCAATCTGTATATTGACAGATGTGCCGCAGTGTGTACGTGGGCTCGGGCGTTGACGCGCGCTCACGCGGCGCTGTTACTGGCGAGCGGCGCACGCGCAGGCCAGCCACTAGCTAAGCTGCTCACTATACTGACACACAGGTAATATTATAGCCTTCAAATAACAAAAATGCGAAGTTACATTAGGCCCACTTGCGCCAATCTGGGTTAAAGATAACTCTGAGTTAAACATCATGTCATCTCTATCACTGACTTGGTGAGTGACAGATATGACATAATGTTTAACTCAGAGTTAACTTTAACCCAGATTGGCGCAAGTGGGCCTTAGAAATCCATTGTGTATTTTATTCATAAAGTTAATATACCTAGCGGAATAGAGAAACAAAGGCCTGAGCAAGCGAGATGTCACTATCAGTAACACTGCGTGGTAAAAAGAGACGTGTGATACATGACAGCAGCACTTTTTTGACGACCATCAGCCCGCGGGCTGACCATTGACAATTTAATCTCATAGAATTCATGTTCAATCATGCTTGTGTAAGTGTATACGTACACATTTTTCACACAGATGAAAACCAATTTCGGTTACGTTTGACAGCTCGAGTTTGTTGCTCTATTCCGCTAGGTATATTAACTTTATGATTTTATTTGTACAGGGCTATAGGTTTTATCTTTGTCAGGGCAAAACATTACTGTGCTCCAAAATTTTCGTAATTTTTCGGCAACGGTCGTATTTCCGGAGCGACGGTAATCGATATTGCATTTTCTAATTGCATCGCGTTTAAGATACACATGTATTAGTCAAAGTTCGTCGTGATATTCCTGTAGCTTTTGTAACACGGTCATTATTCACGGTCACTCATGCGCATTATTAATTTTTAGAGTTTCTCCTTCCCTCCCTCCCTAATGTATTATTCCCGGATAAAAACCATCCCATGACAAGTGTCTAAACACACTAAGCCGAATTTACATCGGTATAAATTCCGCCGCGTTTCAAACGCATACAAAATACGGACGGAACGCGAGGTGTGACACACTATTGACTATACGTATTTCGTCGCGTTCCGTCCGTATTTTGTATGCGTTTGACATTTGCGTCGGAATTCGTTCGGCTTAGTGTGTTTAGACACTAAAAGTTTGGATGAAGAGAACAGACACACTTTCGCATTAATATAATTTAGTATGGATTGAAACATTTCAGGAGATCACATCTGTGTCAGCTGCTGAACCTAAAGGGAAGAATCGAGTTGACGCTGTCACAGAAAACCAACACGGAAACGGATGTGGAACATCAACCTGTGCTGCAGTATAATGGTAAGTAACTTATATTCCTAAAGCTGCATATCCGTTGGGGCAGCCTCGACTTGAAGCAAGCCAGCGTCTCCACTTGTGCGGTGGGTCGATCGGCTGCCTCGCCCTGAGTCTGCCTCAAATGGATAAGCATAAGCTGCTTATCCATTTGAGGCAGACTCAGACATAAAGACATTTGAAGACATGCGTGGATGAAGCGGGTAACAAAAATTTTACAACATAAGAGCAATTACTCACCTTTTCCCTTATAATGAACAAAATAACTGTATTTTAAAAAGATAAAACCGACTTCAAAATTGTACGTAATTGAGAATGAAAACTTCCTATCTCCAAAACTACTGAACCGATTTTGATGAAACTTGCACTATTCCCTAAGTTGAACAATACCTAGTACAATAAAAAAAGAATCACTCAAATCGGACTTGTAGTTCCGGAGATATGCGTGAACAAACATAAAAACATACATACATACATACATACATACATACACTTTTGAAATTTGGCACATTTGTTCAGAAGCTGTTATAGATTAACATATGCAAAAACTGGGCAGTTCTGGAAATATTACATGCATACGCGTCGAATTGATAACCTCCTTTTTTTGAAGTCGGTTAAAAAAAACTACTACATCATCTAGCTTACCTATCTAGCTATACATAGAATCCACATTTTTTTTTTATTTCAAACTATCCATACTTAATATCATAAATGGGAAAGTGTGTCTGTCTGTTACCTCTTCACGCTCGAACCGCTGAACCGATTTTGCTGAAATTTGGCATGGAGATACCTCGAGTCCCGAGGAAGGACGTAGGATAGTTTTTATCCCGGAAAAATGTACGGTTCCCGCGCGATAAACGAATTTTGGCGCAACGGAGTTGCGGGCGTCATCTAGATTTTTAATATTTATGCAAAAAATGTCATTTTTCTAATTCGTCCACTCTTACGGCCGTTCCCAATATTTGATCTATCTCTTACTTGAGATAGGAATAGCTCACATTAGACATTAGCTCCATATATTTTATGTCAATTCTATTGTCAGCTGCGATCGGTTGTATGTCAAACTAGAGATAGATTGAATATAGGGAACGGCCATTAGTCTTCATTTATGAAGTGTGATTTAGCCAACAACTATGCAAGAAGACAAAGAATGCGGGCTTTGTACAGTGAATCACTGTACAAAGACCGCATTCTTTGCCAGTCATAACAATTGTATCTTACATTTTGCCAGACAAAAACAAGCAAATCTTGCATAGTTGTTGGCTGTGCAAATAGTTTTCTTTAGTATAAGAAGTCTGTATTCACTTTGATTAGGAATAAGTGCAGGTGATTAGTAATCAGCAAGTGTGGACAGCGACCACTGATCTCTATTATACAAGTACGCTGGATCGATGATACCCGCCTGCTTTTTGTCCCTATTTGAAACGGAATTAGCACCCCCATTATTCGGGTAGAGAACTAAATTTGACTTGAACACAACCAATATAAACAGCTGTTGTCTTCTTCTTCTTCTTCTTTTATTATGGCGGCCTCAGTGAGCAGCTGTTGTCAATAATTGACTAATATATTAATGATGACAATTGACAACATTTCAAAAATTTTAAGCCTTAAAATAAAAAATACCGTTTCTTTAGTTTCTTTTCCTGATATCAAAAAAATATTCAAAAAATTTTATATTGCTTATTTACTGAGAAAATATAGAAAAACTGAAAAATACGCTGTGACGTCATACTTACGGCATATCAGACATTTTTTCTTTGCCTGATGTAAAAGCGTTTTAAAAAAACATCATGAAGCATAAAAAAAACAGTCACTGTCAACAATGACATTTCTACATACGAAAGTACCCAATGAGGTTATATGATACCACGATGACATTGACAGACGTCCTAATAAACGTAACAAACTTACACTGACATATTTTTTCTTTTGTAAACTGTAATGGAATTAACCGTTCAGGCGTAAGTATGACGTCACTTGGCGCTTACGTCTCTTTAGAATACGAAAGATTAAAATCTATTTTTTAGGTATCTTAAAAACATAATTTTGAAAAAGCAAGAAACACGTGTCGCCTTATTTTAAGTCTACTTTCTTATAAAATAATAAAAAAGCCATGTTAAAATTTTGAAATGTTGTCAATTATTATTGTCATCATTAATATCAGTTCCAAGTTCCAACTACTGCTATTCGGAACTTGGTCATTTTTACGTCAGATTTAGTTCTCAGCCCCGATAATGGAGGCGCTGATTGCGCTTCAATTATTATGCACAAGAAATAGCTGTCATTTCAAAGGGTTCTATCCAGCTAAGTGAATGTCTCCTAAGGACGGCGCGGCTAGCCGCCAATTATCGGAAAGTCACTTTTAATATACCAAACTAAAACCAATAGTCACAATAGCCATAAAAACTTAACAGATCTAAAGACAATTTTTT
Organism: Plebejus argus; assembly: GCA_905404155.3. NCBI lineage: Eukaryota > Metazoa > Arthropoda > Insecta > Lepidoptera > Lycaenidae > Plebejus > Plebejus argus. Next base: position 6,529,883 of record FR989948.1, on the reverse strand, counting down.
CTTCACATTACAGACTCATCATCAGACGAAGAAATGGAGGTTGAGAGGTACCAGTCGGAGAGCGAACAGTCGTGGGGTGATGATCATGACGTCGATGACGTTGACGGTGACGTGAACGACGTAAATGACGTTGACGACGGAAATGACAGTGATGACCAGAGCGAACACAGTGATATGTCAGATTAATATTAAACTATTCGTGTAATTTGTTGTTTTATTTGTTACTAAAATTATTTCAATAAATAATTATGTATTATAGTTTACTTGAACTTTCTCTTAACACTAGCTATAATAAAGAAGACGGGGCATTTTTGTATGGAACCCGTACCCAAGCTGTAGCACATCCAGACGTATATCAAATGAAAGGGCTTGAAAAGTTGAACGTTTTGTTGTATGACGAAAAATCTCTAAACCATGGGAGAAAAAAGTTAATGAGGGTAGAAGGTAAGAAAAAATCACAAAATAATCGGCCGAGTGCGAGTCGGAATCGCGCACGAAGGGTTCCGTACCATTATAGCGCAAAATTAGGCCATAAATTGTGTTTTTTGTATGGGAGCCCCCCTTATTTTTTTATTTTATTTTAATATTATTATTAAATATTAAAGAACACATATAACTAAGGATTTTGTGAAAAATTCAAGTACCTACCTGTTGCCATTATTGATATCTAAGAGCAAAAAAGGCCAAAAAAATCACATTTGTTGTATGGGAGCCCCCCTTAAATATTCATTTTATTTTACTTTTAGTATTTGTTGTTATAGCGGCAACCATAAACCTCGTCAGTATATTATAAGTCTATGGCGGCAACAGATATACATAATCTGTGAAAATATAAAATCTCTAGCTATTACTGTTCTTGAGTTACAGCCTGGAGACAGCAAAAAAGGCTAAAAAAATCACGTTTGTTGTATGGGAGCCCCCCTTAATATTCATTTTATTTTATTGTCATATTTCATCATATTTATAACTTTTTTCTCCCATGGTTTAGAGATTTTTCGTCATACAATAAAATATTCAACTTTTCAAGCCCTTTCATTTGGTATGTCTCAAAGTGCTACATTAGTGGGTACAAAGTGCCCCTCCTTTACTTTATTAGTGGCCCGCGTGAAGTTATTTTGACATGACCATGGGCTACACAGTATAGCAATATATATCCCTACAATAGTGAAACGAATGTACTTGCGCAGAGCAACGGAGGGGTATCCGCGGGGAAGCGGGCGGCGCGGGCCCGCGCCGTCAAACTCGCGGAGTTTGTACGAATTTGCGCGCAGGTGTGACGTTGGCGCGTTGTCTACGAATTTTGTGTTGTAAAACGATAACTTATCTTATAAACAATGGGATATAATAAGTGTTCAGTGTACAGAATATGTAAATCTGATTCAAAAAACAAAAAGGATTTAAATTGTCATAAAATATAATATCGACTCACAGTTCACACTAATATTGTGTTGGCCTTGGTGGAATTTATTTGCAATTTGCATTTCTGTTTTATTGTTTACGTTGTAAGAAGTGTAACAAGGAGAGAAACAATATAGAATAAAAATAAAAAAAACTGTCAAATACCCTGTTACATACTAATTAGTACCTACCTAGCTAGGTACACAGGGCCACACATCAAGTGTAACATTATGACATTTGGACCGCCCTTACCGCGCAAGTAATAAGAGCGAGTTTTGAAGTGCTTCTGTTACACCTGACGTGTGGCCTACCGTACCTACCAATTGTTATAATATGATTAATTATTGTTGGATATTTTATATATCCGAATGCGTCTTCATTATTTTAATAAAATTTTTAAATCCATACTAATAATTAGTAATTACTAATATTATAAATGCGAAAGTGTGTCTGTCTGTCTGTCTGTCTGTTACCTCTTCACGCCCAAACCGCTGAACCGATTTTGCTGAAATTTGGCATGGAGATACTTTGAGTCCCGGGAAAGGACAAAGGATACTTTTTGTCCTGGAAAAATGTACGGTTCCCGCGCGATTAACGAGTTTTGGCACAACGGAGTTGCGCGCATCATCTAGTAAAGAACTCAAATCATCTAAAAATAAAGTTTCACGTAAATATCTGGCAGTACGACATAATATTATGTAAATATAACACGCTGATTAATTACAAGCACAATATTTTATTTTTATTTTATTTCCCGTTTCGTGGCAAGTGGCAACCCTGGCATATCTGATTGGTACTTACACCGGTGGCGGCATCGTGCGACATCAAAGGCGTTTCGTTACTGTAGGGATATTATATTGCTATACTGTGATGGGCTACCCCTATTAATTAGTAAGTAAATAACATACGTTATGCGCTCCTGGTACTTGAATACAAATATCAAATGAAAATTATTTAAAGATTGATGAAAATCATTAGAATTTTCTTGAATAATCTCGAAAGTCCTGAAATTCTATACATTGATCTAGATTCTAGAATATGTATTTGGAAATTATTAAAAAGCTCTAAAATGTAGGCATGCCCTTTATGGGCAATAGGCAACAAAGTCAGAAAATTCTGACTCAACACAAAAAACACAAAAACTTGTCGCGTAATGCGCGCTAGAGATAATGATATTACAGCAGTTGTGTATCATGTCTCTGATGCGCGCATACATATCATGGAAGAATTAGTTGGCCGCAGCGACCTGGCCGCCTAATAATGCGCGGGGCCCTAACGAATAAGGCTGGTTTTAGTGTCACGCGGGCCGTCGGTACGGATCGCTCCGTAGACCGGTTTGTATGAAGTTTTTAGGAGTTATGCGGACGGGTCCGCGTGACACTAGAACCAGCCTGAAGGCTTAAACTTTACATGCAATAACGCAGACGGCGTGTGCTTTGTGTACGCGGCGCGGGCAGCCGCAGACATAGACGGGCGTACGCGGCGAAATTGACCGCCCCGCCCCGCCCCGTCGTCTGCAAAGCGCCTTATAAAACATAGCTGTCCCGGCAAACGTTGTTTTGCCATTTAAAGTATATTTTCTACATCATCAGTTGATACATGTTTTACCCCCTCTTTTGTCCCCTAAGAGGGTGTGGGGGGGGGAAGGTCATACACCAGATGTTAAGTTGAAAAACACAGTTAATAGCTAATATGAAGTAAGTCCACTAAAGAAAAAAGTAAAAAAGTTGTATACAAAATCTGACCCCTCTTTGGTCCCCAGAGAGGGTTGAGAGGGGAGGGGGGGGAGGATTTTTATACACCAGATGTTGAGTTGGAAGAAGACAAAATATATAATATATCTGTGAAAACCGTATGCAAATCGGATCAGTAGTTTTCGTGTTAAAGAAAAAAGTTTGATACAAAATCTGACCCCCTCTTTTGTCCCCTTAGAGGGGTGGGGGAAAAAAATTTTATACACCAGATGTTAAGTTGGAAGAAGATAAATATATCTGCGAAAACCACATTCAAATCGGATCAGTATTTTTCGTGTGATACTGGAACAAACATACAGACAGACAGACAGACAGACAGACAAAAAACTAACCACATTTTTGGCTTCTATAGCGATGTAGTGACAAAGGTGTAATTTCGGGTGTCATTTCATATCTTTTATGTACAGAATTTTCATTTCTACAACAGAATATTGTCTTCCTCCCGCACACGCGCTTTGGTGACGCCCGCTATCGTAATATTTTAATTTCGCCATAATTTCAAAACCAAACGTCCAATTTTAATCATTCAAAGACCAAATATTATCTACATAAACTGTACTTAGTGATAAAATAATTTATTTTGATAAGGATTAATAGCGTGAGTAAAATATATCCGTTTAAATGTAGTCCAAAAAAAATTCAGGATTTTTAAATAAATAAATGGTTATTGTGCCTCACTCGACATAGATAGGTATAGTGTGTCGCGGACTTTTTTGTAGATATTTATAAGATCTACAATTACTTAGAACATTTTATGGTTCTATCTTTTATAGTTTAGGCAGCGTACGCAAAATAAGTAACTTTTCTAGCTGATTTTTTACACCTTGCGTCCGAAAAACTCAAATATCTTACGGAACCCTACTTTTTTCCAAAATAAAATGTAGCCTATGTTCAGCAGAAATAATGTAAGATTCCAATAGCAAAAGAATTTTTCAAATCGGTCCAGTAGTTTCGGAGCCTATTCGACTCAAACAAACAAACAAACAAAAAATCAAATCTTTCCTCTTTATAATAGTAGTGTAGACGAGAAGTAGGTAACGGAAAATGAAATTAACAAAATCGGTACAACAGTTTTGGGAATAGATGATAAAAAAAACATATTTGTACTTAACATATTTATTCATATTTCATAACATACATCACCTTGACGTATGCTCACTATTACAGTCATATAAAGCTTTGCAAATTGTCCCTATATACAAGGTAGAAATATTTTTTAATAGTTACTACCAGCCAAACAAACAGTTTGGTTAACTTTTAATCAATTTTCATTATAATATTCCTTTGATGCCATTCATAACAATTTCCAAAGCCTTTTACTATAAAAATATTAACAATACATTCTCGACACAACTTTAGGCACCATTATAGAACGTCAAACAAAAATACGACCACGTAATCGCCAAAAAGCGACTTTATAATATCTCTTACGGCTAATCGTGAAACACTGCTTAAATTAGGAGACGTAAATGTCTACGAAAAATTATGCAAGGTCCAAAAGTTCCAAGGTCCAAGGTTACCGCACCGCCAAATTCGGCGGCAAAACAATTCAAAACTAAAAAAAAAACCGGCCAAGTGCGTGTCGGGCCACGCGCAATATAGGGTTCCGTAGCACCGCAAATTTTTGAAAATTTTTGTATGGTCAATGAATGTACATTTATAACATGTTTCACACTACTAACAACATCATCTCAGATACTTTCAAAGGAATTTGAACGAAAAGTTCCTTTATACTTCGCCAGATACATTTTTTTAGTTGATCGACTATTACTCAATAACTAACGAAGTTTTCTTAGCTGTGATAGTTTTTCTTTTAAATTCAGCATATTCCTATTTTAGTTAGAACAAATAACTTACCCGTGGAAAGAAATACCTCCTTTTAACCGTTTTACTTTCGTACTTCTGTTTTTACAATTAGACACTGCACAATGAGGCATTTTTGCACAACCCCTCCAGTGTAATCAAGTCGAGACGTGCGCGCTAACTGAATAAACGTTCAACGAATTTTGCCCACTTGTGCAAGTTTGAAACACTCGTACTCCACCCGCTTAGCCGTTCTATCTTGATTTATTTCTGTGGAGCGAACACACGGCGCGGTTTTCTCCCGCACCCGCGCGCGGTCGCGGGCGCGCCGTGGGTTTTGCTTTCGTTTTTTACATACAAAACTGGATTCTACGAAGGCTGCGGACCCGCGACCGCGCGCGGGCACGGGAGAAAACCGCGCCGTGAGTTCTTAGCTAAAAAAAACTAAAGAATTCCGCCAATTAACGCGCCGCAACGCGGTTATGTGTTTCGGCCCTAACTCGAGGAATCTCGTCTTCCACTGCCAGACACTTTTGAAAGTTGCTTCTTACTGTCAGACACCCCTAAAGTCCCATGTCTGACAGTGGGAACTGGAAAGGAACTGTTTAAAATGTCCGACAGTGAAATACGAGACTCGTAGAGTTACCCCAAAGAAAATAAGAAGCGAACCCTAGTATATCCCACAACCTGAGCACTTTTGTGGTAAACTTTACGGAAAAACTATCGCGCCTATTGGCAGAGGCTACACGATCAATTTTTCATCAATCTGATCCATCAATCCGTGGGTTAGACGATCAATTTTTCGTCAATCTGGATCGGATTGATGGATCAGATTGATGAAAAATTGATCGTGTAACCTCTGCCATTGATTTGTACTTTAACATAATAAGTAATTTTTATTTATATGTAGATGTATTGGTCAGTCAAGGTTTGGTTACTATTAAAATCTGGACTGTCGATTGCTTGCAGCAAAAATGGGCATGTCACTAAAACAGCCTAGATAACCCTAATTTAAGCAGTGTTCCGACTAAAACTATCTTAAACTAAACTAATCCTATGTCTTCTTAGGCGGTGGTCTGAACACACCGACCACAACAGCGTGGTCTCTTTCATATGGCTCTAAAGTCAACTGTTCTTGGGGTTTTAGTTTGTCGGCTTGTAATTTTTTCACCTCAGCAGCAAAGACTGCCTCAGGTTGTGCAGTAGAATCTATACAGGAGGCCTGAAAGAGAATAGAGGAATTTAATAATTTTCTATATTAAGATGGTAATGTATTTTTGAAGTTGAAATCCTCAGAGAGAGAGTTCATTATCAACATGTGTGATTTAGCATTTTTTTGTCATCACGGGAATTGAATTCAACTAAAAATTAGTCTATAGGATGCGCAAAACCTTAAGATTACTTGATGAAATGAAAACGCAATAGGGAATATGCACTTTTGGTATGAATTTAATCTATGACAAATTCGTTTATGGAGAAAACATTAAGATGGAGAAACATAAAATTTGTAGGATTTTGGTCGAATTATTTACTGTATGTGCTAGTGGCGCCCTCTATTCCGACCTTTGCGTAATATAACCTATTCAATATAATTTTTCCGTCTCATATCACATTATTTTGCATTATTTAAAATTTTATTTACTACACATATTCCCTATTGTGACTAAAATTGCTCCTAAACTTATTAACAATTTTACTGAAACACCAAACTTACCTTAATAGATATAACAAAATGTCCACCATTCTTGAGGAAATGCTGTGCGTTTAAACTAACTATCCTAGCTTGATCGGGCTGCGCCACATCCGCGAATATTGTATCTACCATACCGATGAGCATTCTGAAAAAAAAAACATCACTTTTAGTACAGCAAAAAAAAATATAGAAAAAAATATTCGTAAAGTTAGATCAGAGAGAGAGTTCAAGTTATCAACATGAAAGATTTAGTTTTGTGATTATCATCATTTTAAATAGAGCTGGAATATAAAATTATGGTTATAAGTTATAACTTATAAGTAACTAGCTGTTGCCCGCGACTTCGTCCGCGTTAGTATAGTAGATCACGTCCCAAGTATTATTTTTCAAAAATATTCAATGTACAGAATTGACTTTCCTACGATTTTATTATATGTATAGATGTAAGGTTAGTTGGGGTAAGGGGGCCGAAGGGGAAAGGGAAACAGTAGTTTGTAAATCAAAAACTATAGACCGTAGCCCTATTATTTCTTGGTCGATAAAGCAGTAATTTTGTTTTAGTTTCAAAGCAAAAACATATATGGCGCTATGTCGACTTAGTACGAAAGAGTGACAGAAACAAAAAAATCAGTTGACCACTACAATATCACGAGCTCGCCGCGAATTTTTTGGGTGCTGGTTTATTGTGTTAAAAGTGCTGCAACAAGGCTGTCATTTTCAGTGAGTATTGTTAAATACCCTTAATTTGATTATTTACATACAAATGTCTATAAACTATGCTATAAATATCAAAATTTAGTACGATTAGAAACACAACCTACAAATTCAAATTCGGGAAAGGGGAACTACCATGGCCAGGGAAAGGGGAACATATGTTTCCCTTTCCCGATGTCAGAGGTCTTGAACATTTTAATAGTTGCTAATTTTAAGAATACGCCCTAGAATTCAGGGTGCCTGTACAAGTGGCGATCACATTTACACCCGGTTTCTGAAAAGCTGATCAACGCTAAAATTAACTAATCGCCTGTTAAATCTCTTGTCAAGTACCAATTGGGCTGCTTGAAGCATGGTTAGTTAGTTTAATTTGATCAGCGTGTCAGTTGACACAGCTGTTTTTAACTCGAGAATGATATTATATCAAAAATGTTTTAATTAGTAACTTGTAATGCCAAAGTAAAGTTCCTAGTAGATAGTACTAGTAGATATAGAGATACTAGTAGATAGATTTCAAGTGATTTTACTTTAAGCAGGTAATTTAAATAACACGTTTTTTAATATAACGGAATCTTACTGCAACAAAAATTACTATTGAGACTGATTCATATGAGCTGTATGTTTACGAGGGCTGCTATTTATGTATCCGGAATTAAAAAAAGAAACAAACATATATCATTTAATATGGTTTTATTGCTTTTCAAAATATTCGCCGCGATGATCGACACACTTTTGCATACGCTGGAACCAATTTTCATAGCACTTTTTCCATTCTGATTGAGGTATCTCCAAAACGTGCATTTTGAACGCATCAACAGCCTCTTCGCGGCTCGAAAAACGTTGACCACGTAATTTGTTCTTCGCGTATGGAAATAAAAAGAAATCGTTAGGTGCCAAATCAGGGCTGTACGGCGGATGACCAGTCAATTCGATCTTTTGACCCTCCAAAAACTGAGTTGTTTCAGCTGAGGTGTGACAGCTAGCATTGTCGTGATGTAATATGATTCTGCGTTGTCGGTTGTTCTTTCTTATTTCTTCAAAGACTTCTGGTAAACAAATGGTCGTATACCATTCAGAATTAACCGTTTTACGATTTTCTAATGGCACTGTAGCCACATGTCCATTAATTCCAAAAAAACAGGCGACCATTTGCTTCAAAGTACTTTTTGCACGAGTAACTTTTGTTGGTTTCGGCTCATCTTGGAACACCCACACCGTTGACTGTTGTTTAGTTTCGGGGTCATATGCATAGATCCAAGATTCATCACCTGTGTAGATATTATAAACGGCTTTTGACGTACCACGGTTGTATTTTTTTATCATTTTTTTGCACCAATCGACACGAGCCCGTTTTTGATCGATTGTCAAGTTGTGCGGAATCCAACGCGAACATATTTTTTTACAGCCAAATGTTCGTGTAATATCTTATGTATGCTCGTCATACTTATGCCTAAGGACGCCTCTATCTCGCGATATGTAACATGACGATCACGCATTATTAGTTCCCGCACAGCATCTATATTTTGTGGGACAACAGCTGTTTTTGGGCGACCTTCTTTATTTTCATCCGTGAGCATAGACCGCCCACGATTAAACTCACTGTACCAGTGATAAACAGTGGTTTTTGATGGTGCTTCATCTCCAAAAGTTGCGGTGAGTTGAATAAAGCACTGTTGTTGATTTAGCCCACGCCGAAAATCGTAGTAAATCATTGCACGAAAATGTTCACGCGTTAAATCCATGGCAAATGAAGACACGCAATTTTCAAAATGACGCCACAATGGAAAAATAATTGACAGTCACATGAAACAAAATGTATTCTTCAACCAAAGAGTTATATTTTCAAATGTTGTAATTACTTTTTAAATATTGTTCTTGTAAGTGGCCAGTTCCGGATACATAAATAGCAGCCTATGTAGTATGAATAAATATTTAAAAATTTGCATTTCGTTTTTAGTTGACTACCCCTGTTTCGACTCGTATGTTTCCCTTACCCCGAATTGCGATTTTAATCAAAATTTCCTATTTTAGTTCGTATTTCAATAAGTATTGAGTTCAAATTTGATAAACGAAATATTAAAAAATGATATCGTGTAGGTGTATAATCTATACTACTATTTATACATAAGATATTCAGACTGTTCCCCTTACCCCAAAAACAGGGAAAGGGGAACAAAAAAAGTAGCCTAACGATTTAGCATTTTCTGGTTAAAAGCATTATAACTAGCTTAAAAAGTCGTTCAATCATGGAAAGCTGACATACATAGGTATGTTTTGCGTTAATCAAAATTATTAAAAGACATACGTATTAGTAGCTAGAACTCAAAATAACATTTGAAAAATAAAGTATGTTTCCCTTACCCCAACTAACCTTATAGATATGTATGGATGACTTAGTTTGTTCCTACAAAGGATAATTAAGACGCAATACAAACTCCACGATACCTTTTAATTATGAACAAAAGTTTCATGAGGAATAAGGGGGGGGGGGGGTTGGGGGGGCGCAGCCCCCCCAAAACAAACGACACTGGAAAACCGTATGTGTAGTTTAGTTTTTAACTTTGTTCTTAAAAAAGATGTATAACGCCGCAACACCGCTTTGTTTGAAGCAAAATTTGGGGAGGTGGGGGGGGGGGGGGTTTGGGGGGGGGGCGAAGCCCCCCCCCCCCCAAGAAAAGACCGATGCCAAAGCTCCCAGCATGTTAATCAAACGACACTCGAAATTTGTATAGAAAAGATAGACAAAAGCTCATAGCATGGCAAGGAGTGAAGATAGATACAAAGTGTGAAGGAGAAATTTGTAGGAAATTTTCTGGGCTTTCGTTACGTACCGGACATTTTTTCTCTACAACGCACCGTTTTAGCGATATGAGCAAAAAACTAAAAATATTGAAACTTGAGCCCCTCCCCCCGCCCTAGGTGATATCGTCATAATATAATTATAGCCTATGTGTTGACCCGACCTCTATATAATATTCGTGCAAAATTTGAAGTAAATCCATTCAGTACTTTCTGAGTTTATCCCGGACATACATACAGACAAACAGACAATCAGACAAACAGACAAACAGACAAAAATTCTAAAAACTATATTTTTGGCTTCCATATCGATTGTAGATCACGTCCCAAGTATTATTTTTCAAAAATATTCAATGTACAGAATTGACTTTCCTACGATTTTATTATATGTATAGATAACTAAAAAATGCAAGGTTTAAAACCTAGTTAGGTCGATTTTTCTTCTTCAAAACCCAACATCAACACATACATACATACACAATTTCGCTATTAGAGCAGACTTTTATTTTTAACCGACTTCAAAAAAAAAGGAGGTAATCAATTCGACGCGTACCGTGTGTAATATTTCCAGAACTGCCCAGTTTTGTGTTGCCCATATGTTAATGATTAATCTATATCCGCTTCTGATTTCTGAACAAATGTGCCAAATTTCAAAAGTGTATGTATGTTTTTATGTTTGTGCACGCATATCTCCGGAACTACAGGTTCGATTTAAGTAATTCTTTTTTAGGGTTCCGTACCCAAAAGGGTAAAAACGGGACCCTATTACTTAGACTTCGATGTCTGTCCGCCTGTCTGTCTGTCTGTATGTCTTGAGGCTGTAACTCAACAACCGCTATAGCTAGACTTTTGAAATTTTCACAGATTGTGTATATCTGTTGCCGCTATAACAACAAATACTAAAAACAAAATAAATTAATATTTAAGGGGGGCTCCCATACAACAGACTTGATTTTTTTGCTATTTTTTTCTCGATATCAATAACGGCAAACAATGGGCACGTAAAATATTCATGAAATACTCAATATTATTAGCACTTTAATAATTTATAATAAAATTTAAATAAATAAAATAATTAAGGGGGGCTCCCATACAAAAAACACAATTTTCAGTCTATTTTGCTCTATTGTGGTACGGAACCCTTTGTGCGCGAGTCCGACTCGCACTTGGCCGATTTTTTTTATTGTTACACCAGGTATTGTTAAACTTAGGGAATAGTGCAAGTTTCATCAAAATCGGTTCAGTACTTTTGGAGATAGGGAGTTTTGATTTTCAATTGCGTACAATTTTGAAGTCGGTTTTATCTTTTAATAATACAGTTATTCTACAGTAATAATACAGTTCAAGAAATCAGACACATTTTACATTTACAATCCAATTACTAAGATAATATAAAGATATTATGCTGTATGCAAGACTGACTCATTTAAAATACAAGAGATTTCAACTTATAATATTTACCTGTATTTCAATGGATGTCTGGCATCTTCTATAATAGGAATGATGTTTGTTCTTTTCGTGGCAACATTTATAAGATCTCTTCCAGATCTGTGTGAGAACTCAACAGCGTAGACAAGACCCTCCTAAAAGGGGGGAAAAAAAGTTAGAAGCATGTATGTACAAAAGTGGTAAATATAGGATTTTTTCTTTCTTTTTCTCAGTATAGTGGGTAGTGATAATTATAGTCTTCACGGATAGGTCTGTGCATGGTATTCATCATTAAAAAAAAGAAGAAAATTATTTTTCAACCAACTTTTACATTAAATAATTAATAAAATATAGTAACTCTGTCTACCAGAATCTGATGGCAAAAAGTGCGAAAGTAAATTGACTCTAGCAATACCGGGAATAATTGGAATAAAACATTTTCATCGTTTTCATCCTTTAGCGGCTGATTCTGTGTGTTAAACATGCAAATAATATATAAGTTTATCCAATGATCGAGGATATTTTTTTTTAAATCTGCTGTCAAAATTTGCCATCAGATTCTGGTAGACCTAATAATACTCTATAGCAAATATTATGCAAACAAAAGAATTTTTTACATTTCTTTATCCTGACGAAATATAAAATGCTAAAAGCAATGATTTAAAACTCTGTTACTACCAAAAATAGTATCTTGTCCTTATCTATCACTAGTTCTAGTCTATTACCAACATAATAGACTTACCCCCTTACTAATAAACGTTGTATAAGCTTTGAATAGTTATACAGTGTTTTGTTCCTATCACACAAGTGACATTTGTAATTGGATTGAAGAAGACAAAACACTGAATAACTATTCAAAGCTTATACAGCGTTTATTAGTAAGGGGTTAGTGACTACACACTGTATAACTACAATGTCTATGCACTGTGGATCTTTTTATTAGTAGGGGGTAACTGCCGCTGCAGTCAGAGAGGAATATTATTAAATGAAGATTTTGACATTTAAGCCCTATACCAGTCATGTCAAAGTTACGGCCCGCGGGCCGCATCCGGCCCTCGAGCCATATCAATACGGCCCGCGATCACAATATATCACAGAAAGAAGAATCTTGTTTTTAGTGATTTTAGACTACCCTCGATGCCTCTACGGAAGTTAAAAAATGCGCGCGCTTTATTTAGGTATAAGCCATTAAGAGTAGCGCGCAGGGCTCGAAAAACGTTATATTTTTCGAAACGTTATCGCCTTAAATACCTAAAGAACATTATATTGCGGTTTCGTTCGGAACGGAACGCTATTCGGAACACTATTTGAGAACATTATGATTTTTTCGTTTTTGATCCTTAAAACGGTTTTAACCGGTTTTTGCCATTTCCTCGATCGATATAACAAAAACTATTATTTTTCGGTCATTCATTCGCGGGATCGCGGCCATAGTGTAAGAAGTGAGAACTGAGAGTAGAAAAAAAGATCCCACAAAAAACATTTTCATGTAAAAATGTTGCCAAGATGAGAACATAATATTATTATAGTTCGTGGTGTCAAAAAGTAGTGAAATCTCATGTAGAGCCAAGTTTCTAACCTTACATACTTAGCCCTAAATCTAAAAACCTTAATTTTACACCAAAGCGCGGCAAAATATTTGATAATAATATAATGTGTCAGCCGAACGAGAAGAATCTAAAAACTCTACACATTAGTCAAAATCGATAGCCTGGCCATTTTTCTTTAGTTAGGGTATATTAAGTTCAAAGCCCTGCCGAATAACAAAATGGCCAAGCCACGAAAGGAATTGTTTTTTTTTTTTTCTACACAGCACTTCACAGCAGCCTAATGATTGTTATTTCATTCTTTTTTTAAATATTTTTAATTACTCTATGGTAATGCATAAAATATTGTTTACATTATAATTTGCATGACACTGACAGTTGACACATGACTGATGGTGACAATGTGGTGACATTATTATTATCTTTTTTTTTTTATAATCTCCACATTTGACTTAGTGTTTGTTTATTTTCGTGTAATGCCTATGACTTTTATATTATAATAATTTAATGGATAATAATTAATGTTATGTAAATGTAATGAGATTATTAAATTTTAGTACTTTTTTTTTTTATAAAAATTATGTTAATGCCATACAATTTAAAATTATTTTGCACGCCACTTATTAGGCAGAATGTTGGATTCATTTATGTATTAGTAATATTGTAAGACCTTTTTGTACCACATTTATGCAATAAATCATTCATTCATTCATTCATTCATCGCATAATACTTGTAAATGTACTCTAGTCAATAAGAGATTTCACTGTTAGGTATCTACATCGCACTATTGTTTGACGTGATTATGTTTTAGCCGTTTAACTTTTAGGCACAGGTTTTTTCTTTGAACTAACCGATGTTGTTTACATCCTACAATTAAATATTTGCAAAGAAATGCTGAGACTACGACTATACTTTGAACTTACATATTTTTAAAATGATTTAAGGTCTAGAGTCTGCAAAGTAAAGTTATTAATAATATACTTATGGAACATACAATTATAATATATACAAGCTGTTGCCCGCGAGCCCGCGACTCCGTCTGCGTGGACTTCAGCTTTAAATAGCGCGCGGTAGTACCCGTCATAAAGCAACTTCTATTATAATATAATAATATTATATGATAAGTAGTTCTCGTTGCTACATTACTGCAAATTGCATTTGCACGACAGACATACGACAGACTACAGGTGCTTTCGGGGGACGCTTACTTCAAACTTCAATGTTTACAGACAGACAGAAAACATTTCTTACATATTTCAAACTAGCTGTCCCGGCAAACGTTGTTTTCCCATTTAAAGTATTTCTACTTCATCAGTTGATATAAAATATTACCCCCTCTTTTGTCCCCTAAGAGGTGTGGGGGAAATTTTTTATCAACAGATGTTAAGTTAGAAAACACAGTTAATAATATTATGAAGTAAGTCCAAGAAAAAAGTTTGATACAAAATCTGACCCCCTCTTTGGTCCCCTTAGAAGGGTGGGAGGGTGGGATTATTATACACCAGATGTTGAGTTGGAAGAAGACAAATATATCTGCGAAAACTGTATGCAAATCGGATCAGTAGTTTTCGTGTTAAAGAAAAAAGTTTGATACAAAATCTGACTCCCTTTTTCGTCCCCTTTGAGGGGTGGGGAGAATTTTTTTATCACCAGATGTTAAGTTGGAAGAAGACAAATACATCTGTGAAAACCGCATTCAAATCGGATCAGTAGTTTTCGTGTGATAGTGGAACAAACATACAGACAGACAGACAGACAAAAAAACTAACCACATTTTTGGCTTCTATAGCGATATTGTAGTGACACCCCCCGCTTATTATTTTTTTAATATTATCTTTATTGTACAGAATTTTCATTACTACAGTTTTATTATATGTATAGAAGATTTTTGCATAGGGGGTTATTAACAGCTGGGGAGTGGGGTCGAAGTCGAACATCAACTCTTCTTAATACAAAATCGGTGGCTTGGCCATTTTGTTATTCGGCAGGGCTTTGAACTTAATATACCGTAACTAAAGAAAAATGGCCAGGCTATCGATTTTGACTAATGTGTAGAGTTTTTAGATTCTTCTCGTTCGGCTGACACATTATATTATTATCAAATATTTTGCCGCGCTTTGGTGTAAAATTAAGGTTTTTAGATTTAGGGCTGAGTATGTAAGGTTAGAAACTTGGCTCTACATGAGATTTCACTACTTTTTGACACCACGAACTATAATAATATTATGTTCTCATCTTGGCAACATTTTTACATGAAAATGTTTTTTGTGGGATTTTATATTCTGATTTATGACTTATGAGACACTAAGTTACAAAAAATATTTATGAAATAAATAACTAGTACATATAATCAAAGTTTATATTTTATAACACGTCGCATTGAAAATTCGAGCGCGAATGACATAGGTGCACAATAATTAGCAGGCGGCGCGGCATGGCAGTCGGCACTGCGCTTTGACAAAAACAAGTTTATTCATGTCGACCCGTGGTCAGCACTCAGTGGTCCCGCTGTGTGGATTTAAGATGAAGTGGTAGGGTGCGCATCGCGTTTCTGAGGGGGTGAGGTATGAATGGAGCATGCGCGGGGCAACCATCTTCCGCCCCGCGCACGCCTGGTAGTAGGTGCGTAGCGTAGAGGCAGCGGCGACCGGGCATGCGAGTTCAATATTTTACCCTCTTATTATCTTCTTTTAGATAA
Source organism: Plebejus argus (assembly GCA_905404155.3). Taxonomy (NCBI): domain Eukaryota; kingdom Metazoa; phylum Arthropoda; class Insecta; order Lepidoptera; family Lycaenidae; genus Plebejus; species Plebejus argus. Next base: position 6,514,048 of record FR989948.1, on the reverse strand, counting down.
TTTTTTTCCTTAGTAGGCATAAATGAGAATAAAGGTCGCCGCACACTTGACCGGGTATAGTTATAATTGGTATTATATTGTTTTTGAAAAATTTTTTTCTTAGTTGGTATTGTATGAATAGAAATAAGGGTCACCATACACTTGACCGGGTATCGGTATCGGTATTATCTTGTTTGAAACACTTTTTAACCTCAGTAGGTATGAATGAGTAAAAATGAGAATAAGGTTTACCGTACACTTGATGTACACGCTTATCGGTTGATTGTACAAGAGAATACCGATACTTACCTCATTAGTTACCGATTCCAAATTGTCTCGAATATATGAATGAATGATATTCAAAGTACAAGCCTACTTGACATACGTTATGAGATAATATGTCATATTTATTAGGTTATTATGTCAGAGTATACAATAGTCAATTTATTTATAAAAATATATTTATTAATTTTTAGGGTTCCGTAGCCAAAATGGCAAAAAGGAACCCTTATAGATTCGTCATGTCTGTCTGTCTGTCTGTCCGTCCGTCCGTATGTCACAGCCACTTTTCTCCAAAACTATTAGAGCTATACTATTGAAACTTGGTAAGTAGATGTAGTCTGTGAACCGCATTAAGATTTTGATGCAAAAATGGAAAAAATATTAAAAATTTTAGGGGTCCCCATAGGTACAACTGAAAATTTAAAGCACTAGATTTGGATTTAAATTTCTCCAAATGTGAACTTTTTTTTAACGGCCCAATCGCACAGCCGCATGACGTAATAATGTCTAAATTTAACAATTTGGCCCCTAGTATCAAAATTCTCAGTAAAGAATCCCTCCGCCTTCTAGGTGCCCCTATATTCAACGACGGTTTTGAGCCTTACGTTTCGGAACAAAAACAAAAATTCGTAGTATCTTCTGGCAAACTCGTCGCAATAAAATCCCATATGGCTTACCAAATAATTCGTTTTTGTTTGTTTGTGCCCCAATTCACATATGTCCTGAGGTGCTGCCCTCTATGGGAGTACCCCAACCTTCTTTCCCATTTAGACACTATTTTAAAAGACACAATAATGAATATTTTCAACTGCCAAATCTCTGACACCTCTTGGGCCCAAGCTACTCTCCCCATTCGTTTCGGTGGCTTGGGTCTTAGAAGCGTGTCCAGTGTGTCCCTTCCTGCCTTCCTTTCTTCAGCTCACAGCATTCATCCTCTTTTCATCAAAATCATCACCAATTCTTCTGGAAACGTAGGCATTGAGTCACTAGCTGAGGCGATCAACGCTTGGAAACGTGTTTGTCCTAGTGACGTTTCAGTTAACCCCAATATCCAAAAGAATTGGGATGAACCACTAATCAATTTGGCACAATCAGAAATTCTGAATTCCTCGTCCACCACAGATCGGGCGCGTCTTCTAGCATCCGCCGAGCCGGAATCAGGCTACTGGCTCCAGGCTAACCCATCATCCAATACCGGAACACTTTTAGATAACCACACATTCAATCTTTCACTCAGTTTGCGACTAGGAGCCAATATCACCGAACCCCACTGCTGCCCCTGCGGCGCCGCAGTAGACCGCCAGGGTCACCACGGTCTATCTTGTCGACGCAGCGCCGGCCGCCAGTCCCGCCATGCCTCCTTGAACGACGTTATCCGCAGGGCCCTTGTCTCCGTCAACGTGCCGGCTACTCTAGAGCCGAACGGTATCGCACGTGACGACGGCAAAAGGCCCGACGGAATGAAGCTCGTTCCGTGGAGCCGCGGGAGGCCTCTTGTCTGGGACGCCACCTGCGTGGATACGCTAGCGGCGTCGCACGTGACGGCCACAACGAGAGAGACGGGAGCTGCGGCGGCACAAGCAGAGACAAACAAGAAATATGAGGCACTGGGGAACGACTACTTTTTTTTACCCTTCGGTGTCGAAACCCTGGGTCCGTGGGGCCCTGGTGCCAAGCTACTTTTCAGAAAATTGTCCCAAAGACTGGTTCAGAAAACTAACGATCCCAGAGCTGGCGCTTACCTCGGCCAACGTATCAGCCTTGCGATACAGCGAGGTAATGCTGCCAGCCTCTTGGGTACTTTGCCCGCAGCCTCCGACTTAGATTTAGTTTTTTATATACAGTGTTTCTTTATTATTATTATTATTATTATTATTATTATTATTATCCCCTTTGTTTTATATGTAACTAATTAGCTGCAATTGTATTCTATTTGTAATAAAAAAAAATATTATTATTATTTATTTATACACTATTTTTATTTGAATACTACGAATATTTATTCGCCATCGACACCTATATTAATGCATAATAAATTATGTGTAAGTCTCACCCTTCTAAAACTTGAACAGAATTATCTGAACATTTTTTTTTTATATTTGGTTGCACAAGATTTATATCTGTAAGAAACATAATAACATTCAACAAGGTTTATATCTGTAAGAAACATAATAACATTCTTCTTCATTCTATCTCTTCGGTCTTCAAAAGCAAAAGACAAATCAAAATACACATTACCATCCTATTTGTTAGGAGTCCCTAAATGTGTTGTTCTAGTAACTGTTCAATATTGTTATTGATACTGGACAATACTCTTCTCATTTCTACTCATTCATACCTACTAAGGAAACAATTGTGTCAAAAAAATATTATAAGTATCGATACCCAGTCACGTGTACGGTGACCCTTATTTCTACTCATTCATACCTACTGAGGAAAAAAAAATTAAAACAAGATAATACCGATACCGATACCAGATCAAGTGTGCGGTGACGCTTATTCTTATTTCTACTAATTCATGCCTACAGAGGAAAAGAATAGTCAAAACAAGATACCCAATACCCATATCGGTACCCGGTCAAATATGCGGTGACCCTTATTCTAATGCCTACTGAGGAAAAAAATAACGTCAAAAAAAAGATAATACCGATACTCGGTCAAGTGTACGGTGACCCTTATTTCTTTTTTTCCCTTAACTCTTTTTTTTTTTGAATTATTCTTCTTTTCCGCAAAAGGGATATTTTTTTTCCTCTGCAGTTTTTATTTCCCATTTTCACATCAAATTCTCGTAAAGAGCGGGCCGACGAGTAGTACGTGTCTGCTTGCGACGAGGCTCCGCGGCCGACTGAATCGCCACCCCGCATCCCCGCCGCCCTCATACAGTGCGAGCGTTATAGGTTATTATTTTATTTTGAATGACTAACTATCATTTTAGTGAAAACCATAAATACTACCTTATGGGATTTGATGAAAGGTTTATGAAAACATAAATTTTTTACTAGAATTGTATCTAAATTCGCCGTAAAATCGAAAAATTGCAATAAAATGGCAATTTATGATGATTTTCACGATTTTTTTCTATCGAGGCAAATTACTATAATCGTGTTTCGAAGAATATAACGTTATTAGGCATATCTTCACCCTTACGCCGGTATGAATAACATTGTATGAATTTTAGCGGTTGATATCTAAAAACAGGTTCAAAGATACCCTAGATCGCGATATTATACGCTTCTGGCCCTACCACTTCATCTTAACCGTTTTATTTCGGTTTTCAAAACGTTCTCATTTTGTTTTCGTTCCCAAAAACGTTATTGCAAAGACCTGTTCCGAACGATTTGAAACCGTTAATTAAATAGCGTTCTCATTTCGTTTTCGTTCCTAAAAAACGTTATTGCAAAGAACTGTTCCGAACGATTTGAAACCGTTATTTAAAATAACGTTTTCGAGCCCTGGGGCCCTAGACAAAAACCATTTTCTGTAAGCGTTAACGCCTATGGAAAAATCTAATTGTATGGAGTTGACATTTGCTAACCAGATGTCACGTGATTGCTGCTTAAATTGTAGACAAAGTCATTATTCCTCTTGCGGAAAGGAACGTCGAAGTGAGCGTGACACGCAAACGACAAAAAATTTCATCAAAATGGTAGACATGTGCCACTTTTGACAAACGCCAATGATATTTTGACGTTTCCGCAACACGATAAATTAGCGGGAGATCGGACCCAGACGCTAACGCCAGAAACGAGTAAACAGTGATATTTTTGTGTGTTTTTAATTCAAATTAACTAGTGAAAATGCATAGTTTAAGATTATTATGGGCTGCTCATACTGAAACAACATTGCAAAGACGTCAAACAAGAATAAATCGACGTAAAATGGTGCAAATTATGGAGATGGAGGACTTGGAATTTATTCATCGTTTTAGGTTAGATAAACAAAGTTTTTGGCGTCTTTGTGAAGATCTTCGGCGTTTAACCTCATTGAAAGGTACACGGGAAATTAGTTTAGAAATCAAGGTAAGTTTTGTACCTACTTCTAACCTTTAAAGTTACTTAGTGTAATTTCTCAATGAAATCATGTTTCAGGTTTTGTGTACTCTTAGTTTTTTGGCTACGGGTTCATATCAACGCATCGTTGGACTAACGCAGCATTTGATACAAAGAACAACTAGTAGGTGTATACGTCAAGTTGTTGAAGCATTGAGCTGTCCAGCCATTATAAATAAATGGATTCTGTTTCCGAGGTCGCAACAACAACGAGCCCAAATAAGACTTGAGTAAGTTATATGATAGGATGAAAGTATTTAAGTTTAAAGATATACTAGAATACCTTTAATTAGTAGCATATTCCTGATGTACTTTAGTCTTTACACTAAACAATATACTTTCTTTAAGGCTAATTAATAGGTACACTTAGAAAATGCCTTAATATGTAGCCTCGTATGCACAATTGCACATTAGGTTCGAAATATTAGTAAAAAAATCTGTCCTCTTATAAACTAAAATATTAAGTATTATATTTTTCAAAACTACAGGTTTCAGAGGCGGTTTAGACTCCCGGGTATAGTTGGATGCATAGACTGTACCCATGTGGCAATAGTCAAGCCATCAGATGATGAACACCTATTTTTTAATCGGAAAGGGTATCATTCGTTGAATGTACAAATGGTAAGTTTACATTTGTCTGTGACTCAACTATGTAAATAGCTTTAAATAGTTTTACAGAAACATTAATAAGATTATTACATACATCACACAGCGTGCACTTTAAATTCTAGTTTTTTTTAAGATAAGTACTTTAATTTTTACTTTTAATAATTTTAATTTTTGTTAATCCTTCATTTCAAGAAACTGCTCTTTTGTCAAGTAGGTATATTATCATTTTATGTTAAAATTTGAGTGACCTGCAGGACAGGCTCAGCCTCGTGCAGGCGCCAATGTAACACAATACCTGGAAAATCTGTTACTTATATGAGAATCCACACAATTTGTACTGTACTTGTCGTATTTTGTAACAGCTGATGTAAAGTTGCTAATAAACTACTTCTATTATTACATTTATATATATATATATATATATATATATATATATATATATATATATATATATATATATATATATATATATATATATATATATATATATATATATATATATATATATATATATATATATATAATTGTTAAATAATATTTTTTCTGTCAACAGGTATGTGACAGTAATTTAAAAATTACTAATGTTAATCCAAAGTTTGGCGGAGCTACCCATGACTCTTTCATATGGGCATCTAGCAGAATGGAAACATTTATGAGAGAATTGCACCAAAATGGAGAACAAGTGTGGTTATTAGGTAGGTTAATAAATAATATTATCAAGGTATATTTTTAGATAACACTTGTTGAAAACATTTTATTCGCAAATAATCATTATAATAGTACAAATATTTATTTATGTATTTTTAGGTGATTCTGGATATCCTCAGCGGCCATGGCTGATGACTCCTATATTAAATGCAATTCCTGGCTCTGTTGAAGATACATATACTCAGCGACATGTACAAGCAAGGAACTGTATAGAGCGCTGTTTTGGATTGCTCAAGTCACGTTGGAGGTGTTTATTAAGACACAGGACCTTGCATTATCATCCTGTGGTTGCTGGGAAAATTGTACTTGCCTGTTGTGTGTTACACAATATGGCTGTAGAGGCCAATTTACCTCCTCCATCTATTATGGAAGTAGAAGAAGATGATGCTCAACCTGAGAATGCATCTGATAGTGTTGGTGCTGCGAGTAGTCAAAGTGAGCTACTCCAAGGCAGGGCAGTACTGAATAATCTTTTATCCAGACTTTAATTCATGAGTATAATTTTTAGTAGTTGAAATAGTTAAAGTATTACTTAGTTGTTAGTGTGTAATGGTCTAGGTGTAACTGATTTGTGAAAGTAATAATATAACAAAACCTCATTTCCAAGTTGAAGGTATAACAAGGTTCTTATTTTCTGTCAAATATGTTTCATTAATATTAATATACACTATGCAAATTTTATTGTTCAATTAATTTTATGTTAGTAAGTAGTAGTTATGATTTTGTTTATCTAATTTTAATCTTATTCTTATGTAATATCTTTTATACATGAAGGAATGCAACAAGTGAATATGAATAAATACAATATTTAATTACATTAGGCATAGAATACATAGTATAAGGGCTGATTTTTCAATAGCCAGATATCTATACAAAAGCTGTCAAACCGCAATATTTATTCCCCAGATAAAAATTATCTGACCATTGAGAATGAAGGGTAGAATACATAATTGTTACTTAAATTCTAATTTGGTGTAGTACTTGTACTAGTTAAAGTATTTCTTACTTGTGTATTACTATATTTTATTATTATTATTAGTGTATAACATGTTCATATTGTGTTAGTAATTTGTGAAAGCATTGTAAAAATTTCATTTCCATTGAAGATAAAAATTAAAAAGATTCTTATTTCCTTTAAAATAATATGTTTTATTAATAGTACACTATGCACTTATAAAATTAATATAGTATAAAAGAAGTCTAAATTAAAAAATAATAAGTAACAAAATATAATTACATAGCTTAAAATACTTAAAAAATTAATACAAAATGTCCTAAATTAAAATTAGATAGATAGATATTAGAATTAGAGTAGAATTAAAATAAATTAATGTGGTCTCAAATCACGAGTTTCTAGAAGTGATATCAATTGTGATAATCTTAAATTCAATTGTTGCGTGGAGTCACGTAGGTCTGCCTCTACGCGGGTGCGAATTTCTTCGACCCGAACGCGCTCTGCTTCAATTTGCACTCGCTCTCTATCGAGCTGGACTCGTTGAGATTCTATTTTGAGCCGTTCAGTTTCCAGCTCATATAGACGCGCATCTCTATCCCTTTCGAAACGCAATCGGTTCTCCTCTATTGCCACAAACTCACTGGTGGCTCGGTCAAAAGGTGTTTGGCGTCTTCGCTGTCTGAGATTGCGACGACGAGGTGTAGAAGGGCCGGCAGATACCGGCGATCTTTCTGTGAACACAGATAAAAGCTATATTACTCTGTATTGTGTAGTTTATTATTATTGGATAAATAATAAAAAAATCTAACATGGAGAGAAAACGAACAAAATATGGTGGCAGTGAATTTATTTAATAATGTTATTATATTTTAAAGTTCAATTCAATAACTCAATTAGGTGTGTATTTTTTTTTTTTTTTTTTTTTTATTTTTTTTTTTTATTTATTCAATAATTTAGTAGTAGGTATCCTAATACCACTTTGATGCATTAACCACCAATAGGCTATTTGACAGCATCAATAAATTGTAAATCTAATTAGTTTGTTAGTTAGTTTTGAAAATTATTGGATTTTTTTCTTTTGTTAAATCAATGATAGGATGAACAATGAATTTATAAAAAATTATAAAACAAAATTTTTTCTGTCAAATTACCTATTACAATACTAATTTTATAATAATTACCTCCTTGTATAGTTCTACTATTGGAAGGGCCTGGCACAGGACTGACTGGATGTGCTGGTGGAGCTGATGTTACATCTGCTGGTACAGTAATTATGGGTGTATCTGGAGGTAATGCCTCCATAGTCAGCTCAATTTCTTCTGGTGGTATCTGGATCCTTTCTTCTGGTTCACCTGTATTCACTTGAGGACCTTGAGGTTGAGATGGTTCCTAAGTACAAAAATATAATTGTTAACCACAAATATGCAAGTTTTTATGGAATTATCAAAACAAGATATAACATTAATATAATAATATGAAGGTTCACTCACTTGGAAACCTGCTTCTTCTATGGATTGTGTTCCAGTAATTGCGGTGATCCCAATTACTCTCAACACCCTCTCCTCAAGTCTACTCAATGGTTTTCCACTACCAGGCCCACCACCAGTGCCACGAATATCCCTATTTATAAGGGAGGCTTTCTTTTTTGTTTTCGTTTTCCAGTCAGACCATACCTGTAGCACGAAATATAAAATATTAACATTAAAATAAATGGTCTTCAGAGGTAGTGGCGGCGCAAGACCTAACTTTTATGTGGGCAAAATATATTATGCGAGGCCCCCTAAGGGATGATGCAAAGACGGATTTATGCTAAAAAAACGCGCTGTCCAAGGGGCGCGAGGCCCTTTAGGACCGCGAGGCCGTGGGCGGTCGCCCACACCAGCAACGCCTTGCACCGCCTCTGTTCAGAGGTACCTAAGCAACAGCAGTAGTACATACTTTGCTTAGTAATTAATTATCTTATTACCCTTTTCCATTTGTCAGGAGTTTTGTTAACACCATTTCCACCCACCGAGTTTAACATATCGGCTAATTCTTGCCACAGGCGTTCAGCCCTTACCCTTCCTTGAAGTCCAACTTGTGGCCTTGAAAGATCACCATGGCTAAAAATAATATTCATAAGATTAGTGTACAGTGAGAATATGTGCCAAAAGTTTGCTACCAACATTCTAATACCCTGTTTATTAAACAAGTATTAAGGTTTAAAATCGAGTTTCTCTTCATAAGAATAACAAAATGTAAGAACCACAATCATATAAGTGCACCATTGTGAGGTTGTTTACATTATGCATTCCATATTCTCAAGTAGGTCTATTAATAGTTTAAAATGCGAATAAAAATTAAAATAAATGACAGATTTCGGAAAAAACCTACCTTTCCATAAATTCTATTAGCAGACTAAATTGTTCGGGACTCGCACGAAGTCTAGATTCCATAGTACAGTCCTTAACTAACTTTTTTGTGATAAAACACTTCAACACAACACTTCTGAATTTTGAATCTGATTTCTAAGCGCGCGTTTGCGTTTGACAGTGACAGATACTGACTCTTTGACAATTGACAGTTGACACTTGCTACACACTATTCCATAGACTAATTATAGAGTGTTTCGGGTAACGCTACGGAATGAGCGTTCAGCGTTCCATGTGTAACATGTCTACCAAATTCAACACGCTAATGTCAAGTCCTTAGCGTGAGCGGAAAACGCTTGCACTGAAAACGCTTGGTTTTTGTCTAGGGCCCCTGGTAGCGCGTGCCTAGACGAGCGAGACTGTTAATTTTTAATGTTTTCTCTCTCTCGCGCGCGTGAAGACGGCTTTCGTCCGAGCAGCTAACGCACACTGTATAACTAAATAAATAAAGATGTTAAAATAATTCAGTATGTTTTATTTTTTTTAATTTGAACTTGGCCCGCCTACACATTCTAAATCTAATATATGGCCCTCTTGAAATTTGAGTTTGATACCCCTGCCCTATACTATATTATCTGTAAAACTCTTCAATAAAATTAAATCATCACTAAACATCTGAGTATTCTTAATCTTATAGGTTGAAAAACAAATCTCTAATAAACATAATAATTATTAAAAACAACCTTCTAAAAATAAACTTACCGGTCCAACGATATCCGATACATGACTAACTGTAGTTCCACTGGCTGCACCGAGATATAACACTCTGGAGCCAGGGGGCATATGTATAGCGTCTACTCCACCCATGATAGCCGCAGCCAGCTTCGATCGGAACGGATTCCATACTCTGTACTCAACTTTTTGTCCTTCGTTCTGAAAAGAAGTTACTGTTAGGTCCGTACGGAGGATTTTTGGAGATGTTTCATTGTGGTTTAAATCAGAAGTGGGTAAGTGGATCTAGTCTTCATGAATAGGTCTAGTTTAGAGGGACCACTAGTCATCATTTAGATTTTAGAATATACTAAAGTACTAAGTAATCAAAAACTTGTAAAAATTTTTTTTTCCTTTTACAATCTGCAATCAGTGTGTAACTATAAGCAGGTGAGTTGTACTATGCATGGCAGGTAGAGTGCTTCTACCACTGTAGATTAGTGATGCAACGGAAGTGTCTTAGCGGAACCAGAAACGGAAACAGATATCATAAGTAAATTTTAGCAAAAACGGAAACGGAAACGGATGCAGAAACGGAAGTTTCAATAATATATTATGAAATAAAATCAAATTTACGAATATAATTCTTTATTAGTATCAAATACACCTAATCTAGATTAGAAATAGATAATATGTTAATATTAGAAATCTATTATAGAAAACAACTAGCGACCCGCCCAGGCATCGTACGGCCTATGAAATATTTATAGCCACTGAAAAAATGATTAAAAGCGATAGCCTATGATCCTTCACGTGGTCTACTTCTTATCTGTGCCAAATAACATAAAAATTGCTCAAGTAGTTCGCGAGATAAGCCCTTTCAAATAATTTCCCCCGTTTTTTCCACATTCTTCTACTAGTGTTAGCATGATAAAATATTATAGCCTATAGCCTTTCTCAATAAATGTGCTATCTAACTCTGAAAGAATTTTTCAAATCGGACCAGTAGTTCTTGAGATTAGCGCGTTTATATTAGGTTAGCCCTTTCAAATAATTTTCCCTGTTTTTTCCACATTTTCCTCTATTTCTTCGCTCCTATTAGTCTTAGCGTGATAAAATACGCGCCTCGCGCCGCGCATGCGCTCTCAGCCGTCGTTTGTAAACTTCTGTTTAAATCTCCGTTATAAAAGTTGCGGAAACAGAAGCAGAAACGGATGTTGAAAATCGCGCGGAACTTCCGCACTTGCGGAAACAGAAACAGAGATCCGTTGCATCACTACTGTAGATAGCATTACTCATGGTTTACTTTTATTTTTTTTTCATTTAAAAGATGTCCTTCCTTTTCAGGCGCTTGTTGTAATTACGGCTGACAAGGCCAGAAGCTAAAGCATTCATGTGGACTTCAGTATCTCCTCTTTTATGGTGGGTATGCCTAAATTTTTATGAATCTCCGAGTTTGTGATAAGCCATGGGGATTTTGCAATCGTTCTTAGTATTATGTTCTGCATTCTTTGTAGGACTGTTAAATAACTTGTTTAATAATAAAAGTGTCTCTACATTTTACAAAGTACTACCAGAGAAGTTGATTCACTGGCACATGGTTTTGTCAAATCCAGCCAACAGATCACAGGTAACATTGTATCCGACCAAATGGCTTTGTCCACATTGTGCCTTTTTCTGTTCGTCAAGGGCTTGCGTTATAGCGCAGTCAACAGCGAACGTGAGGCATGCCCGTGACGCGCGCTGAAATCGTAGCGCTCGCTATGACATTTTTCTTTCAAAGCGGGTGGATTTTGACGCAATCAAAAATTATTTAAAAAACGCCATCTATTGACGCACAGGAATACTATCAACGCGCAGCGCCCTCTGCCCCTAACATGCAGGTACTAATAAAAAACGTGTCGAGGTCAAGTGTCGTTTTTTTCGGCCTAGCCCCATCTCGCAACGCGCGATAAGGAACTCCGTTCCAATACATTAATCAGGATAAAAATTATGGTATGTCCTTTCATCAAGATACAAAGTATCGAAACAGCTTAGCTTATTGTGAAGAAATAACATAACAGACAGATACATTTTCTTTATCACACATAACATTAAGTATTCGAAACTTTTATTCAACTAGCTTTTTAAGCTTAGCTTAGTGTGAAGAGATAACAGACGAATACATTTATCATACAATATATTATTAATTATTAAGTATTCATAACTTTTATTCAACATATAATATAGAACCGATAAAAGTAATTAAAAAAATACCTCAACAGATATCCTCTTCTCTCCGTAAACTTCTGAGCCGGGGACAAAGTTCTTTGTGACTAGCGCATCTTCTTTGCCTCTAGCAATAAACACTCCGGGATGTCTGAAAAGAGTCTCGTGTGAATACTTTCAAAGATAATTGTATCTTTGTGGGTATGTGGTGTAATCAGTAAGATATGTTGGCTTCAAGCGTTCGCATTCAGAAGAACGAAAGTTATATTGTAACATCATTTGAAATAGGAATAAAGCTGAGACCTCAGTATTTAATCCGTCGATCGCGGGTTCTAGGAATTGCCATTGTATTCTATTGTTGTCTCGGTCGCATGCGACCGCTTGGGTCTTGATAGGTTAAATAAATAAATTATTGAAGTTTGACAAACTCGGAGATTCTTGATGATTACTTATGAAATAGTTTCTTAAATAAAGACTTCGCGGATTCTTGGAAATCTATTGTTCTCGCGGCCGCATGTGACCGCTTCGGAGTTGAAGAGTTAACTTACACAATCATTAAAATCTCTCCTAGAGACATATTGTGACCAGCTAATACTCTTCAGTCTACAAGCACTGACCTTGTGACTCGTCATGGTGAATAACTATTTATAAAACTTTAAATTACCTTTCAAGAGTTTACTATTTGTATAAAATCTATGTCACAACCTTAAAACTAGTATCCTACTAGTAATCTACATACTATCAGGTATTTATCAGCTCATTATATTTACCTGTGCGGCTCAATAATAACTTGTTTGCCTCCTTTGAAGCCACCACCACCGCCTCCACGGCCGCGTCCCCGGCCTGCGGATGAGGAGCATATTAGTGATGTTCTCCGACTGACATGATAGGTGTGATGACGATGATAAATCAGAAGTGGGTATGTGGTATCATAGTCTTCACGAATAGGTCGAGATTAGAGGGACCATTCTGTCATCATGTAAAACCTAAGCTTTTAGGGGAGGCCTTTGCCCAGCAGTGGGACAGTTTAGGCTTAGAATAACAATAAAAAAAAATCCCTTGAATATCTGCAATCGGCTAGTTGTAACCATAATCAGATCTTATCCATTATTATTTATCAGCTTTTATTTGTCCAAACTCCATATTATAGTAAGTCCAAGTTTGATGTATTGGCCTTATCTTTTGTCAATGAAACCTAAGCTAACAAAAAAATAGTAACTAATCCAAATGTACTGTAATTTTGGCTGTAGAAATGTTTCTTACTCTCTAGCACGAATAAATAAACTGAACAAAAAAAATTGAATAGAATAGAAAATTCTTTGTATGTACCATTAAGGAAATTGATTCCTAGGCAGTTGACAAACCAAAGTCATTTGGTCGGATCATGTCAGTTCAATGTTATTTGTGATTTGTGATCTACAAGCTGGGTTTGACATATCACATAACTATGTAGCCTGTAGGTCCCCCATCTACCTAGGAAACAACTTCTCTGATTGTACAAACTTTAGAATACAATACAGAAAAACTATGTACAAATAGGCGGTCTTACTGCTCAAGGCGATATTACACGGTACAATCAAATTGAATCAATTCCATTGAAAAGCATTGCACATAGAATGACTTAACCAATATACACGTATCATTCATATGATATTCAATATTCACTTAACGCAATGTGATGTCACGTCAACTCGTACAGGGTACACTAGTGCAGTGCGCAGAATGAATGAGTCATCGTTCAACTGTCGTTCAATCTCCATGTTACACGTTCAATGTGATTGAACAATGACCACATTGCATTGAAAGCGTTCATTGCAATGTAGCTTTCAATGAGATTGTGCAATCACATTGAAATGTACCTATTTACATGTTTCAATGCCATTGAAGCAGTGAAATTGAAAGCAATATTGAACCGAAATTGAATCGTCTAATATCTGCTTAACAGCAGTTTCTGCACGAAAGTACAGACAAAAACCCCATAGACCTTTTATTTGCACAAAACTAACCTATTTCTATGCCTATTTCACAGTAATTTTTTTAAGAGAATATTACAAACCTCCACCTCCTCCACGACCGCCGAATCCTCGGCCCCCACCGCCGCCTCCTCTACCACCACCGAAGCCCCCACGACCTCTGCTCCCGCCTCGGCCTCCGCGAAAACCGCCGCGCCCTCCACCACGTGGGCTATTGAATTCTGAAATAAAAAAAAATTATAAAAAAATAAGGTTTGAAAATAGAACGTGTAGGCAAGTTTAAATTTGGAACGCGTGTTATCGATGTTTCCGCGTGGGTCCGACTCCCACGTCATGTAGAATACAATGTGAAGAACACAGAACAGATTTACTCCTAGCGGAGGTGAAGAATAATTAATGTCAATATGAATGTATTTACCGAAATAGGTATACTTTTTAGAGATAAAAACAAATTAAAAACGTATTCTCAACTAGTTAGAATACAAAATGCATATAAATCGATGACAAAATGAAAACAAAGTTGAGGTAAGGTTGAGGTTATATTAATTTTTATACTGAAAATACGGTAAAATTACAAACGTAAGTATATGAATCAAACAGATTTTTTATAAATACACGTAAAGGTTTGCATAAAGTAGGTAAAATCATTTTAAATTTACAAATACTACACCGAAAGACCACGCGGTAAACACGTTGGGGTGACAAAAATAATACTTACCAGGCTTTCCCATGATGGAATATATTGATTAAACAATATATAAATATCTCCACTTCACAACGGAATAAACTTTTACTTTATAATTTCAAGAAAATAATTAAATTTTATTAATTTAAAAATCGGGCGGACAGCATCGCTACCGCACCGTCTTGACAGCGCAGGAAAGAACGCCATTTTAAAAATTATAGAAAATAAAAAGCAGTGTTGCCAGTTGCAAAGGCGACGTAGACTGTAGAGATCACCACAGAACAGATTTACTCCTAGGAGATCACAGATTAGAGTATTATAGTCTATAGAGTAGAGTAGAGATAAACTACGATTAACTACGATAGCATGGCGCGCCCCTCCAAAATTCAAAATATTTGAAGTGCGTTGTCAAAACGTTTGAAGAGCGTTGTCTTGCGCGGTCGGCTAGTTATGATTAGTTGACCAACAAATCGTGGTAATAAGTGACATTAAGTGAAATATTATGATTGGTTGAATACTTACTACATACAATCTCTTTCATAAGGCTATGACAACACACATTGAAATAGTAATTTGGAGGGGCGCGCCATGTTATCGTAATTTATCTCTACCCCTGAACCAACCCTGAACTAATTAATTGATCTCCCTCCAGAAATTCCCTAGATTACTTTTTCTTATAATATTCAATAAAAATATATTACCAAACTTTATTATTGCTGCATTTTGTTACTTATGGCTAAAATTCCCCATCTTTTCAACATCTCGAATCTCGACATCGCTTAGTGTTGTGGCGCTCAAGTAATTTAAACATGGTTAAAAAACATAAGGAACGTGATATAATTATGTCAAAAAACTGTATTTGACGTGTTTTTTTGAATTTCCCCTAAAAACCCTAAATATTTTTTCCCCTATCTTGATCGAAAACCCCCTAAATCTAGGGGAAAATCCTCTGATCTGGCAACACTGATAAAAAGTAGCATTAAGCAAACACTGATCTCTATTATACAAGTACGCTGGATTGCTGATACAGACCTGCTTTTTGTGCCTATTTGAAGCGGAATCAGCGCCCCCATTATTCGGGTAGAGAACTAAATTTGACGTAACCACAACCAATAACAACAGTTGTTATCACTAGTATTAGTTCCAAATACTCTCACTACTGCTATCAGCGCCAATATGGCGGCTTTCAAACGTCATTTTTACGTCAGATTTAGTTCTCTACCCGAATAATGGGGGCGCTGATTCCGCTTCAAATAGGCACAAAAAATAGCTGTCATTTCAAAGGCTATCAGCAATCCAGCGTACTTGTATTATAGAGATCAGTGAAAGCAAAGGACTCGTTTCCAGGGGTTTCCACTTTGGGTTTCCAGCTCCCAATAAATTAAAAAAAAAGAATGACAAACGTCAAAATATATGAACTGTCAATTATTGCAATTATTGTCAATGTCAAACGACTAATTTGGGGTTGCCACTTTAAAATATTTTTCTACATTTTATTTTTTGAATGTTTTATCCAACTTCCAAAAGGAGGAGGTTCTTCGTATTTATTCCTTTAACATGCTTCTTTTAAGTTTTATGAATAATACTTTTATTCAAGTGTAAGCAACAAGTTTTATCACAATTAGTAAAAAATATATTATGGCCTCTTATCGTTGGTTATTTTTAGATATTATGCGTAATACGTGCGCTCTACATACAATACAACAATAAGTTGTGTTGGCAATGGTCTATTGGTCACTACTACCATGGACCAATCATACACTACTTACTAGTAATCAGTGGGTATGATAATAATATTGTTATCTATTAAGTTTCTTGAGAAACACTCTTCAGTATATTTTATTTGTATTGGTTGCGGTCACGATTCACGAATTACAATAATGAATTTTAATGCAATAACACTAAACGATTTTAGTTGGCTAAATGAACCAAAAGAATGGAAACTTAGCAACAATGAATTATTAGTCAAAACTGATGCAAAGACCGATTTCTGGCAAGATCCTTTTAAGAAGCTGTTTGGGAGTAATGGTCACTTCTTTAGGATACAAGTCAAAGAAGACTTCAGTTTACAGGTAATGTTATTGCGGCTAATTATTATAAGACTACTATAATCACGGAATATATAAATATAATAATATTATTCCGTGACTATAATCATTGAGTTAAGTATAACTAAACTACTATAACTGTTTTTTTTCCTTTACTTATTATTATACTAGTTTTTAATATTATATTTTAGTGTTTATTGTATTAGTTTAGCAGTTACTTAATGTGTACTTAATTTGAAGTCGTGTTGTTTATTAAATTTATTTAACTAGGTACTATAATAATACGTAATATTTTTTAGGTTAGGTATAGGAGAAGGTGGTAATGTGGCCCCCCACTTTGTTTATCAAGCTTTATTAAAAAAAACACACGAGTAAGAAATGAGAAACCTATAAAATACATTATGCGACTTCTTATTCATTTGTTCAAACATGTCTTATTAGGGAAGTTATAAGGGAAATATAGGGAAACTCGAAAAACTCGTACAGGATAATCGACATTATTATTTATTCGTGACTAATCACATTTGGTAATTTGAGATCAGGTGGTGGTAATGTGACCCCCTTGGGGAATCACATTAAATGCATTGCTGAAGTGAAACTTAACGGCAAAAATTACAAATGTAATAGCCACCTTCAGAGCCTATACAGGTTAGAGCCCATAAGTCACAACTTTGATACTGTACCCATGGCTAAATTGGCTTCCCAGATCTATCATTGGAATAAATTGTGTCGCAGAACATACATGGCATGTCCGCGTTCGGGGCCCCCGTAAGGGCTACTGAGTTGAGTACTGGCGCCTGTGTGCAAAAAAAGGATTTTGGCACCCCTTTAGACAAATTTTTTGAGTCCTTGGTTTTGGTGCCCCTAAAGATGACGATTTGGCGCCCCTAGAAGATGGCGCCCGTGTGCGTTGCACACATTGCACATATGACAGCGGGGGCCCTGTCCGCGTTTTCTGGAAAATCAGTATTTGCGGCGTCTTCGTCACTTTCAGAGCCACTGCTGGATATTGTAATGTCTCTCTGTCGTCAAACGGCATTTCTAGCATCGCCTTCTCCAATCTCCATAGTGGTTACGGGGGCCACATTACGACCAATGTGAGGGGGCCAAATTACAGTTATTGCTAGATACTTAAACAAACGTTCCAAAAATATTTATTAAATGTCTAATTTCATATTTACTTACTTACCTTTTAAATTCCGTTGGAGATGAGCTTGATGTAGATCTGTTGTTCGAACCCAAAAGCCAAATCTTTTAATTTTTTAACAACTATCTAAACAAAATCACACACACTTAAAAGTTTCACCGATCGCAAGTTTGAACTCGATCAAATGACTATCGGACGTGACAGCCTCTGTTGGATTTGTACGGTACTCAGGGCCCCCGTTACCATATGTGCAATGTGTGCAATGCACACGGGCGCCATCCAATTGCCATCCACGGGCCAATTGCCATCTTTAGGGGCGCCAAAACCAAGGTCCCAAAAAATTTGCCTAAAGGGGCGCCAAAATCCTTTTTTTGCACACAGGCCCCAGTAGCCCTTGGGGGCCCTGACGGTACTAAATTAGCAGCAAGCCGCGAGCATCCCGTTGCACCAAAATTATATATAAGATAGCGTTTTGAGAACATTAAAATATTGAAGGGGGCCAATATACATGCAGGGGCCCCATTACAACCCTTTCCCAATATAATATGATTATTGATTTTAATAATTTAAGAAAGATGCATTTAATGTTGTTTTTAGGCTTGCGTCGAAGCTAATTATGAGACACTGTACGACCAAGCTGGTGTTATGATCTATTCAGACGACAAACACTGGATCAAAGCCGGAATTGAATACAACGACGGCCATTCAATGATATCCAGTGTAGTTACGAACGAAATATCGGATTGGGCAACAGGTAAAATATGCTATATTACAAATAGGCTTTTTATTATAAATATTTACACAGCGAATTACAAAAAAAAGTTTAAAAGGGCCCATTTACGGCAGTCCGCCGTGCAGGACTGCATATGGACATAGCTCACTCATTGGTTCACACTCGGTGTTTCCGGCCGGCATGCAGCACCGAGTATGAACCAATGAGTGAGCTATGTCCATTTGCAGTTGGCCAGTCGCACGGCGGACTGCCGTGAATGGGCCCTTTAAGAGATGTTTGTCTTTGTCAGGTATTTAAGGTATTTTAAAAACGTTTCTTAAAGACACTGCTCCTTGAATATATAGAGCGTACCTCTACCTATTTATATTCTGCATATTATGCCATTAAAGACATGGAAAGAGCTTTGTTATCTAGAAAAAAGTTGTCTTGAGACTTGAGAGTTAGTTAGTCTTAGTTTGGTAATACTCTTTAGATTATCTTTTAGCTCAATTTCAAATATTTTTGTGTACAATAGCTTGGCTTATCTCAAATAAAATCTGTTTTAGGTCTATACACTGGCAACCCAGCGAAATTCTGGATAAAATTAAGCAAAGTGAATGATGTGGTCTGCATAAAATATTCAATGGACAAAAACAAATGGTATTTACTGCGTTTAGCGCCTTTCTCTGCGAGCGCTGTGTACGTTGGGGTTATGTGTTGCACGCCTCAAAGAGAAGGATTAGAAGTCAAGTTTAGCGAGCTGTCAATGTCAAAACCGGCAGGAGATGTGCTTTCGGAATAATTTGAATTCAGTGGCGTCGAAGGGCTGCCGAAACGTCACGGGGCCGGACTTAAAGGGCCCTCTGGCCCTCAGAAATATTCTTAACTCCTATACATTGATTGTACCTGTTTTATTATTAACGTGACAATTTTTACTGATAGAGCCCCATCAATTTGTCACCGGACCCAGATTGTATAGTTACGCCACTTCTATTTAGCTAATAAAACTTTAAGTGACAATAATTTATAAATAAAAATATGTTTTATTTCGCCTGTGCGCCACAACCGAGAATCTACTGTTACATGACTAAATTTAAACTCAGTTGCGCAAGTTAGGCATAAAATATAATGTAACAAATTATATTATTATAACAAATAAAATCAAACTATGGCTATATTTTATTCATTTACTTTATTTGGGTATGTATGCCACTATACATCTTTTAACATATTTTATTACAATAATTAAAAGGCACAAGACGTATTTTTAAAAATTACAGCTCGACCATAAAGAGTTGACAAAAATGCTGAAGCATGGCAACATTATTTAATATAATTAATTCAACTTTTTATGGTCAAGCTATAACCATTAACCAATGCTATAACCCCCAATTGTTTTTATGCAGCGAATACAAGAGGGAATAATATGTCTTATTATATTTTATTACATTGTCTTCCCAAAATGTACAATAATATTAATATTATAATAATATTAAACTATGAAGAGGATCTCAAAATACATAGACATTTTTCATACCATGAACGTAAAAAAAGTTTTCATACATTGAAACGAAATATTAGATATTATCTCAGAAAAAAAGGCTAAGCGGGTGGAGTACGCTTGTTTTAATCTTGCACAAGTGTGCAAGATTCGTTGAATGTTCATTCAGTCAGCGCGCACGTCTCGACTTGATACACACCGGAGCGGCACTGTCTAATTGTAAAAACAGAAGTACTAAAGTGAATCGGTCAAAAGGAAGTTATATTTTATATTATTATTATATTCATGGTACAGGCAGTGTTTTCTGTGCCATTATATTTTAAGCCCTAAACGAATAAAAATAAGTAGTAGGATTTTTACTATGATATTAGAGAAAATTCTGAGCATTATCATTATATTATAGAAAAAAAACTGCAAACGCTCTGATGTAAAAGCGTATCTATTATAATTAAAATCTTATTAAACTACCTTTATATAGGTTCAATCTTAAACTAATATCACATTCATACATTTTACACCTATTTCAATTAACAAAATATTTTTTCAACGCACACATCCAGGTATAAATATTACATTCTTTCTCTTTAAAAAAGTTTCTTGCATTTTTCTTTTTTAAGTTTCTTTATCTTTAAAAAAGTTTCTTGCATTTTTTTTTATAATTCGTCTCTCACACTCCTTGTTCTTAATTTGAAAATTAAACGAATCTTATCACAAAATAATTTCAGTATAACAGAATTTTTTCAAGATGATACCTATATCACTGCAATGTTTTCACGCTACGGCAGCACCATTATAGACAGTAAACAAAAGTTTGTTCGACGTTTCACAACATTTCGGTCATTATTCTGTTATGATGTGTGCAACATTGCGGATTTTGGTCGGATTATTTTAAGTGTGTATGCTAGTGGCGCCCTCTGCTCCTTTGTTTAACATTCCCTATTCTGTTAAGTCCTTCTAGGCAAACACCTAGTTCCCTCAAATTGAGGGGAGAAATATATTTCACATAAAATAGTTCTTAGAACTCTCACTGTACCCCGTTCACAGGTTCTGTCTTTATTTGAACCTGACTGGTGCTAGATCTTTCTAAGTTGAGCATCTGAAAAAAATATTATCAAATTAATAAAAAATATATATTTATTTATTAAGTATGTAGGTAGTTCTTTTTTTGAGCAGGAACAGTAATAGGCTACTTGACCTATATTCAATTTCATTGAACAAATGCATATTTCTAGTAGAACTTGGCCTAGGAAACCATATTTCACCCTTATCATCAAACTAGCTGTCCCGGCAAACGTTGTTTTGCCATTTAAAGTATATTTTCTACATCATCAGTTGATACATGTTTTACCCCCTCTTTTGTCCCCTAAGAGGGTGTGGGGGGGGGAAGGTCATACACCAGATGTTAAGTTGAAAAACACAGTTAATACCTAATATGAAGTAAGTCCACTAAAGAAAAAAGTTGTATACAAAATCTGACCCCTCTTTGGTCCCCAGAGAGGGTTGAGAGGGGAGGAGGGGGGAGGATTTTTATACACCAGATGTTAAGTTGGAAGAAGATAAATATATCTGCGAAAACCACATTCAAATCGGATCAGTATTTTTCGTGTGATGCTGGAACAAACATACAGACAGACAGAAAGAGTGACAGACAGACAGACAGACAGACAAAAAACTAACCACATTTTTGTATTCTATAGCGATGTAGTGACAAAGGTGTAATTTCGGGTGTCATTTCATATCTTTTATGTACAGAATTTTCATTTCTACAACAGAATATTGTCTTCCTCCGCACGTGCTTTGGTGACGCCCACTATCGTAATTTTTTAATTTCGCCATAATTTCAAAACCAAACGTCCAATTTTAATCATTCAAAGACCAAATATTATCTACATAAACTGTACTTAGTGATAAAATAATTTATTTTGATAAGGATTAATAGCGTGAGTAAAATATATCCGTTTTAATTTAGTCCAAAAAAAAATCAGGATTTTTAAATAAATAAATGGTTATTGTGCCTCACTCGACATAGATAGGTATAGTGTGTCGCGGACTTTTTTGTAGATATTTATAAGATCTACAATTACTTAGAACATTTTATGGTTCTATCTTTTATAGTTTAGGCAGCGTACGCAAAATAAGTAACTTTTCTAGCTGATTTTTTACACCTTGCGTCCGAAAAACTCAAATATCTTACGGAACCCTAATTTTTTCCAAAATAAAATGTAGCCTATGTTCAGCAGAAATAATGTAAGATTCCAATAGCAAAAGAATTTTTCAAATCGGTCCAGTAGTTTCGGAGCCTATTCGACTCAAACAAACAAATCTTTCCTCTTTATAATAGTAGTGTAGAAGAAATTAATTAATTATAATAGCAATCAAAAATAATAGTCATTCAAAACGTATTTTAAAAAGTTCTAAAAATATTATTTTCTTAGTCATAACTTTTAAAGCTTTTTTGAAATTAGGATTATAATAATGAAGCACGATAGTCTATATCAAATCAATAAAGCAGCACCCGGCTGTCGCATAACTATTGAAAATCTATTGTGTCTGCGATTCCCACGATCGAGGTAATATTTACGTGGACTCTCCGGGCGAGTCGGTGGCACTGATAATAATTAAATCTCTCCCCTACCGCACGCACACCCGCGCGTCGCGCCTTGACGCCCAATTCGCAACGTGCAGCAGAAATCGTAATATTTTAATTTCGCCATAACATTAAAACCAAACGTCCAATTTTAATCATTAAAAGACCAAATATTATCTACATTAACTGTACTTAGTGATGAAATAATTTATTTTGATAAGGGTCAATAGCATTATTTAAATAAACGCGTTTAAATATAGTCCAAAAAAAAATCAAGATTTTTTAATAAAAAAATGGTTATTGTGCCTCACTCAACATAGATAGGTATAGTGTGTCGCGGACTTTTTTGTAGATATTTAAAAGATCTATAATTACTTAGAACATTTTATGCCTCTATCTTTTATAGTTCAGGCAGCGTACGCAAAATAAGTAACTTTTCTGGTTGATTTTTTACACCTTGCGTCCGAAAATCCCAAATATCTTACGGAACCTTATATTTTTCCAAAATAAAAATTAGCCTATGTTCAGCAGAAATAATGCAGGATTCCAATGGTAAAAGAATTTTTCAAATCGGTCCAGTAGTTTCGGAGCCTATTCGACTCAAACAAACAAACAAACAAACAAACAAACAAACAAATCTTTCCTCTTTATAATAGTAGTGTAGATAAAAGCTTATGATTGATAAATAAAGTCGATTTGAAAATATGATTTTATGAAAATATGATTTGTACTGACTAAAACGCTTTTGCGGTACTTCCGATTTGGATGTGACGTCATCTTATTCGTAATTTGATTTATTTATCGCGCTCGTTTTAAGTAAGTTTATTTGAACATAAATAATAAGAATAAGCCTAGAAAGATTTGTAAATATATTTTCTTGAATAATTCAAATAAAACATCAGTTTTATATATTATCTCCATTTATTG
The DNA here is from genome assembly GCA_905404155.3 of Plebejus argus. Classification (NCBI taxonomy): domain Eukaryota; kingdom Metazoa; phylum Arthropoda; class Insecta; order Lepidoptera; family Lycaenidae; genus Plebejus; species Plebejus argus. Next base: position 6,490,616 of record FR989948.1, on the reverse strand, counting down.
TAGACGGGAAATGAAATGGCCAAAACTTTTCTCCAAAAGTTTTCAACATTACAAATGATTTCTAAATTCTTATTTAATTCTTTTATAATTTTTGGGCACTTTAAGACTCGTACATTTAGCACATAAAAAAATCTTCAATAATAGAGACTCTAAAATACAAAAAATATGACGTCACACTATGGCGGACTGTGTTTTCGGCGCCATTTAAAAGGCATATTTTTCAATCAACATTTTTATGGGTTTCTACTGTGTAAAATATTAAAATATTAGTTTATTTTGTGAAAATGAATGATTAAGAAGCTATTAGCATGAAGAAAAAAATTAGGTCAAGTAGCCTATTAAATTTAAAGTTAAAAAACCTACAAATTTTCTTGCAGTAAGCTGGCTCCCTCTCGATCACGATTCACGTCAGCTATTCAAACAAAAGAAACGATCAAAATCGATTTGGACGCTATACGATGCCACGGGCAGACACACAAAATTTTAACACCCCTTTTGTCGGTTAAATGCTTAAGCATGGCAACATTTTTTATGAAAATTTAAGGTGGGATTCCACCACTGATTTCTATACAAGTACGCTGGATTGCTGATAGCCTTTGAAATGACAGCTATTTTTTTGTGCCTATTTGAAGCGGAATCAGCGCCCCTATTATTCGGGTAGAGAACTAAATCTGACGTAAAAATGACGTTTGAAAGCCGCCATATTGGCGCTAATAGCAGTAGTGAGAGTATTTGGAACTAATACTACTCATGACAACTGTTGTTCTAAACTGAATATTATAAATAACTAACTATAATATTATAACTAATTCATATTATTCAGTTTAGAACTTAATAAGAACTAATACTAGTGATGACAACTGTTGTTCTAAACTGAATATAATTCTAAGCTGAACTGATAAACTTCTTGATTTAAATCATCACGATAATGCCTCTGAGTGCGACAGTCAGTGTCGTATTCAACTAGCGCGGGGCCCATAGCACTTGCTACGAATGCTACGGTAATACAGAATACCATAGAGTGACTTTCCGATCTTTTACCGGCTAGCCGCGACCGATATGAATTTATGACATAGGTGATAGGTCATAGGCTATAATCATTTTCTACTGACATATTTTGTGCAGTGACTCATGTTGCCACCACTTGTGTGCGTAGTAGAGTAAAATGTTACTTATACTGTATAGTGACTATACAGCCTATGTGATAAAGTGGCATTTTATCTGAATTTCTGTCGGTCGCGGTTAGCCGCGGCAAAGATCGGAACGGTATAATTATTATACCTTACCTTCATAAACATAGGCATTGGCAGTTGATTGATGGTTGTCGCGTAGCCGTATTCATCCTCTGGCTCCACTTTGGGTACTAAGTTGGGTACCAACTTGGGTGCTAGTTTGGGTACTTTGGGTACCTTTTTGTATCGCTCATCGTCAGATTCGGGTGGACGGATCTAAAAATAATGCGATGACATGAAAATAAATAAATAAACACAAAAGTATACTATACTAGCTGTCCCGGCAAACGTTGTTTTGCCATTTAAAGTATATTTTCTACATCATCAGTTGATACATGTTTTACCCCCTCTTTTGTCCCCTAAGAGGGTGTGGAGGGGGAAGGTCATACACCAGATGTTAAGTTGAAAAACACAGTTAATACCTAATATGAAGTAAGTCCACTAAAGAAAAAAGTTGTATACAAAATCTGACCCCTCTTTGGTCCCCAGAGAGGGTTGACAGGGGAGGGGGGGGGAGGATTTTTATACACCAGATGTTGAGTTGGAAGAAGACAAATATAATATATCTGTGAAAACCGTATGCAAATCTGTGAAAAACGTATGCAAATCGGATCAGTAGTTTTCGTGTTAAAGAAAAAAGTTTGATACGAAATCTGACCCCCTCTTTTGTCCCCTTAGAGGGGTGGGGGGAAAAAATTTTATACACCAGATGTTAAGTTGAAAGAAGATAAATATATCTGCGAAAACCACATTCAAATCGGATCAGTATTTTTCGTGTGATGCTGGAACAAACATACAGACAGACAGAAAGAGTGACAGACAGACAGACAGACAAAAAACTAACCACATTTTTGGCTTCTATAGCGATGTAGTGACAAAGGTGTAATTTCGGGTGTCATTTCATATCTTTTATGTACAGAATTTTCATTTCTACAACAGAATATGACTTCCTCCCGCACGCGCTTTGGTGACGCCCACTATCGTAATATTTTAATTTCGCCATAACTTCAAAACCAAACGTCCAATTTTAATCATTCAAAGACCAAATATTATCTACATAAACTGTACTTAGTGATAAAATAATTTATTTTGATAAGGATTAATAGCGTGAGTAAAATATATCCGTTTAAATGTAGTCCAAAAAAAATTCAGGATTTTTAAATAAATAAATGGTTATTGTGCCTCACTCGACATAGATAGGTATAGTGTGTCGCGGACTTTTTTGTAGATATTTATAAGATCTACAATTACTTAGAACATTTTATGGTTCTATCTTTTATAGTTTAGGCAGCGTACGCAAAATAAGTAACTTTTCTAGGTGATTTTTTACACCTTGCGTCCGAAAAACTCAAATATCTTACGGAACCCTACTTTTTTCCAAAATAAAATGTAGCCTATGTTCAGCAGAAATAATGTAAGATTCCAATAGCAAAAGAATTTTTCAAATCGGTCCAGTAGTTTCGGAGCCTATTCGACTCAAACAAACAAACAAACAAACAAACAAACAAACAAACAAACAAAAAATCAAATCTTTCCTCTTTATAATAGTAGTGTAGAAAAATTATATTGTATGAAACTAGCTGACCCGGCAAGACAATGTATGCCTGGTCAGCTAATTTTTTTATAAATCAGGGGCACGGGGCAAACGAGCAAACGGGTCACCTGATGGAAAGCAACTACCGTCGCTCATGAGCACTGGCAACATCAGAAATCGAGTTGCAACTTGCAGGTGCATTGCCGGCCTTCTAAGTGGGAACCATAAAGTTAATATACGGAAGATAAAATACCTTTCTCGGACGACCAGGCCCCCTCTTTTTCACTGGAATTGGAATGGGAGACGGTGATCTTGTCTGAAAAAAGAATTTAGATTATGGAACGTGTCTGTCTGTTACCTCTTCATACCGAAACGGCTAAAACGATTTTGCTGAAATCTGGTATGGAGATACTTTCAGTCCCGGGTAAGGATACAGGATACTTTTTATTTAATTTAACAATTTTCTATTTTAATAATTTTATCCAAAAATATCTTTGAATTTTCGGTAAGCAAAAGAGCTAGGTATGCCGAATTTTTACATCTCCTTAACTTCCGCTTATCCACAGTTTATCACATTCACAGCATTCACGGATTTTTTGATAAACGACAAAGTTTGTTGACATCTTATCACGGGAAATATTTAGGTTAAAGCTTTTACGTCACACTAGAATATTATAGGTCAAGTTATATCTCTATCTTTGTCGATTTAAGCCTCTATAGCTATGTCCACATTGTGCCCTTTCATCTTCAATTTTCATAATCTTTTGACATGAATGTCAAAAGACCTCAGTTTTATTTTCTATAACACCTAAAAATAATGAAAGAAGAATGAGTCAGAACTCAGAGATGAGATATTATGACATTGAACCACTACAATCTGACCACGAAGATCATGAAGTATTAATATAACTTGAATATAAATTGAATAAAAGCTAATAATGAAAGTATAAGGTTGTATTTTTTAAACTGCCTAATGCCTATAGTTTTACTATTAAGGGAGTTTATTTCGTGATATTTTAAAACTATACATAAATGCTATGCTTTTGTCAAATTATTTCTGCAATATTCTATATTAAAATATGTCTAAATTATTAAATTGAACACCAGCAAAAAATTGTACACTAGCCAATTCGTAAGTGTATGACTATAATATTTGTTGCCATAATCATAGTTCATTTAGCGCCCTCAGCGCAGGTTTTTTATATTTCTGGTCAGGCTTTAAACAGTCGATTTTCGCCGTGCGGCGTAAATTGTGCGGCTATAGTCACCCGTGTAAACCCCGCATGAGAATCAACTTGCTTGATAGTAAATTTTCTGTCAAACTCTTTAAAATTAAGAAAAAACTCATAAAATAAGTGCAGCCATTTGACTGGTACTAGGACACAAACAAGTAACAACTATAATATGACGTCATAATGTAAGATTGCGAAGTACGCAGTTGATACATTGACCAAAACATCTAGCTTGTATCAACAGCCTATGCGTGATAGCAACATATCAGATAGTCAATATTATGCGATTTTCTTTGTACTTACTCCACGATTCGACTTTAGACAATGTATCTTTAATAAAATAACTTATATTTGGCGAACTTACTTTTCTTTTCCTAATCGGCCTTCCATTCTCCGATCTCGTCGTCATCTTTTCCTTCTCCTCCTTAGCTAGTATACCACTCATGCTGTCTTTGAAGAACCTGTCTTCCGCCACCTTCAAATCTTCAAAACATTTATGACCTTGTAGAGCGTATCTGATGATTTTCAGCACTTCTATTCTACATAGCAATCTTGTATCGTCACTCATTTTCTTAAACATAGGAAGAAGAGAATTCATGAACATTTTATCGTCTCTAAAATGATCCTCAGGCAGCACACATGTCTTATCGTCGAAAGAAACTTGGCATTCTTTGTCGTGATAAACTTTTTCTGGTTTAGTCTTTAAGTCCAGGGGTTTTTCGATGTCCTGTATCCGTATGTCTTCTGGAGGATGCTGTGGGGAACTGGAAACTTCGGAGAGTGATTCGTATTTGTCTTGGGAGTATCGTGGTTTCCTGGAAAGATAAAAGTCTGGTTAGAGAGCAACTCATAGCAGTGATGAAGGCCTGCAAAATAGGATTTGACTCTAGATGGCTCAGTGGATGAGCGCGTTGGTATCTCAAGCCGTGGGTCGCGGGTTCGAATCCCGTCGACGGAACAAAAAGTTTTCAAAGTTTCTGGGTCATGGATATGATGATATTAAATATTATGTGTATGTACTATGTATCATATAAAAAAAACTTAAATATCGGATATGTATACTTAGTACAAAAGTATTACATATATTATTTCCGTTGTCTGAGTACCTGTAGGCTGTAACACAAGTCCTTCAGGTACTCAGCACGGGGCCAGACTGACGTGGTGTGAAGCTTACATAACTACATAAGTAGATGTTTAAGTATTTGTTGTCAAAGCGGCAACAGAAACACGTAATCTGTGAAAATTTCAACTCTCTATTACCGTTCTTGAGATACAGCCTGAAGACAGACAGACGGACAGACAACGAAGTCTTAGTAATAGGGTCCCGTTTTTAACCTTTAGGTACGGAACCATAAAAAGACCTTATCATACTTCATACTGCAAGTCTGCAACTCACTTGTTCTGCAAAGCTCGCAGCAGGAATGCCATCTGCCTGTGATACTGTGATCTCCTGTTGGACGTCTGCTCCAGTGGCGTACACTTCCCCTGCCGGTATGCCTTGGTGTAGGAATCGCGGATCGAGCGCCATCGCTTTTGGACTTCTTTGCCTGGTGACAGGAGAAAAATAAATAAAAACATATCAAATGTACCATCGAAGAAATTGATTCCTAGGCAGTTGACGGACCCGGGACCTACGTCATTTGGTCGGCTTATGTCAATTCAATGTTGGTTGAACTGGTTGTGATTTGTCGGCTGGGTTTGACATACATACCGCGACCAAATTACTTAGTTCCTCCGTCTGCCTAGAAATCAACTTCTCTGATTGCTAGGGACAACCCAGGAGAATCCTTGGGGGGATTTACAAAAACCCGCAATGATTATCTTCCACCAGATAAAATTATTGTCCTGTCCAACTTTATCTTAAAAATTTTCACTAAGTCAATAGATATTAAATATTAATATACTAATTAGGCAATAATTATTACTTTTTGAAAAAAACCGGAGAAATTATCGTTCTCCGGGAGGACGGGAGGTTAAGCATTATTACCGGAGTCTCCCGGGCAATCCGGGAGGGTTGGGAACCCTACTGATTGTACATGATAAATAAACGTTTTTTTTACTTATGGGACTATAATAATTTTGTATTTACGTAAGCCTTCGCAGACTTTTTTGGTAGCGGAACCTTTATAAGAAATGACATTTTTGTCGGACCCCTAAAAATATATATTTTATCTTTGAATAGATTGTCTCCGTGCTGGTGTCTGATAACATTTCTGAAAACAATTTATGTAACAATCTTTCAGAATGGTTGATATAGTCATTGGCCCCGTGGCGCCCCTAGTGTAGCAGGTGCTACAAATTCTATACGGTTAATCCGACCCTGCGTTTGCACTGACTGCAAGATTTTGCAGTCGCGACTCAAAGCGAGACTTTATTTTAGCATTAAAACAGTTTAAATGTACGCTAATCAGAGCCTACTTATAGCCAAGTTGCCGAAAACCGTAAATTTTTTCGTAACAACAAATCTTATTTCTTTTTCCGTCTCTCAAAATATTTCCATACCAAACTTAACTAAATGCACAACTTCTTAGGAGTTAGAAGATGTAACACATACACATTTATAATATATTTTATGGTACATATTATTAGGTATATTTTCGTTAGTCTATGGTATTAGTAAGGGTAATGGAAATTGAACAATAACTTTAATGTAACGGTCCCTTATGTAATCGCTAAAGTTCGTTACAATGATAACTAAACACATTTTACTGATAAGTAATCAATTATTAGGGCGTATCTTGGCCCTAAGGGCATATAAATTATGATTTAAATTTATCTAATCAAATTATTTATACTTCCATAATCCATTCTAATAATATTATAAATGCGAAGTATGACTGTTATCTCTTCACTACTCCCAAACGACTTCAGATTTTGTTGGGTAGGTATGGAGATGCTTTGAGTCCCGGGAAACGACATAAGATACTTTTTTCCCCGGCAATATGTACGGTTTCCGAGCGATAAACAAACTTTGGCGCAACGGATGACACAACGAACAATTTAAAAAGCGCCATCTATGATCACACCCGAGAACTAACATGTAGCGCCATCTGTTAATAACGCAGCGTACTAATTCGTAGAGGCAAAACAAAAAACATCAACAGACAGACAGCTGTTGACTCATTTTAAGGTTGCCGACATTTTATCGAGTGTACGGTCTACCTAATTACAATTTTTTAATATATTACTGTGGTCCGTTTCGCAGCTTTTTCGGGTTCCGTACCCAAAGGGTAAAAACGGGACCATATTATTACTTATGGGCCCGGGTTACCCTCGAAATTTTCATACATTCTTAATACCAAAATCATTTTCTCATACGAAAATATTTAACATGTTTGAGTTATTTTTCAGCTTAAGATAGTAATTACCTAGGGTCCTGAACAAATTTTTTTTACAAAATATTTAAATACTAAAAAAAAATTTTTGTGTTTAAATATTTTTTTGTAAATTTACTACTAAATATTTAAACACCAAAAAATAGACAAAAACACTAAAAAATATATAAATACAGACAGACGGACAGACAGACAAACGGACAGACATCGAAGTCTCAGTAATATGGTCCCGTTTTTTACCCTTTGGGTACGGAACCCTAAAAAGGCGCACATTTTATTTTTAGGGGGGGCTCCTATTTCCATACAAGAAACACAATTTTTTGCCTATTTTCGCTCTATAACGGTACGGAACCCTTCTTGCGCGAGTTTGACTCGCACTTGGCCGATTTTATAATTTTATATTATTTTCTCGAAAACATAATCACGTGACGTGGTCACGTGAAAAAAGTGAAACCATAAAAAGTACGGTCCATTGTGATTTGAGACTCTTTTACTTTTGCCGTAGAATTTTCAGAAACGACCAAGAAACGACGACAAAATATAATAATAAGGAAAATTAATACTAACATTGTACAAGTTTAGTTAAATATACTAGAATAATATTATTATTGTAGTAATAAAGTATTTTGATTGTAGATTATTGCATTTAAATAAAAATAATATTATCTTTATATTTATATAAAGATTTAAAAGCTTTTTAAGGTATCTATAAGTATCTACAGATTACTAAGTAAGTAAATATTATTATGTAACAATATAGTATGACATTAATGATATTATTATTAGTATGTTTATAATAAATTAATTATCATTATGAATCAAGCTTTGCGATACTTAAAAATATTGTACCGTACTTTTACACCGAACTTGGTGCTTGAACGAACTTCGCCAAAGAGAAAGGGGGAAACCTATTTTTTTGAAAAAAAAAAACAAAAGTCAAAACTGGTATTATACTACTTTCTTTTCATAATTTTTTTTAAATAGTACAAAAATGGTTGGACTAACAATGAAAATGTAACTGAATAAATTGAAAAAAGGAAATATAAATTTATAAGTAAGTACCTAGTACACAGATTTTTGAGATTTATCTTAGAAGTTTTAAGTGACTCATCTGATCGGCACCATACATTACTAGCATAATGTAGGTAAAAAATAATAAATTTCCGAGTATTCCTCTGGTGACTGCATATTATAAATGCGAAAGTGTGTCTGTGTGTCTGTTACCATGCCCAAACCGCTGAAACGGTTCCCGCGCGATAACTTATTTTGGCGCAACGGGCTTTCAAGTGTCAGTTAGTATACAGTATATTACTAACTAGTAACTATAATATAATAATAATTTAATTACACATATAACATATCATTATAATAATATTATGTAATGCATAATATTCTCACCCGCATCACACATAGCTCTTCAAGGCTCCATGAACGTCTGGCAAAACGTCCGCGAGCCTCTCACGGATATATTAAAAAAAACAAAAATATTGTTTGCTTGAATAATTGGTTGACCGTATTTGATATTTTAAATAAATAAACTTTATTTCATAATCAGCTCCTTTCGATACGAGTATTACGTTATTTACGCCTTACTACCGGTACTACGTTGTAGGTAATTTACATAAAGTAACCTAAACATATATGTAATTTATAAATTTCTTTAATCTTTGCAAAGAACGCAATAGTGAGAGAAAAAAATATATAATAACAATATTCACAAATTAAATAGCCTAAGTTACAGAGCCATCAGTAATCACTACGATTTAATCTATTGATAACACACTAATTATAATCGGTTTAGTAGTTTAGGCACCACGATACATCCATAAAGAGAAAAAAAACCTTATTTTCTTTCCCTACCCATAGTCAGTACAAAATTTCAGTTGACTTTTTGAAAATCGAAGGCATGTCTGAGCTGAGTCATAAGTGTATACGTGACCGCACACAAGTAAGTACGCTGTCTCTTCACTCTTTAGTTCTCACTCATTTGCCTAGGTAAGGATATAATTTAGATGTTTGATTTCACATAACAATATAGTTTTATTTATGTCTATGAGTTAAAGGGTCAGATCACAGCGACCCGAATCGAGAGAATCAGCGACTATTATGGCGATACAAAATGCAAAAGTCGCTGTTGTGGTAGTTTACTTGGCGGTCCCCCGACACACCTTGACAACGATTATGGACAAAAATATTACTTTACTCATAGGAATGATTTAAACTTAAAGTCAGTAAATGTTATTTCATTACTTTTTAATATTTTTTGGCGGGGGTTTTTTTTAATTTCTTAATTTAATTTTATAGAATCTAGCTGTGGTTCTAGTCACACATATTAAAAAGTTAGTGGAGAGACAAGGAAAAGAAGCCGGCCAAGTGCGTGTCGGGCCACGCGCAATATAGGGTTCCGTACCGCTAGTTTCTGGTAATTTTATATCCTATCCAAAGACACCCCACAGGCCACACGGCGCGGTGGTGCGGACGAGAAAAAAAATCATCCCAGTTTTATATGTACGGAAACTACAAGGGTTCCTTGTTGACTACGGAACCCAAGCGCTGTTTATAACGTTCTATACACACCACCATACCAATAAAATTATTTAAATAGCCAATAAAGCTATGAGATCTTTTGTCTTCCTCTGCTATATAAGAAAAGTCACAAGACAGATAAAGACAGCGGACATTGAATAGATAATATTATACGCTGCGTAAATATAGGGGGGAATTATCTTTTTGTTAAAGGTATAAATAGCCAGACTCTAGAGTCTAGACTCTTACCATCAGCTTGTAAAAGTTCGTTTAAATCTATTGGCAACGGATGTCGCCACTCAGTCAAGGCCGGTTATTGACCTGAAACTAATTTTAAATCCGAACGAACCTGGATCAGCTGATGGAAAGTGTTCTAATATCATGTAACTTTTACATTCCCTTAAAAATACAGCCAAAAAGAGGTTCTATTTGTGGGGAAATGGCGTGGAGGTCGCAAAGGATTTTTTTTTAAGTATGTAACTTATATAAAAATATTTACCTATTACTTTTAAAATTTAAATTCAAAAATTAGTGGTGAACATTTACATGATAATAAAAATAATAATCTTATGCGCCTTGTTTAATAAATAAAGTAGTATAGTATAATAAAAAACAAAAATAATACATTGCGTTGCGTCAGCTTATCTAGTCCGTACATAAAGTGACGTAAGTCGAAAATCAGATTATTTTCTTAAACTATTAAGTATAATATATTATTAATAATCAACTATTCAGCGATATTGATTACATTGTACACACAAAATAAAAATAATAAAAATTATGTTACAATAATATTATGATCAAACTCTGTAATATTAAATCTGTGCGGGGTTTTCTTCTCGACAAGTTAGGGGGCTTTACGTTGATGAATGATGACGCTGCGTTAAAATTATATGCCACCTTGCATGAACTGTATATTATAATGCTTAGAAAAGTAAAAACTTAAACCGTATTTAAGACTAATTCCACACTTGAAAAAATCGGCCAAGTGCGAGTCAGACTCGCGCACGAACGGCTCCGTACCGATATAAAGCGAAAATTTTTTTTTGTATGAGAGCCCCTATTAATTATTTATTTTAATTTTATTATTAAATATTAAATAACCAATAAAATTAAGGATTTTGGGAACATTTCAAGTGCCTACCTGTTGCCATTATATGTAGATTACGGGCAAAAAAGCTAAAAAAATCATGTTGTATAGGAGCCCCCCTTAAATAATAACTTTATTTTGTTTTTAGTATAATTGTTGTTAGAGCGCGGCGGCAACAGATATACACAATTTGTGAAAATTTCAACTCTCTAGCTATTACCGTTCTTGAGTTACAGTCTGGAGACAGACAGACAGACAGACAGACGGACAGACAGACGGACAGACATCGAAGTCTCAGTAATAGGGTCCCGTTTTTACCCTTTGGGTACGGAACCCTAAAAATATAATCATCCTTATTTAAGAGTGCTGAGTGACCAATTGAAATTTGTTTATAACTAAAATGTTAAGGCGGTATAATATTGTTTCAATTGCGTTGCAATATTGTTATTATAAATTATCAAATTGAATTAATTTCATAATTATTATTATACAGTGCAATATCTAACTAGACGTTTTCATATATTTTATTCAATTGTAACGAAATTATTGTAACTCGATTTTTTATTTTTTTGATTTTTTGTAAATTTTTTTTTGAGAATATCGAATAACACTTTAATTAAAGCAAATAAGATAGAAGTAGTCCGATCATTAGTGATACGTTTCAAACTACAAATACATTTTGGCCCCGCGATTGCTTTGACCTTGAGGTGTATAGATTTTTTTATTCTCAAGCACGTTGGTTAACTTGTAATGAATAATCATGGGCGTAGAAAAAATTTAAAACATCGTTAATTATTGGTTCTAGGACCGAAACTCTTGGGGGCGTCCACAAATTACGTGAGGTGTTTTTTTTTAATTTTCTGACCCCTCTGGTGAGATTTAGTGAGATTTTATTTAACCCCTCCTCCACCCTCCAATCTCACGCAAGATTTTTCAAAATGTGGGTTTTTTAGGTAAGCGCGTTGTATTGTTTTACAGCTAGTACTCAGTAGATATTGTATAACGTCAAATTATGAATGAATTTATTTTCTTTCCAACGAATTATTGAATGATCTTAATCATATTACGCTTACGATTAAATCTTAAGCATGCTTACGTACAATTTGGATGAAACACACAGAAAAATCAAAATATTATGTAGTAGGTCCCTTATTATATCATTTTTTTGTAACAATGAGAAAAAAAATACGTGAGATTTGTGTCTGTTTGTAAAATATATTATATTATATTATATATTAGTCTATAATCTATATTATGTTAGTTCTTTACGCTTAAGTCTTAACCCATCAATCCCCGTACCATATTCAATTGAAAATCTATTGTGTCTGCGATTCCCACGATCGAGGTATCAAACTACTGAACCGATTTTGTTGAAATTTGGCGTGAAGGTACTCTGAGCTCTACAAAAGGAAATACGATAGTTTTTATCCCGGAAAAGTATTACGAATTTTGGCGCAACGAATGCGAGCAACATTAGGTTGCAAGACTTGCAACTACATATTTATATTTAGTTGCACATGCTCCTTAATTATTATTATGTAAATTAAATAAAATATTTAAAGCAATTATTGTACGGGAACTGGAAATAATATTTTTATTTTTTTATTAATTAGCCATTAAGTACTTTTCCGTTCCTCGAAAAGAAATTTCCTGACGAAAAAATACGCTTTCATATTTTTACAATTTTGGTATTGGGTTATCAAAGGTCAAAGGCTAGTTATTAGTCAGCCAAATATTATAAATAGGTAGGTGATTCGACTGGATAACATATTCTAGAAAATGTTATCTTACGTAGAGTCCGATCAACCTTAGAAGTCTGGTTTTCTGTGGGTTTTATATTATTATAATTGTTAATTATTATGTTAGGGGCCACAGTTTTTATCTCTGAGAAATTATCTATTTTTTATTATTTTATGACGAGTGTCTTAGATAATTCATTAAGATTATTTTTATTCAGTAAAAAATAAACTCTAGCAGATGCTTCCTAGTAACAAAATGACATAAACCAAAAAATCTAAATTTTATTTATCTGCACGTACTTGCTTAAAACTGGTTTATTATTTAAAATAAATGAAACAAAAATAAAACTGACAACTGTATAGGTATAAACTAAGAACGCTTTAAAAACATTACTCAGTCATAATAATATTATTACGCAAGAAACTTTAGATTGTTGAAAGCAGCTGGCAAATTAGAAAATGAACAAAAATGATTTGTCTTTCCTTGTTATTATTTATAAGTATGAGAATATTTTTGTGTATTAATTATTATTATTACAATCAATAAAATTGTTTTTCTAATAAAATTATGTAGGTACTAAAAAGCATAAAAAAGTTGCAACTTTTTTTTTTAGCTTGGAAGTTTTTTATAATTACTTAATATATTGCAAAATAAAGATAAAATCTTTTTTTCGCTTAAAAATTATAAGTACTTATTGTAAAAAGTTCAAATTAAGAATAATGTGGTGCGGCCATTTTGTGAAACGTGTTTAGCGTGTACCAGTGATTAGGTTTTAATAAGTACGATAATAAAACCGCGCCCATATACGTAAAAACCGCTTGCATATACAAAAATATTGAATTAAATACTGAAACGAGTTTATTAAAAACCTCATTTTGACGTCCATTGCTGTGTTTCCGCGCGTTATAGTTCACACGTTACTTTAAAGCGAGCGATGGTACTATAATAACGAGTGCAAGTGAACTAACCGCGGCCCCTCGGTTGAGTCACGAACGCCGCACTGGATTCTTTTAAGATAATAAATCGATGACAATAATATTAAACGAACAACAACTGCTCATTTTGTTAAAAACATCAACCATATAAAATGTTCAAGACACGTTTTAGGTACTTTTAATTGCGCAATAATATTCGAATTTGGAACATTTTAATTTTTTTTAACAATAAGAAAGGACGCATTTTTCTTCATCTTTCTTTTTTATACATACATATACATTTTATACGAGTATCCTCAAATTAGCAAGACAACTCTCTTGGCCTTTAATATCTTCTATTTAATTGATAACAACCGTAACGGGTCTTTTGGTTCTAAATAATTTTACTAACTACGCGCTACGCCTTCGCTCCAAGTAATAGAAAATAGAAATATTACGTTCATGACGTCACTGCAGGTGAAGCAGGCTGAGCTAAGTCATGTTTTGAAACGTGACAGTTTCTGTTTTCCTATAAGCCTCAATCATCCTCAATCCTCATTGAAGCGTTATCATTTTCGAATAAACCATTATGCATAAAATTTTCGAAATATAATTTTTATGCCTCATTTTCGAATCATTACCTATCATTAAGTATATTTTTTGTCATGTTTTTTTGTCACTTTTTTTTTAAGTTACAACTTAAAAAAAAAGTTTAACTTTCAATAAACACGTTCTTGAAACTGATAGAACACGACTCGCGACTCGCGAGTAATAAGAGTAAACAAAATTGAAATAGGTAGGTAGGTTGGATTACGTTTGCACTGCAAGATGACGCTGAGACATGTTTTGAATACGTGACATTACTGAAAAACAATATAAATATTTTCGTCGGTTGTATAATAAAAAAATGGTGGCAATAAAAAAACGCAAAAGTTATTTTGAACGTTTCGAAAGCAATAAGCATCCGAACGGACAAAGAACACGCAAACGCGACGCAATCCGGTCGAGCGCCGCACGCGCTATCCGCACGTCGCACGTCGCAAGTTCGCAACTCACCAGCCACCAGTTTCTCCGCCAGGCCCAGGGCTGCCCATCCCGGCACCACGCACTCGTACACCTCCTCCCAGTTCCTCATCTTCTCCGCCCGGTCGCCGTAAAACACGTCATTCGTGTCATACAAACAAGGTCGCTTTTGGATTTCCAAAATTATTTTATTACTCTCGATCCCATCGCCGTCCTTGTTCCTGACCATCTCGGGAGTGGGAATAAGAAAAAATAAAAAAAAATCCAAATTCAAATTTTACAAGTGCGTGTAGTTTAAATTGATTACAGTACACGCTTCTCTTGCGAATGCCAGCGCGAAACTGGCGGGTCTAGCAAGGCGAGTGCGGCAACATGGCCGCTCTCATATACATCGCTTTTCGATTTATTTTACCTCTCACGGGGTCTTATTATCGACAGAATAGGAATCACTCTCACAGAAACACCGAAGGTAAACAAATAATGAACAGACTATAGGTGTTTCGTACCGATATTTTCCTTGGTAATAAATAAATAATATGCAACTA
This sequence comes from Plebejus argus, assembly GCA_905404155.3. Lineage (NCBI taxonomy): Eukaryota > Metazoa > Arthropoda > Insecta > Lepidoptera > Lycaenidae > Plebejus > Plebejus argus. Next base: position 6,475,445 of record FR989948.1, on the reverse strand, counting down.
TCCTATTTACTGGCGACGCTACACTTGATTTGCAGGAAAAAATAGCCGCAAACATCCGTTATTAAACAAATCAAAACTAAAACTGCTATTATACTCCACATAAAATTCATCTCTCAAACAAATCTAATACAATGAAACGAGTTACCTATTAAACCACAAAGTAAAAAATACGGTTCAACAAAATAATATACTTTATATAAAGTTGATGTTACATAATAGCACAATCACGTTGTAATCTTTTTGATACTGTCTTCATGCCGTTTTTGAGATATCGAATGATTTAACAATTATATACACGCGGTAACAACTGGTAGTTTAATATTTAAATAGACAATAATTATTATATGACCTACTTACAATAACATCATTAGTAAATTAAAAACAAACATTTACTTTACATTGACGATAAAGTAAGAAATTAGTTATGACGTGTGCAATGTGCATGCGGGTACAAAAAACTTTTGAAAATTCTTGCAATATATATGCAATATTTTTAGCAGTAAATATTACTGCTAAAAATGTACTTGAAGTTAAACTTTATGATTCTGATGATAAAAACAATACAAATAATGCTAAAGAAAAAAATGGGCTACAACATTTTAACATTTTGATAATAGCCAGTAGGTAATAATACGCAAATATCTTAATTTATGCTCCGACATTATTTCCTTTAGATGTATGTAAGTTCAAATTAATTACTTATGGAGTTTACAAAAAAAAATCAAATTCAGAAGTGGGATCTATTAATAATAATATATTTTATTCTTACAATTTCATAGGGTATGTATTCCTTATTCATATTGTGACGATATTATATTAATTATCAATTATCAATTTATCACTATAACCGATTTTCATACATTCAGGTATCAAGTATACAAACTTTTTGTCGCAACTCGCAAACTGCGGGCCGTTCGTCGTTACCATACTGAGTCAAACATCAATACGTTTTCATTCTAGCGATTGCTTACATAACGCAACCTTCTCATTACAGTTTTTTTTAGTAGCTAGCTTAAAGAACGGCCGCACCTCCGTTGCACAAAAATTCGTCACGGAACATTTTTCCGGGATAATAATAGTATCCCATGTTCTTTCTGAATAAATTGTAAGTATATTTTTTATAATATTTACCACTTCCTAATTAGTAATTAAAATATCATGTCTAGGAATTTTTGTGATACAAATAAACTGTCAAGTACAACAAAAAGTGCATCCCTTGTCGGTTTGCGGCCTAATCTGGCTTCGAAACCGGTCGCGTGGCGGTCCTTGAGTAAACGAGGCCTATGGTTATGGGATAAGTAGTTATTAGTTAAATCTAGTCTAATAAAGTTAGTCGATAATAAAGTTAGTCAAAATATCAGTATTTGTATCATGATTTGTGACAGTATTTTTTACAATAAATGACAACTTTTATACAGAGGATACTAAATATTTTTTAAATAAAATATTATATAAAAAAAAATTGTTATACTTAGTTAAAAAAAAGAAAATTGACTTACAACCATTTACCATTGCGATTTAATACGTTTAAAACACGGCAAAGGCCGTCACAGACTTAGCTATAATATATATTAATATACCGTACTAAACACACTGAGACCAGAAATATATATTATAGCTGAGTGTGTGGTGACGCGAAAATTGTATAGAAAATATTTAGTAATATGCCTAGCTATAAACATATTAATATATTATATTATAGCTAAGTCTGTGACGGCCCTAGAAATATTTGTTTATTAAAAGGAGAGCAATAATTATACATTGCATTTTTTTTTGAAAATTTTAAGTTACTCAACTTTTCTTGTCAGCATGAATAAAACATAAAAAAGAGGAAGAAGATTTTAAACAATTCCTTTTTATAATTTTTAAATCCTTATTTTTAATTTTTGCAATCAATAATAAAATTATTATCTACCGAATATAATGATTTTTTTTTTCAGGGATGAGGGAACTTGCAGCTCGTTCCAAATGGAGCTAAATTATATTTAGAATACCGGGAACTCAATGCAGAGGGAGATTCCACCCCCAAAGGGAGGAAAAGGGCAAAGGATGTTCGAGGAAACGTATTTAATATAGACTAAAGCCTTTCAAGGAAAAATATTATAAAAATACTATAATAGTACTTAAAGAACTTAATTTAAATTATAACCCACTAAGGCCCACTTGCGCCAATCTGGGTTAAAGTTAACTCTGAGTTAAACATCATGTCATCTCTATCACTGACTTGGTGAGTGACAGATATGACATGATGTTTAACTCAGAGTTAACTTTAACCCAGATTGGCGCAAGTGGGCCGCACTCACTTAATTGAAAAAAATCGGCCAAGTGCGAGTCGCACTCGCGCACGAAGGGTTCCGTACCATTGTGGAGCAAAAATTGTATTAATTTTTTGTATGGGATTAATTATTTGTTTTATTTAAATTTTACTATTAATTATTAAATCGTAAATACAATTGGGTATTTTGTGAAAATTTGAGGTGCCTACGTCTTGTTGTCATCGTCATCGAAAAAATCGTTAGAGTCCAGTGTCCCCCCCTTCTACCAGCTAAACGCTTGCTTCTGGAAATGTAAAAAAATTCACGGGAGTAGGAAATATGCTGAATTTAAAAGGAAAACTATCACGGCTAAGTCAACTATTATATATTCTGTGGCTAAGTTGACTTTATAAGTTATTGAGTAATAGTCGATCAACAAAAAAAAATGTATTCGGCGAAGTATGGGCGAAGTATAAAGGAACTTTTCGTTCAAATTCCTTTGAGATGATGTTGTTAGTAGTGTAAAACATGTTGTAAATGTACACTCATTGACCATACAGAAATTTTCAAAAACTATCGGTGCTACGGAACCCTACATTGCGCGTGGCCTGACACGCACTTGGCCGGTTTTTTTAAAACTAATATTTAATTGTCAGTACTTGAACATTAATTGCGTACACTATATGTCAGGCCGCTGCAGTGGAAAGGGCCGCATTCTAATGGGGCCGAAATTATTACATTTCTTTCTTTATAATAATGCACGGTTTATTTAATTGGTGGTTTTAACGCATTTTTTTTTCATTAATTAATCAGAATGAAAACAATATTTTGAATCTTGATCGATATTCATTGCATTTTAAAATCTAAATGAACAAATAACGACATCTATGGGGCAGAAAGGAAACCTAATCTCTGTGGCACCTTGGTAAGGAACGTAACATAACAGACCTACAAAATATGCTTATAAATTTTACTTCTGGTCAATGTTAACTTTAGGGTAGTTAGATTTATAATAGTTTAGTAGAATGCCGATAGATGGCGCTTTCACATTAGCGAAACAAAGTTTGCAAAACAAATTATTTGTTTTCTTAACGTCTGTAAACTGGTTTTTAACATAGATAGACATAAATACTAAATCGATGGTTTTTAATATTATGTAAACAATAAAATATATTATAAGGAAAACGAACATAGCTGCCACTAAAACTTTATATACGTGACACTACACAGTCCTTATTGGTGGTCCAAGGTGCTACAGAGATTAGGTTTCCTACCTAATCTCTGTCTTTTACTATGTCTCTGTGGCACCTTGGTAAGGAACGTAACATAACAGACCTACAAAATATGCTTATAAATTTTACTTCTGGTCAATGTTAACTTTAGGGTAGTTAGATTTATAATAGTTTAGTAGAATGCCGATAGATGGCGCTTTCACATTAGTGAAACAAAGTTTGCAAAACAAAATATTATTTGTTTTCTTAACGTCTGTAAACTGGTTTTTAACATAGACATAAATACTAAATCGATGGTTTTTAATATTATGTAAACAATAAAATATATTATAAGGAAAACGAACATAGCTGCCACTAAAACTTTATATACGTGACACTACACAGTCCTTATTAAGGCGCTATATTGATAGTAATTTTACCGCAAGGGCAATTTTATACTTAATTTGTATGACTATAAAGTCGTGAATACGCTGCGGCCAGAAGCTATCAGCTCGCTCGGAAAACATGCGAAAAAACGTAATTTTGTTAATTTAAACAATTACTAGGAGCATTTAAGCAAAATGCTTCTGTACGATTTTGGGTTGCAAAGGTGTCTATTAATTAGACTAATTTCCTACAATACATCTATTCTCGTTTAAAAATAATCTTCAAATTTCGTAATTTTAAGAGGTCATTTCAATTACTTTAATCGTGTTTCTGGTTCTTCTCAAACCTAGATAAGGCTATGAAGATAATATGTATATCTCATTACCAGATTTTTAACATTTCTGAGGGTCCTATAGTATTACTTCAAAAAGGACGTTATTATCAATATAGCGCCTTAATTAAGTTTTCTGGTAATGTAAATCAAAATGTTTAATTTTAAATACTAATTTGTTGCACAAATATTATTTGTGTGTGTTATTGGTAAGTTTTTATTTAGCTTTAACTGAATTATATTTATCTCAATATAATCATCACAAGCAATAAAAACATCGTGAATCATTATCATGATTCATGATTAATTAATTCTTACTAATCCTTACTAATATTTTTACTAATAATACTAACTAATATTTTTCAACGTGAAATTCCTGTCAGAATTTTTGTCTGTCTGTCTATTTACTATCTCTTCACGCTTAAACTTGGTAAGTATTAAAGAGATATCAATCTTAGATTTTATGACCGTTGTGTAATGTACCGTTCTCGCACAAGAAACGAAAGAACAAAATAATATAATCGGCCTTAAGAGGCCGGGGTACCCTCGAAATTCTCATACATACTTAATACCAAAATCATTTTCTCATACGTAAGTATTTAACATGTTTGAGTTATTTTTCAGCTTAAAGTAGTAATTACCTAGGTTCCTGCACAAAATTTTTCTACAAAATATTTAAACACTAAAAAAAAAATTTTTGTGTTTAAATATTTTGTAGTAAATTTATTACTAAATATTTAAACACTAAAAATAGAGTAAAACACTAAAAAATGCTTTAGGCTATTTTATATTACGCAGTGACCAATAGAAGAGGGAAAAATGTAATGAAAAATGTGGAAAAAACGGCAAAAATTATCATTCATCTTTGTTAAGATTATGTGTTGAATCCATAAAGTTAATTTAACTAGCGGAATAGAGAAACAAAGGCCTGAGCAAGCGAGATGTCACTATCAGTAACACTGTGTGGTAAAAAGAGACGTGTGATACATGACAGCATCACTCTTTTTTTGACGTCCATCAGCCCGGATCAGCCCCGTTGACAATTTAATCTCATAGAATTCATGTTCAATCATGCTTGTGCATGCATGCTTTTTATAATTGTAAGAGGCTAAGAAATTAAAAGAGATACGAAGAGTTTCAGATTTTTCAATGACACCTAAAAAAATCATCTACATAGAAATAATTTAAGCATTTAGTACTCAGATGCAGGAGTTTAACACAAGCTTCGAAACATACAACAGTAGATATGAAATTCTACCTAGTTGCAACTTTTGTATAAGTGTATATAATATGATAATATGATTGAAATATTTTCGACAAATACTAATGTGATGATTGATGAGTGATGACTGATGTTAGGACGCTATTACAAATATCAGCGATTTTCCGGTACCCTATTAAAGAATTAGGAGTCAAACTGCGAGGATATTTTGGTTTCAATTGAAAGATAATATATTCATCTCCACGACTGTACCATAAAAATTCTATAGCCGCATACAAAATTTTCACATAAAATACGTTATAACCATCACAATAATCGCAAAATATGAAAAAAATGGGGTCTGATTAGGTACCTTAATATCTAAATACACTGAACTGAGGAAAATAAATATACAAAAAAAATGTTGCTTATTTAGTCCTCTATAAAGTCCGCTAAAAATTTTATATAAAAATAAACAACTTTTCCAGTTATAAGAAAAATAAGAAAATTTCTCAAATTTTTTCATACATTTTCGCCATATCAAGAACGCGGCGAGCATCGTAACCGCCACTGTACAAGGCGCGCTAATATGAATCTTATTTTAATGTCATTAACGTCGATATTCGTACTGACAGACATCCGACCTGCTAATTAAAAAGTTGGAGCATTCTTAAATCAAGCCTTCTGTATAAATAAGAATAAGTTTGTTAGTCTCACTGAAGTCCAGGGGCCCGAGTGTGAGTTTTTTGTTTGACATTCGATCGTGAATGTGTCTGGCGTTTACTAAGATTTTGTATGGGAGCTGGGCTCACTCTCGTCAGCGTCGCTAGGTGGCGCTGTACAAATCCCATACAAAATCTTAGTAAACGCCAAACGCTTTCACGATCGAATGTGAAACAAAAACTCACACTCGGCACACAGAAAAGTTTATACTACAAGGAAAGTGATACAACAATCATTTATTCAACTCTTTATTTGCGAATTTTTTGTGGGTTCACTACGCATGTATGTCTACAACAACTTGGAGAAATACTTTGCTGACGTCTAAATGATTAGTCTTTTTATGTTGTTTTATTGTGTGTGTTGTTTATATTATATTTTCGTTCAATAGTACTGGATGTCGCTTCAACCTTTTCAACTCATTGTCAACTGTCCCATTGTTAATTAATAGAAGATTAGATGATGACACGTTTGCATTGAGTTCTTTGATAATTTTCAATTCTTCTTCTATTTCTTTCACCTTAGATGTTAATGTATGATTATCATTTTCCCTTTCATTGTTGATATTGTTAATCTCTTTACTTCTCAATTCCGTAACTTTTGTGAATCGGTTGTCTAACTTGAGAGAAGCTAGTAATTCTTGATAAAGTTTATTCGGGTCCTGTTTTAGAAAGGGTTTCGATAATATTAGTTTGTATACATGCTCTTCAAACACTTTCAATGGTAGACGATATTTGATCAAATATACTGGTTCGTAATGAACTTTTTTCGGTTGTTGTAACACATAAGTTATTTCTACAATTTTATCATGATTCGCTATTTGCTTCACATCAACAAAATTTACGCCAGGCTGGTTTTGTAATTTTCCTGTATATGGGTCTATTTTAGATTGAGCGTTACCATTTTGTGCATATGATTCGTAAATATTGGCATTTCCAGTCGGTACCGGTACTATTACTTGGTCGTAATTATTAATGGGATTTTGATTATCAACAGGACTTAGGTATTGTCCGTTTGCACTGGAATATACGTAAGGATCCTGAACTACCCTAGATTTTGGTAAGGAGTCTTTCACTTTGTTTTCTTCAGTGCTTGATTGGTGTTGCGGTTTTTGTGCTATTGCTAATAAAGCTCTCAATAAATTATTATATACATCATTAGGATTATCGTGTGGATTCTGATCGAAGTCGGGATTCTTCCAAAGAACCTTTTCTTCGACTGGTTCCAATAGATTATTATTAGTCTTTGGTACTACCACTGGATTTTGAATTTGAAAATCGTTCGGTCGATATTCTGGTGCCCTATTATAGTCATAATTAATTCGTACCAAATTATTACTAGGCTTTTGTGGGACTGCGAAGCCTTTATCTATTAATACATCTTGTTGAACCGGAGCTGAAAGACGGGGTCTGTAATTTTCGAGTAAATCTTTAACATTAGTGTTCGGAATTTCAAATAGAGCTTTCAATGCTTCTTTGTTATGTTCATTCTGAAGTTTTCGGTCATGATTTGGTATTGTATAGAGTTCTGGCCTAGAAACTATTAGATTATCTACTTCTGGGATCTCGGTTCTTATCTCAAATTTTGAGACTGCTGGCGCTCTTGCTTCGTTTAGTACATTAATTATTTTATACAAATTCTCTAATGATTTCTCACAATTATTCGATGCGGGCAATTCGTACTGTACTGTTATTTTAATATTATTATTATCTGCGTTTGCCAGACCTCTGAGTAAATTATTGGCTGGATTGTTTCTTAAAATATCATTTGAGATCTTTTCGTGTTGAGAAGAATTTTGTAAGACACCTTTAAGAAGACTCAATACATACGTCATTGTTGGTCCATCGATATTATTCATGGATTTCTGGTCTGTTAGGATGTTTAGTATTTGAACCAGTAGTTCATTCTGTGGACAATCTTGATAGTGTGCATTTGGTACTTTTTCCTGTAAAGTAGAACTTGACTATACTTATCCATACTAATATTAAATAGTGTGTCTGTCTGTCTGTCCGTTACCTCTTCGTGTCTAAACCGCTGAACCGAATTTGCAGATATTGGGTGTGGGGACACTTTGAGTCCCGTTAAAGGACAAAGGATACTATTTGACCTGAAAAAATGTACCGTTTCACCGCTATGAGGGAATTTCGGCGTTATTTACTTTGTTCTCTAAATTAAATTAAATCAAATAAGGTCAAAGTACGCTTAGGAATTCGGCCACTGACATACCACTACTTATCTCTTTCTATCGAGCACGATTTTCTATCTGTATTCTGTAGGCTTACTACGAAACTGTTTCGAGACTCAAACAATCGGACGCGAATGCCGCGTCCTGCTCCTAACAACGTCATTTCACGTTTGTTAGAGTAGGACACGGCATTCTCGTCCGATTGTTTAAGTCTCAAAACAGTTTCGTGGTACAAGGCCGGGTTTCTGCATGTATGCAATAGGAGAGATAGAGATATTTTAATGAGCTGGTCTCATAGTGATAGGTCAATGGATCTGCGTGTTCGGTGACCGGGTTATAATTAATTTCACTTTACCTCTGCTGGCAACGGCAGCGGCGGATTTTTGACATATTTTATGTTTGAATCTACCACCGCTGGTGATCCCTGAAAATAAAAATAAATAAAAAATAAAATAAAATCATTTATTTCGGGCTTCTAAGACTAAATAAATAAATAATGATCGATTTTAGATATTATTATTGGAAATATACAGGATATAACAAAACCAGTGACTTAGAAAGAAAACTTTAGCATCTGTGTACAGTGAGTGTCCTGTAGCATGAGAAGAGTGTAGACACTGCAATTTTTTTTGTGATTTGTATAGGCAAATTCATGACGCTAGGGCACTTGCCCCAGCGTCTCTCAGCGTCATTAAGTACAATTTTGAAGTCGGTTTTATCTTTTAAATAAATTACAGTTATTTATAAAATCATCATAATTTAAAAGGAAATAATTGATGAATGCATAAATTGATTATAATGAAAACTTATTTCTCGCATTAAGATTAACATCTTATATTTAGCTTGTTTGAAATTATATTTCATGCTTGGCAAATGAGGTCCTTATCGGATAATTGAAATTGATTAAAGCCAGTAAAGACTTATTGCCGTCACCGCTTGGGGCTTGAGAGGTTACAGCCTTCCCTTTTGCGTTGCGATGTAATTTTTCAAGTAGTTGGTAGCATCCTCAAGTTAATACTGCGAACCCTTTTGATTGCACGTCAGTGACTTTTTGAGATGAGAAAACAACATTTAGTCTTTCATTATGAAATAAACTAAACGCAGACGCATGCCTGTGGTCGTTTGTTTTCACTTTAGGTGACACTAAACTGCCTCACGCAGAGGAGGCGGACGCACACATTAGCCCCATTATTATATTATCTGTCAAAATGTTCATTACATACCCATCAATCCTGAATCCCCAAGCGGCTCCCGGCTGTCGCTTAAACAATTGAAAAGATATTGTGTCTGCGATTCCTACGATCAAGGTATTAATAACCGTCTCTGAGTGCGGCGGTTAAGGTGCTACTGTTTTTCAATCCAAGTAAACTTACCAAATCGTCAAAGGCCTTTGCGCTTGCCAGAAATATACCAAATATAAAAAACACAATCATCGTCCACGATTTTCGTCGAAATACTAACGATAATTTCAATTTGTGCCTATAATTATAGTTTGGAATGATCATGTTTAGTTTAAAGTGTAAAATTAACGAACATTGTAATCGTGATGTAATTAATAATACTTCTTAGATTAGACCCATGTATCATTTGGTTACAGTTACAGATGAATTGTTGTTACTTTCAATAATTTAAATGATTACAAGTTAGAACTTTCCAAAACAACATAAAGATATAAAAGTAAATTAACTACGAACATATTTTTATAACTTTAAATTTGAATTAAGGATGTTATAACGAATATCAATTTTTTTTGTCGTTCTTTTATAATATCTGTCCTATAAAATAATTAACGAAAATTGCATCGAAAGAACCTAAATTACCCTATAACAACTATCTGACAGTCCCGTTAAAATAGGTCCCACTGTTCCAGAATCATTTGATGACGAGGATAATTATAATGATGATGATGATTATGATAATGAAAAAAAATCTCAGTTACTCCATAAAACGATAGCTTAGGTCTTAGAGTCTCGTCAAAATCGGTCCAGCCGTTCCAGGATCATTAGATGACGAGAATAATGATGATGACGATGATGATAATTTTAAAATGAGGAACAAACAAAATTTGATGATACAAAAATATATTTCAAAAGCCATAGATCAGTAGTAGAAGCAATCTTGTTCCGAATCTCTCTGGTAGTGAAGATTTCTATTCACCGAGAATTCAGCAGTATTCATAATCACATCCTTGTCAAATCTATACGATAGGTCTTCTATGAAATCCCTTATAATACTTTCCATAACGCTTATAGCTTCGTTCGTTTTGAGCTTTTCGCAGAATGCGTCATCAATTTTTTTGCGTACCTGTAGATTTTTCATAAACGTATCCAATTCTTCTTTTTTGAGGGTCTTGATCTTTTTTGTTTTCCTTGGACGTAAAGGACCAATACGCTCTATAGGTTCAACATCTACGCTATCCAACGGTTTCTTTAAAGAGTTGTTTGTATCATTAAGTTCTTTCTGATCGTTAATTTCCTCAGAACCGAAAGGTATGACTACAACTTGCCCATTATCTGGTCGATCTTCAGACGTTCGTATAATGTTTTCATCTTTCTTTGGTTTTAAACTGTCTGGAACATGTGTTCTGTGATCATGGATTATATGAAAACCAGCGTCGTTGTTGACATCTTGAGTGTTCTAAAAATGATAAAAAGTTATATTGCTTTTTTTATATCTGCTATCCTTACGAATAAATTAAATAGTGTCTGTTCGTCTATTTTACCTTCAAGCTGTTTGAGCTTGAAGATGAAATGGACCAACGCTGAGGCTATTGAAATATAGATAGGAAATTAACACTTTTAATGGATTTGAATGCGACAGTATTATTAACACGTAAGCCGAATTTCTTAGCAAATGGCGTATGCGGACATAATCTTGCGAATTATTTTTAAAATTCAATATCACATCAAATTCAAGAATTTAACTCATTTCATATTCTAAAGAATAAAAGGTTTGACTACCTCTTCTACTGTATTAAATCTTACCTCGTCTTTTTCAGATTTTCCTTCACTGGGTTCTCTATTTCTAGCTGTTGTGGATTCATCTTCGAAAACTTCTTCCAAAGTTGAAGTAGAAACGCCTGATCCTGGCTGTTTATTTTCAGATATCAACTTCAATCTATTAATATAACCTGATTCAGGATTGGAGTAACGTATAAAGTCGATCAATGCGTGGGTCATAATTTTGTAGTTTTTCATTGCCATAAGCACTTTTTTCTTATCTTCTTTAGTTTTTGCGGTGGAAATCAAATTTGCCACGTCCTTCGATAGAAAATTATTGATAATAAAATCCGTTACGAGGTCTTCTTTAATGTTTGTTGGATATTGGTTGGCATTGTTTGGTTTTGTTTCTTGTTGGTTTTGTACGTCTGCTATAGGTCGTGTTAAGTCTATAGGAGACAATCCTGCGCTTGAACCCTTTACTTGAGAATCAGCCTCAAGAGGAGCATTATGTCGACGATAAGGTAGGAAGGTTTTTAACTGTTTATCAGCTTTAAGTGAATAACCGTATAGACTAGGAATGTCCATGACTCTCAAAATTGGTTTTGGTGGTTCGATAATTGCATTTGCATCTATAGGTTGTTTTAAAAGGTCAGGTGCTTTGTTAGTATTCTCTATTTCCTCAAACCTTTCCTCTTGTGGCAATACAGATAGTGGATTGGAAAAATCAGTTGATCCAACGTTGCCTGATACGGAATGAGCTTGTTTGCGGTGTTGAATTTGGAATGAAGTTCTAGAAATATGATTGTGACTGTTTTCTACTTTATTCCAAGGCAACAATGCTAAATTATTTCCATTGTTGATTCTTTCTTTACTTTGTCGCAATACTCCAAGTTCTTTGGGAATTACTACAGGTTTTATGTATGCTTGTTTTATGTTTAGTTGTGGTATACCAACATATTTTAAAGCATCACCTGAGTCAGTTCTTTTTAGGTCATGTCTTCTTAAGGTATTGCCAACATTAATTGGATTTATAAAAACTGGTTTTTGTATTATGTTTCTTTCTTTTTCAGGATTAATCACTAATGCTTGGTCAATTTCTACTTCTGGGTTAAATCTGTAACTTAAACCTTTTTGGTCGTTCCAAATTGTTGGATTTATAAGAACTGGTTTTTGTATTATGTTTCTTTCTTTTTCAGGATTGATTACTGATGCTCGGTCAATTTCTACTTCTGGGTTGAATCTGTAATTTAAACCTTTTTGATCGTTCCAAATTGTTTCATTTATAAGAACTGGTTTTTGTATTATGTTTCTTTCTTTTTCAGGATTAATCACTAATGCTTGGTCAATTTCTACTTCTGGGTTAAATCTGTAACTTAAACCTTTTTGGTCGTTCCAAATTGTTGGATTTATAAGAACTGGTTTTTGTATTATGTTTCTTTCTTTTTCAGGATTGATTACTGATGCTCGGTCAATTTCTACTTCTGGGTTGAATCTGTAATTTAAACCTTTTTGATCGTTCCAAATTGTTTCATTTATAAGAACTGGTTTTTGTATTATGTTTCTTTCTTTTTCAGGATTGATTACTGATGTGTGGTCAATTTCTACTTCTGGGTTGAATCCATCACTTAAACCTTTTTGATCGTTCCAAATTTTTTTTGTAAATTCCTTTAAGATATTTAGGTTATTATTACTGTCAGGAGGGCTAGGTCTATATGAAATCGGTTGATAGTTAACATAACTTGCTTGAGCGTTAACCTAAAAGAAATATGTTAGATAAATTGTTTGGATGTAACAGCAAATTAAATCATAAAAATATATATATCTTAAGCTACGGTAATAATTGAAGACGTAAGTGATGAAGTGGGTAAGTAACAATTTGAATAAAAGGAGAAACCGAGAAAACGGATTGAAATAAAAAAAATATGTATAGCCAGACGATGAAATTATTTTATTTTTTTATCGTTTTGTATTCGGCCTAAAAAAGTATGACCATGTGTCAGCCTTTCGATCGCAATTAAATTGGCTTCCAATTCGTTTACGCCGAAATACCCATATCCTTTCTCTCCTTTACAAAATCCTCTACAGTCCTATTTCTCCCTCGTACCTCACTGACCGTTTCAACTTCTCGCGACCTCCTGACACCTTTTGTAGGTCTAATGTGAGGACGAATCTATCCCTTCCTTCCCATCGCTCCAACTTCTTTTCCTATTCCTTTACTGTTCATGCAGTTAGATTATGGAACTCCCTTCCCCACACCATTCGTGACAGCCCTTCCATTACTGTCTTTAAAAGTCGACTAAAAGAGCACTACCTTAACAAGGAATCCTAAAATGTATGTATGTATTAAATGTAATATATATATTTATAGTATTGTATTTAGTCTATTATTTAGTACTTGTTTATGTTTTGTATTGTATTATTTTATCTCAATCGTAAGTGTATTAATATTTAGTTATCTATATATTTATCTATATGCACACCCTTTTTGATATTTCCCATCATATCTCTCTCCGTAGGGTCTGCTGGAAGAAATCTCTGTTAGAGATAAGCAGTACCTGTTGTGTCGTCTTTCTTTTTGTGTATTATTTTCATGTAAAACTGTATGTGCAACAAAGTGTTAAATAAATAAATAAAAATAAATAAAATTAGAAATTTACAAGTTCGGTTATATTATAATAAGTGAAAAAATAAGTAACTTTCTTTATGCTTTATTAAATGATAGCCCAAATATCCACTCACGTCTTCAATGATTACTTCTAAATCAATCTTAAGGGAAGTGAGAGTACCAAGATTTAGAAAACATACGCAAAATATAACTGAGAATTTCAATTAGAATTTCTAAGTTTTATTTTGGTATACAATAACAAAAACTAAATGCTGCACAAGAAAAAAAAACTCACCAAATTCAAGATGGCGGATATGAAAATGACAGCTCGCAACGACTCCATTTTACCTACAGCAGTCGAATAATAAACTGACCTATTTATATACTCTATATTTGTTACAGTTAAGTATTTTCTTGTCAACACAGCAATTAAATATAGAACACGTCCTATTTAATAAGTACAATAACAGTTATAATTTCATAGCATGATCAATTTTATGCTTCGAATTTTACATAATATTGTGGATGTAATGATATTAACTTACAAATTATTAAATGCGCATAATAACATTGTATGCGTTTAAAATTTATTGAAAACAAAAACATCGACTTTGGTCCTTCGAGCCGGATATCAGAATTTATAACGCTAGTTTTAAAATTATAATAAATATTTTTTTAAGGTCGGTGGTTTAGTGGTTAAATAATTGGCCCTAGACTTTGGTCATGGATATCTATACATATATTTTTCTTACTATTATTATTATTAATGCGAGAGTGTCTGTCCTTACATCTTTACGCTTTAACCGCTGTGGCCTGTACCGGTTTAGATGAAATTTTCCATGGGGACACTTTAAGAGACGGGAAAGGAGATAGGATAGTTATTGCAGTTGAAAAATGTACGTTTCCCGGTGTTTACCTATTATAAAAAATATAGCATGTGATTTTTCCAATGTACTTACCAGACATAGATATTCACACATAAATACATAATATTATACTTTCTACAGTAGGTACAGGAGGGGTATTATATAGTAAAAAAATATATTAACATCAACATTAATTATTAATTATTATATATACAATATACATATTCACATTCAAGGCATACATTTTGACTGGGACTCTGTTGCTAGAATCCAGAAAACCAGAAAAAAATCAGAGTACTAAAAAATAACTCTGGTAAAATAGAACACATTAGTTCTCAATGACTATACTCAGATTTAATTATGTTTAACTTTAATTTAATGAAGAATTTGACAGAAAATGTATAAATCCTGAAATCTTTACTAAAGTATTTTACTATTATAATAAATTTACTCTTAGTGCAGCCGTTAATATATTATCATTGACGTAGGGTTCAATATTCAGCACTCTGATTTTTTTCCAGCTTGAATCATATTAATAGTCCCAAGCATAGGACTGGATTTAAGGCCCAATTTCACTAACGTTTATTAAAGTTAACGCTCGATTTAGTATCATTACCTCTTTAGTTTTTCATGCTAATGAAAGACATAACATTTTAACAAGCCATTAAAATATCTATATAAATAAAAAGGAATCCATAAATCTGGGGGCACGGGAGTGCCCCCGCCAAGATGAGCCAATCCCTTGCTTACGACATCACGCGTAAGCGGCTGGACTGTTTTTGCTGAAATTTGGTATGGAGATACTTTGAGTCCCGGGGAAGGACATAGGCTACATTTTGTCCCCGAAAAATGTACGGTTACTGCACAATATACTTTTATGATTTGCGCGTAAACTATTCAATCGATTTTGATCAATTTTGGTATGGAGATACTTTGAGTCTCGGGAAAGTACAAGGGATACTTTTTGTCCCGGAGAATGTACGGTTCCCGCACAATAAACTTTTATGATTTTCGCCTAAACTATTTAATCTATTTTGACGAAATGGGCGACATACTTTATATGGCCAAACAATGTTTGCCGGGACAGCTAGTATAATAATATAAATAACAAGACGTTGCTGAAATTGGGCCTAAGATTAGAATAGTCGGCCAAGTGCGAGTCGGACTCGCGCACGAAGGGTTCCGTACCGGTATAGAGCGAAAGTAGACAAAAAATTGTTTTTTGTATGGGAGCCCCCCTTAAATATTTACTTATTTTAATTTTGTGATTAATTATTAAAGTACAAATACAATTAAGGATTTTGTGAAAATTTCAAGTACGTAGCTGTTACCATTATTGATTACGAGCAAAAAAGGCCAAAAAAATCACGTTTCTCGTATGGGAGCCCCCCTTAAAAATAAACTTTGTTTTATCTGTATTTAAGTGTAGTGTGGTGTGAATGTCTTGAATAAATGTTTATTATTATTATTATTATTATTTATAGTATTTGTTGTTATAGCGGCAACAGATACACACAATCTGTGAAAATTTCAGAAGTCTAGCTATACCGGTTCTTGAGATACAGCCTGGTGACATACAGACAGACGGACAGACATCGAAGTCTTAGTAATAGGGTCCCGTTTTTACCCTTTGGGTACGGAACCCTAAAAACTAGTTTATGATACAACATTCGTCGTGAAAATTTCAATCCAATAGCCATCGGGGTCTTGAATGAAAGCTAGACCTTTCATTTTGCCGTCTTGAGGTTTCTTGATAAACTTAACGCCTTGTTCTTCAAATCTGAAACAACGATAAAAAGTAATATTATAGTAATAATTGTTTTGTGTTAGGGTGCGTTTAGCGCGCGTCGCTTGTTTTCCCAAACTGTAATAATTTGAGATTTGATAGATACCGCATGTGTATGTACTTCGCGTGCCATATCGCGCTCCCAAACGACGAGCAATGCTCGTCTTTCGAAAGTATGTTCTTTAGTCTGCTATTTCTTTAGTAACGCCTCCGTGGTCTAGTGGTACAGAGCGCGGCTCTTGACTAGGAGGTCGTGGGTTCGATTCCCGCGTTGGAAACATGTTATTTCCAAGTTTGGTTAGGACAATGCAGGCTGATCACCTGATTGTCTGACAAGTAAGATGATCCATGCGTCGGATGGGCATGTAAAAAAGTCGGTCCTGCGCCTGATCTCTCGCCGGTCGTGTCGGTCTGCCGTCCCACCGGGTTATGAGAGTAAAGGAATAGAGAGTGCTCTTGTGTACTGCGCACACACTTGGGCACTATAAAAATACTCCTGCGTAGCTGGCCTGGTTTCAATGAAACCGGCCACCGTCACCGAAACCGGTGTGGGAGCTATTATTATTATTATCGGAATCGGACGTCAATCGGAATTTTAAAGTGGTGTATTGAGTTGTAGAAATTTAAATAGAAACGTTGGCCTAGATAATGGTTACTTTTCTTATCATCGGTACGTCACAGTAGTTATAAAAAAGTGTCACGCTCGTTTTCATACAAATGGAGCGACATGCGGTATCTATCTTGAACTATGTCAGTGGGTTCTAGGCACTGACCTCTATTTTACAAGTACGCTGGATAGCTGATACAGACCTGCTTTTTGTGCCTATTTGAAGCGGAATCAGCGCCCCCATTATTCGGGTAGAGAACTAAATTTGACGTAACCACAACCAATAACAACAGTTGTCATCACTAGTATTAGTTCCAAATACTCTCACTACTGCTATCAGCGCCGGCGGCGGCTTTCAAACGTCATTTTTACAATAGGCACAAAAAATAGCTGCCATTTCAAAGGCTATCAGCAATCCAGCGTACTTGTATAATAGAGATCAGTGGTTCTAGGCTAAATTACATAAAGCTTATTTTCTACATTTCCACAAAACCGCGTACGCGCAGAAAAGGCGCACTGAACGCGCACTTACACTTTTTTCACTCAAAAAATGTCATTACTTAATTTAATATTTATCAAATTATCGAATAACATCGATTTGTGATCAGTTACAATTGTTGCTCCTAGCACCTGCAGCTGTTGCGAGTGTCCATGGGCGATGGTAGTTGCTTTCCATCATGTGACCCGTTTGTTCGTTTGCCCCCTTATTTTATAAAAAAACACATTATGTCCTTACCTAGCACAAGCCTCATCAACATCCGGCACCAGTATACCAATGTGTCCGAACCCGCGGGGATCAGAGTTGTTCAATTGTTGCTCCTAGCACCTGCAGCTGTTGCGAGTGTCCATGGGCGATGGTAGTTGCTTTCCATCATGTGACCCGTTTGTTCGTTTGCCCCCTTATTTTATAAAAAAACACATTATGTCCTTACCTAGCACAAGCCTCATCAACATCCGGCACCAGTATACCAATGTGTCCGAACCCGCGGGGATCAGAGTTGCCGTTGTGGTAGGTGGAGTCATCGCTCTCTGTGCCCCAGTTGCTGGAATAGGTAAGGTGAGGTAATGTTAAAAAATGTTAAAAATTGTTAGAATTAATTAAAAAAAAAATGTTATCCAAACCATATTGACAAGCTTAGGTCTCAAAACATTCTAAATGGCTGAACTGATAGATGCATTTGGTATGGAGATACCTTGAGAGATGTGAAAGAACATATTATATAGTTTTCTTGTGGAAAAATGTACGGTTCCCGCACAATAAACGAATTTCAGCGCAACAATGCGGGCGACATCTAGTTTTATACAGGGTGTTACAAAACTAAGTTATAATACTTTAGGGTGTGTACGTGTTCCTTGTAGAGAGTTCACTGTGAAAGGTAGCAGCGCTGAAAGACCAATATTTTTTTTATTAAGAAGGCAGGTCGTTGTAGCCCTGACGTCACTGCGACCCATAAGGATCTATTGTGACTCCTTCGCACTATAGTATCATCCCCAACCCAATACTGCTGAAAGGCCAATATTTTTTTTTGTGATTTGTATGGGCAAGCGCTCAAGTGTCACGACTCACGAGTATTCCGATACAAAAGTGAAAAAAATATTGGCTCTTGCAACACTGCTTTCACAGTGAACTCTACAGGGTGCAATTAAACCTTCCTGCCAAATTTTTTTCAGGGCTTAGGTATCATTAGGAGAGTCCATTTAACAAAAAAAAATTGGGTGTTATTTTTTTTTCAATGACATTTTATCCCATTTAAAATCGTTGCAGAACAGTCACCCGCGGCGGCGCGGCGGTGACGGGGGTGACGCGGGGGAAGGCGCGCGCGCGGGGGCACGTAATGCACGGGCGACGCGTCGCCGTCGTGTCCATTACTTGTAGTGTTTTTTAGGATAACTTTCGGAAGCTATTTCTCAACATTTTAGTACTGATTATAAAAGAAAAAATACGTGTATTTTTATTTTTCACAAGGATCAATATATCAAAATTTGGCAGGAAGGTTTAATTGCACCCTGTATATCAGGGCCGCATACACACCCTAAAATATTATCACTATGTTTTGTTACACTAAGGCCCACTTGCGCCAATCTGGGTTAAAGTTAACTCTGAGTTAAACATCATGTCATATCTGTGACTCACCAAGTCAGTGATAGAGATGACATGATGTTTAACTCAGAGTTAACTTTAACCCAGATTGGCGCAAGTGGGCCTAATTATAAAAACCTCAAGCTTACTATGTCAACTCCAGCGTAGCCTTCCTCGACATGGCCCATTTGGTCCTGGCGGACTCATCCTTCGGTACCTCTTCAGGATTCTCATAACCCATGAAGAACAGGGAGAACTTCATTTCGGGGAAATGGAGTTGCTTGAGCAACGTCATCCCGAGGACACCGGTATAGAATGGCAGGGATTTCTTCGGGTCTTTGATCCTGTACATTGTTTGTTGGAACATGAAGTCCTGAAATTGGACAATTTGTTTTTTAGTGAAAATATTTTTAATAACCTGGCAATTTAGCCAAAACGTTTTCTTAATCAAATTGCAAATCAAAATATATGGAATTGACATTTGACTTGTCGTATTTCAACATTTTGACCGGCAACAGGCGCCAGTAGCCCTTACGGGGCCCCTGGATATTATAATATCATAA
This sequence comes from Plebejus argus, assembly GCA_905404155.3. Lineage (NCBI taxonomy): Eukaryota > Metazoa > Arthropoda > Insecta > Lepidoptera > Lycaenidae > Plebejus > Plebejus argus. The sequence goes on along the minus strand of FR989948.1, from coordinate 6,455,706 downwards.
CTATAATACTTAATTATCTTTAGACTACTGAAACGGTTTTACAATTGTTGTGAATTAATGTATTATCTACAAAACTGAATTGTGATAACTCAACAGGTCAAGATAAGACATTATCAATTATTGATGTGAGTGCCTAGTTTCTTTTTAGGTTTTTTCATTACAAAAGAGCCTATTAGCCTCCTCTGTGGTCCAGTGGCTTAGATCTTAATTTTAGACTCATCTTAGCTTCTATTCCACAGTTGGAAACAACAAAAAATTGAAGACGTGAGTGGAAGAATCGAACAAGTAACATTTCGTAACATACGGACAATAACTCATTTTTTCCCTAATTATTTCAATAAAACTTGTAACTTATCTACTTCATAACCTAGCTAATATATCTGGCTACACATACAATCCATAGTTTTTCTATTTCAAATAACTTTTCCGGCCCTAAAGCCTCCATTTAAGCAAAATAAACGGGAAGTTTTTTCATGTTACTTACCTTATTCTTCCACTCACGTCCTGAATTCATTGACAACTTTATTTTAAATAATTATTTCTGAGAGAGTGAAGAGTACTGTTGTATTGCGTACATTGGGCACTACAAATAGCCCCTGCGTAGCTAGCATGGCTGTAATTAACCGGTTACGGTCAATGAAACCGGTGTTAGAGACATACAAAATACCTAAGTGCTTAGCACTTTACCTTGGTAGCTGGTGCCGGTTTCTGGCATAACGCTTCAACTTCTTGAGGGGATAGACCACCGCTTGCCATTTTCCTGAAATATAATGATGAGATTTTAGTAGAAGCCGAAGAACAGCCGCAAAACCTATTTATGTATAGAGATATTGTACAAAATTAATAAATATAAATAGGGTTTTCGCAGGATGTAAATGTAATATAATGTACCTGTTTATGACCTGAGCAGTCTTATTTAAAGCTGGCTGTAATAAATATTTGCAGAAATAGAAGAATTGCGGTTTTAAAAAGCGATTTGATAACCCTACAAATGACATTCTTCTTCTTCTTGCGTTTTTGACAATGACGTTTGACAACTTACTTTTTTAATATTTTATTTGCCTACAGCAGGCACTAAGCAGTACATTATTTTCAACAAGTAGGTATCTTGCTGAAATGGCTGAATTTTTACCTTGCTGAATATCCCACAGAAAGGTCATTCCATACTAATATAAATTGCGAAAGTGTGTCTGTCTATTACCTTCTTCCGCCCAGGCCTCTGAAACGATTCTGTTGAAATTTTGTATGGAGATACCTCAGGGCTCAGACCAATAAAAAAAGAGGAGATACAGGATACTAGCCAGCTGGGAAAGGACATAGGCTACTTTCTATTCCAGAAAAATGTACAGTTCCCCTGCGAAAAACGAATTTCTACGCAACGGAGTTGCGAGCGTCATTAACTCTACAATAATAATAATTAAAGATTCAATGATATAACATAATTACTTATTTATTAGCTAGATATGGTTTCTAATTTCCACTACTTAGGTTATGCAAATACTAATACAAACTACAGATAGATCAGTTGCACTAGATTTAATTTATTTTATTCTGTATGCACTAAATTAACAAACTTACAAAACAGTCCATCTGTCTCTACCTTGGATTAGTCGCAGCCAAATTTTTTAGTTTGCTTTGAGGTATCCATACAGTTGTTTAATAATTTTTCTCTCTAGCCTGTGGAGATTTATAAATCAAATCAATATCATACAGTCCATTAGATGTTTAGATGTATTTTGTCAATCACTCAGCGTTTCACTCCACTCAAATTCTCTATAAATCCCCAAAATCCGACACACAATTATTATCCTGAATCTACTGGATTCAAATAGTATTTCTTATACAAATAATGCAGCTCCTCCATCCATAGTATGTCTCGTTCCACCGATGTGTTCTTACAAGTATACGCTGATATGCACCGCACACCAGCCTGATCGGTGAAAATATCCCCAACAACACTTACGTATGACCCTTCTTCAAAATCTAACGGCTTCATATGCTTTTTCTCAATGCTGTTGAGTAGGGATGACATGGTAAGGACGTTTTCGTCGTGATATCTAGATATTGAAGCAAAACTACCAATTAAGTCTCTCATAGTTTTCTTCGAAACATACTTATTGTTTGTGCTACTATCGTAATATATTTGGACGGTACCAGTAGGGTCACTCAATTCGAAATTTGCAGTATCTTTTTTGCAGGTATTCAAAGTTGTAACGATCCCATGTAACATTATATTTTTGAAACGCAGACCGAACATTTCAAAAACGTATCTATTTTGGTCTGTACGGCTAGCGCGGTATATATCTTGCACGTATATCTTCATGGGATTCTTCTGTATGTCATCCATTGTATTATTTCGTCTTTAATTTCAGTTATTTTCGTCTTTAATTTCAATTTTCATTAAAAACTTTTAATTTGGAAAGATTCGAAAATTGCACGAAAATTGTTTATTCTCAAACGCCAACTGTCAAATGTCAAATCTTTTTTTTTCTTATTATTGCACTTCGGCTATAAAACCATGGCCAGTGTCAAGTAATGGCGGGAAAATAATATTCTTGTATATAATTTTCGGCGTCGTTTTTCTTCTTCGTCGGGTCCTAAGTCTAGTCAAAGCACAGTTTAAGGATATATTATAGATGGATGCCTTCTTAGCTCGCCAGCGCGTGGCCATTTTATGCTTGTGTGCAATTATTGCCGTAGTGTGCGTGTAGGGATGGGCGTATATCGGCTTGTATAACGATAAAAATATAAAATTAGACTACAGCTATCGACCATAATTTTATGTTAAATTGATCCTTGTTCAAAATAAAAATACACGTATTTTTTTTTACAGTCACTCAGTACTAAAATGTTGAGAAATTGCTTCCGAAAGTTATCCTAAGAAACACTACGCGTCGCCGGCAGGTGACGTGCCCCAGCGCGCGCGCGTCTCTCCCCACGTCACCCCCGCTCATTCCCACCGCCGCAAGTAACCGTTCTGCGTCGATTTATGGGATAAAATATGTCATTAAAAAAATAACAACTCATTTTCTTTGGTTAAATGAACTCTCATAATGATATGTCCTAAGCCCTGGAAAAAATTTGGCAGGAAGATTTAATTGCACCCTGTATAAATAAAATATTTAAGTACATAATATATAATTAGTAATTACACAAATAGTTAAAAATATACATAATACTAGATGACGCGGCCGCAACTCCGTTGCGCCAAAACTCGTTTATCGTGCGGGGACCGTACATTTTCCCGGGACAAAAAGTATCCTATGTCCTTTCCCGGGACTCAAAGTATCTCCATGCCAAATTTCAGCAAAACCGGTTCAGCGGTTTGGGCGTGAAGAGGTAACAGACAGACAGACAGACGGGCAGACAGACGGACAGACAGACAGACACACTTTTGCATTTTTGTTTATATGAAATAAGGGGGCAAACAAGCAAACGGGTCACCTGATGGAAAGCAACTAGCCCATGGACACTCGCAGCATCAGAAGAGCTGCAGGTGCGTTGCCGGCTTGAGGGAATAGGGTAATAGGGTAGGTTTAGGCGTGAAGAAGTAACCGACAGACAAACTTTCGCATTAATTTGTAATATTAGTATGGGCTAAAACCTCAACATTTCTAAGTAGACTTTCCAAATTACCCATTACAAGGCAGCATTCTTATTTTTTCTGTTTAGTAAACGAGTAACTTTCAATTTATCCGCCATTTTCCATTTGCTTTGTTCACAAAATGGCCGCCGTTATCGTATCTCCTCGTTGCGCGTTACAAGAATTAACTTCTGTTTTATTGTATATTATAATGAGGGTTCCGTTTGGGGGCGTTCATTAATGACGTAAGAATTGACGAGATTAGGGGTGTGGTGAATAAAATGATTACACCAAGGGTCAAAACTTGTCAAAAACATAACGTGTTTTAAATGAAATACGTGCTAAGGTTTTGATGACTTTTTAACCCCTCCTTCTCCTATCACCCCCACCAATATAAGATTAAGATTGAATCTTATATTATATACGTGAAATTGAAATTGTTCATATAAACTCAGTTTATTAGAAACTACTGTTCACGTTGAGTTTGCAGTAATTAATTTATAATTAGCAAGGTCTTAGGCCGCGTTTCCACTGACGCGGAGCGGGGCGGAGAAGAGCTTAGCGGTGCCCGAATTGACCAATCACTGTGCTCGAAATCTCCGCTCCGCTTCAGTGAAAACACTGATCACTTTTCACCGCTTTTCACCGTTCCTCTCCGCTTAGCTCCGCGTCAGTGGAAACGTGGCCTTAAAAAAAATCAACCGAACTATACGCAAATTATACTAGAAATAGCCTTTTTGAGAAGTAGAAAAACTCAACAATTTGTTTTCTTTCTGATAAGTAACATGAGAGGTGAGATTTAACTAGAGTAATTATTCCCCTCCCCCTTATACCTCGTGTAACTTGTGGACGGCCCATTTTTAATATCATACTTTGGAAGGGTGAATGTTGAGGAAGGAATTATCATCATAAACTTAAAGACTTTTTTGTTTTATTTTAATTGAGGATTTTGCGGGTTTATATACCTTTATGGTTAATGAGGAATAATTTTATTGCTTAGGATAAAACTATAACGTAATTTTTTATTTAGTGTCGCTTTAGGCTTATATTAATTTACTAGTGATAGGGGTTCCCAATCTTTTTCAGCCTGCGGCGCAGTTACACGTAAAATATTTTGATGTCACGGCGCCCTACTCTACCTAGCTAATAGAAAAATATACATAAATAAATACTGTGATTTGTTATGCCGCGGCCGCATATTATGCGTACCTAGTGCTTCGCGCTAAAACCGATACTTTTGGACGATCTGAGTGTATCGTCCAATAGTAACGTCTCGTAGCACGAAGCCTCGGACGATAGACGCAGGTGCGGCCGGGCCGTTAGATTAAGCAGGTAAATAATTATACAAATACAAATATTTAATACTTAGGTACCAGCTTTACGTAATTATTATTATAATTTAAGTTTAATAATATTTGTGACTGTCGGATAATTATGAAGGATCGAGTATAAACGGCGCCCCTCTTGCCTTTCCACGGCGCACCAGGGCGGCGCGGCGCACAGTTTGAGGGATAAAAAAATGAGAGGTGTCAAAGGACACCCGAATGGAACGGAGTTATTTCTTAAGTTATACACATAATAAATATATACTCAAAAAAATATTTAAAAAACGCCATCTATTGACGCACAGGAATACTATCAACGCGCAGCGCCCTCTGCCCCTAACATTCAGGTACCAATAAAAAAGTGTCGAGGTCAAGTGTCGTTTTTTTCGGCCTAGCCCCGGGTTATCGCAACGCGCGAAAAGGAACTCCGTTCCAAAAACTATCCTATGTCCTTTGCCGGGACTCTAATTGACTCAAATAGATAAGTTTGAAGGCAATCGTAATTCGTATAGTCCATCAAACTTAATTATCGGCCGACTAGGCATCGTTGTAATATGCGCACTTCCATACAGCTTCATACTGATCAGGAGCCAAACTAAACAATCGGCCAATAGAAAGTCTGCAGTCTGTGGGGATAAGGTTAGAGGTAAAACAACTGAACGGATCGTGCCACGTCTTTGGCGCTCCGCCAGCAAAGTCAGCTGAACACGTGCGTTGTAGTGATGGGGTGGATTCTATCGTTAAAGAGTTGTATTTTCCGGATTTTTTGGACGCTCTTTCCGGAAATTTTATGAACTTACGCCGAAGTTAAAATATGATGAATAAATTGGCTATTTGTGTGTTTTTATAGTATATTTTCCGGATTTTTTGGACTCGCGATAAAGATGCTCTTTACAGAATTTTTTGCTTTACGTCGAAGTTAAATGATGATTAGGTATATCATGGCTATTTGTGTGGTTTTATATTAGTTTTAACTTTTACCATAATACAACTGACATTGGGAGAGAGAGAGAGATCATCTATTTTTATATGAATATCAATACTTAAAAAAAATTGACGATTTATTTAAGAGCAAAAAAAAACACATTTCAACAAGAGAAAATATATTAAAAATTATTATTTACAAAATACTTAAATTACTTAATTTAAAATAACATTATAATAATATTACGACGAACGTATAAAAATATAAAAGTGACTGAAATTATTAGTATTAGTACACTAAAACTTACAATAGTAGTACTACAAACTACAAGACGCGTACTAAATAGTACAACAAAACAAGATTAAAATAATCGTAGCTGTCAAGTAGCAATTAACAACAAACTAATCTACTAAGGCCCACTTGCGCCAATCTGGGTTAAAGTTAACTCTGAGTTAAACATCATGTCATCTCTATCACTGACTTGGTGAGTGACAGATATGACATGATGTTTAACTCAGAGTTAACTTTAACCCAGATTGGCGCAAGTGGGCCTAATAGTACTAATATAAAAAAAACCGTCTTAAAATTCCCTATCACAACAATTACTATTCACAACTATCACAAAAACTACTGAACCGATTTCGATGAAACTTGCAGTATACTGTATGTACCCTAACTTGAACAATGCCCAGTACAACACAAAAAGAATTACAATCGGACTTGTAGTTCCGGAGATATGCGAACACAAGCATAATAACGTACATATACATACACTTTTGAAATTTAGCACATTTTTTCACACGCTGATATTATAGACAACATAAAAATATCTGATATTATGATATTATAGACAACATAAATAATCTGGAATCTTCCTACTCCTCCTATTTTTCTTCTGATTAAATTCTTTGCAGGTCCCAAGACAGTTTAGCATGTCCCTCGGGCTCCCTGAGATCATATCAAAGGGTTTTCGTGGTTGGATACCGCTGTCGATCCTGGCGACACAGGAGATACAGTGGTGGGAATGTGTGGTGGGCCAAAGCCCGTTAAAAAAAATAAATAAAAAAAAAACATAAAACTATTAAGTTCAGCAAATATTAGATACTGTATACGAGTCTTGATAACCTCCTTTTTTGAAGTTGATTAAAAACATAAAGGTACTTAACAGAAATCGGTTAAAAAGTGGACTTGACTGACTCCCAAAAAAAGTTAATCCAAATGCGGTTTAACATTTAACCGCAGTATTACATAATATTGAACGCTCATATAAAATTACCCTCAATATCTGTTGTACAATAAAATAAATTCATATTATTGTGCTGCCAATGTACACTTAAAATTGCCGAGCGAAAATGTTTTCATAATTTTATTTGCTCAAAAGGTCGAAAGGTTCGTTTGGTTTGGGTTAAGAGTATCATACGTTTGACATCTGTCTGTCTGTCTGTCTGTCCTTGGTATCGTAGCTTCCAAATGAATGGACCGATTTTCATAGGTTTTTTTCCAACTCAAGATAAAACTATGAAAATTCCAACTCTAAAACCTATTTTCATCTTAATTTACTTCATGTTATGTAAATGTTTTTAAGTTAAGTTTTAACACTTTAAACTCATTAAAAACATTTATTTTCACCATAATATGTAGTGGTAACTCTGTATATATTTACATTTTTAGGATTATAACAAAACCTAACCAAAAAGCTTCATAGTTAACTATATTTTTTTTGGTTCTTATTTGCTTGGTCTGTATTTACACATTATTAATTAAACGTCAAATATTTGTTTATCCTATTTATATAATTCTGTGATAAAATCGGTTTTATTGTTACAGGATCTGGTATAAAATATGGTGTGGTAGGATTGTAGTTGGCTAAGGTACTCCTAACATCTGTATATCTATTACCTATTACAACTACTTTATCATTATTAAATTTATTATAATCGGGCGTTGGAGTCGCTTGGATATCGTAAGCTGGTGTTGTTACGTGGATTTTAGTAAATAGATCTTTGATTTCGTCATAAGACGGCCTTACTGTTGGTACGAATTTTGATTCTGTTTCGTAAATGGCGAATTTATTAGGAGCACTATTGCTTTTATCGTTATATTCTGCAGAATAGTCATTATATTCATTGACTTCTTCTTTTATAGGTATTTCTTCTCTGCTGTAATCGTAATCGTTGTTCTTCAAGTATTTTTCGATTGCATGAGTATATACGTTGTCAGATCTATGTTTGTATGCGTTATTGTTTACATTATTTACATTGTAATTATCAAAAGTATTATATTTAACGTTATTTCCAATATTATTAATTGTGTTATACTTATACGCATTATTTCCATTGTTAATATCAATTGGATTATATTTTATAGCGTTATTCCCAACATTATTATCTGAGTTATACCTATAAGCATTATTCCCATTGTATTTATTGATTGTATCATATTTGATGTCATTATTACCATCATTATTTGTATTTACATCGTTAGCATCATTGTCATATCTTACATCAGCCTTGTAACCATTTTCGTCAGCTGTATAAGAGACAATCTGTGTTCTTCCATCTGGTAATTTCACTCTATATTCTCCGTTTGTGGCAGATCCACTGCTGTGTTGGCTGTGAGAGAAGTCGTCTCCAGTTTTGTGATCTCTCACGGTATATGAGAAAGCGTACTTTTGATTCTGAAACATATAGATTTGGATTATTATAGGTCTACCAGAATCTGATGGCAAAAAGTGAGAAATTAAGTTGATTCTAGCAATACCGGGGTAGTTGTAATAAAACATTTTGATCCTTTTTTTCTAAATAGCGGCTGATTCTGTGTGCTTTACGTGCAAATTATCTATACATAAAAATTAATCCAATTATCAAGGATATTTTTTTAAAATCTGCTGTCAAAAATTGCCATCAGATTCTGATATCTATCATATCTATTTTGTTTGTATTTCTAACATAATTGGAGGTTGTGCACTTTGAAGGTTGGTCCCTATCCTATTGTACCTTTTCTTTATGATATGATTGCAAATGGTTACTTTAATGTTTTTTAGGGTTCCGTAGCCAAAATGGCAAAAAGGAACCCTTATAGATTCGTCATGTCTGTCTGTCTGTCTGTCTGTCTGTCTGTCCGTCCGTCCGTATGTCACAGCCACTTTTCTCCGAAACTATTAGAGCTATACTATTGAAACTTGGTAAGTAGATGTAGTCTGTAAACCGCATTAAGATTTTGATGCAAAAATGGAAAAATTATTAAAAATTTTAGGGGTCCCCATAGGTACAACTGAAACAAAAAAATTTTTTTTCATCTAACCTAAGCGTGTGGGGTATCTATGGATAGGTCTCCAAAAATCATATTGAGGTTTCTCATATCATTTTTTTCTAACCTGAATAGTTTGCGAGAGAGACTCTTCCAAAGTGGTAAAATGTGTGTCCCCCCCCTCTAATTTCTAAAGTAGGGGCATGATAATTCTAAAAAAAATATATGATGTAGATTCCTATAAAAACTACCAACGAAAATTGGTTTGAACGAGATCTAGCCAGTAGTTTTTTTTATTACGTCATAAATGGTAAACCTTAATCTAAATTTCATTAAATCGACTGAAATATAAAAATAAATCAAAAACCTTTTAATTTCATAAAAATAAACCTTATTGCTGCTACGGAACCCTTCATGGGCGAGTCCAACTCGCACTTGGCCGCTTTTTAATTTATAAGTTGCTCTTCAATATTCCCTTACCTGATCGTCTTCGCTAGACAAATCGTTGTAATCATAATCTTCTTTCTTTGGCTGAAAAAGACATTTTATTTCATTACAATATTTTTTAAATAAATAGTTTAATTATAAGTATAATACCATTATATTGTGTAGACGTTTTAGGTGTTAAGACTGAAAATATTTTTATTTGTGATGATAATAATGAAAACTATAAATAATTAATGAAATGGAAATAATGTAGCATTGTAATGGTAAAGAAGCTATCAAAATGGGCTCTATTTTTTGTGATTTTGGGAGAAAAACACAATTATAAAAGTTTTACTAACTACCGTATCTCTGATTTCTGAATAAAAATACGTACCCTATGTAATATGTCTGCTTCGTTTTTTCTCGTAACCTTTATGAGGTTGTTGTTCGCGTGGTCCGATAGTGCCTTGTAGATGGGCGGTAGAGTTGGTTGCTGAAATAAATAATTTTATTAGGTCATACTTAAATATTACAAATGCGAGTGTGTCTGTCTGTCTCCTACCTCTTCACAAACCGCTGAACCAATTATAATGTGTACGGAGATACTTTGAGTTCCGGGGAAGGACATTAGCTATGTCCACATTGTGCACTTTCATCTTCAATTTTCATCATTTTTTGACATTCAACTTTCATATTGGCGCATTCAATAATTGAATACGTCAACGAACGCAACGCCAACATTGTCATTAAAGAACAAAGCGAAAGTTTTGGATACGGTCAGAGGGCATGCGTCGCGGGCATGCCTCACGTGCTTTGTTGACTGCGCTATGACGCATGCCCTTAATGAATAGAAAAAGGCACAGTGTGGACATATCTAATGGATACCTTTTAACCTAAAAAAATATATGGTTTTCGCGTGATAAATGTCTGTGTGTTTGAGGCCTGTCAGTGTGAACGTAGCCTTATTTCCAATTGACATACAATTACATGTGGGGCATCTTTGATATTGTAGCTATTTTTATGGAGTGACTTGCATGGCTTAAGTTGGGGCTACGAAACGAGCGATGACAGATTTTTTAAAACGTGTCTATTAAATCTCTATTTAATGTAATAGAAGATAGGCAATGTTGAAATTTAACCATTTAGACATTGGTGGATTTTTTAATTTATATTTTACTATATGACGCCTGCAACTCCGTTGCGCCAATTTCGTTTTTAGCTAATCGCTATTAGCAACTCGCCAATCGCTACTCTCTCTTCGCTATACGCGACACGCTACTCGCTACCAGCTCCTCACTACTCGCTATCCGCTCCCCGCGCGCTCCCTGGACCTTTGATTGATTACGCTGATCAGGCGCCGGCAGCCGATACATTTTGCATTCAACAATATATACGAAATTTACTGTTTCCCTACCGCTAATCGCTACTCGTCATCCGCTTGTCGCTTATCGCTACTCGCTACTCGCTATTCGCTTCTCGCTACACGTAGTGACTAGTGAGTAGCGATTAAGGCGACGCCTTGATAATTTGGCTGTAGTGATATCGATTTTTCTAAGCAATGACTAATGCTAAGAAATTAAAGTTCATTGTCAGTATTCATCATGTCCTTTGTCTTTGAATTACCCATAGCATAACACGATTGGTCAACTTTTATAACACAGAATAATTAATCAAAAATACCTCTGTAAAAAAAGGGATTCCAATTTTGCCAACAGAGGAGAGTGATTTAAGCTTCCAAAATTTGTACATAGATTGGTTCAAGCATACACTTTAATTTGTACATAGCTTATATGAAATATATTTATGGTTTTTAAATTACGCGACAAAAAATATATTGTCGCTTACGCCCTTTCCATTTCTTGCTGTTCCATTTCTTGTTTTCTATGAGAAAACAAGCAATCTAAAACATATCCAACACGGTTTTTTACGCGCGGCGTCACCTTAACATAAAGTAGCATACTGCAATACTGCTTATTATGTACATTGTACTCGCTATTCCCATCTCGCTAATCGGCAATCGCTACACGCTACTCGCGACTCGCTACACGCTACTCGCTACCCACTTGCTTCCTGGCCCTCTGTCACGCTGCCATTACTCCCTCATGATTGATTACGCTGATCAGGCGCCGGCTGCCGATGCATTTTGCACTCGAAACTATATTTATGTGGAAGAAAATACGAAATACGACACGGAACTCTGGATTGAACTGTACACCAGTAGCCCTCTAGCTATATCATGACCACCAGCACAGAATAGATAATGGTACAAGTACCACCAGTAGAAATGCGAAAGTACATATAAGGACAAACTGTGGACATTAAAGGTGCCGTTCCGATCTTTACCGCGGCTAATTACGACCGACAAAAATTCAATTAAAATGCCGCTTTATGACAGACTATAGTGTCACTATAGTATATGTCATAAGGCGTCTCCCAGACAGACGCGGCCTGCGGTGGCGGTCGCGGCGGCGGTCAGTTGGATGACTTGAAAGTTCTACGAACGACACAGACACACGCGGTGGCGGTCGCAGTACAAAAAAATTACCGCCGCCGCGACCGCCACCGCAGGCCGCGTCTGTCTGGGAGACGCTTAAAGTGGGATATTATTTGAATTTTTAGGACTATAGTCTGTCTTACAGTGGCATTTTAATTGAATTTTTCGGAACGAAAAAAGATCGGAACGGCACCATAAGCTGTTTATCTCCACAGTTTGTCTATACTTTCGCATGTCTACTGGTGGCCATGCTAGGGCTACAGTAGTATTTCCGGGCCAATACGACCTGTGAACTTTCAAGAGGAGAGCGTATAGGCCGGCAACGCACCTGCAGTTCTTTTAATGTTGTGAGTGTCCATGGGCGACGGTAGTTGCTTTCCATCAGGTGATCCGTTTGCTCGTTTATTTTATATAATGATTACGGAACCCTAAAAACGTATGGGTTGGTTTTACCTACTGGTTTAATAACCCAATAGCTAGCCAGCGACAGCCCATGCTCAAATTACTAAACCAATCGAGATAAGCTTTAAAGGACATTTTAACTACTCGTATATTTATTAGTTGTTACCTTACTCCATAACACCCGCGACTTTGTTGCGCCAAAATTTCCATATCCCGGGGAACCGTACATTTTTCCAAGTACATTTCTCAAAGTACCCGCTACGCTAAGTAAACCGCTGAACCGACTTTGCTAGTCGGTTCAGCGGTTTAGGCTTGAAGAGGTAACAGACAGACATACTTTGGTATTTATAATATTAGTATGGAATATGGATAATATGGATCTTAGTGGGTATATTTTACTCCTAAACTAAATAGTTTGATGCGCTATGTTTATAAGTTGCAGCGTTGTTTTCTCATGCACACGCCCCGATGAATACAAAACGCGATAGTTGAGGTATAATTTAAAATTCTCATGACCCTAGCAAGATGAGCGTAGGCCGTAGGGTTGTCGAAAACATATTATTTGAATTTTTTAATTTTTTAAAGTTAAAACTGCTTCAGCGTATGCAACTTTTGGGGTGGTTAGAATGTGACAATGCGTCAGGACATGTGACCTGCGGTGCTAGCACGGCGTTGCCCAGTCGATTCTTCGGAAGAAAGTAATGGCAGTTTCTTTCCCATGTCTACATATCTTTTTCCCGAGCATGGCGCCACCCATCGACTTGAGTTAAAGAAAGAAACTCTTTCCAAAGCAACCATCATAGCAACGGCAATTATTTTTTTTGACATTTAGTTTCTTGATTTTCCTTTTTTTATAATGGCACTTCGGCTATAGAACCATGGCCAGTGTCGAGTAAATGGCGGCAAATTCAAAAAATCGACGTGTAGCAACTGTCTGAACTGAACTTTATTATTCGTAGTTTGTACTTCGTAGATCAAAACTGTAATTCCGGCTATAGACAGGGTTGCTATACATCGATATTTTGAATTTGCTCGACACTGGCCATGGATTTATAGCCAAGTGCCATAATAAAAATAAAAAAAGAATAAAGAAACTAAATGTCAAAAGCGGATAAAAATAGTCGTCATGCTTGACTTATAGATTTTCAAAAGCGGAAGAAATCGAGATACGGAAGAAACATTTTCTCCTGTGTTTTTCCGGGCAAACTGTCAAAATATTAGATTCTTTCGTTTGTCTACAGCCGTATGCTAGCCCCGCTGATCGAAAGTTTGTAGGACGGAGGGAGAGTAGACCGCCGGCGCGCCGTAGGAGAGGGAGCACAGAGTAAAAATTTAAAATCTGCCAGCATTCTCGAAGAGGCCGATTGTGATAAAACTTGGAATAAATATCATTGTGATTAAAACAGCAGCCGTAATATCACGTATCTTGCGAGAGCAATACGATAGTATAAGGGGGCAAACGAGCAAACGGGTCACCTGATGGTAAGCAACTTCCATCGCCCATGGTCACTCGCAGCATCAGAAGAGCTGCAGGTGCGTTGCCGGCCTTTTAAGAGGGAATAGGGTAATAGGGGAGGATAGGGATGGGAAGAGATGGATTAGGGGAGAGTAAGGAAGGAAATGGGGGATTGGGCCTCCGGTGAAATTTGGAGCAATTATCGCGCGATAATTGCTCCAAAATCGCAATTTCGTATCACGTATCAGCCAAAACAATACGATTGCAATCGATCGCTTACATGATACCATTGTACAATTTGTAGGTGTCCGTGGCAACGTAGCATCCAATTGGATGGACCAATTTTAATCTTTTTTATTTGAAAGCTGATGAAATATTTGTACCAACCCTAGCCTCAGGGGTGTCAGGTAACCACGATATTTTCATAGCACGTGTTACGAGCTAAACTTCGCCGTGTTGACCAGCTGAGCTTTAGCTGAGGTTTAAGTTTAAGCTGCTCATCATCAGCGCTAAGAAACGTAAATAACCGACATGAAAAAGAGAGGGTAATATAATATTATTTGGTGCTGTTTTTAAATGTTTGTTTCCGACTACGACCAAAGAAGGTAATGATTTTGACAGTCTATGTATGATGTATATTGTATGTATAGTCAAAATGAATTAAACTGGCAGCAGCGGTATATATATATATATATATATATATATATATATATATATATATATATATATATATATATATACAGACATGTTTTCGCTGGGCCGGCTCGACCGGAAATACCACGTCCTCACAGAAAACCGGCGTGAAACAGCGTAAGCGCTGTTTCACGCCGGTTTTCACGCCGGAGTGACTAGTGAGTGAGTTTACCGGAGGCCCAATCCCCTACCCTATTCCCTTCCATTCCCATCCCTACCCTCCCCTATTACAATATTCCCTCTTAAAAGGCCGGCAACGCACCTGCAGCTCTTCTGATGCTGCGAGTGTCCATGGGCGATGGAAGTTGCTTTCCATCAGGTGACCCGTTTGCTCGTTTGCCCCCTTATTTCATAAAAAAAATAATATTACTTAGTATAGATTAAGAACTTATCATGAATTAGAATTCTCGTCTCCAAAATGTGACTAGAACTATGGAACTCACCTCAAAATCATACTTCTTGTCTCCATAAGGCACTGGGACGAACGGCCTATAAGGTCTGTACACACTGCTGATACCGGAGGATGCTGGTAGACTGTTGTTGGCTCTGGGTCTGGTGGTGACCACCAGGGTCTGCGGTGGTGGTGCCGGTGATGGCGGGAAGACCACTGGTCCTTGTCTGAAAGAAGAGTTGAGCAAATAACAATTGAAAGTATCTCCAGACCCGTATAAATCGGTCCAGCCGTTTAAGTGCGAAGAGGTAATAGACACACTGTCGCATTTATAATAATTATTCTTTGTAAGAATTAGAGGTATACTGCATGACTGGTGAGACATGTTCAATACTCGAGGACGTGATATTTGGCTATTATATTAGTTGGAAAAAAATAATATAAAAAAATAATATCAATAATTGATCACTGAGTAAATGTAGCTTAAAGTTAAATAATTATTTACCCAACGCATGGACACCGCGAGCGGGAGGGGTAGTTGTGTGGTGTTTCTTTGGTAGCGCACGCCTCTGCACCGGCCGCATAGTATGCCTACTTGCCTAGCCGCGTAATTTACTTAGTATCCGTGATTCATTTATTTTTGGGAAATTCGGAAAAATATTAAGAACCTAATTTTATTACATAATTATAATGAGAATCGAGTACAGAGTACTCTCCATAAGTATCGGTACTGTCTCACCAGTCATGTTGTATAAGTGTCCACTTCCCATTGGTAAATGGTAATATAAAATATGTTATCCATATCATTCTTGTAATTCTTTTCAGCATGTTTTTAAGCTACATATTCCACAACTTACGTACCGTGGGAGAGCCTTCGGCACGAATGGGCCGGTTCGACCGGAGAAATACCACGGACTCACAGAAAACCGGCGTGAAACAGCGCTTGCGCTGTGTTTCGCCGAGCGAGTGAGTTTACCGGAGGCCCAATCCCCTACCCTTTTCCCCTCCCTACCCTCCCTTATTTCCTTCCCTACCCTACCCTATTCCCTTCCCTACCCTCCCCCACCTCATTACCCTATTCCCTCGTAAAAGGCCGGCAACGCACCTGCAGCTCTTCTGATGCTGTGAGTGTCCATGGGCGACGGAAGTTGCTTTCCATCAGGTGACCCGTTTGCTCCTTTGCCCCCTTTTTTCATTTAACCGACTTCAAAAAAAGGAGGTTATCAATTCGACGCGTATGTATGTAATATTTCCAGAACTGCCCAGTTTTTGTATATGTTAATCTATAACAGCTTCTGAACAAATGTGCCAAATTTCAAAAGTGTATGTATGTATGTATTTAAGTATGTATGTTTTTATGTTTGTTCGCGCATATCTCTGAAGCTACAAGTCCGATTCAAGTGATTCTTTTTTTATTGTACTAGGTATTGTTCAACTTAGGGAATAGTGCAAGTTTCATCAAAATCGGTTCAGTAGTTTTGGAGACAGGGAGTTTTAATTCTCAATTACGTACAATTTTGAAGTCGGTTTTATCTTTTTAAAATACAGTTATAAAAAAAACTTTTATCGTGAGCTTTGAGCGCCGCGTCCGAATGAATCCGTAACGAAAACAAACCTAACCCTCGTCTAAGTTCGGTAGACGTCGGCACGGTGTTTGTGTGCGTGCGACAAGACGTATGCGTGTAGAGGTGTAGACTAGCCGCTAATTACTGCAATAGCTTTACCGTTAACCCTCGTCTAAGTTCGGACGTCGGCACGGTGTTTGTGTGCGTGCGACAAGACGTATGCGTGTAGACTAGATGCTATGCAATAGCTTTACCGCGGCAGTCCTCTAGTGCCACACGCATTTTTTTCTGGACAGTCACAAAGACACAGGAAGGTCGGGTTTCCAAGGTTATAGAAACTTGATGAATATTCATCAATCAATCAATAATTTTCTCAGGATGTCGCCGTGGGATTGTATTGGTATTGTGTATTGTCTTGGTAAATATGCATTTTAACCAAGTACGGCGAAAGAGGAAGGGTATTTTGACGGTCTGTGTGTATTTATTTATGTTATGACAATTGAATGAGTTTCAGCCTGCCTAGCATACGCCAACGAGATATCTCTCCCTACATGTTTCTCGATGTTTGATAGTTTGTATCTTCATCTCTATTGATCCTAGCATGACAAAAATTTTTTTTCGCGTAGATCTATCATCGAAATAACACATTTTTATAGAGTTTTGTCGAAATAATGTCGAGATTTGGACATTATGAGACGAGTAGTTTTTAATTATCTCCAGAGTGAGATATCTCGTTGGCGTATGCTAGGCAGGCAGGGCTTGGAGAACTTTTAGTAGTTGCGTTACTCACACAAATTCTCTTTTCACCGATTTGATTTCTCAGAGAAAAATCCCATGACCTTTTCTGAGTCATAAAGTATAATACTCATCAAAATCTTAGGCGAAGAGGTAACTTTACAAACTGTTCGCATTGCTGAATCTTGTCCGTAGCGGTCATTGACCCCCTGTCAAAAAATATTACATTATGTCATCGTTTTCTATACAAACCGCAATTGACAATGAACTATGAAGGGACAGATTTACCTAGTCTAATCTAGTCTTAGAAGCGTGAAATTGCGTGAAATCATCACTTCGAACCTCAGACCAAAGAAAAAAGCTTCGAACTCTTATAAAGGTAACATTTTTATTATTCTAAGAGTAAGCAAGAGGTTTTCCTACGAATCTATAATAGTCTGTGTCTTTATAAGAATTCAATTTTTTTCTTAAGTTAACTGAACACAGTTACAGTCTAAAAAGTTCAATGACCGCTGGAGACATACTTATCTCATTTTGACCATAGACAAAAGAAAAAACGTGCTTATATCAATATACAGACAATAATAATATTATATTGTCTGTTTATATCTTTTTAATTGTAAAATAAATACCTACATAATGCAACTTTCCATATGAAATCCAATTCCTCCTACACTGCATTGTACAAACTAAACAATCTGCAGGTAAATGCTAGATTTATGGACGAGTCTAGATCCAGACTGTAGTTGTTAATTAAATAACTGGAATTCTGGAGTATATCTTCGGAAACTCGGAAACTATACGAGTTTTAATTGGACGTATAGTTCTTAAAGTCTGAATTCTGTTCGTTTATTTGAAGCTTAGTCAATGAGAGTTTAATAGCAAACCTAATAACTAATAAGTAAAAAGCCTTTTTTTGTTCATCAAGGGCATGCGCCATAGCGCAGTCAACAGCGCACGTGAAGCATGCCCGCGATGCATGCGCTCTATCCGACACTGCAACTGAACAAAAATGACAATATTGGTGTGCGTTAGTTAACGCATTTAATTATTGAAAGCGCCAAACGAAAGTTGAATACAGAAAGATGACGAAAATTGAAGATGAAATTGCACAGTGTGGACATAGCTACTAATGTAACAAAACAAAGTGATAATATGATTATGTGTCCCTTTCTTAAGGGCCCGGGCTACCCTCGAAATTTTCATACATTCTTAATACCAAAATCATTTTCTCATACGAAAATATTAAACATGTTTGAGTTATTTTTCAGCTTAAGATAGTAATTACCTAGGGTCCTCAGCAAATTTTTTTTACAAAATATTTAAATACTAAAAAAAATATTTTTGTGTTTAAATATTTTTTAGTAAATTTACTACTAAATATTTAAACACCAAAAAATAGACAAAAACACTAAAAAATATATAAATAAATAGTAAATTTACTACTAAATATTTAAACTTTAAAAAATATTTTTTATTATTTAAATATTTTGCAGTAAATTTACTATTTATTTATATATTTTTTAGTGTTTTTGTCTATTTTTTGTTGTTTAAATATTTGGTAGTAAATTTATTAAAAAATATTTAAACACAAAAATTTTTTTTTTAGTATTTAAATATTTTGTAAAAAAAATTTGCTCAGGACCCTAGGTAATTACTATCTTAAGCTGAAAAATAACTCAAACTTGTTAAATATTTTCGCATGAGAAAATGATTTTGGTATTAAGAATGTATGAAAATTTCGAGGGTAACCCGGGCCCTTAAGCTTATTGCATAGCTTTTATAGCGGGCTTTGAGCGAATCAAGAAATTCCGTAACAAAAACCTAACCACCCCACGATTATAGAAAGGAATGTACAATGTATTATTAATATTAACACGATTTTTTCCATAAGCCTCCTAAAAACATTTGCCGATATTTCTCCCACGTGATTATGATGGACAGACAGTCAGACAAGGAAGTGATATAAAATGCACTATTTAAGACGCTATATTGATAATAATGTCCTTTTTTAAGTAATACTATAGGACCCTCAGAAATGTTACAAATCTGGTAATGAGATATACATAATATCTTCATAGCCTTATCTAGGTTTGAGAAGAACCAGAAACACGATTAATGTATTTTGCCTCGATACATTTCTCGATCGAAATGACCTCTTAAAAATACGAAATTTGAAGATTATTTTTAAACGAGAATAGATGTATTGTAGGAAATTAGTCTAATTAATAGACACTTTTGCAACTCAAAATCGTATAGAAGCATTTTGCTTAAAATATGCTCCCAGTTATTTTTTAAATAAACAAAATTACGTTTTTTCGCATGTTTTCCGAGCGAGCCGATAGCTTCTGGCCGCAGCGTATTCACGACTTTATAGTCATGTACAAATTAAGTATAAAATTGCCCTTGCGGTAAAATTACTTTCAATATAGCGCCTTAAATCAAATATGGATATTTTAGCATAATAAGCGGTCTAATATTATGAATCTTGTGTAAAATGTAAAAAAAGTCGGCCAAGTGCGAGTTGGACTCGCACACAAAGGGTTCCGTACCATTAGAGAGCTAAATAGGCAAACATTGTGTTTTTTGTATATTGATATCGAGCGAAAAATTGCACAAAAAATTGCACAAAAATTGCACGTGTTGGGAGCCCCCCTTAAATATTTAATTTATTTTGTTTTCAGTATTTGTTATAGCGGCAAAAGAAATACACAATCTTCGAAAATTTCAACTGGCTAGCTTTTACCGTTCTTGAGGTACAGCCTGGAGACAGACAGACATACGGACAGACATCGAAGTCTCAGTAATAGGGTCCCGTTTTTAACCTTTATGTACGGAACCCTAAAAACATCAAAATCAGTTCAGTGGTTTAAGCGCCAAGGGGTGCAACACAGACAGACAGAGTGTTCTATAACATTTATAACATTAGTAAGCATTTATGGTAGACTTACTTGGTAGGCGCAGCACTGGTTTCCTCCAAATACTGTCTGACTATAGGATGGTAGTTGAAGCCTGGTAGACTCGAAGGTGTCTGCCCTCTCACTCCAAACGAGAGAGTTAGAAGGAGAAGGAAGAGCATCGTGCTGCAAAGTAAAACATCCAATAATTTTAACAGTTTATATTACAGAGTCTTATTTATTTAGTTTAAGGACGCTATTACAAATATCAGCGACTTTCCGGTACCCTATTAAAGAATTAGGAGTCAAACTGCGAGGATATTTTGGTTTCAAATGACTGATGATACATCTCCACGACTGTACCATAAAAATTCTATAGCCGCATACAAAATTTTCACATAAAATACGTTTTAACCATCACAATAATCGCAAAATATGAAAAAAATGGGGTCTGATTAGGTACCTTAATATCTAAATACACTGAACTGAGGAAAATAAATATACAAAAAAATTGTTGCTTATTTAATCCTCTATAAAGACCGCTAAAAATTTTATCTAAAAATAAACAACTGTTCCAGTTATAAGAAAAATAAGAAAATTACTCAAATTTTTTCATACATTTTCGCCTTAACAAGAACGCGGCGAGCATCGTAACCGCCACTGTACAAGGCGCGCTAATATGAATCTTATTTTAATGTTATTAACGTCGATATTCGTACTGACAGACATCCGACCTGCTAATTAAAAAGTTGGAGCATTCTTAACATGTTTATTGCAAACATAATAAATTGAAAGACAATAACAAAGTTACTAATGGGGTCTCCTCTTAAGAAAGAGTGAAAAAACACTGGCATTTGGCATTTTAATTTATCAAGCCCCGAGCGGTCGCATGCAACCGCGAGAACAATAGATAAGCTATTGTGTCTCGTTTTTCCACGATCGACGGGTAGTTCAAACTAAAGAACGAGCTATGAAAATATTATGGAAACCCGAATGAGTAACACTACCAAACTGCATACAGATTTGTCGCCTCTTTCCACGACATCGACTATAGCAACTTTTTTCGTAACAGCTCGAAAATAGCTAACCTTATTTCGAGCTAATTAATCGCGTCATAATTCCAGCGAAAAACATAACATGTTGCCATATTGTTTCGTGGGAAACTATTACGTACTCGGTACTGCACAAACATAATTATAACTGTTATATTTAACTATATTATTATTTTTAACAAAAAATTAAAACCGACTTCCAGGGTAAAAACAATAATAATTTGTAATGAACAAAAAAGTGTTAAATAATTCTTACTCTTTAAAGTGCCTTATGCATAATTCTCCTAAACCTCAACTATTTCTGTACACAATCTACATTACTTTGAAGACGGTACCAGATAAGAATGCTGAGTTCTATGACAAAATATTTTTAATATTTAAGACTGGTACCGACTTCAAAATAATGTAGATTGTGTACAGAAATAGTTGAGGTTTAGGAGAATTATGCATAAGGCACTTTAAAGAGTAAGAATTATTTAACACTTTTTTGTTCATTACAAATTATTATTGTTTTTACCCTGGAAGTCGGTTTTAATTTTTTGTTAAAAATAATAATTTCACTCTTTTAAGTGATTTATAAGCTGGTTTTCTGCACAGACTAATGTATTATGCTTAGTGACTTTGGATCCAGGATACACTTTCATTATATTATGAGAACTCATTGTCTGATGTCACTACTTCAGAATTGCTTAAGCAACTATAAGCATATACCACTGTGTACCTAATGTATGTATATGCTTATTGCTTGGCGTTAATCAAGCAATGATAAAATTAATGTTCATACGCCTGTCTTTAAAGGCTCTAAAGTTTTCAGTGACTTTCTTTCTATCATTACACTCATGAAAACAACTCAACATTGCTAGATGACAACCGCAACTTCGTTGCGCCAAAATTCGTTTATCGCGCGGAAACTTTAACTTTTTCCGGGGTAAAAACTATCCTATGTCCTTTCTCGGGATTCAAAGTATCTCCATGCCAAATTTCAGCAAAATCAGTTCAGCGGTTCGAGCGTGAAGAGGTAACAAACAGACAGACTGATAGACAGACAGACAGACACACTTTCGCATTTATAATTATATTAGTATGGATGCTCAAATAATATAACTAAAATCGTCCTTATAAATTTTAAGAATAACTAACCTCATAGATCTTATAATAAAATTGCTAACTTGGTAACCTAAACACCAAGGTCGAGTCATTTACATTGAAATAACATTATAATTTTTAAATCGTTCGACAAATTCGGGCTTTGTTCTTAAAGACGATTAATAGTAACAATAATAGGGTCATAATTAGATAATTCATGGTGTGGTGACCGGTAGTAGTGATGATGATGACGATGAATGTAACTTGCATGGTAGCATAATATGCTTTCAGTTCTTAAACCAACTCCGAAACCCCCATACTTGCTTTTTGGTAGCACATGCTTAGGATACTTCTCATAAAATCGAAATCCATATAAATTTGGAGGAGTTCCCACGATTACTCACGGATGTATGGTGGAATGGTGGTGCTGATGATGATGATAAATTAAATTTGCATAGTAGTATATGCTTTCAGTTCTTAAGACAACGCCGAAACCCCAAACATGTATCTATAAGGAGTAAGGAGTTCTGTTCACCAACTTCGAACCATGGTATATCCTGGTGCAAAATCTTACTTTTCAGTTTTGGTAACATATGCCTGGAATACTTCATATGAAACCAAAAAAGCATAGGTTTCCATTTGAATTTTGAGGAGTTCCCTCGATTACTCATAGATCCCATCATCAGGTCACCACTTTTCTGAACATTGCTTTTTGGTAGCATATGCTTAGGGTACTTCTCATAAGATCGAAATCATTGTAAGTTTCCATATAAATTTGGAGGAGTTCCCTCGATTACTCACGGATGTATGTTGGAATGGTGGTGATGATGATGATGATAAATTAAATTTGCATAGTAGTATATGCTTTCAGTTCTTAAGACAACGCCGAAACCCCCAAACATGTATCTATAAGGAGTAAGGAGTTCTGTTCACCAACTTCGAACCATGGTATATCCTGGTGCAAAATCTTACTTTTTAGTTTTGGTAACATATGCCTGGAATACTTCATATGAAACCAAAAAAACATAGGTTTCCATTTGAATTTTGAGGAGTTCCCTCGATTACTCATAGATCCCATCATCAGGTCACCACTTTTCTGAACATTGCTTTTTGGTAGCATATGCTTAGGATACTTCTCATAAAATCGAAATCATTATAAGTTTCCATATAAATTTGGAGGAGTTCCCTCGATTACTCACGGATGTATGGTGGAATGGTGGTGATGATGATGATGATTAATTAAATTTGCATAGTAGTATATGCTTTCAGTTCTTAAGACAACGCCGAAACCCCCAAACATGTATCTATAAGGAGTAAGGAGTTCTGTTCACCACCTTCGAACCATAGTAAATCCTGGTGCAAAATCTTACTTTTTGGTAACATATGCCTGGAATACTTCATATGAAACCAAAAAAAACATATGTTTCCATTTGAATTTTGAGGAGTTCCCTCGATTACTCATGGATCCCATCATCAGATCACCACTTTTGTCAAAATGGGACCAAATTGGAGTGAAACCTATTATAACAAAAGAAAAATTTTGAAAATCGGTTCATAAACGGCGGAGTAATCGTTGAACATACATAAAAAAAAAAAAAAAAAAAAAAAAAAAAAAAAATATCCACAGACGAACGTATAACCTCCTCGTTTTTGGAAGTCGGTTAAAAATGAAATAAGATGGCACCAGCGGTCTTTGACTTTCTAAGTCTAGGAGCGATGAGTATTCCGTTAGCTTCAACAAAATATTGAACTCTTATAAAGACACAGACTATTATAGATTTATGGAAAAACTGGTATCTCTCCAAGTTTTTTGAGTTCTAATCTAATTTAGTCCACAATCAGTTCTAATCGAGTATGCAAAAGAAGCTATCGCCCGTAGGATAGGAACATCTGTCACCATCAATCGTGGTTTATATATTATGCAATAAACGATGAAAATAATAATATGACTAATTCTTTTACAGAGGGTCAGTGACCGCTATCGCCTCGATTCGCCGTGTACACTTCAGTAATCTTTTATTGAATATTCTGGTAAGAAAGCCATGAAAACCGGAAAACCATGCATTGTCTCGGGATAACTTTTTTTATGAAATAAGGGGGCAAACGAGCAAACGGGTCACCTGATGGAAAGCAACTTCCGTAGCCCATGGACACTCGCAGCAAAAGAAGAGCTGCAGGTGCGTTTCCGGCCTTTTAATTTATCCGGCCTTCTAATAGGGATTAGGGTAATAGGGGAGGGTAGGGATGGGAAGGGAAGGATTAGGGGAGAGTATGGAAGGAAATAGGGTAGGGGATATTTGGGCCTCCGGTAAACTTACTCACTCGGCGAAACACAGCTGAAGCGCTGTTTCACGCCGGTTTTCTGTGAGAACTTGGTATTTCTCCGGTCGAGCCGGCCCATTTGTGCCGAAGCATGGCTCTCCCACGTATATTATACTAACTAGCTGTCCCGGCAAACGTTGTTTTGCCATTTAAAGTATTTCTACTTCAACAGTTGATACAAAATCTTACCCCCTCTTTTGTCCCCTAAGAGGGGTGGGGGGGAGGGGAGATTTTATCAACAGATGTTAAGTTGGAAAACACAGTTAATAATATTATTAAGTAAGTCCAAGAAAAAAGTTTGATACAAAATCTGACCCCCTCTTTGGTCCCCTTAGAGGGGTGGGAGGGGGGATTTTTATACACCAGATGTTGAGTTAGAAGAAGACAAATATATCTGCGAAAACCGTATGCGAATCGGATCAGTAGTTTTCGAGTTATATACAAAAGTTTGAAACAAATTCTGACCCCTCTTTTGTCCCCTTAGAGGGGTGGGGGGGAAATTTTTTATACACCAGCCCCCCTACCATGAGCTCTTATAGCAGTATTACTTTAATATTACTTTCAGTTTTCGCACAAACAAAAAACATACCTATGTTGATATAAATAGAGATCATGTTTGTTTATGCGAAATTCAAAAGTAATATTAAAGTAATACTGCTATAAGAGGTCACGGTAGGGGGGCAGATGTTAAGTTGGAAGAAGATCTGTCTGAGTATCTGCGAAAACCGCATTCAAATCGGATCAGTAGTTTTCGTGTGATGCTGGAACAAACATACAGACAGACAGACAGACAGACAGACAAAAAACTAACCACAGTTTTGGCTTCTATAGCGATGTAGTGACTTTGACATGCTTATCATTTTTTGAATATCTTTAATGTACAGAATTTTCATTTCTACAGTTTTATTATATCTATATAGATTTTCCAGGACCCGAAGGATGTTATCCAAATCGGTTCAGTGTTTTGAGCGTTAAGACTTGGAATCTAGAGGCGGACAAACAGACAGAAACTATTTCGCCTAAATATTGGTATGGATTCCTATAATTGATTTTTCAATCCATTGAAATCAGCTGTATAGGTCAATGACCTTATCAGAACCATAGACACCATAGACTTACTAAGGGCCTGTTTCACCACTTCCT
Source organism: Plebejus argus (assembly GCA_905404155.3). Taxonomy (NCBI): domain Eukaryota; kingdom Metazoa; phylum Arthropoda; class Insecta; order Lepidoptera; family Lycaenidae; genus Plebejus; species Plebejus argus. The sequence goes on along the minus strand of FR989948.1, from coordinate 6,429,962 downwards.
GATAAAGTTCCGGATAGGCTATCCACAACTTTTTTGACAGACAGAGACAGAACTCCATACTTCATCTGTCAAGTTATCATGTGGTGGATAGCATATCCGGCACTTATCAGGAAGAGGTGAAACAGGCCCAAAGTATTTTATTTAACATTAAATTACAATAATTATAATAGCACAAAGTATAAAATTAAAATGTCTACAAAAAGTAAGTTATTTAACAAGAAAAGTCTTCATTTCTTAAGTGTTTGTAAAAAATTCTTGTGACCTAAATCGACATAAAAATTGTTATTTCTTTTGAAAACATACATTTAATAACTTTTTAATGCGCTCCAAAATACAATTTGAATGTTTTAAACTTTAAATTACAACGTAATTCCAACAAGTCCTAACAGGCAACAGCTGATGTAGAGTCTCTTCCTATATATTTTATGTAGAGATAGAGAAGGTTATTCATAGCTATACTAATATTATAAATGCGATAGTGTGTCTACCTCTTCACCCCCAAACGACTGAACCAATTTTGCTGAAATTTGGTTTGCAGAGTCCCGGGAAAGGACATTGGATACTCTAGGTCCCGAAAAATTGTAGGTTGCCGCGCGATAATCGAATATTCGCATCGAGTTGCGTCAAGATACGTCATCTTGTGAAGAATTAAATCAAAACAATGTTGTCCTAATAATATAAAAAAAAACTTACCGTTTCTTATACTATTTCACACACAATACAAAACAAACACAAAAGCGCGAAATTTAAAAAAAATTATGCAATTTTTTTAATGACCGCCAAAACATGCGTTTTAATTTCAAATTTTTTTTTAATCAATACATCGGCAAAGGAATCTTCAGTTTAAAAAAAAAAGGTATTGGAAAACACCAGTTAGCGTACAAGAATAGATTTCAAATGACAGCGTTCTATTGTTGTCGTGAGTTTTATTATATTTTTCTTGTGGTTTTGCAATCTTTTCAATTTTAAATCTTTGACCTGAAGATTTGTTAGTTTCGGTTTGATAATCCTTACTTCCTTATTATAAATGTGAAAGTCTGTCTTTTATTTCTTCGCGCTTAAACCGCTGAACCGCTTTAGGTTATTTAAGGCCAAGGAAAGGACATAGGATAGTTTTAACGATCATATTGTTATCATGAACGTAGAAAAAAAGGCGGACATAGTCTACACAGAACTGTGTCTTCCACTGATCTCTATTATTGTATTTTGTTAGAGATATTCAGTGGTGTCTTCAGAGTCGGCCATGCACACATTTTTACGCCACTCAAATGGCCGGACTAGACTAGCGTATGAATGTGTGCGTGCAGACCGTGTAAATGCAGTCAGCCTGGCCGACTCTGAAGAGTTGAAGACACAGTGCTGTCTATTATAAGACTCCGTCCGCCTTTTTTTTCTACGTTCATGATTGTTAATGTACTTAAATTTTTTCCAAATGGAAGTATCTCTAATAATTTAGGTCTTATCGCGTGGAGCCGTGAATCGCAATTCATTGACGTTTTGATTTGTAAAATAATTTCATATTATGCATACGTTTTGTGACGATATCGACAAAATTATCAAAGTGTTTTAAGTTGGCACCAGCGGTCATTGGCCTTTGTACTCTTGGAGCTTAGGGAACATACCCATACTACGTGACCCATTTAGGGGGGGGGGGGGGGGGGCTTAAAAATACTACACTCGGTCACAAGAGGGGGGGAGGGGGTCTAGATATTAGTCACGTAGTCAATTTCGCCGAGAGAAACGTCATACGAAAAATTTTTTTCTCGCCATTTCACTCTTTCTACTTACAAAATGATTAAAAATTATTCTTCTCAATACCACGTGAACATTTGAGGGGGGGGTTCTTGGCATATACTACGCGTGGTCACCAGGGGGAGGGAGGGGGTCAAAAAATCTTAAAAATAGATCACGTAGTATGGGTATGCTCCCTTATGTAGGGACTTCACAGAAGGGACTTTCATCTTCATGCAAATTAGACATCAGCTGACATAATATTGTATCTCTTTACACCTATAATAATATACATGTATCTTATCATACATCCATCATACAATTAAGTAATTATTTGTATGGGAATATCCAAACAATATATTATGTTGTGGTGTATGAAAAAGTGTGGGAATAAAGAATACCTTTTGTAATAAAGGTCAGAATTGAGTAACACCATGGGATGTAGACGTGGTGTAAAAACAGCAGGAGCAGGCCCTATTTACACCTCGGAGAAGGCTGAGGCGGAGACCAAGGGCCAGATATTGGTTAGGACAATGCAGGCTGATCACCTGATTGTCTGACAAGCAAGATGATCCATGCGTCGGATGGGCATGTAAAAAGTCGGTCCTGCGCCTGATCTCTCGCCGGTCGTGTCGGTCTTCCGTCCCACTGGGTTATGAGAGTATAGGAATAGAGAGTGCTCTTGTGTACTGCGCACACACTTGGGCACTGTACACACACTCCTGCGTAGCTGGAGTGGTTTCGATGAAACCGGCCACCGTCACCGAAACCGGTGTGGGAGCTATTATTATTATATTAGCAGGGAACTCGGAGCGGGCTGCCGTCGCCCATGACATAGAGTCCCGGGTAGGCCACGATGCGCTAGGTATTCCAGCGCATCGTCGCGGAGTAATGTGGAGTTTTGTCCACGAGTTGAGCCTGAAGAGGCAGAGGTGGTGGGGCTGCGGTCGTGTATCGCGCGTTTCCCGTAGTCCCACCTTCAGGAGCAGGAACGCCGTTGGGGGTTTTAGTGGGTAGTCCCGGGTGCGTCTTCCGTCCGCCCCGGGGAGTCTCACATACCTCGATGGTCCTCCCCAGGCCCCGGGGATGCGTAAACGCATTCCCCCAACGCAAAAAAGACCCTATTTACACTAGGGAGATATCTCGTACGTCGCGCCGGTGGTCTACTCTGAACTCACTGTCTTACAAATTTTCTATCAGGTCCTGTCCTGATGCGAGTTTGACATATTTCCCAAAAAATTCGCAATGTCACTAATACAGTTTTTACTTAATAATATATTATGTTTTTAAGTTTATCAGCAGGAAATACATGCTATTTTCGAATATATAAAATGTAATATTAAATATATATTCGACGTGGGAGAGCCATGTTTCGGCACGAACGGGCTGGCTCGACCGGAGAAATACCACGTCCTCACAGAAAACCGGCGTGAAACAGCGCTTGCGCTGTGTTTCGCCGAGTGAGTGAGTTTACCGGAGGCCCAATCCCCTTACCCTATTTCCTTCCCTCCCCTAATCCTTCCCTTCCCATCCCTACCCTCCCCTATTACCCTATTCCCTCTTAAAAGGCCGGCAACGCACCTGCAGCTCTTCTGATGCTGCGAGTGTCCATGGGCGACGGAAGTTGCTTTCCATCAGGTGACCCGTTTGCTCTTTTGCCCCCTTACTTCATTAAAAATAAATTATAATTATTTTAAACTAGATGACGCCCGCAAAGCCGTTGCGCCAAAATCCCGTTCCGCTGTGTCGTTTATCGCACGGGAACCGTACATTTTCCGGGATAAAAGAATCCTATGGCATTTTCCGGGACTCAAAGTATTTCCATACACTTTAGCAACATCGGTTAAGCGGGTTGGTCGTGAAGAAGTAACAGACAGACAGACAGGCACACTTACGCATTAACAATGTTAGTGTGGATTGTTCTTTGTGTTCGAACTCGTACCGGTAAATTTTGTCAGCTGAGCTTATTATCCAAGATTATCTCATAATCCGAAATTGAATTTTGTACTTCCGAGTTACGAAAATATCGATAGCTCCGGAAACCAACAATGGGATCGGTGTCACGATGTGGGTTGATCACGAGCGGTTCTTCACGGTTGGATTTGACTTGGTTTTGGCTTGGCAGGTGGGAGAAACGGCAGCCGCAACTCCGTTGTGCTTAAATTCGTTTATTGCGTGGGAACCGTACATTTTTCCGGGATAAAAAAGTATATTTAGTCCTTTGACCTTTCCTTTTTTGTTCCTGTTAAATTTTTCACACTCGCCTCGTTAGCTGGATGATTTTGGCTTGGCAGGTGGAAAAACGGCAAAAATGTGACATTACTTATTGAATTACATTATTTATTGAAGCCATGGTACATACGACGATGGATACCAACGAGAAACTTACCGAGGGAGAGCCAAGCTTCGGCACGAATGGGTCGGCACGACCGGAGAAATACCACGGTCTCACAGAAAACCGGCGTGAAACAGCCCTTGCGCTGTGTTTCGCCGAGCGAGTGAGTTTACCGGAGGCCCAATCCCACCCCAATCCCCTACCCTTTTCCCTTCCCTACCCTCCCCTATTCCCTTTCCTACCCTACCCTATTCCATTCCCTACCCTCCCCTACCCAATTTCCTCTTAAAAGGCCAGCAACGCACCTGCAGTTCTTCTGATGCTGCGAGTGTCCATGGGCGACGGAAGTTGCTTTCCATCAGGTGACCCGTTTGCTCGTTTGCCCCCTTATTTCATAAAAAATAATAATATTAAATTAAGTTACATTTTTCACGCTCGCCTTGTCAGCTCGAATTTTGGCATGGCCGATGGGAAAATTGAACGTTACCATGGCTTCATGGAATACTGGCGTGAAATAATGTAGTTTTTCATTCAAAATTCAGTTCTGTATCGTTGGGGATATTCAAAAGTAAGATATATAATTATTATGTATTTATACTTTGTTAAATTTAACTGAGGTGGCACCAGCAAACATTGACATTTCTATTCTAGCTATGTGAAAAATGCCTGCACTCTATTCTGTTAACTTAAGAAAAAAATTAACTTTTGTGCAAAATGCTTTGTGATATGGCCTTTAGTTTTAGAAAAACAGCCATCCATTTGAATAAAATATGAGTCAGATCATATTGGCTTTAAAAATTTATTAAAATAATACTGAACGTTGCCAATATTGTTATGCGTTCGCCAAAAATTGCGAAAGAATTTAGTGGATGGAGTAATATTTTAAAAATTGTTATAAAAGTATTTTTTGGGACTTTCAAAATATTCTGTGAAAAATTATCAATATAATATGGACATAGGCAGTGGAAAGCGACTTTGTTTTATACTATGTAGAGATGGATAATTATATAGATTTCAGAAGGGTGGCAAGATTAGGATGACAAACGGATTGGTCAGAGCATAAAATTAAATTAAGAAATTTAAAAAAACCCCCGCCAAAAAACTTTAAAAAGTAATGAAATAATGTTTACTGACTTTAAGTTTAAATAATTCTCCCCTCTTTTTGGTCGGGGGTTAAAAATAGATTTGAAAACATTTTTTTCTAGATGTCCGCAAACACTTTGCAGTTTGCACCGAAATTCGTTTATTTAACCGTACATTTTTCCGGGGCAAAAAGTATCCTATGTACTTTGCCGGGACTCAAAGTATCTCCTATCAAATTTCAGCAAACTCGGTTCAGCGCTCCAAGCGTTAAGAGGTAACAGACTAACTTTTGCATTTATAATATTTATAAGAATAAGGATTTGGATTGTTGCTTTCAGACTCAATAGCTTTGTCCACATTTTGCCTTTTTTGTTCAACAAGGGCATGCGTTATAGCGCAGTCACTAGCGAAGGTGTAGCATGCCCGTGACGCGCGTCAAAATCCACCCGCGTTGAAAGAAAAGTGTCATAGCGCGCGCTACGATTTCAATGCGCGTTACGGGCATGCCTCACGTTCGCTATTGACAGCGGTATAAGGCATGCCCTTGATGAACAGAAAAAGGCACAATGTAGACAAAGCTTTTGGTTGTTTCTCTATTTCTCCTTCTCTGTCTCTCTCTCATTCTCGGCGATGTGACGCGTTGCCACGCGAGGTGAGCCGTCATCAAATGATGATATCTGGCAATTTATACGGAGCGGAATATTGATATATGTCAGAGTACCATTGTCCGCCTTTGGCACGCCTCCACGTAGAGTTTGGGGGGTCGTAGACGTGGCAATAATAATAATATTGAATCTTTAACTTATAATTTACCAACAGCTGACCGAAAAAAGGGACTCGAAATATTGAGAAGACCAATTAAAAAATCTTACGACAAAGAAAAACTTAAAAAATTGGTTTACAGACGCCGGCGGCCGGGAATCATTGAACAAACTTTCATCCCCTATTTTTTTACCCCCTTTGGCAATTTACTTTTGTACAAACTTTGATCCCCTGAAGCACCCCGGGGGTATGTGGGACTCCCGGCAAGATCACCGGGCTTACCCACTAAAACTACCTGCGGTTCGCCTTCAGCCGTATAAAGGAGGGATATTATGTCCCGGATCTAACAAACACAGGACTCCCTCCACGACCGGCCGGTCTACCTCAGAAGGGGCCGGACTTCCATCAAAGTTAGGGAACACTTCGGCAAACTGAAGCGTTCCCCTCGGTGCCGGGACTGGCTAAGCTAAGGTAAGGTTCCCATCCTCTCCCGGAGCCCCGTTAGACGAGAGTTAGGACTTAGGAGGTTCGCATAGCGTCGCCACCGCACTCCCGTCCTACGCCGCGCATTTTGTTCTTTTCTCTACATTAGTAAGGTCAATGACCGCTGGTCCCTCTTTACCTCACTTTGGCTAAATATAATAATAATTATATTCTGTGGCTATAGTCATATTTAGGATCATTTTATTACGGAATATCTAAAAGTTTGTATGTCTAAGTCTATTTTGGCGCTTGGCCAAAACGCAACTCCGTTGACCGTTGTAAAAATTGCATTTTAACTTCTACATAATAAACCTTATCATAAAACTGTACGGCCTTTAGACAAATTATACAATGTATATTGTAATTGTTTTTTAGATAAGATCACTGTGGCTTAGTTGGTTAGGCTTATTATGAACGAGCTTTTGCCCGCGGCTTCGCTCGCGTTAAGAAGTATTATATATACAAACTTTCATCCCCTATTTGAACCCCTTGGGGTGAGAATTTATCAAAATCCTTTTACGCGGGAACCGTTTATTTTTCGGAGAATAACTGTATTTTAAAAAGATAAAACCGACTTCAAAATTAAAACTTCCTATCTCCAAAACTACTGAACCGATTTTGATGAAACTTGCATTGTTCCCTAAGTTGAACAATACCTAGTACAACAAAAAAAGAATCACTTAAATCGGACTAGTAGTTCCGGAGATATGCGTGAACAAACATAAAAACATACATACATACATACATACATTCATACATACATACATACACACATACATACATACATACATACATACATACATACATACATACATACATACATACATACACTTTTGAAATTTGGCACATTTGTTCAGAAGCTGTTATAGATTAACATATACAAAAACTGGGCAGTTCTGGAAATATTACATACATACGCGTCGAATTGATAACCTCCTTTTTTTGAAGCGGTTTGGGCGTGAAATTGTATCAGTCTGCTTTTCATATCCGAAAATTATATTGCTCAAAAAAAAAACATATTGTTACTATAAAAATAATATAATGTTTTCTTTATTCAATACCGCAACTAATACAGACAACAAAAGATAGAAATAGAACAAACGCAACAATGGAATTCTAATATTTTCAATCTTGAATAGGGAGAAAATATTTAAAAACCCAACCAAGATTGAAAGCGCACAAAAGCGCAAAAAATTGAAAAGTGTATGTGTGTGAGTCTTTGAATGGAATAAGCTGCACTGTAACCCGTTAAATGCACTCACCTACTGGAGTTGGTGTAGGGAGGGGAGTTGTTGATATCGATAGTTCGGAATCTGGATGTTATCATATCAGGGCGAGTGAAGATCGCTCGCTCTTTTTTTTCACGGTGGGAAATGCATAACGCATTCCCGGCAACCCGGGGGAAAGGCCGCCGGGATACGTGGGACTCCCCAGGTGCTGCGGTAAAGAGGAACACCCTTTACCCACTAAAACCCACCAGTGCCTCCTTCCTCCGCTACGCTGCTGGGCCACCGGACCCGCCTATAACGGGGGCAATATCTGCGCGGCAGCCCAGTTAGCGGTGTTTGCTTGTACAGACTCCTCCGCTGCAAGCTATTAGCTGCTGAACCTCCGGGGAGCAGCCCGAGGCACCGGGCGCTCTTCTACCGGGCAGGGCTCGTGCAATGGGCAGGGGATTCCCCAATCCACCGCCCAAGCCCCGTCGAGTTCACTCGCCCTAGTATATCTCACAGCCTTTACATTTTGCGGTACACTTTATGGAAAAACTAATCACGTCTATTACCAGGCAGGCGTGGTCCGAGGGGGGGGAACCCCCCCCCCAAATCAATTAGGTCAAATTGAAAAATCTCAAAATCTTGCCAAATAATAAAAGGAAATTTTTGCCAATAAATTTTTAGTATAGTGAGTGACCCCCCCAAAATTTCAGGCTGCGACCGCGCCTGACCTGACTCTACTTTCGTATTTCTACCGTAGCCATGCTATGGGTGCAGGGAGTACATGATACATTACATTATATTGCATGAATTTCAGCTCATTATATTAGTTTAGTTTAGTTTATCGACAAGTGCAGCGCTCGTCACTAAAAGAACATCATACATATGGAATTAAATGTTTTGAGAGGGGAACGCGCCGTGGATTTTAATACTGTTAGCAGTTACTGCTTAACGGGCTGTAATTATTTAAACAGCATCATCATCAGCACGGTTTAAGTCATTGAATTGCAGTTTTTTAGGATACATATTATGACAACCTCTGTGGCTCAAAGGTTAAGAGTGTGTGGCAGCTCAAGCCGGGGGTCGCGGGTTCGAATCCCGCCGACGGAACAAAACGTTTTCAATGTTCTCGGGTCTGGATGTGTATTAAATATGTGTATACTTAGTATAAAAGTATTAAATATTAATTAAGTATTAAGATATATTTGTCTTGTCTTGTTCCAACTTAACATCTGGTGTATAAAAATTTTTCCCCCCACCCCTCTAAGGGGACGAAAGATTTTGTATCAAACTTTTTTCTTTAACACGAAAACTACTGATCCGATTTGCATACGGTTTTCGTAGATATATTTGTCTTCTTCTAACTCAACATCTGGTGTATAAAAATCCTCCCTCCCACCCCTCTAAGGGGACCAAAGAGGGGGTCAGATTTTGTATCAAACTTTTTTCTTGAACTTACTTCATATTATTAACTGTGTATACCAACTTTACATCTGTTGATAAATCCCCCCCCCCACCCCTTTTAAGGGACAAAAGAGGGGGTAAGATTTTGTATCAATTGATGAAGTAGAAATACTTTATATGGCAAAACAACGTTTGCCGGGACAGCTAGTAAGTATAATATTACTAATAACTCTGTGATAAAGTATGTCCACGCTTTTTCCTCTTCTCACGCCCTCTATTCCTCTTCATGCCCAAACCGCTAAACCTATTTAGCTGAAATTTGGTATAAAGATACTTTGAGTCCCGGGAAAGGACATAGGATACTTTTTATCCCGGAAAAATGTAAGGTTTTGGCGCGACGAAGATGCGGGCGTGATCTAGTGATATAATAATATTAACCCTGTAACAAATGTGCACACTTAGCCAGTAATGTCTCATAAAGTTTCTTCCCCTGTCGCAAAGAGATTGATTTACTCAGCTCCAGCATAAGCTAAGCTATAGCTATAGAAATAACAAGATGACGCCTGCAACTCCATTGCGCCAAAATTTCTTTTACCGCGGAAGACAAACATTTTTTCGGAAAAAAAAGTATCCGATGACCTTTTTTGGTAAAGCAGAGCTTAAAGTATCTCTATACTAAATTTCAGCAAAATCGGTTTAGTAGCTTGGGCGTGAAGAAACAGATTAGATATACTTACTATTATACGTACTTTTTCGTGATTTAACTCATTTGTCACTAAAATCGGACCAACAGTTTCGATATGGTATCGAATAGGCTCCAAATCTGCTGAACCAAACTTTTCTTTGAAAAAACCTTAGCCTTTAATGCTTTAAAAAGCATTCTATAACATTATTTAAAAAATATTAATACTAAAAAATACAATCTAAAATATACAAATATGCTTATACAAACTTAAAGTATAAAAACTATAAAAAGAAAAACTTCCCCAGATCATCCCCATCTGGCAGAGTGCCTAGCAAGCTGACAGCATTGCCACGTTGGATGGCAATTGCTATCCTCTGTGCCAGGTAGCTAGCTCCCGGCAGAGGGTCTCGCTTCTTAGATATCTGTCTAAAAAGCTTATGTGCCCCCAGCCCCCATGCGCCTAGGGTTTCCACCCCAAACGGTTCAAATATGAGATCTCTGCTGAGATCGCCGCTTGAGGTTTTCTGCTTGGTTTGCGGCAAATTAATTGTATCTTTTATATCGTTTATCACCTTTAAATAAACAATATATATTTTCGCATGAAAACATGGCCAGAGACCAGTGTAGACATAGCTTTATACTAACACATATTATAGCCTATCTTCCCATACGGTTACACCCTTATCCCTTAAGTCGTCATGGGCCTGATAGGGATAATGTTTATCCCGGCTTAGGGATAGGTCAAGGGACGATGTATTGACCTCTGCCCTTCTTACCCAACGACGAAGGGAGGGTATAGATTTTGGCAGGGTAGAAATAAGTGATAATACTTTTGGGTGTTATGTGTATGTGTGAATTATAGTGTTTTCTGTGAAAGTAGCAGCGCTGAAAGAGTCGCTTTGGACTTTAATAATATCTTTTTAATCGACTACGACGAAAAAAGAAGGGTGATGATTTTGTAGGGTGTACCAAAACAAAGTGAGAATACTTTAGAGTGAGTTCATTATAAAAGTAGCAGAGCTGAAAGCGGTAATTTTGAATTATTTGTTTCTTTTTTACCCTACTACACAAAAAATTAAAGGTTAATGATTTTGGGAGTCTAAGTATGCGCCGTCTTAGCGGCTAAACAACCAGTGTGATCCGAAAAGAGCACAAACAGAGAAGTTTTGAATAAAAAATAATTGGTCCTTCGAGTCTTCTCCAGCAGATTTACTTACCTCAAAAAACGAAGGGGTTATGATTTTGACAGTGTATGTCGTAGCGGCTAAGCAGCTGGTTCGATCTAAATATCTGAGAGAGAAAACAAAAAAATGGTCCTTCAGGACTCGCTGTGTTTGATACTGCAAATCGCACTAGTGTTGTCTGCCCTTAAAATTGGTAATCGATATTTTTTGTTGGCATTTTAATTTGAACGTTCTGATCATTGTGAGCGCGGCTTTACAAGTCAAATTCCAAACCGACGCTTCCAGATTTAAGCGGTCTTTAGCGGGCGTAGGGCTGAATCGATTTGAGTGTCGATATCGATAATTTTTTTAGAAACTACACAGACATAACTTTCAAGCGTGCAACTCTGTTTTATCGCGCGGAAAGTTTACATTTTTCGATACTTACATTGATGTATATCGCGGGATAAAAATTGGGATCCAAAGTAGTATGGATAATGTAATAAGTTTAAATGATAAATTTTAGAATTTTAGAGGGATACTGACCCTAAAAATAAAACATAGTCCTTCTCTCTTCACACTCACGCACGACTTTCATATGCCAGGTGAAAAAGGACGACGCGGAATCATCGCCAAGTTAGTTTTACTTGAATAAAAGACGAACTATAATGATTATGAAAAAAGTGTTTTGAGCAAATTTAGGTTTTATTAATGCCTTTTTAAATATTAATAAATATTAAAGAAAAGATAGCGAACTTCGAATATCCAAGCAAAAATATGTCTAAAACAAGGTTTTTTGTAAAAAAGAAACTATCGAGCATTTTTTCAGTAATTGTGTTTTCGTCTTGAGCATTTAATCTTCATGAACTGTTACTTGTGTAAAAAAATCAGCTTTCTATACCTTACAGATTGTGAGATCTAGGTTTAAGAATGTAGTCAAGTTAGGGTCAGGTGCGCTCTTTAGACGCTTTAGGATGGAAACAAGTAACAGGTGCTAGCAGAAATTATAATGATACAAGTTACAACTGATTCATTTTAGCCAAACGGTACATATACAGGGTGTAATAAAACTAAGTGTTAATACTTTAAGAGTGTGTGTGTACGTGTTCCTTGTAGAGAGTTCACTGTGAAAATAGCAGCGCTGAAAGACCAAGGTTTTTTGGTTTTGTATGGGACGACTCGTGACGCTCGGGCTCTTTCAGTCGTGACTATGACTCACGAGTTTCTCCATACAAAAGTGAAAAAAAATTAGGTCTTTCAGCGCTGATATTTTCACAGTAAACTCTCTACGAGAAATACACACCCTTAATTATCATCATTAGTTTTGTTACACCCTGTAGATTTTTTTGCACACTAATGTGCTTAAATTATTAAAAATCTGTTTCCGTTTGAAACTATCGATATCGACAACCGATCAATAAATAATAATGGCTTAGTCCTTTATCGATATCGATAACTGCCATCTTACTTCCCTACACCGTTTACTCGGCTAACCGCATTTTATGTAAGGCGGCGTTACCAAATTTAATTTGGCCGAACTTGTAATTCTGATTAAAACAGTCGACGTTTGGCATTCCGTTCGCGCTTCTATTGTGAGTTCCGAACTTTGGCCAGTCTATCCGTGCTAGTATTAATAAATGCGAAATTGTGCCTGTCTGTCTGTGCAGAAATGTCAATAAGTTTTTTTATGAAAAAGGGGGCAAAAGAGCAAACGGGTCACCTGATGGAAAGCAACTTCCGTCGCCCATGGACACTCGCAGCAGTAGAAAAGCTGCAGGTGCGTTGCCGGCCTTTTACGAGGTAATAGGGTAGGAGAGGGTAGGGAAGGGAATAGGGGAGGGTAGGGAAGCAAATAGGGGAGGGTAGGGAAGGGAGACGGGTAGGGGATTGGGCCTCCGGTAAACTTGAGTGAGTCGGCGAATCACAGCGCGAGCGCTGTTTCACGCCGGTTTTCTGTGAGCCCGAGGTATTTCTACGGTCGAGCCGAGCAGCTATTGTTTAGTAAACATAGCTGAGATAATATACTAAGTACCCAAAATTTTTAACGCCTTCGATGCAGCCGTTAGGTTTGCGGGCTTCGCCTAACAAATATGGCGACATGAAAATCCATAAGTAATATTATTTAATGCGAAAGTGTGTCTGTCTGTCTGTTACCGCTTCACGACCAAACCGCTGAACCGATTTTTCTGAAAATAATGCAAATACTTTGAGTCCCGGGAAAAGAAATAGGATACTTTTCATCCCGGCAAAACGTACGGTTCGGTTAAATTTTGGCGCAGCGGAGTAGCGGGCGTCATCTAGTGATAGCATAATTATTAATTACGAGCTGTCCCGGCAAACGTTGTTTTGCCATTTAAAGTATTTCTACTTCATCAGTTGATACAAAATCTTACCCCCTAAGAGGGGTGGGGGTGGGAGGTTAATCAACAGATGTTAAGTTGGAAAACACAGTTAATAATATGAAGTAAGTCCAAGAAAAAAGTTTGATACAAAATCTGACCCCCTCTTTGGTCCCCTTAGAGGGGTGGGAGGGAGGATTTTTATACTCCAGATGTTGAGTTAGAAGAAGACAAATATATCTGCGAAAACCGTATGCAAATCGGATCAGTAGTTTTCGTGTTAAAGAAAAAAGTTTTAAAAAAATCTGACCCCTCTTTCGTCCCCTTAGAGGGGTGGGGGGAAAATTTTTTATACACCAGATGTCAAGTTGGAAGAAGACAAATATATCTGCGAAAACCGCATTCAAATTGGATCAGTAGTTTTCGTGTGATAGTGGAACAAACATACAGACAGACAGACAGACAGACATACAAAAAACTAACCACATTTTTGGCTTCTATAGCGATGTAGTGACACCCCCCGCTTATTATTTTATAAATATCTTTAATGTACAGAATTTTCATTTCTACAGTTTTATTATATGTATAGATGTATAGATAGACTGCCAAAAACATTACCTCTCCTTTTGCCTTCGGTTAAAAAGCATTTAACAAACGGTTATAATAAAGTTTATTTGTTACTTACATTAAAAGTCCATTGCTTAGCGAAACAAAAAGAAAAAAAAGTGTGTTTGTTCAACAAAAAGCCTTAACTAGTGTGAAGTCAGGTGTGCTAGATAAATATCCCTTATTGTGTACGGCGTAAGGGCGATAATATAATACGTTAGTGTGTGCTGAATTAAACCCTATGAAGTGGTGATAGGGTGAAATTTCGGTTGATACGAATAGTCGGACGTGAGAGATTTTAACAATCAGTTGGGTTATAGGTTTGTATATTGTGTTTATTTAGTGAGTATAAACACCTCCATAGTACAGTGGATTAGAGCGCCAGAGGAGGTCGGTTCGATTCCCGCGTTGGCAAATTAATGTGGTTTCGAACTTGTGGTGGCGGAAATAATATAACAATAATAATATATTTTTTTGTATGTTCAACAAATACTTCGCCGTTTGTAAACCGATTTTCAAAAATTTTTCGCTATTGTATAGGGTATAATCAGAATTTGGTACCATGTTCAGAAAAGTGGTGGTCTGATGATGGGATCAATGAAGAATCCACTTTGAGAATTACTGACTGTTAGGCTCTATAAACACGCCATTGAGTAGCTAGTCTCAATGAAATCAATTACCTTCATAGATACCGGTGTTTAAAATGTGTGAAAACTTGTGAAAATAGCTCCTACAGCTGGAGTAATTTTAAAAAATAAATATGATTTTAATCAAACTTGCGTATTTTATTCGGGCGAAGCCGCGGCAAGCTAGTATCTTATTTGCATATGAAAGTTAATGCTAATATTATGTACATATTAAATGCAAACGTATTTTGTATATTATTTTAAGTTGGGACCGATTCTCAAGAATCGAATTTCGTTTCAGACACGCGTCAAAGAGCTGACTTGATCTTTGCCGCAAGCGACCGCTACTAACAGGAATTCAAATAAAATGCCACTCTATAACCTAGGCTATAGGTTTCATTTTCTACTGGCATTGCAATTGGTCTGTCAACCCATGCCGCCGCTACTTTGTAGTGGCGTAGAGCAAAATGAAACCTATAGCCTTTGTCACAAAGTAGGATTTTATTTGAATTTTTGTCGGTCGTGGTCACATGCCCGGCTCGACCAGAGAAATACCAAGGGCTCACAGAAAACCGACGTGAAACAGCCTTTGCGCTGTGTTTCGCCGAGTGAGTGAGTTTACCGGAGGCCCAATCCCCTACCCTTTTCCCTTCCCTACCCTCCCATAACCTATTACCCTATTCCCTCTTAAAAGGCCGGCAACGCACCTGCAGCTCTTCTGATGGTGCGAGTGTCCAAGAGCGACGGAAGTTGCGTACCATCAGGTGAACCGTTTGCTCGTTTGCCCCCTTATTTCATAAAAATAATCGGCCAAGTGCGAGTCGGACTCGCGCACGAAGGGTTCCGTACCGGTATAGAGCGAAAGTAGACAAAAAATTGTGTTTTTTGTATGGGAGCCCCCCTTAAATATTTACTTTATTTTAATTTTATTATTAATTATTAAAGTACAAATACAATTAAGGATTTTGTGAAAATTTCAAGTACGTAGCTGTTACCATTATTGATTACGAGCAAAAAAGGCCAAAAAAATCACGTTTCTTGTATGGGAGCCCCCCTTAAAAATAAACTTTATTTTATTTTTAGTATTTGTTGTTATAGCGGCAACAGATATACACAATCTGTGAAAATTTCAGAGGTCTAGCTTTAGCGGTTCTTGAGATACAGCCTGGAGACATACAGACAGACGGACACACGGACAGACGGACAGACAGACAGACGGACAGACATCGAAGTCTTAGTAATGGGGTCCCGTTCTTACCTTTTGGGTACGGAACCCTAAAAACATGCCGCGTTGACCGGAACGCCTTAAACAGCCTGCGATCGAAAGGACTATCGAGTTTCGACGCTTGTGAATCGAACCCCTAAGCTTTGACCAAGTAAGCTTAGTGTTTTGACCGTACGGGCTTAGAAATTCTGAATAATATTATGCATAATGCAAAGTGCATTGCCTTAGAATATGTTGTGTGTTTGGGAAATCTCATATTTTATAAGTAGGCAGAGTTAACTTCATTATCAAATTGTTTTTGGAAATGTCATCAGAAATCATGAAGACAATGCATTCGAAGACAAAACATTCTATTTTTTGGGGGTCCGTCAAAAGTCCTTCTCAAGAAGGTATAAGAACCGCTGGTTTATGGCAAACTACTCAACTTACTTACGGCCACGACACAAAAACACGATACGACATCGTATCGCGGGAATCCACGACGAACAGCGTAAAAATCTACCACGTGCCACGATATTATACGGCACGACGTCGCGTCGTAGAAACTCACGATGCGTCATCTTTGAATTTCTACGTGAGTTTCTACGACGCGACGTCGTGCCGTGTATCGTGGCACGTCGTAGTTTTTACGATGCTCGTCGTGGATTCCCACGACGCGACGTCGCATCGTGAAACGACGCCGCGTCGTGGTACGACACGACGTCGTATCGTGTTTTTGTGTGCCTGGCCTTATACCAAGCGTTGGCAGTCATCAAATTATTGACATCTCAGAATTTTGTTCGAATTCCAATAAAAATATTCTGAGACATTTCATGCGAACACAACTTTAATGTACCTACTTAATGAAAATTTAATGTACGCCATACATTATTGTTCAAACTCCTAATCTTAATTAAATCTAATTTAAATAATCATTAAACGTCTGAGCGGCCGTTAAAGCTCAAATTATTGGGACACCTTATATCCTTTAAATCCGCGTATTTTGATAAGCCTTACTTAGTTCTATGATAGTAGTGGGGGAACGGCATGCTAGGGAGGAAGGGGGTATGCTAGGAGGGAAGACGGGGGCGAATCAATGTGAGATTTTCAGGTTATGTCTTACGCTAATTAATCCTTTGAGATAGGCTGCTTTTACACCGATGCGAACGTCGTTGTACTATTTATGTTCGTAGGCACTAGGCAGGCGTATCGAGGAAAACAACTTTAAATTAAAATATGTCAGAATTTGTATGAAATTCTGTGCTTCGTCATAATTATCAATTCACTACTACAGTTTAGTATAATAGAATGTTTAAAACCACTTTCAATTCAAAATCAGAATGCAAAAAATTTAATCTATACCCACATTACCTTTTAGTAAAAGTCGTGACGGTTCGCAACAGACTAATTTATTTTTTCAAAATGGAGGGAACAGATACACAGATAACAAATATTTTTTTTATTTTTAAATAAAAAATAAAAATAAAAAAAATAATAATCATAGATCATTCATAGATACTTTTCAATACATAGTTACACAGAAGAGTTCAGACAACAGATGTCGCTAACAGTATCTATTGAACATTATTTAAATAAGATTAAATACAAGACATATTATTTTGATACACTATGAGAACAAATTGATAATGGACATTGCCCACGAGTTACGAGTTACCACAGAATAAATTATTAGTATCTCCGTTTTAGCATAGTACGCCAAAGAGAAAATGTTGTCTACTCGTTTTCTCGATGTTTGATGGCTTTTCTCTTCATCTGTATTGACTCTAACATGACATACATTTTTTCTCGTGTAGATCCGTCGTCAAAATCTATCGACATAAATGATTTTCACATTATGTCGTTATCGACAATATAACTACACACGAGAGTGAGATATCTCGATATTTTCTCGTTTGCGCATCTTACCGCCGGCTGGAGTTACGACTTAGGACACATCACAGCTGGGATTTCGGTCAGATGTTCTAGTAGCTCCCTCTCTCTTGACTCGGAGGTCGTGGGTTCGATTCCCGCGTTGGAAACATGTTATTTCCAAGTTTGGTTAGGACAATGCAGGCTGATCACCTGATTGTCTGACAAGTAAGATGATCCATGCGTCGGATGGGCATGTAAAAAGTCGGTCCTGCGCCTGATCTCTCGCCGGTCGTGTCGGTCTGCCGTCCCACTGGGTTATGAGAGTAAAGGAATAGAGAGTGCTCTTGTGTACTGCGCACACACTTGGGCACTATAAAATTACTCCTGCGTAGCTGGCCTGGTTTCAATGAAACCGGCCACCGTCACCGAAACCGGTGTGGGAGCTATTATTATTATCCCTCTCTCTGCTCTGACCTCTGCGCAATATTCCCTATATTTTGTGCTGAAGTGTTACGTTACATGTCGGTGTAAATGCGGCGGTAGGGCGAGACCCAATTCCGGCGGAACATCAAACGACACGAATTATCGTCCTACCGTCGCGTTATTCTCGAATGATGAGTGGAATAAAGGTAGTGGAGTCGCATTCTTACCTTTTTAACCGACTTCAAAAAGGCGGTATAAATTCTACCCGTATGTAATATGTATGTAATAATATTAGGCCCACATGCGCAGATCTGAGTTAAAGTTAACTCTGAGTTAAACATCATGTCATATCTGTCACTCATCAAGTCAGTGATAGAGATGACATGATGTTTAACTCAGAGTTAACTTTAACCCAGATCTGCGCAAGTCGGCCTTCCTAGAATTGTCCAGTTTTTGTTTCGAAGACCGCTTTCAAAATTTAGGTATTTACGATTGTAAGCCCAAATTTTTTTGTTAGGCCCAACGTAGACCCCCGGCGTGACTCGCGTAGACTCTTAGGGGTCCACCTGAACTACTTTGGCAATTACTGATCTATGATATCATCGTCTGAACAAATGTGACTTTCATAAACTTATAGCACCCCTCTTCTTTCATCGACGGTTAAAAATACGCAATTCCAGTGGGATAAAAAATATTAGTATAGTAGCTGCTCCATGATCTCTGTTCAGTGTTCACGTAAGCGACGATGTCCTTCGCGTATCTCGTCAAGCCTACCTTAGTTCAGATTTTAATAATTTAAAAACACAACATTTTCGTACTCTTGGAGGGAATATTTTTTTAAAATTTCATCTTAATATGCACAGCGAATTTCCTTTGGGAGCGGATTTTAGGTTAATACGTTACTTTTAGGGTTCCTTGGGACTTGGTTTAGACCAAATAAGATTTTACGGCAGTTGGATGGTGTTGTTACAGGGTTTTGGACTTTTGGATATAAAAATGTCACTCAAAATGACACCAACGTCAGTTTTTAGCCAACTACGCCGAAGCAAAGAAGGGTTATATTATATTTTACCAGTATATGTGTATGACGTGGTAGTGGATGTTCCTCATATCTTCTAAACTAGTTATCATAATAATTAAACAAGTGAAGCGTCGTTGGAAGCCTCTGAAGAAGGAATTAATATTTTGCTGATTATTATTATAGCTACCTACATGAAGTCACGTTAAAAGGGCTACGGTGGTTTTTAGGGTTCCATACCCAAAGGGTAAAAACAGGACCCTATTACTAAGACTTCGATGTCTGTCCGTCTGTCTGTCTGTCTCAGAACCGCTATAGCTAGACTTCTGAAATTTTCACAGATTGTGTATGTTTGTCTGCAGTTGCCGCTATAACAACAAATACTAAAAACAAAATAATATTAATATTTAAGGGGGGCTGCCATACATGATACAACAAACGTGATTTTTTCGGCCTTTTTTGCTCGATATTAATAATGGCAACAGGTAGGCTCTTGACATTTTCACAAAGGCTTCAAATATGTATACTTTAATAATTAATAATAATATTTAAATAAAATAAAAACTTAACGGGGGCTCCCATACAAAAAACACAATTTTTGGCCTATTTTTGCTCTACAACGGTACGGAACCCTTCGTGCAAGAGCCCGACTCGCACTTGGCCGATTTTTGAGTTGCAGCCTTTATGACAGACAGACAGACACCGATATTTTAGTAAGTACCGTTTTTACCTTTTGCAAAACGCAGCTCAAGGAATAGAAAAAACATGGTGTGTTCAGTTGTTTATGCATTTTGTACGGAACCCTCCAATCTAAAGTCAAAACTCGTAGTACATTTTTTGCTGAAAGTAAGCAATTACTTACGTTGGTAATTTGTTGGGACCTAGGTTACTTCTCAGGTGTTTAGGTAATTTCTTATTTGTCAAATATTCTAGTACTTAATTGACAATTTTATGTAAAATTTTGACCGAGAGCGCTATATGATACCACCAACAAAAGTAAGTTATTTAAAGCTTCTAAGTTGTTTGGTTTAGATCAGCCTCTCCCAAAGTGGGCGATAACGCCCCCTTGTGGGCGCTGAAGGTCTCAAGGGTGGCAGAGTGGGACTCAGAAAAAAATGGGGGCGTTGTGTAGAGGCTTGGAGGGTGATTTATTTCATCTGGATGCAATTTAAATTGTAACAAAGGGGGCGCTAAAATATTATTTGTTCTTAAAGTGGACGGTAGACAAATAAGTTTGGGAACCTCTGGTTTAGATGTATAAGAAATTGTTAAGGGCAGGTAACAGTGAAATAGCGCGTGGACAAGTTTTTTGATCCTGTTTCATTCCTTACATTATCATCTAAAAATTTTGAAAAAATTACGACCTTTACTTGAGAATATAACGTATTCGGCTTCGCATTAATTGACACAAACAGAAGAACTTCACTCGATAGAAAACAAAGCCAAAGTTACCTCATTTTAAAATCTTTTTTCAATGCTGTGCTAAGAATACTGAACTAGGCGACCTATTTTTTATAGCTTTAATTAGATAAAATGATTATCTATCCGTATTCGCAAAAATGGAAATTGTAGCATTTATTTACTGATGCCAGTGACAAGATATCTAGAGAATTCGCGTACGCCGCGGCTTATCGAGCTCCGAAAATCGCGCGGTGGCCCATACAAAAACATTTTGAGTGATAGATGCCCTCAAATTGTGATTTTGTAGCCTAATGAGGACGACATGATCAATTGATCACCTGTTTATGAACCAAGTCCTAAGTAAAGATTGAAAAACGGTTCTAAGTTATGACCATAGTCCGGTCCACAGACATAGATCATGATAGATACCGCATGTGTATGTACTTCGCGTGCCATATCGCGCTCCCAAACGACGAGCAATGCTCGCCTGTCGAAAGTCTGTTCTTTAGTCTGCTATCGGAATCGGACGTCAATCGGAATTTTAAAAATGCCTAAATGCCTAAAAGTGCTGTATTGAGCTGTAGAAATTCAAATAGAAACGTTAGCCTAGACAATGGGCACTTTTCTTATCATCATCGGCACAGAATATATTATAATCATCGGTACGTCACAGTAGCTATAAAAAAGTGCCACGCTCGTTTTCATACAAATAGAGCGACATGCTGTATCTATCTTGATCTATGTCTGTGGTCCGCGACAAAAATTGTCCCCGTGTATATTCCCGGGACTAAAAGCATTTTCATCGAAATCGTATTAGCGGTTTAAGCCTGAACAAGCGTTCGCCGATTTTCTATCAAACTGGTGAATACTAATTTGGAACCGTTCAGTGGTTTGTGCTGCGAGGTACAAAGCGAAAATTGAGCCGGGCGAGGGTCCAGCTAGTGGGCTGTAGGGTCAGCATGTGGCGGCTAACGAACAAATATTTGTGTGTACAACAGGAGGGACAGCAGAAAAGGTTTAAAAAAATTGGGGGTGAATTTTTTTGGGATGAAATTTTTTTTTGGGGTTCACCCCTGGGGAGTGCTGGCAAAAGTGAGAATGGAACAGTAGAGCAGGTAGATCAGCTCGGTAGAAAGACGAGGATATTATTTCCTCTCCTACGCAGGCATACTCTCCCATCTTCTTACGAATTTGCGATCAGGTTTTGTGGCACGAGTTCAAAATTTTTTATCCCATCCCGAAAATTGCTTAACGTGGCATACCAAAAAATGTACTTAAAGAAGTAAACTTTGAACGAAGATAGAACTATAGTTTTGATGACGGTGGCCGGTTTTATTGAAACCAGGAGTAATTTTATAGTGCCCAAGTGTGTGCGCAGTACACCAGAGCACTCTCTATTCCTTTACTCTTATAAGTCATAACCCAGTCGGACGGAAGACCGACACGACCGGCGAGAGATCAGGCGCAGGACCGACTTTTTACATACCCATCCGACGCGACGCATGGATCACCTTACTTGTCAGACAAATCAGGTGATCGGCCTGCATTGTTGATAGTAAACAAAAACCCCTCCCCCTTGCTAATAAATACAAGATGTAACAAAACTAAGTACTTAATAATACTTTAATGGGTGTGTCTGGGTCCCTTATACAGGGTGTAACAAAAATAAGTGATAATACTTTAGGGTGTGTACGTGTTCCTTGTAGAGAGTTCACTGTGAAAGTAGCAGCGCTGAAAAAACATTTTTTTTTCACTTTTGTATGGGCAAGGGCCCTAGCGTCACGAGTTTTCCCATACAAAAGTGAAAAAAAATTGTGGTCTTTCAGCGCTGTTACTTTCACAGTGAACTCTCTACAAGGAACACGTACACACCCTAAATTATTATCACTTATTTTTGTTACACACTGTATAGAATTGACTGAGAAAGTAGCAGCGCCGAAGGAGCATTTTTTTTTTGTTGTAAATCCTGCGTCATGATTTTTTCCATACAATGTAAAAAAGTCACTCTTTCATCGCTGCTAACTCTATAAATAGGGTACCTATACACACCCTAAACTCCAAAGTATGTCATATTATAAACACCGAATACACGGTTGTCAACGGCGGTCGTCAACAGCAATAAATAGTATGCGCGTTGCCAGCCACACGGTTGTCAACGTGTTGTCAACCAGTTTTTCATTAAGATTTTGCGTGGTCGTCAACCGCCGTTGACGACCGTGTATTGCTTTAGTTTTGTTACACCCTAATTATTTTTACAGCGAAATAATAAGGTTGTTTCCAGGCTTAAATCAAAATATTTTATTAGTAAGGGCCAAGGGGTCTTAAATATTAAACGCCACAAACATTTCTGTGCCGACGCTACCTGTGGAAGTTTCAAAGAGCGAGATCCTTCATCGAGTTAGGTCATTGTTTGTGCCCTCTGCCGGCCGTACAAAGACTGTTTTGCTGACGGTACACAGTTTGTACGGCACAATATTTGGCTTTTGGCTTTGGAATACTTTATATTATTGTCTGAGGACGATTTTTCATTTTCCATCTTTTTGCTGAAAGGTGCAGGTGAGTTTTCTAGTTTCCTAAATTAGTTATTATATAAATTAAGGAAAGAAAGAAAGAAAGAAAGAAAGAAAAAATTTATTTTTAGTACACACAAGACACAATTACAATATATTAAGCAGTACAAGAGCAGACAGACTTTATTTGACAAATTGTGCCTAGATGCGGCCAAAAAAAGGGTTCAGTTCGGCTTAGGTCATGTATATTGGATACATGACACCGGTTTTCAACTGAACCGCTAAGGAAGAGCCCGCGACAGTAAGATTTTCGTCATTTTATAAATGCTAAAATTTTGCCTATGTATGAGCCCTACAGAGGCAAGAACAACGCGACTATGGATTTTCGGTTGCGGCACGTTACGGTTACTTTAAGAGTTCGACTTCTCAAGGTCTACCAGCCTTCGATAAAGTATAAAGCTCAATTTTTGAAGTGAAAACTTCTTTAGCGGCGTTGAGCACTTTTGTGGGATGGGTAAAAACTGTGAAACTCGTGTCAGGTCACGTGTGCTGATCGAAAAACCGTAAGACGGTTGGAGAGTAGTGTTGTAACATCGAAATCTATTAATCGAACAATCGATTGCTTTTTTTCGATTGTCGATATTTTTAATCGATTGTAAGGGATTAATTAAAAAAATAGATTTTTTAAAAATCTATATCATTTTTTATAAAAAATAGATTTTTTAAAAATCTATTTTTATAAAAAATGGGTTAAAAAAATAAAATTACAACACAACGTTAATAATCAAGTTTTCAATTCTGCCGGCACTCCCGGAGTGCAACCCGTCTCTTTTTTATTTTATTTAGTTTAAGATAGCTGTAGAAATCTCGTCATCCAGTGCCGGACATTTTTGAGAGTTCTTTCCCACTGCCAGACACCCTTAAATAGTGCTTAGTAAAGATTTTGAGGTTTTAGTCTAGCAACTCCATTGCCCCAAAAATCGTTTATTGAAAGTGAATACATTTATTCTTCTTCTTATATATATAATGAATTTTCCAATGTGTTAGTCGCGCTAAAACTCGAAAACGGCTGAACGGATTGGGCTGGTTTAAGTCTTAAAATATTCGTAGAAGTCCGGGAAGGTTTTATTATAAATATGTAATAAAATTAGGTAAGTACTTAATTTTTGACCAAATTTCCCTTTAAACAAATGAATCACAGACACTTAGTAAATTACTATGCGGCCGGCGCGGCGACGCGACGTGCGCCCCGCGCCGGCGCTACCCCTCCCGCGTGCGGTGTCCATGCGTTGGGTAAATAATTATTCAACTTTAAGCTACATTTACTCAGTGATCAATTGATATTATTTTTTATATATTTTTTTTTCAACTAATATAATAGCCAAATATCACGTCCTCGAGTATTGAACATGTCTCACCAGTCATGCTGTATAACATATATTCCGTGGTATGGATATTGTCCCTAAAGCAGACCTTGTGTTCATATTTTTCCATTTTGTAATTATTGTGTTTGTAGTTATTGTATCCATTTTGTAATTAAAATATTTTCCATGTAATAAACTATCTGACAAACGTATTGTGTGGTAGACAAAGGTTTTTCAATGGGGACACACCATTTTTAAAGGATTTTCATGTTTTTTGTCCTCACAACTTTGGACATTTTGAACGCGTACGTCATACACATATTGTTTCGTGTTAGGGTGACGATATTTGTCTGATTATTCGGGACATAATTCCTCTGTATTCCGAACATTACATCCCACGAGGACCTTAAATTTTTAAGTTATTTTAGACCAGCAAATTGATAGATCTCTGGTCTGAAAACAAATGTTTTTTTTTATTAAAATTAGTTGTGACAAGCAAAATAAGGGGTTGTGAGTTGTGACCAGTGACTCAAATGCTTCCAAACGCCGTTTTGACGTTGGTTTGACAGACTTTTTAGTTTAATTGCACCGAGTTTCCATCGAAAGCATATCGAAACTGTATTTTCTAAATAAGACATCCCCCACACCGATTTCAGGATTTATTTTTGTCCATCCGACGCATAGATCATCTTGTCAGACAGTCGTGATCAGCCAGCATTGTCCTAACCAAATTTGGAAATAACATTTTTGAATCGGAGGCCGTAGCTTCTATTCTCACGTCGGAAAAGAACTTACAACTGACACTAGTCGAATATCGACGTCGTATTCTCGAACGCTTATGTCATTTCCATACATTTTTTTGTCCTGCAGCGTGGTCACCCTACGCCATACGTGTTGGTCCTATCATTGACTTATTTTTATATTTCGCGGGCGTCTGAACTCTGAACCCAACAGCGTCAATAGCCAATGTCACAATTTGTAACTATTCATACATAAATTGAAAATATTCATGTACCCTGATTCTATTTTATTGCAATGTTAATACAGCTTCCTTTTTAAATGCATCCAAATTCTTGTCAATGTGTTAAACTCGTCACAGATATCACAAACAGCTTCTTATTCAACCCTTGTAACACAAGCGCCAGCGCGTCATGAATTTTTCCATAGAAAGATGAAGAAATGTAATCCTTCAATGCTGCTACTTTTACAGCGAACTCTTTAAAGGGGACCTACATACACCCTAAAGTTTTATAACTTAGTTTTCTTACACCCTGTATAGAGGTAGACCTTTTAATATTAGAAGGGAAATGAAATTAAGTTCACCGCGGGCCGAGGCATATGGTAAGAAATAAGATAGTAATTTTTATTCTAATCAACAAATAGGTATAATGCCATCAATTTGGGGGCCGGCGGGACGGAACCCGCGATTTACGGCCCCCAGTTTGACGTCAACTTTAATCCGAAGCCATAATTCCCCGCCAAGTTACATCTTGGCGTTCTTGTTTTTGGTGTTCAGAAACTTGGCGGGTTAGGGTTCTGTGTGCTAAAAGTTACGTGTCTTTGGCGTTTCAGGGTTCAGTACATGAAGTATGAGGGGTCTTATGGTCGTTTTCGCCAACTGCCTTCCAAGTTTCAACGTGGTGTCCATTAGGGTCAGACCACTTGCAATTTGCAATATTACAAGCCGATGGATTTTTAAATGACCCATTTATAACTTTTGATAAACAAATTTTGGCGCAGCGGAGTTGCGTCTATCTAGTTATAACATACTTAACCATAAAATAAATTAAACATAAAATTAATTAAAAGGTAATAGACAGACACATTTTCGCATTTATAACATTAGTATACATATGCAGTATGTACTGAAGTAGTAATGTGAGATACTTTGAAATATATTATGGTCGTCTTGTCAAATGTTGTTGGACGTGACTGAATAAACGTTCTACGAATCTTGCCCACTTGTGCAAGATTGAAACACGCGTACTCACTGATCTCTATTATACAAGTACGCTGGATCGATGATACCCACCTGCTTTTTGTGCCTATTTGAAGCGGAATCAGCGGCCCCATTGCGGAGGTAGAGAACTAAATTTGACGTAACCACAACCAATAATAACAGTTGTCATCACTAGTATTAGTTCCAAGTACTCTCACTACTGCTATCAGCGCCAATATGGCGGCTTTCAAACGTCATTTTTACGTCAGATTTAGTCCTCAGCCCCCGCATTGGGGTCGCTGATTCCGTTTCAAATAGGCACAAGAAATAGCTGTCATTTCAAAGGGTATCATCGGTCTAGCGTACTTGTATAATGGAGGTGAGTGTCATTAACACTCTGTCTTTTTATTCGATAAAAAAAAGCATATTTAACAGCTATCTAACTAATTAGAGTACTACATCATACCCGCAACTCCGTAGATTAACCCGTACATGTATCTGGGATAAAACTAGTTCATATCCTTTCCCGGGATACAAAATATCTCCATGCTAAATTTTATCAAAATCGGTTCAGTGGCTTTAACCATACAGACAAAAGGCAGCAGATACGCTTTGGCATTTTCATACTCGGATGAATGGTACGGTAAAGACCCAAAAAAGCCCTAAAAAATAAACTAATGCCCTACAATTTTTGTTTTTTTTTGTGGTCCAATTATTTGTGATGTGGACTCAAAGTGAGCAGTTTTTTTAATATCAATTATTGTCATCAATGAATACTGTATACGAAACCCTGACCGTAAACGTAATTAAAATATGACATGAAAGTGATTAAAATTAATTTAAAACTGTGACTTTAGTAATTTAACCGTGAAATCAAATTAACATACGATTTCACAGCTTATAATGAATATAAAATCAACGAACCGAAATGCGAGTGAGAAGAAAAATGAGGCTTCTGAAATTCACATTGTTTGTACTAAATATTGGTTTCGTTTTAAGCCACGATATTGTTTTTGGTGGGGCTGGATATGATGAAGACTTTTATGCAGACTTCACGAACAGTGATGAAAAACCAGTTAAAAATGTTATACCAGATAAACAAAAATATGTGAAAGTACCCATTAAAGAGGAGAATGGTATAGTAAATTCGCAAAGTAAAGATAAAGTGAACGTACCAGGTAAAGTAAAACTTCTAGAGGTGACAAATATGCCATTTAAAAATCCTGTTGTAACTTTACCACCTAAGGATAGTTTTATAAAAGTACCCAGTGAAAAGAACAAGCGTGTGATAAATAAATCAGAAAATGATGGCGTGGTATACATACCAGTTCACAATGTAAATATACCAAGTAAAAAAGTACATCCTGTGAATATGTCATCTAAAAACGAGCAGAATTTAAATGCACCGTCTTTGAACGACAAGCTTGTGGCAGATATAAATAGTCATGTGGGTAATCTAAAAGATATAAATGATTTGAAATCAGAATTAGATATAAATATAAAAGATATCGATGGCGGGAAGGCTGATCAAGTAGTACCAGAGACTGATAAATTGTCACGGGATAATCAAGTCCATCATTTTATTCTGTACCTAAATAAACCTCATAATACAGCGGCAGTTCGAGGTAAAGACAACGATGTTGTTGTTGGTAAGGTAAAACTAAATAACGGTGATGAAGGATACCTAATTTTCGATAGCGTGATCAGACCGAGTAAGACTGGAGAACATACGTTTATTGGAAACTTCGCTGGATATGAACTACGCCCTCAAGATGTTATCCCTATAAAAAGTTACATTAATGATTATTATGATAAACTTAATAAGAACCGGAATCGTGATAATGATAATCAAATAAACTATAACAATGATAATAAAAATGATGCTGATGAGGAGCTAAGGGAAGTTCTTGATTCACTTGAATATTTACAAAATAAGAATAATAATGTAGATAATAATCGTGATGTTGTTGAGAAATATCATCCTAAGTATCCCGTAAATGATAATAATGATAAGATAAGGAATAATCAAATCGATCAGGAAGATATTATTAAACTACTTAATGATTATTTGCAAAGTGAAGATGTTGATGATAGTCATGATGATGGTCTAAAGTATAAAAATCAATTAAATGACGATCGTGAGGATAAAAATCGTGGTAATCATACAAATAATAATGACCGTCATATCAATAACAGTGATCGTCATAGCAATAACAGTGATCGTCTTATCAATAACAGTGATCATCATATCAATAATAAAAATCGACATATCAATAATAATAATCGTTATATCAATAATAAAGAGGTCCTTGTAGCTGTTAATTGTCAAGACCTACCAAATACTCTGAAAACATTATTTGGATGTTAAACGGTTAAGACTAGTTCCGATTGCGGACCATCCATCAAGTACGTCGCACGATTATCATAATTTAGACTTGTCACAGGTGGTAATATTTGTGACACCCCCTCCCTCCCTAGTGTGACGTCACAAATTTACAATATTGTAACTAAAAAATAAAACCACCCCAATGTTTAAAGTTTAAACTTTCGTAATTCAATTATTTCATTTAGCAGATCAGATTATAGATTACAGATTATAGCTTACGCTGCTTAGATATTTTTATTATTTAGTTATTGTTTAATAATTTATGAATATGTAGTAATATAATATTTCAGTAATAAAATACTTTGTATGAAATGTCATAGTTTATTTATTTTTACAAAATTGTGTTATGTTTTTGTAAACAGGCCTTCAACTGTTTAATATATTTCATGGTATTTTTAACGGGCAATTGGCCCACCACACATTCCCACCACTGCAACACCTGTGTCGCCAGGATCAACAGTGGTAACCAACCACGAAAACCATTTGATATGATCTCAGGGATGCCCGAGGGATAAGCTAAATCTGTCATGGGACCTACAACGAAATTAATCAGAAGAAAGGTAGGAGGAGTAGGAGATATCCAATTTCCCTCCCCAAGCAATGCGGGAGACAGCCAAAATGTAATTAGATCAATGCCCGAACAAGAGGGTAATATTATATTTTATGGTAGGCATCGTAGACATTCCAGAAAGAGTTACCTAATAACCCATTTATTAAACCCAGTGGGACGGAAGACCGATACGACTGGCGAGAGAGCGCAGGACCGACTTTTTACATGCCCATCCGACGCATGGATCATCTTACTTGTCAGACAATCAGGTGATTGTCTGATAAGTAAGATGATTCATTCGTCGGATGGGCATGTAAACTCCTGCTGATCTGATCTGGCTGGCTGATCACATGATCAGCCTGCATTGTCATAACCAAACTTGGAAATAACATGACATTTCCAACGCGGGAATCGAACCCACGACCTCCGAGTCAAGAGCCACACTCTAAACCAGTGTACCAAGGAGGCGCTTGCGACTAATATTGAATAGACATAACTTGGTCCGCCGCCTGCCCATAAATCAATTTCTTCGATGGTATTTTTCATTACGCCTTATTTTGCCCCATTCTATCTTCGTTTTGCCCCATTCTGGGTTCATTTTGCCCCAATTTTGTCCCACTTTGGCCCCAATAGCCGCAGGAAGCATGACAGTAATGGCACGACTCGGGAAAAACTTTTCTGATACAAATCACCGTCTTTTTGTGACTTTAGTGATGTGCGAAATGCTTTGTCGATATCGATAAAATATTCTTAAGCTGTGAATCGCTTCAGATATGCGATGGGATATCCGAATGCAATACGATGGATGCCATGGCGATACCTTGAATATAAGGAAAGGAAGGAAGGAGGAATATAAGGAAAGGAGGAAGGAAAAAAGCCAGCTGCCCGCGATACAAAGTAAAGAAACAATCGACTTTTAAATTAAAATTTCATTCCTCTCATTGCGCAGAAATGTTTTAACAGCAGTTTGGAAACAAATGAAATGCAAAGAAACATACAAAGTTAATTTGATATAATACAGATTTATGGTAAACATTGACCGTACCGAAAATCTGTGAACCGCTACAACTCGATAAACCAATTAAAATGTTGTTTGATTATTGCTAATTAGCTTTCGATACATCGTGTTGAAATTAATTAAGTGGCACAAATAATTGAAACGATTTATCTACGCAAATACTGAATATAATAATTAAAGTTTTTGGTATTTATTTCAAGCCTGAAAAGAGGGGTGCTATAAGTTTCACGCCTGTGTGTGTGTGCAGACTGCAGGGTATGTAGTATAGACGCTTCACACCATTTTAGTTTTGCTCTGTGCTAAGTACTTACAGTGTAAACAGAACTTACGAGTAAGTAGGCCGACTCAGAAGAGATCTCGTATACGTTTGACGTAGTATGTCATATCTGCCGGCGCGCGCAGTACTAATGCGTTTAACTTATAAGCACTGTGAAACATGTCGAAAGTGACAGTCGCGCCCAACTCGCGTATATTCACCCGTTTGTTTGAAGTCGAGGTACTCCTTTTTTTTTCGGTCCCTACTGCGGGACCTCTTGTTCCCCCTTCGAAAGGGAAGAGCCAATTTTTTACATGGTTCGTTTTATCTATACAGTTTTTTACGTATTATTACAAAAAGGTTTTTTACAGTTCAATATTCTATTTTACTGTACGCTTTTTGTTTTCTACTGATATCTTTTACATTTGTTTTCTATATCTTTTATTTATATCCTTAGTTCTGTCTACTCTGGTACCTGACGCACTGATGACCGAAAATTTTTGTGCTTTTGGCGGGATTCGACCACCGAGCTACAGGGGTCGTCAAACTTATCGACCTTCGTTATATCGATATCGGCAATTCCCCTCCCTACCAGGTAAATTTTATTCGATTCAGCAGTAGCGAGAGGCTTTAAATCGACTCGTATTTATTATAGCTCTAATTCGACCCATAATGCCTCGTCGTCGATAGAATACTAAATAAAAATCTTGTTAGAGCCTTTAGCCAAGTTGTAATGACATTTATAGATGCTGTATCTCGGGAACCGCAATAGATAGACTAGGTAGTGTTTTCACAGATTTTGTATTTTTGCTTTTAAAGCGGCAACAGATATACATAATCTGTCAAAATTTCAACTCTCTAGCTATTACCGTTCTTGAGTTACAGCCTGGAGACAGACAGACGGACAGACGGACAGACTGACAGACAACGAAGTCTTAGTAATAGGGTCCCGTTTTTATTTTTACCCTTTGAATACGGAACCCTAAAAAGAAAAAACCCAATTTTTGCCTATTTTTGCTCTATTATCATGGTACGGAACGGCACGAGTCCAACTCGCACTTGGCCGATTTTATTAAACTGCTAGATTTACACAACAGTAATATAATATTACTTATATTGTAAATTTTATGAATACTAATATATTTTATCAGAATAATCGCATTATTTTCTGAGTGGAACAAATAACATCATGAATTCACGTTATTACATATTATTGGCTTTCTTATTATCTTACTAGCTGTCCCGGCAAACGTTGTTTTGCTATTTAAAGTATTTCTACTTCATCAGTTGATACAAAATCTTACCCCCTCTTTTGACCCTAAGAGGGTGGGGGGGGGGGGGGTTTTATACACCAGATGTTAAGTTGGAAAACACAGTAAATAATATGAAGTAAGTCCAAGAAAAATGTTTGATACAAAATCTGACCCCCTTTTTGGTCCCCTTAGAGGGGTGGGGGAGGGGAATTTTATACACCAGATGTTAAGTTGGAAGCAGATAAATATATCTGCGAAAACCGTATGCAAATCGGAAAAGTAGTTTTCGTGTTACTTATGTACACAAGTTTGATAAAAATTCTGACCCCTCTTTTGTCCCCTTAGAGGGGTGGGATGAAATTTTATCGGCGAAAACCGCATTCAAATCGGATCAGTAGTTTTGTAGTTTTCGTATGATGCTGGAACAAACATACAGACAGACAGACAGACAGACAGATAGACAAAAAACTAACCACAGTTTTGGCTTCTATAGCGATGTAGTGAAATCCCCCGCTTATTATTTTTTGAATATCTTTAATGTACAGAATCTTCATTTCTACAGTTTTATTATATGTATAGATTTTCAGAATATCTAATATCAGTATGCAATGAAGCGTATAAAGTTATTGTTTCCATGAAAATATATCAAACCTATATCCATATTCCATACTATTATATCATAAAATGCGATTGGGTTTGTCTATTGCCTCTTCACGTCCAAACCGCTGAACCGACTTTGCTGAAATTTGGTATGTAGATACTTTGAGTCCCGGGAAAGGACATAGGATACTTTTTATCCCGGAGAAATGTACGGTTCCCAAGCGATATACGAATTTTGGCGCAACGCAGTCCCGGGACTCGAAGTATCTCCATATCAAATTTGAACAAAATCGGTTTGTGCTTGAAGATAGAGATAAATAATATATTATATTATAGACAAAGACAACCAGATTTTGTATTATAGTTATAATATAACTTAATATTATGATCCTTCACCGTTCACGTAGTCTACCTTATATCTGTGCCGACGGTGCCAAATAACATAAAAATTCAAATAATAATTTTCCTTGTTTTTTCGACATTTTCCTCTATTTCTTTGCTCCTATTAGTCTTAGCGTGATAGCATATAGCCTTCCTCGATAAATGGGCTATCTAACACTGAAACAATTTTTCAAATCGGACCAGTAGTTCCTGAGATTAGCGCGTTCAAACAAACAAACTCTTCAGCTTTATAATATTAGTATATATTTGTTACCCTGTATGTAAAAGTGATATAGTCTATAATGTTACCGTTGACAGCGAAATCACTACTAACAAGTCATCAATCCTGATATCTGTCACGAGGATAGGGAAACACATAAGATAATAATTACATCCCGTAAAATATACCTTATCACTTGGAGATAAGGTTCAGAATAAAGGACAAGATTATGTAGATCATGAGACATCTAAAATATCGTTTTTTCGTAGTGTCTTTATTTATGTATAGGAATTTGGAAAGTAGGTATGTCTGATTCAGTACATTTTGATCTAAAAGGAAATAAAAATATCAAAATCTCTACAGGAAGTTAGATTATTCTGAGTTCAGTAAGTATCGATTTTTTTAAATTTTTACTTATCACTCATTACTACATTAGGTTATTTGTCAGCTCGTTTGTACAATATGCTTTACCGCGTCAAGTCAGGATTCACACTCGAACTATTAAGAGAATATGATAATTCAACGTAATGCGAAGTTAACCTAAAACCCGTGGGCCACGAAACGCGCGGCGTGCGATGATACGCATGAAAAACGCAGGCAGAATAAGTGACAGCACATGTCAAATTTTATGTCGTCAGTACGCAGCACTATCTTTGTATAAGAGAACAGACTGGCGCCTGACGACTAGGTTTAGTAGGTAAGAAGCTTACCGATATCTTTATCTACAATTTACTCGTATATGTAATTCCTACCCATTAATTCTTTGACTTATAATTACAGACACTATCACTTTGCTTCGTGTAGGGTATTAATAAATAACCACCACGGAGAGGGTAAGTCTTTAGTGATACAGTATTCTATGTTTAATTTACTCGCCCTACAAGTGTCTGCATTGTACACTTAGCTTTGTAAAACCTGAGCTCATGTTTTGTCTTACAGCCTCATTTTTTTGCGTTTCTGATAACAGCGTTTCCACGGGTACGCTCAAACGCTACGTTAGTGGCCACACTATATTTGGGGCGAATTTTAGACGTATAAGTTTATGCAAGCAGTTTTGGTATATATCCTTAGTAGCGCTATACTCGGTATATATAACAATTAACAGCTATGTTTGTTTCTCAGTGAGTCAGTAATTCTTATGCTTGTATTAATAATAATAATAATAATAATATCTATGGACGCTTCACACCACGTCAATCTGGCCCCGTGGTAAGTACCTGAAGGACTTGTGTTACGGGTACCAGACAACGGAAATATATTTAATACTTTTATACTATACATATATTTAAGATTTTTATTATATGATAAATATATTTAATACACATCCATGATCCAGGAACTTTTGAAAACTTTTTGTTCCGTCGGCGGGACTCGAACCCGCGACCCCCGGCTTAAGCTACCAGCGTGCTATCCACTGAGCCACAGAGGTCGTCAAAGTAGTAGTAGTGTTTTGTAATTTGTAGTAGGTTACTATTGTGGGGACACATTATAATTTATATTATATCGATGTCACATTTTATAGATGTAACGTTATATTATATCGATGTTCGATGCACATATTGTTGTGACTTGTAAGTTGTAAAATTGTAGCTTAAGTAGAGTGTTCTTGGAGCAGCGACCGAGTGGTCGTTTGCGTAATAAACGGTAATCCAGTTAGCAAAAAGGATTTCATTTATGAACACTCATCTAGTTACCCTGACGTAATAACCAAGGGTGTAACACTATATTTAATATATCCCAAGAAAAAGGTTTTTCTTAACAAAAATCAGCTATTGTAATAAAGCTTATTCAAGTAAGTTGACAAAACTCCGTTTAGTAGTTTTTGAGTGAAACAAAAACGTAAAAATGAGGGTTTTAGCTGTGGTTTTAGCCAAGTATCTAACTTCCTTGCCGACTATCAAATGCGATTTTAGCCTCCTGACTTAGTAAACTCGCAAACTACATTTAGTTACTTACCTGCTTCTTCCACTAATGTCTTCAATTGCTGGTGAGTGGTAACATCGCTGTGTAGCGGTCAAACCTCTCGTTCACGCCTCTATAAATACAGCCTTATTCTTTAACCTGTTTGTTGCTCTTTTAAAGTGGCTTTCTTGATACCGGCACATTTGAGTCGAAGGACCGCAGATTACGAGTCACACAACTTCAAGATAACCCCCACTCATATTTCACGGGAAACGTCCTGGGGGGAGCCGGGGGGAAGGGAGGGAAAGGGAATTTAATTTTTTCCTCCGAAGTCACTGGAGATACCGCTAATGCGGTTGGGTTGGTGTGGAGTAGGCTTTTCGAAGTGAAAAATTTAGCGTTGTGAATTTTTTCGAGTGAGTAAAAGACGTGTTTCAAAAGTCAGGATGGCCTGCCCCCCTAGACAAGTGGCAAGCGACTGACGATACGCTAACGCTACAAAATGTATGGGATTTCACATTAGTATTCGCTAGCGAAGCGATGACTTATGTCAAATCGCATACATTTTGTAGCGTTAGCGTAGTCGCTTGCCACTTGTCTAGGGGGGCTGATCGGAAATTCAGACGGAGGGGATTGAGCATTCGTTAGACGAAGGGATAGTATATTCATGTTCATTATAAATGCGTTAATATTATGTCTGTCTGTCTGTTACCTCTTCACGCCGAAACGACGGAACCGATTTTGTTTAAATTTGGCATGTAGATACTTCGAGACCTGGGAAAGGACATAGGATACTTTTTATCCCGGAAAAATGTACGGTTCCCGCGCGATAAACGAGTTTTGGCGCAACGGAGTTGCGGGCGTCATCTAATCTAGTCCATAGATATTGTATTATTATTACTGTACAAGAACTACTGAGTTGAAATGTTGATAATTTTTTTGTATGTCAAATCGTACGTAACTATAAATAACACTATCTCTTAGGCTATACTGATTCACGATTACTCCGTAGTACAACTATAGATTGAGAGATGGCGTAATTAGATCATTGACCTCACAGTGCTAATCCTAGTACCGACGGTTGTCGGCAGATGGCCACTTTTACGTAAATATATTGCGGGGAAAAAGTAGGTGCAGGGGGAGAGGTTTGAAACTCCGCCCATATCTTCAAGGTTGTTAGCGCATGTACAAGCCTTAATATTATAAATGCGAAAGTATGTCTGTCTGTTACTTCTTCACTTTTTTACCCCTTAAGGCGTCTCCCAGACAGACGCGGGCAGCGGTGGCGGTGGCGGTCAGTTGGATGACTTGAAATTTCTAGGAACGACACAGACACACGCGGTGGCGGTGGCAGTACAAACAACTGACCGCCGCCGCGACCGCCACCGCTGCCCGCGTCTGTCTGGGAGACGCCTCAGTATTTAACAATTGTGATGAAATTTTGTATGCATATACTTTGATTTCAGGGAATGGACATAGGATACTTTTTATCCCAAAAAATGTACGGTTCCCCCGCGATAAACGAATTTTGAAGCAACGGAGTTGTGGACAACAATCAAATATCTATGGAACTCTACCATAAGCCTTGACCTCGTGCTCTAGGTTAGATTTTTTCCCGACTTCGACTCGACTTCCCGAGATGGACAGCCCCCTTATGGCCCGGGGGGCTCTCGGTGAGATTCGCGGCTCAAGCCGCTTGAAGAAGGTGCCGGTTGCGGCTGCGCGCGGGATGTGGACGGAGTTGAAGTCGCTCCGCGGTACCCGTCCCTCCCGCACTAGGCGCACGACGGAGGGCTGGGGGGGTTTTGAAGAAGGTGCCGGTTGCGGCTGCGCGCGGGATGTGGACGGAGTTAAAGTCGCTTCGCGGTACCCGTCCCTCCCGCACTAGGCGCACGACGGAGGGCTGGGGGGGTTTTAGTGGGTAGACTTCTTGTAGGGAGTCCCACATACCCCCGCCCCTTCCCCCGAGGGGGTGGGGGATACATAAAGTATTTCCCCTCCTCAATAAAAAAAGTTTAGATTTTTTCAAAAACTCCGTCTCCATACTGTCAATCTCGCGGGTATACCAAACAAGCATTTGATTGTCCCCGCAAACTAATACACCTTAGATTTATAGCGGAGGTGAATTACGCTAATGTTCGTCTAAAACGCGTAAGAAAGTGCGCGTAAAGGATATTACTATACCTGAGAAACGCATGAAAAACGCAGGCAGAATAAGTAATAGCAAATAATATCTAATGATAACGAACAGTTTCGGATTTATATAGCCAGTAAGCAGCACTTTCTTTGTATTTAAGAGAACTAGAAAGAAGAGTTCGGACGTCCGAACCGAATCTGACTGGCCGGATGTTTTTGCATCCGCGGACGTCCGCGGATGAACCGTGCACACTGTACATCATTCCATCAGCCACGACTTATGAAAATGTACTCTAATACTTTGTTTCTAGCTTTATACCGAGACTGCATTAAGACCTCTTAAAAGCTGTAATATCATATTTTCAGCAGAATCCTTTAAGCGTGAAATCATCCTTGTAGTAAATGCGTTGAACGTGGTCAGGGTATGCGTATAACACCACTTAGCGGCGGTCGCAAATTGCATTCACCCCGGGGGTGGGGGGTGAAAGCCTACTTCACCATTTTCATAGTGATTATTTAGCTATTTCTAGCTTGATAGTTACGTATGTGGGCTTAGAGGAAATAGCTGTTTGAGGTAATGTTAGATAAGTAAATAATCGGCCAAGTGCGAGTTGGACTTGCGCACGAAGGGTTCCGTACCATAATAGAGCAAAACACACCGTAACACCAAAATGTACCACTTTTGAAGCAAATAAAGAAAATATGAAATATGAAAAAATGGGCAAAAATATGTGTTTTTTGTATGGGAGCCCCCTTAATTATTTAGTTTATTTTAATTTTATTATTAATTATTAAATTATTTAAATACAATTGAGTATTTTGTGAACATTTCAAGTGCCTACCTTTTGTCATTATAATTGAGATCGAGAAAAAAAAGCGAAAAAATCACGTTTGTTGTATGGGAGCGCCCCTCAAATATTTCATTTATTTTGTTTTCAGTATATTTTGTTGTTATAGCGGCAACAGATATACACAATCCGTGAAAATTTCAGAAGTCTAGCTATAGCGGTTCTTAAAATACAGACGGACAGGCGGACAGACATCGAAGTCTTAGTAATTGGGTCCCGTTTTAAGAACCCAAAGAACCAGCCGTGTAAAAAGAGTATTGCGCGGCAACCGTACATTTTCCCGAAATGAAAAGTGGCGTTCTTCTTTGTGGTCTATTCTATGTCTATTCCAAAATTCATCAAAATTAGACATGGGAGAGCCATGCTACGGCACGAATGGGCCGGCTCGACCGGAGAAATACCACGTCCTCACAGAAAACAGGCGTGAATCAGCGCTTGCGCTGTGTTTCGGCGAGTGAGTGAGTTAGCCGGAGGCCCAATCCCCTACCCTATTCCCTTCCCTACCCTCCCATATTCCCTTCCCTTCCCATCCCTACCCTCCCCTTACCTAACCTTACCCTATTCCCTCTTAAAAGACTGGCAACGCACCTGCAGCTCCATGGGCGACGGAAGTTGCTTTCCATCAGGTGACCCGTTTGCTCGTTTGCCCCCTTATTTCATAAAAAAACTAGTTTTAAACTTTTCCTCAGTCTTTAAAACAAGTACCTACGAAATAATTTTACCGGTAGGATCTTAGTGTGTGTTAGAGGTATCTTAGTGTGACAGCAATTCAACAGACGTTTGCCAGCAGATATTGCGCAATAATTGCTGTCAATAACCTGTTGCATTCCTGTTTCAAGATGAGTACCCCACGAGACGGACAAACCGTCAGAAGTCGCGACTGGATAAAGAGCAAAATTGATTTTTAGCCTACGATCGAAGCGAGATTCGAAGCATGAAAGTCAGGCCCCTGGTATTAGCTTAAATAAAATTGGTGACCCTAAGTAACTCCAGTCTCTCACGCCCTAGGGCGCCTAACTTCTATTATACTTCGTTGCTGCATCCTATGAGATTTAATAAACCTGTAGTCCGAATTTTGTGGTACTGCATCATCACACGCCATTTAGATATTATTTATTTAATTTAAAACTGAAAAAAGACAATCAATTGGTTTTATAGTACTTCCGCCTTGCTTTCCTAGATGGCGGTGTTAGTTCGTCCGTCATTCGTTTTTCGTGTGCGGCATCGTCAACACGTTATCCTTTTTAAATTAATTTCTACAGTGTTAAAGTGTTATAATTAGTGTAAATCGCCGAATAATATTGGAAAAAGGAAGAATAAGGATGATTACGAACATATTCGCCGCAAAATACGGCGATTGGAAACTATGGCATGGTAACGATACGTTAAAAAAAGACTATCTTAAGGGTTAATACGTGATATTAACCAGATAGTCAACCTTTTGTACCTTAATGGGGTAATACGCGATATTATCCAGGTTACAAACTGAGTCGTGATGATACGTGATATCATCCTGAAAGCAACTTTATGCTTTTGCTTATTCACACCGGACCTGATCCGAGTCATCAGCGTCTTCCTCCCGGGAAGGCCGCTGCGATAACGAGCACTCATCCGACGACAAAAGGCGCGATGAAGACATCGACGCGCGGGAGGCTCAATCTTGCTGTGGAACTCCACAATCTTTAGCCGACGTCGAAGACGTGGATTATATGGAGTCGGCCGCGCCTGCACCGGCGTCGCCGCAGGCCGCACCGCCGACATCAGCACCGCTGAGCCAACCAGAAGCCACCGTGCCAGTAGATCCTAACCAAGAATCTACTCCCAGGTTACCACTTGAAATACTAAATATTCTTGGCAAGGCCAATAAAACAGAAAGCCCTAGGCGAACGCATTCCCACCGAACTCTCTGAACGTTGGGGTAAAATCTTGGTCGATGGTTTGGCTAAGGAATACAAGGAGTCGCTTGTGGCGAAGATTCTTATACCGACTAACTTTTCGCTGGCACAAGCGCCTAAACTCAATCAAGAGGTAGCCGCAGTTCTACAGCAGGCTGCAAAAACCGATAATTTTTTTTTTTTCATAATACAATCCAAGGCGTAAAAAGCGACGTCTACCTTTTCGGTGAAAAGCGCTAGCAACAAGCACTGCCGGGCAACTCCCGAGCTCCTCCTCGTCAGCAGTACGCGAGGCCAGCGCCAGCAGCGCCGGCCCGCCCGCACGAGCCGCAGCCGTCGACACGTCGGCGAGGAGGGCCCAGCAGCCCCCGCGCCGCGGCCGCCCCTACGCGAGCGCCAGACCGAGCAACGACAGGAGACGCCGCTACTAGAGGTACCTCACGCTGGCCGCATCAAATTCTTTTTACGCAATTGGCTTCTAATAACCTCCGATAGCACGGTGCAGTGCTGTCTTATGCTAAAGGATATTATAAAATACCCTTCTGCATTGAGTTATAAGTCCCTTCTGTAAGCCACCTTACCAACGTGTGGAACCAAGTAATCCACCTTTTACAAAGAGTCAGATGAGCAAAGCAATAAGTGAACTCAAACAATTAGGTGCTATTTCAGTATGTAATGAAAATTTGCCAGACCAATTTATTTCATACATTTTTCTTACACCGAAAAGTATCGGTGGGTTAAGATTTATATTCAACTCAAAATTACTTAAATACATTTTTAATTTGCACGTAATCAACTTTTAAAATGGAAGATATTCGCACTGCTATAAAATTGGTCTTTCCAAATGTATATTCCTCATATCTCAATCTCAAATCTCAATCGATCTCAAGGAATTGCTTGTGCGGTGTGCCGATTCATACATTACATAAATTTATTATTATTATTATTATTTTTTGAGATTTCGATTTCATGATAATCTTTGTGAATTTAACTGCCTTCCTGTACGGCTTAAGTTCTGTGCCATTTATATTTGTAAAGCTTCAAAAGCCTCTTTTTATGTGGTCAAGAAAGCAGGGCCATCTAGTGGTCGAAATTCGAATCGAAATCTAAAGATTATGCTACTATATAATATATTAAGGTCAAAATTGAAACAATTAGGTTTTATTATCAACTTTGAGAAAACTAGTATGACGCCTTCACAACTTTGTAGATTTATTGGCTTTGACCAATGATATTATATTAGCTTTGACATAATATTAAATACTCAAGTCATGCAGTTACTCCAGAAATTTTCTAACTAGCCAACGGAATCCATAACAAAGCGCGATTTCGCGAAGTTCATTGGCACTTTAATTTCAGCATGACCAGCAATAGCATATGTATGTGTAGTTGTATATTCTTTGATACAACTGGCCGCGTACTAAATACTTTGAACGAGATAAGTTTTTAGCTTCACAAAAATGTAATAATAATTTTGATTCCATCATGCCTGTAAAACCTTATGTGTACCACCAGTTGGTGGTGCAATATTATTTTTAATAAAGTAAGCTTTTTATTAGAATAAACACAAGTTTATACGAGCTGGAGATCTTCACAGACTCGTCACTCACCGGCTGGGGCGCCGCGTGCGACGGAGTAGTAACTAGATGCCATTGGTCCGCGGATGAAGCTCGCCATCATATCAATTATCTTGAATTATTGGCTGCCTAGGGATTGAAATCATTTTTCATTTCATCGTTGTGATAATATTTTAAATGTCTTACTAAGAATAAATAATACTACTGCCATAATTATATTATCTTATATTAATATTATAATGTGAAGTATTCAATTTCATCATCTCAATGAAATCGCGAGAGATATATGGCAGTAGTGCGAGAAACAACGCATATATAATTTATTTGCTTCTTATTTATATAAAAACACAGATGCTGACCAGGCGTCTAGGTACTTACGTAACGTAACGATAGGAACTTACTAAAGATCTTATTGAGCTTCGGTCAACCTGACAACCTGATGGCTGATACCGTACTTACTCGCGTTGTGCTTTAATAATAAGTGCTATATTATTATCTGCTAAGATATTATGTCTCTTGGAAACAAGACCCAGGTGCCTTCATCATCCTTGCTTTTACAATTTCATGGCACGATTATTTTTTCTATGCCTTTCCGCCATTCGCGCTCATACTGTCTTAGGAAAATTATAGAAGAGGAAGCGACTGGTAAATTAGTCGTTCCGTACTGGCCGTCGTGTCTCGGCCGTGTTTTCCACTGTTTTGATCGCTTCTCAAATCTGACGAGATTTATTTTAGGCCAGATAAAACCTTCTGGCGTGCGCAGTATTGTGCGGAAAGTCTACCTAAGACGCTGAATACCGGAGATGTCTATTGACAATATCATACTAAAACCGTTATCGGGAGGTACAATTAATCAGTATGATACAGGATTAAAACATTGGTTTAATTTTTGTCAAAGTTGTAGTTAAGTTATATATTGATTTGTATTAAGGATCCGTAGCTGATATAATATTATTACGAATTCTTAAATTTTAACAGAAAAACTTAATGAAAAAGCAAGTTGCGGAATGTTAAATTGTTATAGGTCTAGACTCTAGTTTGTCTCTAATCATTGGTAAATCCCGTTGCAATAACGATCCTAAGATTTTTTAAAGGAGTTTTTAGGAGTAAGCCCAGCTTCCTAAAGTATTCATTTTTAAGGGAACCTTATAAACTTTTGGAGTACGTATCTAAATTTTATCCGTAAGATTCGATACTTATTATCATTAGAAATTTTAA
The DNA here is from genome assembly GCA_905404155.3 of Plebejus argus. Lineage (NCBI taxonomy): Eukaryota > Metazoa > Arthropoda > Insecta > Lepidoptera > Lycaenidae > Plebejus > Plebejus argus. Next base: position 6,387,560 of record FR989948.1, on the reverse strand, counting down.
AAAAAAAAAAAAAAAAAAAAAAAGGTAACTCTCATTCTAATATTATAATAATTATATATAATAATTCAACTCGTTGTCGACGGGACAACGGGTGCAGACGTTATCACTCATAAGAACAGAAGACGTTCATTCCGAAAATTCACGTATCGTAATCACTATCAATAATTATTCATCAAGCCCCAGCTAAAGCTTTATCTGTGTACCTAGATAAGACAAAAGAGCTGAGAAATGGCCCAGCTACTGATAAGCTCATTTTAACAACTAGAAAGCCTTTTCATAATGCCAGTTCCCAATCTATAAGTCGCTGGATAAAGAGTGTCCTCAAGGACAGTGGCATAGAGATTGGCGTTTATTCAGCGCACAGCACGCGACACGCCTCCACGTCGGCGGCGCGCCGCGCGGGAGTCTCCGTCGACATTATCAAGCGATGCGCTGGCTGGGCCGGCTCATCACTTTGTTTTGCTAAGTTTTATAACTTACCTTTACCAGATTTAGCACAAGACAGAGCTTTCGCAGAAGCTATTTTTAATGTAAATTCTGATTCATAGCATATCCAAACTAATTAAGTAGTATTATTATTTAGAAGTACAATACTTTATTAAATAAAAATTGTTATGATGTCTATAATGTTATACCTATCATTTTAAATTCCGTAATTAATTAACTTAATGTAATTAATCTGGTATTTTATCATTCCGCAATTACGCGCTGAACATCTACAGGTTTATTAAATCTCATAGGATGCAGCAACGAAGTATAATTTGTGGTTAATTGAACTTACCTTAAGTGAACTTCAACCAAAATTATACGAGTTGCTGCATCCGTAGAGATTTAAAATCCCACCCCACCCACTTCTCTTAGTTTGTTGCCCCTATTCTTTACTTGCGGAATGATAAAATGTTATGAATTATCCTCTCTAAAAAGAATGACGGACGAACTAACACCGCCATCTAGGAAAGCAAGGCGGAAGTACTATAAAACCAATTGATTGTCTTTTTTCAGTTTTAAATTAAATAAATAATATCTAAATGGCGTGTGATGATGCAGTACCACAAAATTCGGACTACAGGTTTATTAAATCTCTACGGATGCAGCAACTCGTATAATTTTGGTTGAAGTTCACTTAAGGTAAGTTCAATTAACCACAAATTATTAGGGCCATCCCACTTAAATAGCGGGGGCATCAAAACTTCCCAAACAAATCGGCACCGATTACACTAATGGCGACCGGAAAAGTTTTTTAATTTTGAAAATCGAACAAATTAACGCTATCTGTAATTTGGAGCCGGCAGGCGTTGTTTTGCCATTTAGTTTATACTAAGGTGTAACAAAACGAAGTGATAATACTTTAGGGTGTGATGAGGTTGAGCTCACTGTGAAAGTAGCGGCGCTAAAAGAGTAACTTTTTTTTTCTTTTGTATGGATTTTTTTTAATTCATGACGCGCGATCATACGAGTCGAAATAAATGTTGCTCCTTTAGCGCCGCTACTTTCACAGCGAACTCTACAACATGACTGGTGAGACATTACCGATACTTATGGAGAGTACTCTGTACTCGATTCTCATTATAATTATGTAATAAAATTAGGTTCTTAATTTTCTTTCGAATTTCCCAAAAATAAATGAATCATGGATACTAAGTAAATTACGCGGCTAGGCAAGTAGGCATACTATGCGGCCGGTGCAGAGGCGTGCGCTACCAAAGAAACACCACACAACTACCCCTCCCGCTCGGGGTGTCCATGCGTTGGGTAAATAATTATATAACTTTAAGCTACATTTACTCAGTGATCAATTGATATAATTTTTTTATATTATTTTTTCCAACTAATATAATAGCCAAATATCACGTCCTCGAGTGTTGAACATGTCTCACCAGTCACGCAGTATATAGAGAACCCTAAAGTATAAGAACCCATACACACCTTGAAGTATTATCTTTTGTTTTGTAACATTATTATTTGTTTTGTAACACCCTGTATATTATAATAATTGTGCATGTATAATTGAAGACGTGAGTGGAAGAATCGATCGAATAAGTAACATTTCGTAACATACGGACAATAACTAATTTTTTCCCTAATTATTTCAATAAAACTTGTAACTTATCTACTTCATAACCTAGCTAATATATCTGGCTACACATACAATCCATAGTTTTTCTATTTCAAATAACTTTTCCGGCCCTAAAGCCTCCATTTAAGCAAAAAAACGGGAAGTTTTTTCATGTTACTTACCTTATTCTTCCACTCACGTCTTGAATTATACACAAGAGCGTCCGGTGGCCTAATGGGTAGACTTTTGGTTCGCACTCGTAGAGGGTGCAGGTTCGATCCCGGGTGGAGGCGTGTACCAATGAGACATTTTCTGATCTCAAGTACATAAGACGCTCGTACGGTGAAGGAAAACATAACGTTAATATATTTCCTAATTTATGAATCCTGGGCGATAAAAGAATCACTGGAAATATCTAGCTAGTAAGTAGATGCACTTACGTCTTATAATTTGTTGTTGTATCAAATTCCAAGCAAAAACTGTAACATAATCAAAAGTTAAATCTTGCACGAAATACGAGTTTCCCTTTGCCGTACGAAAAAACTCCGTGAAAACTCAGCCAAGTGCGAGTTGGACTCGCGCATGACGGGTTCCGTACTAGGAGAAAGCAATGAAAATATCCAAAAAATGTGTTTCTCGTATGGGAGACCCCATGGAGATTGGAGACTCCCATAAATATTCATTTTATTTTTAATCATTAAAATATTTAAAATGCAACTGAGTTTTTGGGAACGTTTCTAGTGCTTACCTGTTGCCATTATTGCTATTGAGTATCGAGGAAAAAATTGCAAAAAAAATAATATTTAGGGCCTGTAAGGCCTGTTTCACCACTTCCTGATAAAGTCCCGGATATGCTATCCACAACTTTCTTGACGCATTCTCCATACTTTATCTTTAAAGTTAAGTGGTGGATAGCCTAATTGGCACTTATCAGGAAGTGATGAAACAGGCCCTAAATTGTCTTTTGTTCAGTATTGGTTGTTATAGCGGCAACAGAAATACGTACGTGCATGGACCAATCATGGTACGTGTTAGGGCTTCACACGAGACAAGAGTAAGCGAGAGTAACAAAAATCTCGTCTCGATCTCGTCAATCAACAAAAAATTGAGTCTCATTCAAGTCTCGGTCTCGTCTCATTACCTTGTCTCGTCTCGTCTCGCTTAGTTGTAAAATATAATGATTTATTTCTATTATTACTATTATATAATAAAGATAATAAAAGGAATATTTTATGACTAGCGTAATTATATGATAAAATGCAGTTTGGATGGATTTTATATCTTTTAAAATAGATTGTTTTCTATGTAGATCTTTTCTGATTTTTCGAATAAAAACTTCATTAAAAAAATTTAACGAGATCCAAAACGAGACTCTTGGTTCGGCAATACCGAGACCACATTTGTATGTGGTCTCGGTATTGCCGAGAATATTTTCCTCAACGTCTCGTCTCGTTCTCGTCTCGTAAAAGCGAGACGAGAACGAGACGAGACGAGAAAAATCTCACTCTCGCGTGAAGCCCTATTACGTGTATATCATGAGAAAATTATAACTCTCCAGCAACTAGCTATTACCGTTCTTGAGATTTTGCCTGGAGACAGACAGACCGTAAACCCTATACGTTAACTGTCAAACTCTACATTAAATTAAAATTTAATCATCATTAAACATATCTAAGTGCGTCCGTTAGTAATAGGATTTTATCCTTCGGGTACGGAATCCTAAAAACTCCGCCAAAAAACCGTTAATACGGCAAAGTTTGGCATTATACGACGAACTTGTGAAAACTAAAAGTCACTGCTAGTTTATTTTTTCGCTTAGTCAAGGGCTCACTTGGTTTTGCTGTTTATTGTGGCTGAATTTTTTGTATTTTTATGGATTTTAAGTATTTTTAAGCCTTCTTGGCTCAGTGGTTTGAAATAAGGCTCTCGAGGGCCGTAGGTTCAATTCCAACGCGGGAATAGAACGCACTACCGCATTCGCAAATGTTGTTTCCAAGTTCAGTTAGAGTGGGTTGCACCGGCTTACTTTAACTATAACTTTAACCATAACAAATTTGAAATTGTGAAATGAACTGTCAAATCCCTAGCAAAAGTCGCCATATTTGACGATAACCTTAACCTTAACTTTAACTACGCTTCTGGTGCAATTCACCCTTAGGATAATGCAGGCTGATCACCTGTGGGGTTAGTGTGAGTTTTATTCGATCATACGCATCGAGCGCGTAGACGCGAATTTATATGGGATGAAAGCAGTATACACGTTAGCCAGATGGAGCTGCTTGGATTGATTCTATAAAAATTCGCGTTTACGCGCTCGATGCATATGATCGAATAAAACTCGCACTAACCCTGATTATCTGACGAGTAAGATGATCCATGCGTGGATAGACATTAGACAATATGTCAAAATCATATGCCTGATCTCTTGCCAGTCGTCCATTCCACTGAGTTATACCATAGTACAGACTAGATGACCCCCGTTGTACATTTTTCCGGTATAAAAATCCTATGTCCTTTCCCGGGACTCAAAGTATCTCCATACCAAATTTCAGCAAAATCGGTTCAGCGGTCTGAGCGTGAAGAGGTAACAGACACACATACAGACAGATAGACAGACAGACACACTTTCGCAATTTACAATAGACATCTTTCTCTCCAAGAACATGGCCACTATCAATCGCGGCGCTAACGAGCCTTGCGTTGCGCCTGACGTTAAGTGTATTAGTTCATTAACTAGTAGGTATAATAGTCGACACCATGAGGAACGGCTCATTACTATTAGTAAGTTCCGTGTTTCATGGTACAGAGTATAGGTGTATCACATTATTTTAGAATAATAATAGAAATAAATAGAAAAATAAATAGACTCGCGCACGTAGGGTTGCCGTTGCCATTATAGAGCAAAATTAGGCCATAAATTGTATTTTTTGTATATCAGCCCCCCTTAATTTTTTATTTTATTTAAATATTATTAATAATAATTGAATTCGACATAAAATAATTAAGGCTTTTGTGCCTACCTATTATCGAGCAAAAAGGCCAAAAAAATCACGTTTATTGTATGGGAGCCCCCCTAAATTTTTAATTTATTTTGTTTTTAGTATTTGCTGCTATAGCGGCAGGAGAAGTACATATTCTGTGAAAATTTCAACTCCCCAGCTATTACCGTTCTTGAGTTACAGATTGGAGACATAGACGGACGGACAGACGGACAGACAACGAAGTCTCAGTAATAGGGTTCCGTTTTTACCCCATGGGTACGGAACCCTAAAAAGGAATAAAGGTTTATAGAATAGAACCCCAAAAAGGACAAAGGTTTCCCGCGACTTCGTTAAGCTGAAAGTCTACTGCAGTGGAACCGTAGATTTTTCCACGAGAAAAAGTATCCTTCCTTTCCCGGGATTCAAAGTGTCTCCATACCCAGCAAAATCGTTTCGACGGATATGGGCGTGAAGAGGTAACAGACAGCCAGACAGACAGATATACACTTTTTCGCATTAATAATATTAGTATGGATATGACGTATCTCTACATAACTCATCACAATCTTCTCATGACACTCTCAAATGTCATAAAAATCGGTTTAGCGGTGTAAACGTTAAGAGGATACAGACATACCTACACGCGTCTTTAACTTTAAAAAATATTGATATTGAGAATCATATTTCACGAGCTTTTGCCCGCGGCTTCGCTCGCGTTAAGAAGTATTATTATATACAAACTTTCATCCTCTATTTGAGCCCCTTGGGGTTAGAATTTATCAAATTCCTTTCATAGCGGATGCCTACGTCATAACATCTACCTGCATGCCAAATTTCAGCCCGATCCATCCAGTGGTTTGGGCTGTGCGTTGATAGATCACCATGTCACTTGTCAGTCAGTCACCTTTGAGTTTTATTTATATAGATTTTTCTTTAACATCCTGTATGAACTGTTTTCGTATCCCCCTGTACATGTTCCGTCGCAGGCTGTCGTGTTGACAAACTATGGAAACGGTTACACGTTTCAAATTGATCACAGAGTAATTTGTACAGAGGTAATACGGCATAGGTTACGCACGACTTTAAGATGGCTTGGCAAAACTCGGGGCACCATTACGGGGTTTTCTCTAATTTTCTTTTTTGCTAGAGATAACTTATATTATTATTAATTAAGAAAACAAAGTGATAATACCTTTTTAGGATGTGTATGTGGCCCTTATACAGAGTGCAACAAAACTAAGTTATAATAGTTTAGGATTTATCCTTGTTTATCTTACACAGGTACTCACCGGACACGGTTGTTTCGGTGCGTACTTGTGTAAGGTCGCCAGGAAGGAGCCTACACCAGCCTGCCATGATTATGGTGCTGCGGAGGACACGGCCCAGCACACCCTCGAGGTGTGTGATCGTTGGGCCGTGCAGCGCCATGAACTCATGGCGGTGCTTGGGCGGGACCTCTCGCTCTCGAGCATGGTTCGCTGCATGCTCGAAAGCGATGAGGCCTGGCAGGCGGCAGTCTCCTTCTACGTAACCGTCCTTTCGCAAAAAGAGGCCGCGGAGCGGAACAGAGAGGATGACCCTTCCTCCGTTCCGCTCCGCCGGCGTAGGACGGGAGTGCGGAGGCGTTTTAAGACTTGATTTATATACAGCAGGAAGGTTTAATTGCACCCTGTATGTTAATTTTCTGTACAAAACTGTTATTTCTGCCGTCTCTATGTGACACTACTCTGTGTCGTGTCACGCGATCGGTCAGTATTGTGTGTCACTTGCGAGTTGCGGCACAATATTATGATACATTCTGTATATTATGTTGCTGTGGGTTTATTGATGCACCCTGTATATGTTGCTGTATTGTAGATGAGGCTTTCACAAATTACGCGAGGTACTTAGAGAAAGAAGTTCAGCCACATCTCATCAAAATAAGGGAGGAGAAAATAAAAAAAATCTACAAAATCGTCTTACGCAATTTCTGGACACCCCCAAACAGTTTATTCGATTTGGTTAGGTAATAGGTATGAATTTACCTATGGCACAGAATATATAATAGTACTCCGTACCTATGGTAAGTCCCAGCATAGGATAAACTATCCTATGTTATAGTAATTGCTGCAAAATGTCTGGTTTACGGGATTATTGCGAATAACTTTGAAGAAAGTCTCGACTCGATTTCGAAAACTACTATGAGCGAACAACCGATGCTCTACCATGAGTTCAAAGCTATAGTTTTTATCGATACTCGATACCGACTACGTAAATTTTTAGTATGGTAAATTTTACAGCGCCTCTAGTGGTCACTTACGGAACTAAAATCGCCATACTAAAAATTAACCTAGTCGGTATCGAGTATCGATAAAAACTATAGCTTTAAAGTACTTTAAACTCATGGTAGAGTTACCGGTAAGTTTTCGGATCCGTTTCGAACACGGATTTCGTAGGACCTCGCAGATCGAATTACCGTGGAGCTCACAGGTCACGGGGTCAAAGGACGGTACAGCCTAAAGCCGAATTTTCCCAGGCGTAGGGCTTGAGAGAGACGTGGAGTCGAATTTATATATTAAATATTTACTTCATTTCAATTTTATTATGGATTATTAAAGAACAAAATATGATATTAAGGATTCTGTGAAAATTTCAAGTGACCAGCTGTTACCATTATTGATTACGAGCAAAAAAGGCTCAAAAATCACGTTTCTTCTATGGGAGCCCCCCTTAAATATTAACTTTATTTTATTTTTAGTATTTGTTGTTATAGCGGCAACAAATATACACAATCCGTAAAAATTTCAGAAGTCTAGCTATAGTGGTTCTTGAGATACAGCCTGGAGACATACAGACAGACGGACAGACATCGAAGTCTTAGTAATAGGGTCGCGTTTTTACCCTTTGGATAGGGAACCCTAAAAACCAAAAAAAATGGTCCTTCTTTCCCCTTCCTCCCCTCCGGCTCGGCTCACCTCGGAGGGGTCAGGACTTTTAGTATGTTTATCTCCTATAACTAGTCCAAACAAAGTTCCGTAGTCAAAATTTCTGCTTTCGACTTTTCCAACCAGAATCATTCGTTTACTAGGCTACTAGGTCTAGGCTGGACTAGATGTCCTTAGGAAATATTTTTTGGTTCTTAGGTTATAATATTTTATCCCTTACCCCTTACTCTTCTACGTTACGCCAGCAGTTATTATCTCTCGTCATCTTACGATTCATTCCCTCTTCGATCTGATCAATTATCTTGACTTGACGGGATTTTAACAAAATCATGGGTATTTTTTTATGCACACAAAAGTGCACAAAATTTAAAAAAAATTACAAGCGGCTCTATCACTCTGTTCCGATTGGTTGCCCTAATAAGTAGGTACATCAGGTAAACAACGCCGATGTCATTACGCAGTAATATCCATGATTATTTGGCTAAGGGCCGTTTTAGAGTCATGCGGATTTGTATTGAACGTCGTGTTGTTTTTAACCGACTTCCAAAAAGGAGGAGGTTATATGTTCGGCTGTGGATATTTTTATTTTTTTATTTTTGTTGCCAAATTATACCCGAGTACATTACTTGATGATATCCTAAACTCCGTTGCTCCAAAGTTTTTATCGCACCATAACCGTACATTTTTCCGGGATAAGAAGTATCCTGTGTCCTTCACACTCAAAGTCTCCATACCACATTGCAGCAAAATCGGTTCAGCGATTTTGGTGTGAAGATTAAACAGACATATACGCACTTTCGCATTTTAAATAGTTCCTAAGTATTTATTTATACTAAATTAATTATGAGTGTGGATTGAAAATATATTTTCAATTTTGTTAGTTCTGTTATAACTCGAGAACGGCTGAACCGATTCGGCTGATTTTAGCGTTAAAATATTCGTGGAAGTCCAGGGAAGGTTTATATTAAGGGGGAAGTGATACGAAGTTCACTTTTTCAATTTGATGCGATGAAAATTCAGTTAGATGCATCTTCTCTATACACCAATGAAAATGTATACCGGTTGCAGCTTCTTATATACTCAAAACAAAACAAAATTAATATAGAGGGCCCCCCACACAAAAATCACAATTTTCGGCCTATTTTTGCTCAATAACTGTACGGAATCCTTGGCCTCTCTACTCGCACTTGGCCGCTTTTTAGGGTTCCGTAGCCAAAATGGCAAAAAAGGAACCCTTATAGATTCGTCACGTCTGTCTGTCTGTCTGTCCGTCCGTCCGTATGTCACAGCCACTTTCCTCCGAAACTATTAGAGCTATACTATTGAAACTTGGTAAGCAGATGTAGTCTGTAAACCGCATTAAGATTTTGATGCAAAAATGGAAAAAATATTAAAAATTTTAGGGGTCCCCATAGGTACAACTGAAACAAAAAAAAATTTTTTTCATCTAACCTATGCGTGTGGGGTATCTATGGATAGGTCTCCAAAAATCATATTGAGGTTTCTCATATCATTTTTTTCTAACCTGAATAGTTTGCGAGAGAGACTCTTCCAAAGTGGAAAAATGTGTGTCCCCCCCCCTCTAATTTCTAAAGTAGAGGCATGATAATTCTAAAAAAAATATATGATGTAGATTGCTATAAAAACTACCAACGAAAATTGGTTTGAACGAGATCTAGCCAGTAGTTTTTTTTATACGTCATAAATAGTAAAGTACAACTGAAACAAAAATTTTTTTTTTCATCTAACCTATGCGTGTGGGGTATCTATGGATAGGTCTCCAAAAATCATATTGAGGTTTCTCATATCATTTTTTTCTAACCTGAATAGTTTGCGAGAGAGACTCTTCCAAAGTGGAAAAATGTGTGTCCCCCCCCCCTCTAATTTCTAAAGTAGAGGCATGATAATTCTAAAAAAAAATATATGATGTAGATTACTATAAAAACTACCAACGAAAATTGGTTTGAACGAGATCTAGCCAGTAGTTTTTTTTATACGTCATAAATAGTAAACCTTAATCTAAATTTCATTAAATCGACTTATAAAAATAAATCAAAAATATTTTAATTTCATAAAAATAAACCTTATTGCTGCTGCGGAACCCTCCATGGGCGAGTCCAACTCGCACTTGGCCGCTTTTTTAATCTGGCGGGAAAATCCCGTACTTTTTTTACACTTTACAGTCTACTCACACACACTCTGAAATTCGCTCAACCCGTTGTAACTCGCAGTAAATCATTCCAAGCGCTCTGTTGATTTATATCCCAAGTGCTGTTTTTAGAGTACCACTGTATGTTCCACGTATAATTTCAGTGTTATATCATTTTGACGGCGCACGGGGTTCGAAGTGTATGTACTCGTATGGTATTTATTCCAATGACATTATGATGATTAAGGAATTCAAAAACAACCATTCAGTCAAAAACCTCTAGTAATCTTCTGAATTCCGATCAACGCGGCAAAAGACTGCGACCGACAAAAATTCAAATAAAATGCCACTTCATGTAAAAGACAACACCACAGAAATAAATCAAGATAGAGTGGCTAAGCGGGTGTAGTATGCGTGTTTTAATCTTGCACCTGTAGTGCACCGTCACCGGGACGCGTATTGCCAAACTGTATACTGACCCAGACGCCCATAGTCTGTACTGAACTACGTCGCGCTCATTGAAAATTGGAGCAAAGTATATACGAGCTCAGACCAATCTGAGTAGGTATGCACTTTGCTCGCTTGTATGTAAAGCAAACTGTGACATGCGAATATCTGTAACTACCTATACAATGTGTTTAATAATTTCCCGTATATTTTTGTTATGTTGTTGTGTGTGGTTGTTATACCTATCCGTGAAACTGAACAACTTTCCCTAAAACATATCTATTGTGAATTATTTTGGGTTATAACGAAAGAAAACCCGTTGTACGAGTAAGTATTTTGAAAAATTTGAACTGTAAAAATTTGAACTGTAACAATTAGGTACAGGCTGTTAAAAAAAATGTAAGTGTTTCCAATGACAGTATTTATTAATTTTTCATAAGAAAGATGACGTACTGACTGACACAATAAATTGTACCTATTTGTAATCGATGTTCACTGAAAATAATAAAGGATTCCTTCAATCAACAACAAACAAATAAATTAATGAATCAAGAACAGAAAAATGTCATAATTACTATTTTTGTTTTTTGCCTGTATTGTAACATCGAATTTTGGCTTTTACTACATTTCTTACTAAAGGGGTCACAGAAAGGGGTCGATATTGAAAAATAAAGTGTCTTTAATACATAAATTTGTGTAATCATGTATAATCATAATTAAAGTAAATGTAATCATCAACTACAACTACCACATTAACCATCAATCTTTTTCAATGTTTCGCCGCCGAAAAGTATGGACGTCTGGACTCGTATGTATTTTGCTCAAGTATTTTAAAGCAAAATGTATTTCGATTCAGACACGCTCTGAATAGGTATACAGTTTGCTCTTCAACTATAAAGGCAAACTGCGATCGAACTCAGAGCAACCCCGGTCTGGGTCAGTATACAGTTTGGCAATACGCCACCGGGACACGGTGCGATGCCGCACAGTGTCCCGTCAGGGTGGCGGCGTCATGTCGTGGCGCGATGACGACGCCGCGCCCTGTTTGATGGAGTAGCACTGTAACCCCACGTATTTGACAGATGTCGTCATAGTAAAAAATTATCTATTCTAGTAGATCTTTCGAATGACACCTGTTTCTAATCTGTTGGTTAGTGGGGACGTTTCTTCCCATAGTCCTTTACTAAAAAATATGTTAACACAAAAAAAAAATTTTTAGTGTTTAAATATTTTTTAGAAAAATTTTGTGCAGGAACCTAGGTAATTACTATTTTAAGCTGAAAAATAACTCAAAAATGTTAAATATTTTCGTATGAGGAAATGATTTTGGTGTTAAGTATGTATGAGAATTTCGAGGGTACCCCGGCCCCGGCCCCTTAATACATTGCACAGACATAGATCAAGATAGATACCGCATGTCCCTCCATTTGTATGAAAACGAGCTTGCCACTTTTGTCCTACTTACTGTGACGTACCGATGATAAGAAACGTGTCCATTATCTAGGGCAACGCATCTATTCGAATTTCTACAGCTCAATACGGCACTTTAAGACATTTAGGCATTTTTAAAATTCCGATTGACATCCGATTCCGATAGCAGACTAAAGAACAGACTTTCGAAAGACGAGCATTGCTCGTCGTTTGGGAGCGCGATATGGCACGCGAAATACACATGCGATATCTATCATGATCTATGTCTGTGATACATTGTCACATCAGAATGCAAAATATTAAGGCCGTCACAGACTTAGCTATAATATATATTAATATACCGTACTAAACACACTGAGACCAGAAATATATATTATAGCTGAGTGTGTGGTCACGCGAAAATTGTATAGAAAATATATATTAATATGCCTAGCTATAAACATATTAATATATATTATAGCTAAGTCTGTGACGGGCTTTAAACCAATCAAATGACGGAAGGTCGCTTACAACCTTTCATGAAAATCAACTCAAATTTTTCAGCATTGAGCAATGATGATGGATAATTATTGCTAAAACAATCTCGATCATATTTTGTTAGCCTAATAAAACAGGTAGATAATAGATTCATTCTTTTGGATGCTCCGATGCCAGACACGTAGACAGACAGACGGATAAGTCAAACTTAACACCCTTTTTTGTTCAGGGGGTCAAAACTTCCTTTTGTCGTTCAACATGGTTGAATATAACTCAGTTAAAATAACCAGAAATTCCCTGTCACTTAGTTACAAAAATGTATGCATTTTTTGAGACACCAATTATTACTAGGTATTCCATGTTTTCCTGCTTTCAATGTATGAATAAATAAAAATATCCACGGCCAAACATAGAATCTACTTCTCTTTTGTAAGTTGGTTAAAAATAAACAAATTCCGCACGATAAGCGAATTTCGTAGCAACATTTCATAAACTGTATTTAAAGGGACCGTAAACAATGTTTTTTCTGTTTTAAAAAACACTCTGAAGTCTGAAAAAACTTTTTTTGGCCAACATAGAACCTCCTCCTTTTTTTAAGTCGGTTATAAAAACGAATCGTTGCAACGTCTCTTAAATTCTATTGCAAGGGACTTGTGCTTAAAAAAACGTTTTAAAAAAACTTTTGTATTTTTTTGCCCGAAAACGTACATCAAATGCAAATTTGTACCACCTTAGGGATTTTTTCCTTAACATACAAACTGGTTAATTAAGGAGAATCCAATTTACCTTAACGATCCGTCTCATTAGGGGTGCTTTGGGCCCCAATAGGAGAGAAGGGGGGTTTCCTTGAACGTTTAATCTCGATAAAATCTTTTGGTGTATCATCATTTTTATCCGGGGTTATTAGATGTATTTATTTTAACAATACTTACAAGTTTTAAGAAAATCTATATATATGTATGCCCATATAAATCACGAACCATCATGGCTCTTTCAGCGCAGCTACTTTCACAGTGAACTATATATTATGTATAAGGGTCACATGGAAACCCTAAACTATTGTCACTTAGTTTAGTCACACGCTGTATATGCGACCGCCGGAACGCGCGGTTTGGCCGCAACACCGCGAGATTACAAACAATTAATCTATACATAATATAATAAAACTGTAGAAATGAAGATTCTGTACATTAAAGATATTCAAAAAATAATAATAAGGGGGGATGTCACTACATCGCTATAGAAGCCAAAAATGTGGTTAGTTTTTTGTCTGCCTGTCTGTCTGTCTGTCTGTCTGTATGTTTGATCCTTTTATCACATGAAACTCAGTAATACGATTTGAATGCGGTTTTCGCAGATATATTTGTCTTCTTCCAACTTAACATCTGGTGTATAAAAAATTCCCCCCCACCCCTCTAAGGGGACGAAAGAGGGGGTATAGATTTTGTATCAAACTTTTTTCTTTAACACGAAAACTACTGATCCGATTTGCATACGGTTTTCACAGATATATTTGTCTTCTTCCAACTCAACATCTGGTGTATAAAAATCCCTCCCCTCTCTAAGGGGACCAAAGAGGGGGTCAGATTTTGCATCAAACTTTTTTCTTTAATGGACTTACTTCATATTATTAACTGTGTTTTCCAACTTAACATCTGGTATATAACCCCCCCCCCCCTCTTAGGAGACAAAAGTGGGGGTAAGATTTTGTATTAAGGGCCCGTTCTTCGTAAATTAGCAGGTCGATTTAATCTGTCAGTGCGAATATCGACCTAAATGTCATTACAATAAAATTCATATCAGCGCGCCTTGTACGGTGGCGGTTACGAGGCTCGCCGCGTCCATGATAGGGCGAAATAGGAGAAAAACCCGTTTTACTTAGATACAAATATTATAACTAAACATAAATCCAATGATTTCCCTGTTAAATTTTAATAGCTATCGAACTGTCCAAATTATTTTTTGATTGAGTCTCTGTAAGTCCTATAAAACTCAAAATGCTTTTAAAATCGATGTTGTTTCGTTTTTTTTTAATCGAGCCAAATTATCTGTATTGTGTTTCTATCCAATGAAAGCACTAGTTAAAAGATGCATCTATACATGTATATATTTTTCAGTTTCTTTGAATGACGCTTTCTATCAAAAAAACTCATTCTAGAAACGTGAATTTGGAATAACTGGCCCTTAACTGATGAAGTAGAGATACTTTAAATGTCAAAACAACGGTTTGCCGGGACAGCTAGTTAATATAATAATATAATATAACGATTTTAAATAGCGGCGCGGTCGTGGTGTCATTTACATACAAAATATTATGCTCTTGATCTCGCGGTGTAGCCGCTAAGCCGCGCGTTTGAGCGTACGCATAATATAAATTCAACCTAATCCGCATGACCACAATTAGGATTCAGTGCCAACTCCAGATAAGTCTGGAAAAGTCTAGAAAATCTCGCAACTACCCACAAATGGGGATAAAAATATCAAGGAAATAAATAAAGTACAATTGTCGGGGAGTGGAGGTCTATTCATTTACTCCTCAGTGCCTGTTACGGGGATGGCATCATGCGAAACGGAACCAGGATAAAAAAAACTAATTTATTGCTTACGACCCGGTGAACTTCGTCACTTCCCTCCTTAAATGTAAACCTTACCTGGACTTCCACGAATATTTCAAGACTAAAGTCAGCCGCATCGGTTCAGAGACTAGCAAAATGGAATTTTACCAATTAATGAGCAAAAAATATATATTTTAATAAACGATGGATGTTTTATGTCTATTAATAATAGCTCCTGTATTTCTTATTTTTTCTACACACATTCATATCTAGGCTTCACTTTAAGGCAGAGTTTTTATGAATAAATAAAATAATGAAGTTCATTTTTGTTAGAGATAAGTACCCCTCATTCGAAGGTGAAGGCGTGATCCAGCCAAGATACGTAGCCAAGTTTTTCAAGTGTCTCTATTATGGGCTGTTTGAAAGCATTGCTTTACTGGACACTCGCACAAATCGTCTGCTTAAAGCAGCGGTTCATTTTCAAAAGCGTAATTATTGGCGGAACCCCAAGATAAGAGAAAAAATATGAGCCACTGCACTGTAGCGAGAAGTATATTCACGTCGCGTCATGAAAAATAGGGTCAAAATAATAATATTGCGTCACGATATTAGACCGAAGTTGCACTTCTGACAATTAGTGTACGGTGTACACTGTATTTACGCGCCATTATTTCTCCTTATTTTCCGATGTACTAAATCGGTCGCCAGTCCATTATAGTCAGATAAATTTTGAATGACTGAATAATGAATGGCGTTTAAGAGGACCAGAAACCAGTGCTTTAATCGGCTAAGTTAGTGGTTTATTTTTTACCATAACCAATATATTTTGAAATAACTTTAAATCTCTCACATCTCGCATAACACCGTTCCCGACTTATCTCGTAGGAAATATCATTAGAGGTGCAATCGGCGGACGCATTTATGTCTGAGCGCGACAGGAGCTGATAATTATCCATAACCCAGGGTGGAGGGGTCAGCCTTGGCTTAGGTCATGGGTTTGATTCCCGCGTTGATGATTGCAAGTTTGTACTAGATGACGCCCGAAACACCGTTGCGCCAAGATTCGTTTATCGCGCGGGAACCGTACATTTTCCGATATAAAAGTATCGTATCCCTTTCCCGGGACTCAAAGTAACTCCATACAAAAAGTCAACAAAATCGGTTCAGTAGCTTGGCCCTGAAGAGACAGACAGACAGGCACAATTTCGTTTTATATTATTAGTATAGATTCTTTCTACGGTAGGGCGGGTAGCTATTAGTTTTGGTCTGTACTGTACAAAATGTTAAAAGTTTTTTTTTGGGTCAATGTTGTTTTTGTCTTAATTGTGATTTGCATTAATATGACCTCTAAAAATTCCGCACAGCAAGGTTTTAAACATCTTAATCACGATCTTTTAAAATATTATGGCAAGTTCAAGTCACCAAGGAACTGGAAATATTAAAAAATGAAAAAAAAAATACAATTTTTGTTCTGTTTGCTCTTTAACAGTACAGAACCCTTCGTGCGCGAGTCCGACTCGCACTTGGCCGATTTTATTGCTATTATAATTCTGGCATTGCGGTGTTTTTTGCCCCGTCACAAGCGGTTGGACCTATTTTGTTGTTTATTTATCAAGAGTCATCAGTCATCTAATGAATAAACGAAACTTTACTTTGCACCACAAAATGTCGGACATAGGTGTCGTCAAAACAAGATGGCGATTTAATTACGGCGGGAACGCCGCCGGCGACAATATCCGGCGCCGGAAGTCCAATCAGCAGTCTGTGGACCGCTTCCGGTCCGCTGGAACTGATAGGCCAGTCGCCGTTTACCCTGCGTCTAATTAATTTCGTTGCGGGATTCCGAATTCGAAAATTTTGACGTTTTGATCGTGGCGTTCCAAATTTGAAAAAAATTCAAACTTTTAACTGTTAGGCCCTACAGCTTAACCTGCATCCCTGCATCCAATTAATTTCCTTGTAAGGATTCCAAATTCGAAAAATTTGATGTTTAACTCTTTCAGCGCTGCTGCTTTCACAGTAAAATATGAAATTAAATAAGAACAAGGTAAAAAAAAAAACAAAGTGTTTAGTACCTTAGTATGCGCAGATGCGTATGTGTCCATTTTATAGAGTTCAGTGTGAAAGTAGCAGCGCTAAAACATCTTTTCTATGAATAATGCCTCTACATCATAAATTTGCCCACAGTTTCAGTAAACTTACTACACAAGGAACGCATACTGCATACACACCCTAAAGCAGGGGTTCCCAAACTTATTTTGTCTACTGCCCACTTTGAGAACAAATTATGGTTTAGGCTGGTTTTAGTGTCACGCGGGCCGTCGCCGTCGGTACGGATCGCTCCGTATACCGATTTGTATGAAGTTTTAAGGAGTAATGCGGATGGGTCCGTACGGACCCCTCCGCATTACTCTAAAACGTTCCTTATAGCGTAATGCATATTGCATATATACGGAGCGATCCGTACCGACGGTCCGCGTGATACTAAAACCAGCCTTAGTGCCGCCATTGTTTCAATTTAAAATGCATCCAGAACGTCTCCATTTTTTTCTGGTTCCCACACAGCCCCCCTTTAGACCTTCAGCGCCCACAGGTGCAGGGGGGCGTTATCGCCCACTTTAGGAAACACTGCCCTAAAGTATTATCAATAAGTTTTGTTACACCCTGTATAACTTTACATGTATTTATTATCCCATAATCTTAATTCTAATTAGAGTTACCCAAGGGCCATGTCAGTGTAAATTTAGAGCGAAAGGGCAATGAAGCCCTACGCTCAATGGAGCCCTATAGCCAATGGAGCCCTAAAAGCAATGGGGCGGATTGCGAATAGGTTTTTTACGCCGTGACACTTTGTTTCCAATTAAATAGATGGGTACTTGGACAAGTTGCATTCGATATTTTCGATAGGGACAGTAAAACCCAATTAAATAGATGGGTAAGTACTTGGACAAGTTGCATTCGATATTTTCGATAGGGACAGTAAAACTGGTTCAATGAAGGGGTAACAAACAAACAGACACACATCCGCGTTTATAATATTATTAGTATGTTTATAATGTTGGTTATTTTGTAAAAAAATAATGGATATTTTAGACTTGCTGGGTTACTGGTTAATTCGAGGTCAGCAACTCCATTCGGAACCAATTAGTTCATAGTAAAGTCAGTCATAATAATTACAACTTAAGGCAAGGCTGTCCCGAAAATTAGCAGGTCGATGTCTGTCAGTACGAATATCGACGTTAAGAACATTAAAATAACATTCATATCAGCGCGCCTTGTACAGTGGCGGTTACGACGCTCGCCGCGTTCTTGATAGGGCGAAAAAGGAGAAAATTATACATTTTCTTTTATTTTTTTAATGACCCAATCATTTATTAAAAATCTATTCAGTTATTTCATTAGAACTATAAAAGCTATCCTTTTTGTAAAAAAAATCATATCATTGTCATTGATAATTACAAGATATTCGAATTTGAAGTGTATTTTTATGGTGATATTCAAGAATTTTTTACAGAATTACCATGCCACTTTTCAATATTCTGTTCGGTTATTTCTTTACTTAGTTCCTTTCTGAGTCTACATCAATTTTGATGTAGGAGAATTCCACATAATTTCTTCAGTCTGGAAGCTTAAAAATCAGTCTTTTCGAACTGGCCTCGCCTTAAAACGAAATTTAATGAACTTTATTTACTAAACAAGAACTTCGGAACTGTTGACTTCTATGTATCTATGAGGAATGCCCCAATACCATGAATTTGCCCATAAAATAATACATACTAATGTTATACTTCACGCCCATACCGCTGAAGTCTGAACCGATTTTGCTGAGTATGAAGATACTTTGAGTCCTGGGCATAATAATATGTCACATTCCGATACTTTTCTTATTATGATAAGCATAATAATATTATGATACTTTTTGTCTCCGAGCGTTCTCCGCGCAACAAACGAGTTTTACCGTTATCCTTTCAGTTTTACTTTTCAGACTCAAAGTATCTCCATACCAAATTTCAGCAAAATCGGTTCAGCAGTTTGGATGTGAAGAGATTGTTACCTATTGACAGACAGCCACACTTTCGTATTTATAACATTAGTATGGATATGGGTTTATGGCGTTGACTGTATGTAAATTTTAAACTGACAAAAAACCAGATGTTAATTTTGGTCCTTGTCCTTGGCTCTGTACTTTCATTGGGTCCTAAAAAAATATTTTCCTTAATCTCAATCATTCGGATCGCAAGTTTAGTATGCCTATAACGAACACAGAACAAGCACCAGGAAATCTGTTATATTGCTCTAATAATACTGTTCCTAGTCCTACGATGATTGTCCAAGCAATAATCATCATATTGTTGGCTGTGATAATATACTTGAAAGGTGTGATCAACGAAAGGTACTGGAAGAGACGAGGTGTGGTGTTTTACCAGAGGAACAAAGTGTTTGGTGTCGCTTGGGACTGCTTGACGAAGAATCGTGCCTACTTTGAACACTTCCACGAGATTTACAAAAGGTTTCCCAACGAACCAGCCGTGGGCTTAGGATCGGCGTTGAAACCAACGATATTCCTCAGAGATTTGGAGAATATTCAACACGTGATGGTCGCAGATTTCAACGCTTTCAACCATAAAGGAATAGAAGTGATCGAGGAGGATGTGCTAGCGAATAACTTGTTCATCATGAATGGGAAGAAATGGAAGGTGGTGAGGCAAAAAATGAATCCTTTGTTCACTCCGAGCAAACTGAAATCGATGTTTGGTATTATCGATAAAAACGCTCGAGATATTGTTCCGTATATTAAGAAGAATCGCAAAGGTAACACGTTTGAAACGTTGTCTACGTTTTGCAGTGCCGCTAAGTCAGCAATAGTATTTGGAACGACCACAGAATCGATTTTTGACTCGCCGTTTTTGAAGATGGCGCAGAAAGTATCGCAGCCGACTTT
Organism: Plebejus argus; assembly: GCA_905404155.3. NCBI lineage: Eukaryota > Metazoa > Arthropoda > Insecta > Lepidoptera > Lycaenidae > Plebejus > Plebejus argus. The sequence goes on along the minus strand of FR989948.1, from coordinate 6,367,598 downwards.
CGTGTTCTATTTGAAATTCATTGTGAGTGTTACTATGCCAGTACTAATGAGAGTATTCAAGATAAAGATTTTCAATGAATTCGAAGAATTTTTCGTAGGTGCCATCAAGAAGTTGTTACAATCAAGACAAAATGAAAGTATCAAAAGTCATGACTTTGCGGATTTATGTCTATCGATTAAAGAAGGTGGTGTGATGAAAGAAGACGATTTGGAAATTGAACCTAATGATGAGCTGCTTGCCGCCCAAGCTTTCTTCTTCTTTGCTGCTGGAGTGGAACCCACCGCTACAGGTATTTTCAACACTCTGGTTCTTTTGGGTCAAAATCCAGACGTGCTTAAGCGTTTACATGAAGAAATTGATAATGTTTTTGAAGAGAATGAAGGTAGCATGTCCTACGATCTCATTTCGAGTATGGAATACCTTGATATGGTATTCAGTGAAGCGAGCAGATTCTACCCACCCATTGGTTATCTTATGAGAGAGTGTGTCACGGACTCTATCTTACCTGCAGGTAATATTAAAATCGATAAAGGCACGACGGTATTTCTGCCGATATATTCGATACATCACGATGAAAAATACTACCCAGATCCCGAAGTGTTTAATCCAGAGAGGTATTCTCGTGAGAACAGAGCAGGTATCAATGAAAAGGCACACATGACTTTTGGGAAGGGCAACAGGATATGTATAGGTATGCGATACGCGATCTTACAAGCCAAAGCAGGGATTGTTCAATTGCTACGTCATTTTACAGTGAAAACAATATTTGAGGAGGGTGCTAAGTTTAAGAAGGACCAGCTTCAAGTGAGGTTGGAGAAAGTAGATGTTGAATTTACAGAAAGATCAGACTTTGTTGGCTCGGGCGATGTCAGCACAGGATCCAGTGGAAGCACTGTTTTAAATTAACTATGATGAAATAAATGAAATCTTCAATCGTAAACGTGTTTATTTACTTAAATTACTTATTTAAAAGGATTATGTACACAGACAGACGGACGGACAGACGGACAGACAACGTTGTCTTAGTAATAGGGTCCCGTTTTTAACCTTTGGGTACGGAACCCTAAAAAAACAACCCTTAAAATTATTTCCACGCAGAAAAACAATGCGAGCCCTCACAAACGTAATTTTTTGTGAGATTGTACACAAATTTGGCTTAACCCAACCAAATTATGTAGGTCTTTTATGCCATTCAATGCATCATCATTCGTTTTCTTGTTTGACTAAAATGAAAAATTCTTTAAAAGCAAACTATATTTGAAACGGAGCTAGTAATATATTCAAAGCGATTCCTAAAATCCGAGTTTTACATTTCAAATACTCGAGTAATACAAATTTTTCACAACTCATTCATAAGTATGAAATTCTAAACGGATTCACAGAAATCAAATGTGGATTTTTCGAATATAAAGTTCTTTGATCTTTGGTAAATATTTTTCAATCGCAATGTACAAGTTTATTCTAGCAAAAATTGTGACGGTTATGATTTCATAATATAAATAATATTATATTATAATCTATACATATAATAAAATCGTAGGAAAGTCAATTCTGTACATTGAATATTTTTGAAAAATAATACTTGGAACGTGATCTACTATACTAACGCGGACGAAGTCGCGGGCAACAGCTAGTATTACTATAAAAAATACTGCGTGAAATTTTAATGGTTGTTTTCCCGCAGTAAAATGATTCTATCTTAGTAGGTAGTACTTACAATAGATTTATGAAGTTTTTTTTTTAATTTAAAACATAAATAAAATTCGGCCCGGTCATAGTCGCTCCTATCGGCATAAAGTTTCCATAGTACGTCGTACAAAATATTTTTCATTTTCAAAAAATAACTTGCATTATTCGATAGGACTACAGCTATAGCAAAGAATATAACAACCACTAAAATGTCACGTTGTATATTACTAGAGGTAGCCCCCTACTTAACTTTTCCGTGACTGCACTGTAGTAAATCTCCCGAACTCATGAAAATCATATTTTGAAATAAATGATTATATTGTATTTTAAAAAAAAATCATTTTTAATTGTCTCGCTTTGAAATACTTGTGGAATTTCAGGAGGAAAGTGATACGAAGTTTACCGTGTCATCTATTTATCGACAAAAATCTTGCGATGCTATGCATCTCTAAAATCTTATTTTATTAATATTTTCTCCCAAAAAAATTCCAGGAAAAGTGTTATTTATGAATGGTTCATGAACAAGGTCTATACTGTTGGTATCGACACTTAGTATTCCACCTCTGTCGTTCATACCGAAGGTACCTGAAAAGGATAAAAAAAAATCTAAAATTTGCACAGACTGAAGATTTTGGTATAAAGCCGCCAACCCACCGCGGCGCACGCTGTGCACGGCTACGCGGCGCACGGATTTATTAGTTTGACTATGTGGGTCAACGTTTCCACTGCAGCACACGCTATGCACACGGCCACGACTATGTACAACTGTAGCGCAGCACAGTTTTGAATACTATGTACACGCATCCGTGTGTCCCGTGCACAGCATGCGTAGCGTGGCCAGCGTTGAGCTACGTGTGCGAGCTATTCGAGCAAGCCACGTGTGCGTAGCGTGTCCGTGGGTTGCAGTGGACACAGTCACATATATTTCCTTGCAAAGCGAAGCTTGACGCACGTGCGTAGCCTCTCCGTGCGCTGCGGTGGATTGGCAGCTTAAGCCCCATACATTATTTAGTGATTATCTGTCAAACTCTTTGTTAAACTGAAGTTCAATCTGGTTCAATCATCATTCAATGTCTCTGATGGCCAAAATTTACTATGATTAGTGATAAGTGCAGGTGATAATTATTGCAAGTGATTCGTAATCAGAAGAAAGTAAGTGTGGATAGCGACGGATTAGTGCGAGTTGTTTATTTTATCCTAGTCACGTAATCATCTGCACTCGCACCAAAGTTGACCCTGAAAGCGGCCATTAGATCTACATGACTAATCACTAGTGCATTGTCAAACTAAGAACAAAATTAAATGCCGCCATGATGTAAAATGAAACTTAAGGGCGCGTAGCTTGATCCTAGCGCCACCCACAATTTAATTCTAGTTCTAGGAAACCAGTGGCTCAGTGGTGAGCGCGTTGGTAGCTCAAGCCGGGGGTTGCAGGTTCGAATCCCGCCGACGGAACAAAAAGTTTTCAATGCTCCCGGGTCTGGATGTATATTAAAATATATTATGTGTATGCTATAATAAAAATCTTAAATAATATAATATGTACTTATAGTATAAAAGTACTTATTAAAATAAATATATATTTCCGTTGTCTGGTACCTGTAACACAATCCCTTTAGGTACTTAGCACGGGGCCAGACTGACGTGGTGTGAAGCGACCATAGATATTATTATTATTATTATTATCTAAAAACAAAAATCTGAAAACATTCATATATTCGACGATTACCTGCTAGGTTTCATTATGTGACAGAATCTTGATCAGTTGACATTTTTCCAATCTGGTAATTCAATCCTTTGCTAGATTGTTACTGGAATGATGCAAACGGGTACTGGAATGCACCGAAAAGCCCTGAATTGCATTCCATTCCACTGGATCGCTATTTGGATCACTTGATTGGACTAATGTAAACCAACCATTAAGACATAACGCACATGAAACCAAATACCGTATTATCTCAAAAAAGTGAGTTTCGAGAAAACGCGTTTTGAAAGTTTCAAAAAATCATAGAATTAATACTACTTATCTGATTAGAAATCTATAAATACAGTTTGTTCATCAGTTATTTAACTATCAATTTTGATAAAAAAATAGCTATAAAAATGAGGATAAGCTATACAAAACCCATCTTTAAAAAAAATGGTTGAAGATACTACGGTGTTGCCCGGGATTAAAAATATGTTTTTGTTTTAATACTCTCTTGCCCGTTTTTTAATAACGACTTCAGAAAAAATTTTGGGTGGTAACTAATGCCATCGACCTAATGACGCCAAGGTAAAGACGGCTGCAGATAAGGATCAGACCATCGAGATTCGGGAGGAACCATGTCAATGTTCCAGTAGTCTTTTTATGTTTTCAGACAGCTGCTTGAAGCGGTTTTTAAACGTCCAGTGACTGTCAAGAACCAGGCAGAGGTAGGTACGTCGTGGTTGACTTCTGGTCACATGTGGAACCTCCTCCTTATCGGAGTCATCCGATGACTGGGCCATTATCAGTGGTGATCAGTCAGCTCTGGATGAAAAAAGGGCAGAAACGACATTTTCGCGCAGCTCTGGATCGAGACTCTTGGTGAGTGGTGGGCCGGCGGGGCGAAACTTATGCCTTACCCATTTAAGGGCCTACCTCAAGGATCCCGCTCCCAGGCTTTGATCTCGGCTCGGATCTCTGATGCTGTCTTAAGGCATGACATGTCGCACGGTACCGGTATCGTACAGCCTTTCTTTCTCATCTTGGCTACGATAGCCCCTCCGTCTATATCTGACATTTTGGCACCCAGCAGCTATGCGTGCAATTCACAGCTGTTTTATCTCCGGGTGCCACCAATGCGCCCCGTATCGAGGCCAAGAGGGCGCACCATCGGCATACACTCATCGCAAATTGCCTGCATGGCATTGTTTAGCCACTCTGCGTCCTCTTCGGCCCCCCACCCGTAGGCAGTAGTGCCCAGGATACCACTATTACAGCCTCCTTCAGGATCTCTTTGTTCAGACCTCGTAATGACCACCTAGGCGTTTGAGGATACACGACTACGATTGTCAGGGACACGTGCTAAGAGTTAAGACATCATAACGAACTGTCTGTATTTAGTAACAACAAACTAGGTGTAGATACAATTACTATGGAAAAAGACTTTTCTGAGTCCTTTTCCATACTGGTATTAGTCTGAAATGAAAATTACAGATACAATAATACAAGCATATTTAGCTTATACGCAGTTTTTATAGTCAACACAGTATAATTAACTCATTTAACACATTAAAATTGCAAATTAAAAAAAGTCTAAAGAGTAATATATCAAAATTACAGGCTGCCGTACAGTGCCACACAGTAGCATCTTTAAATAATACAACGACGATTGCAAAATACAAAAGTTTTAAACAGGCAACATGGTGTTATGTCAAAATAAAACAAGATTTTGAGGTATGCACGAGTAGGCAAAAGAGTAATATCTCAAAATAATACTGTGTACCTTTCCTCATTGATACACCTAAACAGGTGGTATCTCAAATACACCGCTGTTGCCTATTGCAGGGAGGGCAAAACAGAGGAAAGACGCAGTGGTAAAACGAAATATCTTCAGAAATATTGCAGTTAAAAAAACATGGAATAGACGAACTTAAAGATAAAAAAATGCTTGTATTTCTGCTTGATAAAAGTGAATTTGCCACTTTTTTGAGATAATACACTATTGGGTTTCATGTGCGATAAGTTAATTAATTTTGTAATTACCTAGCATTTTCGCGACAAACGCTCCTATACTCCTTCCAATGAAGCGACCACTTTCTCGATCATATATGTATACCGCATTATCCTTCAGTTTTACTATGTTTCCTGGTTTTATCATATTAATTATAGTTTTGGGTTTTTCTTTATTAACGTGTATTAAATTCTTCTTCTGTTCCAAGTCTTTGTGATATCCCGACTTTTTCAAAAGAATTTCTGCTAATGTTCCATTATTACTGTCAGCATTTGCTTTTTCTTTCGCAACTAAAACGATTATTGAATTCTTCTTATGCTCCAAGTCGTTGTTATTCTTCAAAATAAGTTCTGCTAACTTTCCGTTATTATCGAGATTCTTGGGGTTTTCTTTCTCAACTCCTAAGAATATTAAATTCTTCTTATGTCCCAAGTCGTTGTCATATGCCAACTTTTTCGAAAGCCTTTCTACAAAGTTTTCATTCTTCAATAGTCTTTCTGCTTTTCCATTGCAAATGACTAATAAGAAGCCTAGTATCACTAATACTCCTTGCAGCAGCTCCTTCATGTTTCCACTAACGTCTTATTATTTCTTTCTTTTATATCTTTCTTGTATCTTTGCTCATTATCTTTGGTTAATTAGAAATTATGTGAAATTAATTAAAAAAGATTGGCAAGCCACCGTACAATTACTGCTTTGCTAGTTGCCTGGGTAAGCGTTCTTTGGTTCGCACTCGAGGGGGTGCAGGGAGCCGTGTACCAATGAGACATTTTCTGATCTCAAGTTCGGATGCTCGTATGGTCCTCAAAAAGGCGCGCAGGATCGCCCAGTCATGTCGGTCGTATAGCGTGCGTGCGTGCTCTTGTGTACTGCGCACACACTTGGACACTACAGAAATTACTCCTGCGTAACTGACTTGGTTTCAATGAAGCCGGCCACTGTCACCGAAACCAGTGTGGAACTCCCACACTAGTTTCGGTGAGTTTTTTTTAGTAAAAAAAAAGTATTAGTAAAACAATATAAATATTATACGTGTAAAAACACTCCTGCTGAAGTCAGGTAAAAATCTCAAATCTCTTATCACTGAGTAACCATTTAATCAACTATAGTCTGATTGGCATATCATCACAGAACAAAAAGTTGTACAGAATAGTCAATGGACGCTTAAAAGTGGACTGTGGATGGAAAAGACGAAATCAGAAGAGACTTAGGAACTTTGTTTAGACTAGTTAGGAGCTGAAATAAAAGTCCTGACCCCTCCGAGGTAGGCCTGAGGAGCGGAGAAAAAGTAGGTTCCATTTATTGGATATCTCTTAAACGGTGCTGTAATAAAAGTTCATTTAACCCTCTACATCTTTGTTTTTCGCACTTTGTATCTATCTACAATCATTGCCGAGCTACGAGCATTTAAAAGTGTTCAATTTTCAAATGCACACATTGACAAAGATCGGCACCGTTAACAATATAGGTATTTGCTGCGGATGTTCGAAACATTTTATTCTTCTATGTCTATTTCTTCGAAGAATATATTAATTGATATCGTCGCTTGTTCATTTGTTAATCTGTTGCTCTACTTATCTGAGTGTATAACACTACAATATTCTTCGAGCTCAGTTAATATGAGAGTTTCTGTGATAATGGTTATAGTGGTGGCAGGGCTAGGTAAGTAAATAATAATAATAATATAATATATTTATTCAGTATTCATAATGGTAAGATACAAATCGTTAGTGGTAGGTACTTGAAACTAAATTCAAATGATTAGAGGTTTGCCTGAACTAGGATATCCTGTGTTTCAGGCGAAAACTAGGGCTAAAACAATTATTAGGATACACACTATAGCTATGCCATGCTAAATGAACATTGTAATTTTATTTTATTTGGAAACATTTAATCCATACTAATATTACAAATGCAAAAGTGTGTCTGTCTGTCTGTTACCTCTTCACGCCCAAATCGCTATACCAATTTTGCTGCAATTTGGTATTCATTCATGATAATAATTACGATAGCATTCAGGGGAATGATATGATATTTCTTATCCCAAAATCCTTTACTGGGACTCAAGGTATTTTCACACTAAATTTCAGCTTAATCGCTTCAGCAGTTAGAATAAAAGAAGAGAACATAAGGACAGATGGACATAATAATTATATTTGCAATGTATAATATCGGTATGGATACTCTCTCAGGCAGTTGCCAGATCTCCTACCCCAAGCCGAAATACTTCAAGCCGATGACCTTGGACATGAAGCTGCGTGGTGGAGTCAACACCAGCAACTGTACCACCTGGATGCTCAACTGCTGGGAACTCGTCAAGTATGAATTAACTTTAACCTTGTTACACCTATCGAGTATATACTGTGGTGGGAATGTGTGGGCCCACCACACATTCCCATTTCCCACCACAGTATTAAAGTCTTATTTTCTTCTGATTAATTTCGTTGCGGGTCAAGACAGCTTTAGCATGCCCCTCGGGTTCCCTTGGATATCAAAGGGTTTTCGTGGTTGGATACCGCTGTCGATCCCTGGGTGTCCATCTGGACCACTTTGGGATTTATTGATTGGAGGGGAGGGTAGGTTTTATATTCCTACAAAACAGTGCACTCTACTTCATAACTACACTACAATAATTATTTCATAATATTATGTTATGTTTTCATTCCGTCTTTGGGTGTTTGTGTGTTTCTGTATGTTGCTGCGTGTTGCTGCCTGTTGCAGGCCCCAGGTGGTGTGCATGGATGGATACTACTATGAGTCCGTCTGCGGAGCCATGCGCCTGCGCTGCCAGCCGGAACTAAAATACTACTATAGTAAGTTCCACCCTCCTCCTCGCGGCATGTTCCTCATTGCTGTTTTTTTTAAATGAAATAAGGGAGCTAACGAGCAAACGGGTCACCTAATGGAAAGCAACTTCCGTCGCCCATGGACACTCGCAGCACCAGAAGAGCTGCAGGTGCGTTGCCGCCCTTTTAAAAGGGAATAGGGTAATAGGGGAGGGTAGGGATGGGAAGGGAAGAGAATAGGGTAGGGGATTGGGCCTCCGGTAAACTCACTCACTCGGCGAAACACAGCGCAAGCGCTGATGTTTCACGCCGGTTTTCTGTGAGGACGTGGTATTTCTCCGGTTAAGCCGGCCCATTCGTGCCGAAGCATGGCTCTCCCACGTCAAATGGGGATATTATATTAATATTACTAGATGACGCCCACAATAGCTCGAGAAATAAAATAGCAGAAACTGAACATGCTTCGGCGATTTGAGTCTCAGTAAAGTATCTCCATACCAAACAGCAAAATCGGTTCAGCGGTTTGGGTGTTAAGAGGTTACAGACAGACAGACGAACAGACAGATACACTTTTGATTTATTTATCATTTTAATGGGTCCATAATAAATAAAATTTTACACCTTTCAGATACGAATACTCTGGCAATTCGGGATTCGGTTTGTTACTAATGTGGACGATTTTTGGATTTTTATAGGCTCTATGAAAATATTAAAATTTATGTAAATAAACATGAATTTTCAATTTTGTTAGTCTCGCTAAGACCCGAGAACGGCTGAAACGATTTGTTTAATTTCAGTCTTGAAATATTCGTGGAAGTCCAGGGAACTGGTTATAGAACTAGTGTAAAGTCAATGCCAGGGAAGTTCATATTAGGAGGGAAGTGATCCAACAATAACCGTTTCGTAAGAAGTAGTTTATAATGAAATGGATGGTCCTTCCTCAGTGCTGCCTCCGATGCTAGTTCACTTCCCGTCTTTAAAAAAGGTTTATATGTATAACTAGACGTTCCGCGCGGCTTCGCCCGCGTAAATTAGATATTTCACAAACAAATTAGTCCAGAAAAAATAGCCTATGATCCTTCACGTGGTCTAGTACTTCTTATCTGTGCCAAATAACATAAAAACTGCTCCAGTAGTTCGTGAGATACCCTTTCAAATAATTTCCCCGTTTTTTCCACATTTTTCTCTATTTCTTCGCTCCTATTAGTTTTAGCGTAATAAAATATAGCCTATAGCCTTCCTCGATAAATGGACTATCTGACACTGAAATAATTTTTCAAATCGGACCAGTAGTTCCTGAGATTAGTGCGTCCAAACAAACAAACTCTTCAGAATTATGATTAGTATTGATGAAATAATTATGATGCTTGAATTTGAAATATTTTTATTATTACGATCCAAAAAATTTAACGGAAAATTGTAACAAAAAATCCCGTCTTCAAACAGTATTTCCTTATCATGGGACCATATGGTTAGAAGAATCTTGTATCATCTTTCCAACCCAAAAGAGAATCATCAAAAACGGTTCAAAAACGAAAACGTTATTAGCGAACAAACAAAAAACATAAATAAATTAAAATATACAGTCGAATTAATAAGAAACCTACTCATTTTTTGAAGTCAGTTCAATTAATGTGCTGCTGCTGAAGATTGAAGTGGAACTCTAGAAGATCGGCACCAACGAAGTTTTTTTACCTGTGGAACAAAAAATACATTGTATTATCCTGAATCTTTATACAAGATGCTAGTGTAAACACCGTTATCCTTGAAACCATCAAATGAGCCCGTCAAAATGAATAACTTTCTATGAGAACAATGCTGGGAACTCAAAAAAATCCGTCTTCATACTCATACAAATTGCCGATCCGGGCATCCGTATGGGTATGAAGACGGCATTTTTTTGAGTTCCCAGCATTGTTCTCATAGAAAAAGTTGTTCATTTTGACGGGCTCATTTGATGGTTTCAAGGATAATGGTGCTTACACTAACATACTGTATATAATTAAAGTGAAGTATATAAATAAAAATAAATTTTCGATTTTGTTAGTCTCGCTAAAACTCGACAACGATTGGACCGATTTGTTTTAGTTAAATCAGAAAGGTGCTTTTAGGCACTCGAGCACCTATTCGGACTACCACAAAAATATATAAAAATCTGTACCAAGTGCATATTTTCTTAGGAGTTGGTACACCATTGAAAACCATCTGCGCCCACTTTCTGTATGTAACAATTCTTGATCATCAAATATGTTATCTTCATTTTTCTTCTTATCTTTTACCAGAATGTCTTGGTCATTGCCACTTTTTATATTACGATGTCGAATCGACGAATCCTCGACGAATCCTCGACCAATAAAAATGATTACGATATTTTTATATTCTTTCTTATCATTTATTTGCATATCTTCTTCTTTGCCTCTATTTATGTTATTCAAATTGATGATTTGTGATATTAAGTTATTTTGTGCTCTTTTTCCAATATGTTTCCTATCGAGATCTGAATTTTCAACATCAATAAATTGAAAATGTTGTTCTTGACCTCTTCCAACATTAAAATCATCAACATTTTTCATTGGATCCTCTTGTTTGTTGCATACTTTAACTTTTTCATCTTCTTTTTTGTCAGTTTCTTCAAGTATACCCCGTTTTGAGCCAGCACTATAGCTCAAAACCACAACAGCATTTAAACTTATTAAAATGCAATGTAGTAAGACCATTTCTTAGATGTTTATTTTACATGGAATTTGATTCTATCGGCTTTTTATTAACTGTATCAACAATATTCATTGAAGACATAAGTGGATAAAATGGGTAACTAACAATTTGAAAACTGCTGTTATGTGCATCATAACAACAGTTTTCAAATCGGGCTGGGAATGTGATTTGAAAATTGAAATCGAAAAATGTGGATACCATGTGTAGCTAGTTAAATTAGCAAGATGATGAAGTAGGTAAGTTAAGGTATGTTCAAATTATAAGGGAAAAAATTAATAGTTGCTCGTTTGTTGTAAATTTGAGTTAATCACATGATCCATTCTTGTTTTCAATAATCAATAATTGATTTTTCTAATCAAAAACGTAAAAAACCGTAAAATCCTATTAAAGCGATACATTGAAGTCAATGCTAATAATGAGATTTCATATTTTATTAGCTGAGTTTTATTTGAGTCGGGTTTGTCTTGAGTTTTAGTTGGTCGCTGTTAAAGACTTTGTGTTAGTTTTGTTGAGTTATGAATGAAGTCTTGTTTGAAATGATCTAAAGAACATGACTGCCATCGTTACTTAATACGTAATTTTTAGGGTTTCGTACCCAAAGGGTAAAAACGGGACCCTAAGACTTCGATGTCTGTCCGTCTGTCTGTCTGTCTGTCTGTATGTCTTGAGGCCGTAACTCAAGATCCGCTATAGCTAGAGTTCTGAAATTTTCACAGATTGTGTATTTCCGGTGCCGCTATAACAACAAATACTAAAATAAAAATAAAATTAATATTTAAGGGGGCTCCCATACAACAAACGTGATTTTTTTGGCCTTTTTTGCTCGTAATCAATAATGATAAGAGGTAAGCACTTGAAATTTTCACGAAGGCCTTAAATATAATTGTACTTTAATAATTAATAATAATATTTAAATAAAATAAAAAATTAAGGAAAGAACTAATCAATACGTCTGCCACGACCACAGCCAGGACTAATCAATGTGCGAGGTTCTTCACGATGTTTTCCTTCACCGTACGAGTCCGTATTATGTATCTGAGATCTGATAGTGTCTCCATGGTCCATGGCTACACCCAGAATGGATTTACACCCTCTCTAGTTTGATCCCTTGTGAGTTAAGCCTTTGGATCGAACTGGAGTGGTCATAAAATAAATAAATAGCTCCCACACCGGTTTCGGTGACGGTGGCCGGTTTCATTGAAACCAGGCCAGCTACGCAGGAGTAATTTTATATTGCCCAAGTGTGTGCGCAATATACAAGAGCACTCTCTATTCCTTTACTCTCATAACCCAGTGGGACAGCAGACCGACACGACTGGTCAGAGATCAGGCGCAGGACCGACTTTTTACATGCCCATCCGACGCATGGATCATCTTACTTGTCAGACAGACCTTAAATAAAAAAAGCGTGTGTGGGTACGATTAGGGTAATATTTTTTTTTACTAAATTTTCGGTTTCGGATAGACTGAGAGTGGAAACAGAGGTATACTCTCTCCCGTTTTCGAATTTCGATCAGGCACTGCCCTCCATTATACAAGTACGGTGGACCTATGATACCCACCTGCTCTATGTGCCTATTTGAAGCGGAATCAGCGCCCCCTATGCGGGGGAAGAGAACTAAATTTGACGTAAAAATTACGTTTGAAAGTCGCCATATTGGCGCTGATAGCAGTAGTGAGAGTACTTGGAACTAATACGTGACTAATACTAGTAATGCCAACCAATAACGATTAAGCGGCCATTTGCAATTTACGTCAGATTTAGTTCTCTTCCCTCGCCATCTTCCGCTGTTCAATCGCAGATTCCGCTTCAAATAGGCGTATCAGTATAGTAGCAGTCCAGCGTACTTGTTTAATGGAGGTCAGTGCGTTCAGGTCACTTGGCTAACATTTTTTATCCAGCACAAACAGTGCATAAGGCTGCTTAAGGGCCCGGGTTACCCTCGAAATTTTCATACATTCTTAATACCAAAATCATTTTCTCATACGAAAATATTTAACATGTTTGAGTTATTTTTCAGCTTAAGATAGTAATTACCTAGGGTCCTGAACAAATTTTTTTTACAAAATATTTGAATACTAAAAAAAAATTGTGTTTAAATATTTTTAGTACATTTACTAAAAAATATTTAAACACCAAAAAATAGACAAAAACACTAAAAAATATATAAATAAATAGTAAATTTACTACAAAATATTTAAATAATAAAAAATATTTTTTAAAGTTTAAATAATAATATGTTTAAATAATGATAAAAATCGTTTAATCAAGTAGATATTTCGAATTTTAAAATCAGCTATGAATTCTTCGCTCTGTAAATAGGTACAAATTATTATTTTTAACAAAAAATTAAAACCGACTTCCAGGGTAAAAACAATAATAATTTGTAATGAACAAAAAAGTGTTAAATAATTCTTACTCTTTAAAGTGCCTTATGCATAATTCTCCTAAACCTCAACTATTTCTGTACACAATCTACATTACTTTGAAGACGGTACCAGATAAGAATGCTGAGTTCTATGACAAAATATTTTTAATATTTAAGACTGGTACCGACTTCAAAATAATGTAGATTGTGTACAGAAATAGTTGAGGTTTAGGAGAATTATGCATAAGGCACTTTAAAGAGTAAGAATTATTTAACACTTTTTTGTTCATTACAAATTATTATTGTTTTTACCCTGGAAGTCGGTTTTAATTTTTTGTTAAAAATAATAATTTCACTCTTTTAAGTGATTTATAAGCTGGTTTTCTGCACAGACTAATGTGTTATGCTTAGTGACTTTGGATCCAGGATACACTTTCATTATATTATGAGAACTCATTGTCTGATGTCACTACTTCAGAATTGCTTAAGCAACTCTAAGCATATACCACTGTGTACCTAATGTATGTATATGCTTATTGCTTGGCGTTAATCAAGCAATGATAAAATTAATGTTCATACGCCTGTCTTTAAAGGCTCTAAAGTTTTCAGTGACTTTCTTTCTATCATTACACTCAAGAAAACAACTCAACATTGCTAGATGACCCCCGCAACTTCGTTGCGCCAAAATTCGTTTATCGCGCGGAAACTTTAACTTTTTCCGGGGTAAAAACTATCCTATGTCCTTTCTCGGGATTCAAAGTATCTCCATGCCAAATTTCAGCAAAATCAGTTCAGCGGTTCGAGCGTGAAGAGGTAACAAACAGACAGACTGATAGACAGACATACAGACACACTTTCGCATTTATAATATTAGTATGGATGCTCAAATAATATAACTAAAATCGTCCTTATAAATTTTAAGAATAACTAACCTCATAGATCTTATAATCAAATTGCTAACTTGGTAACCTAAACACCAAGGTCGAGTCATTTACATTGAAATAACATTATAATTTTTAAATCGTTCGACAAATTCGGGCTTTGTTCTTAAAGACGATTAATAGTAACAATAATAGGGTCATAATTAGATAATTCATGGTGTGGTGACCGGTAGTAGTGATGATGATGACGATGAACGTAACTTGCATGGTAGCATAATATACTTTCAGTTCTTAAACCAACTCCGAAACCCCCATACTTGCTTTTTGGTAGCACATGCTTAGGATACTTCTCATAAAATCGAAATCCATATAAATTTGGAGGAGTTCCCTCAATTACTCACGGATGTATGTTGGAATGGTGGTGATGATGATGATGATAAATTAAATTTGCATAGTAGTATATGCTTTCAGTTCTTAAGACAACGCCGAAACCCCCAAACATGTATCTATAAGGAGTAAGGAGTTCTGTTCACCAACTTCGAACCATGGTATATCCTGGTGCAAAATCTTACTTTTTAGTTTTGGTAACATATGCCTGGAATACTTCATATGAAACCAAAAAAACATAGGTTTCCATTTGAATTTTGAGGAGTTCCCTCGATTACTCATGGATCCCATCATCAGGTCACCACTTTTCTGAACATTGCTTTTTGGTAGCATATGCTTAGGATACTTCTCATAAAATCGAAATCATTATTTAAGTTTCCATATAAATTTGGAGGAGTTCCCTCGATTACTCACGGATGTATGGTGGAATGGTGGTGATGATGATGATGATTAATTAAATTTGCATAGTAGTATATGCTTTCAATTCTTAAGACAACGCCGAAACCCCCAAACATGTATCTATAATGAGTAAGGAGTTCTGTTCACCACCTTCGAACCATAGTAAATCCTGGTGCAAAATCTTACTTTTTGGTAACATATGCCTGGAATACTTCATATGAAACCAAAAAAACATATGTTTCCATTTGAATTTTGAGGAGTTCCCTCGATTACTCATGGATCCCATCATCAGATCACCACTTTTGTCAAAATGGGACCAAATTGGAGTGAAACCTATTATAACAAAAGAAAAATTTTGAAAATCGGTTCATAAACGGCGGAGTAATCGTTGAACATACATAAAAAAAAAAAAAAAAAAATATCCACAGACGAACGTATAACCTCCTCGTTTTTGGAAGTCGGTTAAAAAGAAACAATATTACCTGTTAAACTTTGAACAAAGTCAAGCACGGATGATGAAATTCTTAAAGCTTCACTTTCATCATTTCTAAATACTTTATTACTATTTATTTCTTTACCACCATCTGTTCCATTTCTTTTATGACGATGATCTGTTTCTTCTACAATACCTCTTTTATCACTTACGATATCAAAAGTACATTCATTTTCTGTATTAAATTTTTGTGTTAAGTCATGGCCATTTCAATGTCGGCATGTCTTCGAACAGTGTTTATTAGAAATAAATTTTATTAATCCGCACCTTTAGTGTGAAATTCACAAATGAATGTGCGTTTTTAATTTGCGCAATTAATTAGTAAAGACTAATTAAAAGCTCGAATACAATTTTAACTGTCATGTCTAATTGAAGAGATGAGCGGGTAAGTAACATTTTACAAACGAAAAATTACTCATTTTTTTCCGTTATAATTTAAACAAACCATGTAACTTACCTACTTCATTAACTGACTAATATATAATAGATATCTAAAGAGTTTACATTTTATTTATTTTAAACAATTTTCCCGGCCTGCCTGCATTTATGCAAAAAATTAAAGCTAGAGCTGGATAGCTAGAGTGGTAGAAAGTGCAAGAATACTCATTACTCAAAGTTCTAAACTCAAACCAACCAAGAGACCAATTTTTTAAGATTTTTGACCCCTCTCTCCCCTCGGTTAACCCCTTCAAGATTTCACGTAGTATTGACAAGAATGATTATTTTTAATCATTTTGCAAATAGAAACAATGGTCGCCGGCAGTCTCGAGTTGTAATAATTTACTATTATTTCTGCAACTTATCAATATAAAAAGTACCCAGTAGCCGATTCTCAGACCTACTGAATATGCATAATATAAAATTTGGTAAAAATCAGTGAAGCCATTTCGGAGGAGTACGGTAACTAACATTGTGACAGGAGAATTTTATATACAAGATTATACAGGACTCATTAATCTACTTGGAACAGTTAGTGCTACCTACAGAGGCAATATTTTTAGCTAAGCAGTAAATTACTCTCATATCGTAGATGTTATTGTGCGATTTAGTTAAATCACTTTCAATAACTTCATTGGATAAGTACGTAAAACCAAGATGTAAAATAGCTTGGCCTATCAGATGAATACCAAATAAATCGTTAACGAACGTGAAATTAATTAAAGGAGATTGACCGTTTTGGACCAAGTGCTGCCCAGTTATGGTTTTACTTCTATTTTTATCCTTACATTAATAGACATTAAAAAAAAATATTAAAAAAAAAAAACATCCACGGAATTACAAAATACCTACAAACTTATATTATGGCATTTTAGTGTTTTAAGTGTTGATATTTAATATATTTCTTTAATGTTTACGTTAAAAAATATTATTCTGTGACATATTCTATTCCTGGGCCCGGTTCCGACATCGCTAGTCTCGATAACCATTTTTTTTTTACTACGAGTTGTCGGCTGCACATCAAAATCACAGCGAGAGTTGCGAGAAATAAAAAGTCTCGCTTGCTCATATTCATGGGTATGTGTCTATCTCTTTCACACACGTTGGGCTTGTCTTTACCTGCCTGCGCGCGCGCCCCTATGTTTGTATTGCATCGCACGCAGTCTAACATCACCCTTACGGCATACATTGTTATATCTGTATTGTATAATGTTGTTAAATACTATGATATTATAAATACTATATATTATCTACAATTACTATCGACAATGATGTGGATAATGATTGATTATTTTGTTGATTGATGTCAATCATATTATGACAAAAATAATATATCCCCTTTGATATGATAAACATAATAATGTATGCCATGTCATAGGGAATAAATGTTTGTCATATGATATGACATCATTCAACAAAATAATCAATCGTCATCCACATCATTGTCGATAAAATAAAATTATTTATATCATAGTTCATACATAGCGAATAAATGAAAGATTAATAATATGTTTGATTGGTAATAATTAAATCCATTGTTTATAATCCCTGCCGTCTTTTTTTTAATAAATCACCAGTAGATTATAATGATTTTGTCAATGTAAAAACTATAAAATAAATAATTTTTTTCTCGATACTCCTCGGATAGATTTTGAAGCGCTCTGGGTTACGGACTAGTATTATAGTAAAGAACATTATGCAGTAGGTTTCAATGCTGGGCAGCACTTGGTCCAACGTCCATACTAAAATGGTCAATGTCCTTTGTTTAAATTTAATTATTCGGACATGACTTTAAGAGTCTTTTAATTTGCAAACATAAATCTTTCACAGATATAAGGCCGGTAAAGAGACATTAGCGTTGCAATTGTCATTTAAGCACGATGCATTCACTGCAGTGTGTTTTAGTAATTGTAAACATTTTTTTCGTCATAACCCACGAAGGCGTCAAAGCAACTCTTTTGGAAAAGGGGAGAGCATATAATCATTCTGAAGATAATAATAATGTTATCCACGAAATCGTTGAAGAAGTTGCTTCTAGAATTTACAATAAATATTTCAAAGGATCTCATAATGACAAGAAAAACGAAGTCAGCGTTATTAGATCATTACTGAATGCGTTAGTAAGAAAGGAACAGGAGAAAGCAGAAAAAAACTCTAAAGTAAAGGAGAAGGAAATAAATAATGGAAACATTCAATTATTCATCTTTGATACAAAAAGTGGACGTCTTATAGGAAGGACGGGAATAAGAATAGCAAACTTTCTTAATGCTATGCAAGGTAAACGTACTTGTATAGATTCTTTAAATCTGCTGTGGATACATAATATTTGAGATAATTTGTACCTACATCAGACTTGAAGAATCTATTCACTATTACTTATTTATTTTTACAATTAAAGACGTAACTGGATGGAGTTGGTGACTTATAATTTTAAAATTATCATATTTTAAGCATACTATTCCATTTCATCAGCGTCTTCATGGACCAGTAGCTTTTCCAGGCGATTTTATTTCAACGATTGACTTTCTTTCCTAGTCTGTAGATAAGACTATCTTACCGAAGTAGATACATTCGTAGACATATTGTAATTCTTGCCTACCTCGATCGTACGTTTTCTGCTATCAGTCATTATTTATGTTTTGGACCGATTCATCGCAAGTGTCGCAAGGTTATTGTTGCTCAAGTCTTCAAGCATTGTTTGTCATCATAAGGCTATAGGTGCGAAGAAAATAATGTTATCGGCAGACCGATGGTATGCTAGTCTCCTGTCACTTACTACAATACCCCCATCCATAAAGCCAACCTTTCGAAACACTTCCTCGAGGACAATAATGTAAAAAGTTTAGGAGAGAGCGGGTCCCCTTTGAGGACTCGGAATGTTTGGCCAGTGTTGTTAAATTTTATATTGGTGGTAATATTGCGGTAGATAATTTTTAAATGATCTATGTATGCGTTTCCTATTTTGTCAGTTGTGGAGGGCTTAAAATATTATGCACGTTTAATATTGTCAAAAGCTTTGGTGTAATAGACGAAGGCCAATTATAGGGGTTTGTTGTATTCCGAGTATTTCTCAAAGAGTTGATTTGCTAGCAATATACAGGGTGCATTTAAACCTTCCTGCCAAATTTTGATTTATATTGATCTTTGTTAAAAATAAAAATACACGTATTTTTCTTTTCTAATCACTCAGTACTAAATGAGGTACTAAAATATTGAGATTTTGAGAAATAGCTTCCGAAAGCTATCCTAAGAAACACTACAATTAATGGACGACGTGCCCCTGCGCGCGCGCCTCCCGGCTCCCCCCGCGTCACCCCCGGTCATTCCCCCGCGCCGGGAGTGACCGTTCTGCAATGATTTTAAATGGGATAAAATATGTCATTAAAAAAAACACCAGGTTTATTTTGGTTAAATGGACTCTCTTAATGATACCTAAGCCCTGGAAAAAAATTGGCAGGAAGGTTTAATTGCACCCTGTATAATTATCTAATGAAAAATAATTTAAATATTGACTAAAATAATAAAAAAAGTTTAAAATAAGTGAGAAAAATGCACTTTAAAATTAAATTTTTGCTATTCACCGAATGACTAGAGAAAGGCGCTTACAATATAATTTTATACAATTAACTTTCTTTCAGAAAAGTTTAAAGGTTCTATCGTTATGACAAATACAATGTTTAAGCCGTATTCACCACAAAGACCGCCTGGTGGTTCAGGTGGTTGGAAGACCTCAGGCCAAGATCCATATGCACCAAAAACATCTCAGGGCGGTGCAGGCAGTTGGGAGACCTCAGGCCAGGATCCACATTCTTCAAAAAGTCCGCAGGGTGGTTCGGGCGGTTGGAAGACCTCAGGCCATGATCCATATTCACCACAAAAACCGCAGGCTGGTGCGGGCGGTCCGAAAACCTTAAGCCACGATCCTTCACCAAAAAGTCCGCAGGATGGTTCGGGCGGTTGGAAGACCTCAGGCCATAATCCATATTCACCACAAAAACCGCAGGCTGGTGCGGGCGGTCCGAAAACCTTAAGCCACGATCCTTCACCAAAAAGTCCGCAGGATGGTTCGGGCGGTTGGAAGACCTCAGGCCATAATCCATATTCACCACAAAAACCGCAGGCTGGTGCGGGCGGTCCGAAAACCTTAAGCCACGATCCTTCACCAAAAAGTCCGCAGGATGGTTCGGGCGGTTGGAAGACCTCAGGCCATAATCCATATTCACCACAAAAACCGCAGGCTGGTGCGGGCGGTCCGAAAACCTTAAGCCACGATCCTTCACCAAAAAGTCCGCAGGATGGTTCGGGCGGTTGGAAGACCTCAGGCCATGATCCATATTCACCACAAAAACCGCAGGCTGGTGCGGGCGGACCGAAAACCTTAAGCCACGATCCTTCACCAAAAAGTCCGCAGAGTGGTTCGGGCGATTGTAAAACTTTAGGTCATAATCCATATTCATCTCAAAATCCGCAGGATAGTGCGGGGGGCGGTTGGAAGAGCTCAGGCCATGATCCATGTTCACCACACGGACCGCTGCATAATGATTACGGTTGGGAGAGCTTGGGAGATGGAGAAAAAGGGTATTACGAGAGTAGTCTTATTATAGATGGTAGGAAGCAATAACAATAGTAAATGTAAACGCAATAGTATGTTTTACATTTCATTGGGCATCTTTCACAAAATAAATATTTTCATACGGAACTTAATATATTTTTATTAAAAAAAACTATTTTTCATTAAAAAAAAATCGGCCAAGTGCGAGTCGGAATCGCGCACGAAGGGTTCCGTACCAATATAGAACAAAATTAGGGCATAAATTGTGTTTTTTGTATGGGAGCCCCCCTTATTTTTTATTTTATTTTAATATTTAAAGTGCACATATAACTAAGGATTTTGTGAAAAATTCAAGTACCATTTTTGACATAGAGTAAAAAAGGCCAAAAAAAATCACGTTTGTTGTATGGGAGCCCCCTTTAAACATTCATTTTATTTTATTTTTAGTATTTGTTGTTATAGCGACAACAGATAAGATATACATAATCTGTGAAAATATCAAATCTCTAGCTATTACCGTTCTTGAGTTACAGCCTGGAGGCAGCAAAAAAGGCCAAAAAATCACGTTTGTTGTATGGGAGCCCCCCTTAAATATTCATTTTATTTTATTTTTAGTATTTGTTGTTATAGCGGCAACAGATATACATAATCTGTGAAAATATCAAATCTCTAGATATTACTGTTCTTGAGTTACAGCCTGGAGACAGACAGACAGACGGACAGACGGACAGACGGACAGACAACGAAGTCTTAGTAATAGGGTCCCGTTTTTACCCTTTGGGTACGGAACCCTAAAAAAGACGAGTTGCACTCCGGGAGAATAGG
The DNA here is from genome assembly GCA_905404155.3 of Plebejus argus. NCBI lineage: Eukaryota > Metazoa > Arthropoda > Insecta > Lepidoptera > Lycaenidae > Plebejus > Plebejus argus. The sequence goes on along the minus strand of FR989948.1, from coordinate 6,346,365 downwards.
ATCAAAGTTACCACTTAGGTACATACCCTTGCGGATGGAAGCCACGGAAGGCATGTCACAGACTCTCGCGTCTCCGTCCCGCGCGGTAGCAGGAACACGGTCGGGTTTTAGTGGGTAGAGCTGCGGCCACTTGCCATCTCATCGGCCGTAGCGAGTCCCATACACACCCCGGTAGTTTCTCCCCAACGCTGCCCGGGATGCATAATGGTATTTTTTGACCCAAAAAAAAAGGCACATACCGTTGACAAGAAGAGGTAAGGAGATACGATGATAAGGCGACTATAGTAAGTAGCTTTATCATCTCGTTGTTAGTAAACAATGAAGCTATTATTATTAATAGATGATTAAAACGTTAATGTATCGAAACTTAATAATTGTTAATGAAATTTTAATTATTAGAACATGAAGTCAATAATTCAATATCAATGAGTAATTTGGAACGAATTCGTTATCCGTTAGGGTCAATTCAGATCGCAACGCGACGCGTAGATGCATTTCTAAATTTGTATAGATTTGACAGATTTGCAAAACGTCTCACGCTCACGAAATCTGTCAATTTAGTACAATTTTAGAAATGCATCTATGCCGCAACGCGATGTTGCGGTCTGAATCGACCCTTAGGGTCAATTCAGACTGCAACGCGACGAGGCGAGGCGCGACGCGACGCGACCTAAATTTGTATGGATTTGACAGATGTCGTCAGCGTGAGACGTCTTGCGAATCTGTCAAATCCATACTAATTTAGAAATGCAACTACGCGTCGCGTTGCGGTCTGAATCAACCCTTAGGCTGCTGACGTCGACGCGTTGACGGCTGCCGTCGACAAGTGTCAACGGCTGCAGTTGTATCTGTCGTTGGCAAGTTCCGTTCGTCTGTTAGAAGCCTTAAGAAGGAGCTATATAATGTAGATGGTGAACCAGTAGGAAGACATTGGTTTTGCAATTGTTAAAACTTAAAAGCACGATGCAGTTACCGCAGTGCGTTATAATAATTGTAAATATTATTTTCATCATAAACCCTGAAAGCGTCACATATGCTTCTTTGAAAAAAGCAAGCAATTATGATAATTTTGAATATTTTAACAATGGTATCAACAACAGAGTTGAAGCAGATGATGTAATTATTTATACAAACTATTTTGTGGATCCCAACGAGAAGATCAACGGTAATGAGGAATTCGATGCAATGGAATCATTACTCCTACATTCTACGTTACAAGACAAAGAAAGGAAAGCAGACAAAAGCAGCAAAGGAAAAAAGGAGAAAAAAGATGATAAAAACATGAAAATAATGATCTATAATACAAACAGTGGACGACTTATAGGAAGGAGTTCAGCGAATATTGGAGACTTTCTTGATGATCTCTCAAGTAAACCTAGTTCTAATGTAAAATATGCTGTACTCGGCGAAACATGGCAGTAGCGGTTATTAGCTATGTCCACATTATGCAATTTCATATTCAATTTTTAACGGCCACACATTGTACGACATTTATCAGAAACAGTTGAACATCCGCACTGTGTCTTACATTTTGTACTGAGCCGAGTGAGCTAGAACTCGCCGGAAGGATATTTCGGATAATGTGCGGGGTGGCGGTCCGGCGGAATTCAACTGTTTCTGATCAGAATTCGGACAATGTGCGGCCGGGCTGAATCTTCTCATCCACTGCTGGATTCTTATGACAGTTGCTTCCCACCTGTCTAGACTACCTCAAAGCACATAATATTATTAAATTTAATTACTACGTAACTCAAAGTCCGATACTTTAAAGCCCGTATAAATAGTCAGTACTTAAGATGCGACCCGGTCTCAAGACGCGGTTCGGCTCTGTGATTGGTCCAAATTTTGACAGCCAACCAACCACAGAGGCTGAACCGTGTCTTGAGACCGAGATGCATCTTGAGTACCTACTGACTATTTATATCGGCCTAGGGGTATCCGACAGTAAGAAACAATTTTATTGTTGTCAAAAGTAAACAGTAAATTATTTGAACTTTATAAAAGTAAAAACATTTTATTTCAGATAGATTTAAGTTCAAAAGCAATATGTATATGACAGAATATTACCCATACCGAAGAGGAGTTCAGATATAGACTGCCATCATCAATTCATGTTGGAGTGTATGGAGAACTAATCAATAAGTAAACGCCCTTAAGAATGCTCCAACTTTTTAATTAGCAGGTCGGATGTCTGTCAGTACGAATATCGACGTTAAAGACATTAAAATAAGATTCATATTAGCGCGCCTTGTACAGTGGCGGTTACGACGCTCGCCGCGTTCTTGATATGGCGAAAATGTATGAAAAAAATTTGAGAAATTTTCTTATTTTTCTTATAACTGGAAAAGTTGTTTATTTTTATATAACATTTTTAGCGGACTTTAAAGAGGACTAAATAAGCAACAATATTTTTGTATATTTATTTTCCTCAGTTCAGTGTATTTAGATATTAAAGTACCTAATCAGACCCCATTTTTTTCATATTTTGCGATTATTGTGATGGTTAAAACGTATTTTATGTGAAAATTTTGTATGCGGCTATAGAATTTTTATGGTACAGTCGTCGAGATGAATATATTATCTTTTATTTGAAACCAAAATATCCTCGCAGTTTGACTCCTAATTCTTTAATAGGGTACCGGAAAATCGCTGATATTTGTAATAGCGTCCTTAAGTGCGTCGGTACCCGCTGACTCAGATTTTTTTCGGCTGGTATCAACTTTAAAATTATGAAGATTAACACACATAATACAGATGTAGTTGAAGTTCAAGTGAATTCTGAAAAGATACAAATAAAACTATATTTTAACAGACTTAAAAAGATAAAACCGACTTCAAAATTGTACGTGATTGAGAATTAAAACTTCCTATCTCCAAAACTACTGAACCGATTTTGATGAAACTTGCAGCATTCCCTAAGTTGAACAATACTTAGTACAACAAAAAAAGAATCACTCAAATCGGAATGGTAGTTCCGAAGATATGCGTGAACAAACATAAAAACATACATACATACATACATACATACACTTTTTAAATTTGGCACATTTGTTCAGAAGCTGTTATAGATTAACATAATATACAAAAACTGGGCAGTTCTGGAAATATACACACCGGCAAAATTAGCGGAACATAACAAAATTTTCAGTTTTTTTGTAAATTATTCGCTTATTTGTATATATTTCTTTATTAATTTAATATTTGATGATTAAAAAATAAAACTTATATAAATTTAGGGCATGAAATCGTGTAAAAAGAAAAAAAATCAGCAAAAATCAAAAATTAAGAAAATCTTTGAAATTACAGCAGTAATTTTTTAAGTTAAATTCTCCATTTTTACTTAAGAAATGCCATGTTAAAAGCGTTTAATGCCTTCTATGGATCTCAAGAGGGCCTGGATACGCCATTCCATGCTTGCATTTTGATTGTCAATCATTTCCTGTGGAATATTCTCCTACTCCTCCAGTAGCGCCAACTCGAGCTCCTGAACAGATTTTGGAGCTGGAGGTTTAACTCGTACCGTTCACCCATTGATGTGCCACACGTCCTCAATCGGATCCATATCCGTAGACCGTGCTGGCCTCTCCACCTAGGCTACGCCAGCATAATTTAGGTAATAATGCCTGATTTTTTTACTCTATGGACGCGCATAAAATTGAAGCTACTGCCTAAACTTGTGTAAAAGGCACAACATGCAGTTCTAGGACATCTGTGCTTTAGCCGTGTACTGTCAAAGTACCATCATTAACAATCATCAGCTCCGTGCGGGCTCCAAGTCATATGCCACCCCAAACCATTTCGAAGCCTGCATGATAGGCCACTGTTTCCGTTAAGTTTGATGGTCTATAGCGTTCCTTACGATTTATCCACATTCTTTATCGCCTGTCAACAAAATTTACACAGAATTTGCTCCCATCACTGTACAGCATACGATTTCATACACTTGTCAAATTTTGATGTTCACGCGCATATCTTAGCCTAGCTCTTTGGTGTCCTGTCTCAAGTTCTGGTGCCCTTGCTGGCACTTTTGAGTTTAATTTAACTTCTTTGAGTCTTCTTCTTACTGTACAATCGCTCACACGTACATCTCGGATCTGTTCCGACAGGTTTCGTGTATGCAATGCAGTTTGAGGTCGATTTCTTAAGGGTTGTACCCTAACAAAACGGTCATCCTGAACCAATGTCACCCGATATCTGCCTTGTTCTCGTCTCCAGACGTAAGATCCAGTCTCTCTGTAGCGTTGAAAGTTACGATGGACCACGGAAGCTGACCCACCTAAGGCCTGACTGACCGAACGGTAGGTGTGACCTTTCTCTATCGTGGTTACAGCTCTAGCTGTCGTAGATGCTGGGAAATCACTAATTTTATATCTAAGCAATGTGTTCTTCCAAAAACCAAACAATCAAATGAGCTGGCATACCTTGAACCCCGCTAAAATCGCCATTCTTATCAGAAACACTTACAACGTCAATCATCGAAAAACATTTATTATGGCATAATTGCAATAAAAATCTCTCAAATTGCCAGTTTTGTTCAATATTTTATTTCTTAAATGAGCTTAGAAACTATATAAAAGGATTTCAGACAGCCCGACCCACTTGAGTTCAAGTTGTGCCCCTTTTTGACTATGTTCCGCTAATTTTGCCAGTGTGTGTATTACATACATACGCGCCGAATTGATAACCTCCTTTTTTTTGAAGTCGGTTAAAAAATATTTTATGCTTCTTCGTTTAAAAACGAACTAAGAAGCATAAAATATTTTTAAAGAGTTCCGTAGTACCAGGAACCCTTATAATAATTGTGCTCCGTTAGTACGGATTATCAATAGAATTACGTATTGAGTTATCAAGTTCTTTAGATGATTTAGAACAAGACTGCATCCAAAATTTAACAACAAAAAAAAATGTGGGTTAGGGCTAAATAATGCTTAACAAGCGACCATAATATAATATTTCGACACTGTCGTCGAACAAAGACGGATCTACAAAATATCAACTTCACAGGAGAGCTGTTTAAAGTTTGCGATTCATATTTTTCAATGTAACTTTTTACTTATCAATTAAAATAAAATTTTATTACATAATAGCTTTTTGTAGTTTTAAAATCATTGTGTATGCATTTAAAATTTTATGTTTTATTAATTAATCTTAAAAAAAGCTGTTTTATATAAACATGCGACGTTGTACTGCGCTGCGTTGCGTGAGTTATTTGGTTTGATGTGACTTTGAGGCGTTATTCTACGGAAACTACTAAGACGAATGTGATCATGCTACATTGCTCTACGGAATTTAAAATTAATCTTACGCAGCATTTAATAATACGACATGACAAAATCAAAATTAGGAAATGAATAATTTAAGTATATAAAAACATGTGGTAAAAAAGCAAAGTATGGAAATAGTACTTTACCAATTAAATTAAACATACTTAATTTCCGTAGAACAATGTCGGTTCTGCATAATACACTGCGACGTACGTGCGGAACCGACATTGTTCTACGAAATGTTAGACATTTCGTAATAAAATATAATAAAACAATCTCTCTTGCTTACCTAGGTTTGAAGATAATACATCCGACGACATTTCATTCACACAACTCTGATTTAGGCAGTTTTCATTTAAATCGTCGTCATTATTTGAATTACAAAAATTTTTACATGTCCGTATTGTGGCCTTATCAACGATCATTTGCGTTCTTAATGACACTTTTGGTAGGGTTTTTTGATGAAAATATTGTTTATTGTTTAGCTCATCCATACTGCTTCACTTAATATTAATTTATTTTCTTAAAAACAGTTTATGATAAACACGAAAATCCTACGAAGCATAGGTGCTCGCAATGTGACCGCTATGCCGGCAGACACGGCCGCAAATGACGATACGACCGGCGCGGGCGGCGCTCGCTTCCGACAGACAGCGTGGTTTTGGATCTTACAGACATGTTCTTTGATACGATTTTCAAAACCGTCCTTGTTCGTTTCCATATCTCGAAAAGTATTAGGAAAATTCTACTTTTTCTTGGGTGTACGGATAGATTATCATCTACTGAAGACTATTTTAAAATAAAAACGATTTCGTCGGATCATCACAACCGTCTTTGTTCGACGACAGTGTCGATTTAATTAGTATCATAATTCATAAATGATTGTCTTATTAGTTTAAACACTTCATAGTACCTATTATTGTTTAAAAAGAGACGAAATATGGCAGTGTGCGGAAAAACCAGTAATGGTTTATGATACACTGTATTAGATTAAGTTTATGATTGTATTTTCTTTATAAATAAAATAAACCTACCATCAAAGATGAGATGATATTACATCGCTAGCACTACTAAAACAAAGTCGCTATTTCTATTTTCTGTCCCTTTGTCCCTTTGTTCCCTTTAATCTTTAAAACTACGCAACGGATTTTCATGTGTTTTTTTTAATAGATAGAGTGATTCAAGAGGGATGTTTATAAGTATACATTCATTAAATAGTGGAGAAATACTGACATTATTTTTGAGGTTTCTAATGTGTCATAACGTTTTTATTCTTATTTAAATAATTTCATATTTTTTCCGCTTACATTGCAATCGCAGGCTGAAACCTACTAGATTTATCAAAATAATGTTTTAAGTATTGTACACAATAAGGTCTATAGAAAACTTCGCGATGGTATATATGTATATCTCGAGATATCCCACAATAACATTTTTGTCATTTATTTTTAGGGTTCCGTACCCAAAGGGTAAAAACGAGACCCTATTACTAAGACTTCGATGTCTGTCCGTCTGTCCGTCTGTCTGTATGTCTCCAGGCTGTATCTCAAGAACCGCTATAGCTAGACTTCTGAAATTTTCACAGATTGTGTATATCTGTTGCCGCTATAACAACAAATACTAAAAATAAAATAAAGTTTATTTTTAAGGGGGGCTCCCATACAAGAAACGTGATTTTTTGGCCTTTTTTGCTCGTAATCAATAATAGTAACAGCTACGCACTTGAAATTTTCACAAAATCCTTAATTGTATTTGTACTTTAATAATTAAAAATAAAATTAAAATAAAGTAAATATTTTAGGGGGGCTCCCATACAAAAAACACATTTTTTTGTCTACTTTCGCTCTATACCGGTACGGAACCCTTCGTGCGCGAGTCCGACTCGCACTTGGCCGATTATTTACTACAAATAATGGCTAATTTTCGAAGCGATTTTAACCAATACGGCATTAATTCTTATTCAATTAAATACTTTAAAATTTAAATACATTGTTGATTTAATACAGATCTATGTGGCCCTTTACAGAATATGACTTAAAAATGAATATTTTTGGAGATATTGCAGATTTGAAAATTGCAGGACTTAGCTTTCGCGGCGGTACCGGCCAACTACTATAGGCCATAAGTACAGGCTATACTAATGAATAGTTAAAATCAAAACTACTGAATCGATTTTAATCATCTTTTCAGTAAGTGACATAGGCTATATTATATTTTATACCCGTGCGAATCCGGGGCGGGTCGCTAGTAATATTATAAAAACAATAGTTTTTCATTGAGTTTGTTTATTAGATTTTTAATTAATATTATTTTAGATGTTATGTTGAGCAGCTTAATATTGACAATTATACCACTTCTAATAATGATACGAGCCTTTACTTTCATTTCGTCATGTTAGTCACTTAATAGTAGGTCACCATTCAGATTACCGTTTATGTTTGAATTGTGGACTTTACCAACAGCAGTTTCTTGATTATTCATTATTTCGGAATCATCACACGAAATATTAGTGATGTTTCCTTTGGTGTACCCATAAATTGGTCCATATATTGGATTACCACCATTATTCTTATGAGTAATAGTTATTTCCTTTTTCATTGGGAAATTCGTTAAAAGTTTTATAATATCTTCAAGTTGTACCTGTGTTCTTACGATAAGAAGTTCCTTTTCCTCATTTTGTGCTACTTTATCAATGTTATATTTATTCATAGAATTTTTGTCAACATTTACATTCGCATCAATTAGAAAAATAACTTCTGCATCATTTTGTCGATCTGTATTCTTCTGAAGATCTCCATTATACATTTGATCGTCAACTTTGGCAAACTTGGACTTTTCTTCTACCATTCCCGTGTCAATCATTTTTACGATGTCTTCCAATTTTTTGTCGTTCTCAATCTTTTTCAGTATATCCGGTCTTAAGTTATGACCAGCCACGAAGACGAAAATTAACATTGCTAGGACGCATGGCGTTAGATTCATGCTTCTAGCAATGCCAATGGTGACTCTAAAAATGAACACTTTCCCATTTTAGGAATTTTACTCTTAAGTCTTAAATAAGCAGAAATCATAATCAGATAATTTACCTTTCCTAATTAAAACCTCGAAGCTTATAATTATGATTTTCACTTTCTTATCACTTTGCCAACAATTAAAATCTTATTAACACACAAACATCATTTACCTGCTGTTGTTAAGGGCCCGGGTTACCCTCGAAATTTTCATACATACGAAAATATTTAACATGTTTGAGTTATTTTTCAGCTTAAGATAGTAATTACCTAGGGTCCTGAACACATTTTTTTTACAAAATATTTAAATACAAAAAAAATGTGTTTAAATATTTTTTAGTAAATTAACTACTAAATATTTAAACACCGAAAAATAGACAAAAATACTAAAAAATATATAAATAAATAGTAAATTTACTACAAAATATTTAAACTTTAAAAAATATTTTTTATTATTAGTTATTATTAATAGTACTATAGTACTATCGAATCATGCAAGTTATTTTTTGAAAATACAAAATATTTTGTAATAGGGGATGAAAGTTTGTATATTATAATACTTCATAAGGCGAGCGAAGCCGCGGGCAACAGCTCATTTTTATATAAAATGCGAAAAAACTTTTTCCCCGACCTATTCATTTCTTGATTGATCTATAAATAATTATTCTTCTAAGACCTTTGAGGGATTTGTGCGCAAGTTGAGAACGATTGGTGAGATTGTCTCGCCCTGCATCACACCATCTCCAAGTTTGTGGGAAGTCCAGCTTTAGGTACAGATTAGCAAAACAGTAACGAATGCCTTTTTTAATTAATTTTTAATGGTTTTTCATTATCAAACTTAACGGGTAAAGATAATAATTAACGACGTAAAACGCAGATATAAAAGAAAGCAATAACTTAAAACTCTAAAGACAATTTTAGAAACATGAACAAGTTGCTACAAGGAGCTGTACTGATACTAAGCTTCTTTTTAGCCAATTGCCATGGAGACTTAGCGGAAAATCTTTTGAAAACGACGAGATATAATAATGACCCGGAAAATAAGAAAAATTTACTACACGCAAGAGTTGCAGAAGAATACAATACTGTCAATAATAGAAAACCAGGAAACGTATTAATAGTGAAGGATAATGCTGTATACATATATGATCGAGAAAGTGGTCGCTTCATTGGAAGGAGCATAGGAGCGCTTCTTCTAAAAATTCTTGGTAATGTTTAACTTTTGTTACAGAATGCTATATAGTACACAAAAGCATTTTTACTCGCGCGTAGACGTACGAGCTGAGTCTCAAGACCTTTTAAGGTCATTACCTTTTTTTTCCATCCCATCATGGGTTCCCCGGGTCGGGGATGTGCCTCAGTTAAACTGAAGCACCTCGAGGATATGTGGGACTCCTACCCACTAAAACCACCTGCGGTTCGCCTTCAGCCGTATACGGAGGGATGTCCTGGATCTATCTAACACAGGACTCCCTTCACGACCTCAATACTTTCTTCACTACGCAAAAGTATATTTGGATGACATTGTTACATGACATGAAAGTTTAACTACTGTTTCTGGCCATGTGATATATGCATATCAGCCTTGTACGTTTGTACATTTTTAATAAGCGTGTAAAAATACACGGTGTGGCACTCGGGGAATGCCGTGGTGAGGCACAATTGCCATTATGTATCAACTTATTTATAATTCGCATCCGTCTATCCATCGTTCTGTGTTCACCCCCGGGTGTTAGGTTTTTTAGTTAAGGAATTTCTTGATTTGGTCGGTCGGTGCTCAAAGCGCTCTATAAAAGCTATTCAATAGAATTTAACCATTTATTGTTTTTCTAGGTGCCTTCGGAATCGGCGGTGGACTTATAAGCGTTGATACAAACAGTCATAACATAACGAATAAACCAAAAATAAGTAATAGTTTTGGTGAAATATTGATAGGACCAAATATTAATAACATAGAATAATCAAAAATGAGGAAACGAAACTCTCTTATTATTATATGTATCGTTTTGGTGTTGGTTCACTTTATTCAGAAAATACAATATATCTGCTGATTTGATTTTGGTTCCCTTTTCCCAAAGATTAGTTCGTCTTAAATCTCACTACGTATTATCAAGGAGAAGGGGGGAGGCGGATGGCCCCAGCACAGCGAAGATGAACCCACTGCGGAATTTAATGTTTTATGTATTATACTGAATAAAAATATGCCAAGTTTTAATGGGACAATTAAATTCAAGGAATTTTGTTTTATTTTCATTCGCCAAGCCATAAAATAAATGTGCGTGCGGTGCATTTAGTAAATAAAGTAACTCCGGAATGTCGCCAGCAGTATTTTCGGATCATCATGACCTTGAAAACCTTCAAGAAGAGAACGAATTCCCTCATAAAGGCGTGTAACTCCCTCATAAATGCACTTGCAATGCTAATGTTGCGAGTGCCCATAGGCGACGGTAGTTGGTTTTCATCACCCATTTGGTTTCAATCAGGCAAATCATCAAAACAGGCAGCCGTTCAATAATTGAACATATTGAATTAATATTGGCGTCTGATGGGCTTTTTAGGCAGATTAATGTGTTGTAAGGCATTACAGTTTATTTTGCACAAATTGCTGCTGTTTGCTTACAGAAGGAATCGAAAGTCACAGAATATGTCCTATCAACTCGGAAACGAATTGGCATCGTAATTCGTATCGCCCCGAACCTTTGGGTATTTCTTTAAAATTAGGGAGCAAGAACCAAACGGTCCTCCTAATGAAAACCAACTAGCGTCGTCTATGGACTCTCGCGACATTACGAGTAGTATTGCAAGTGCATTACACGCCTTTATGAGGGAATTCGTTCTCTTCTTGAAGGAAGGGTCATTATGATCCGAAAATACTGCTGGCGACATTCCGGAGTTACTTTATTTACTACTAGCTGTCCCGGCAAACGTTGTATTGCCATTTAAAGTATTTCTACATCATCAGTTGATACAAATTCAGTTAATAATATGAAGTAAGTCCATTAAGGAAAAAAGTTTGATACAAAATCTGACCCTCTCTTTGGTCCCCTTAGAGGGGCGGGGGGAACAATTTTATATACCAGATGTTAAGTTGGAAGAAAACAAATATATCTGCGAAAACCGCATTCAAATCGGATCAGTAGTTTTCATGTGATGCTGGCACAAACATACAGACAGACAAAAAACTAACTACATTTTTGGCTTCTATAGCGATGTAGTGACACCCCCCGCTTATAATTTTTTGAATATCGTTAATGTACAGAATTTCTACAGTTTTATAATATGTTACGCATACTAATTATTTAATGGCTCGGCGAATGAAAACAAAACAAAATTACTTGAATTTTATTGTCCCATTAAAACTTGGCATATGTTTATTCAGTATTATTAATACAATAAAACATTAAATTCCGCCGTGAGTTCATCTTCACTGTGCTGGGGCCATCCACTTAGTGAGATTTAAGACGAACCAATCTTTGAGAAAAAGGAACCAAAATCAAAACAGCAGATATTTTGTATTTTCTGAATAAAGTGAACCAACATCAAAACGGTAGATATAATAGAGAGTTACGTTTCCTCATTTTTGATTTTTGATTATTCTATGTTATTAATATTTTGTCCCATGAATATATCACCAAAACTATTAGTTAATTGTGGTTTATTCGTTATGTTATGACTATTAGTATCAACGCTTATAAGTCCACCGCCGATTCCGAAGGCACCTAGAAAAACAATAAATTGTTAAATTCTATTGAATAGCTTTTATCTAAGTGCGCTTTGAGCACCGACCGACCAAATCAAGAAATTCCTTATTCTTCTCTTCCGGGGGTGAACACAGAACGATGGATAGATGGATGCGAATTATAATTAAACTAGCTGTCCCGGCAACATCGTTCTGCCATTTAAAGCATTTCTACTTTATCAGTTGATACAAAATCTTACCCCCTCTTTTGTTCCCTAAGAGGGGTGGGGAGAAAATTATATTATACACCTAATGTTAAGTTGGAAAACACAGTTAATAATATGAAGTAAGTCCAAAGAAAAAAATTGATATAAAATCCGACCCCCCTTTGGTCCCCTTAGAGGGGTGGGGGGGGGGGGAATTTTATACACCAGATGTTGAGTTGGAAGAAGTGACCCCGTCTTTTGTCCCCTTAGAGGGTTGGGCCGTGGGAGGAAATTTATATGTTAAGTTGGAAGAAGACAAATAAAACCGCATTCAAATCGGATCAGTACTTTTCTCCACTACGCAAAATCCTGTGTTAGATAGATCCAGGACATCCCTCCGTATACCGCTGAAGGCGACTGAGGCACATCCCCGACCCTGGGAACCCATGATGGGATGGAAAAAAAAGGTAATGACCTTAAAAGGTCTTGAGACTCAGCTCGAATGTACGTCTACGCGCGATTAAAAATGCTTTTGTGTACTATATAGCATTCTGTAACAAAAGTTAAACATTACCAAGAATTTTTAGAAGAAGCGCTCCTATGCTCCTTCCAATGAAGCGACCACTTTCTCGATCATATATGTATACAGCATCATCCTTCACTATTAATACGTTTCCTGGTTTTCTATTATTGACGGTATTGTATTTTTCTTCTGCAACTCTTGCGTGTAGTAATTTTTTCTTATTTGCCAGGTCATTATTATATCTCGTCGTTTTCAAAAGATTTTCCGCTAAGTCTCCATGGCAAGTGGCTAAAAGGAAGCTTAGTATCAGTACTCCTTGTAGCAACTTGTTCATGTTTCTAAAAATGTCTTCAGAATTTTAAGTTATTGCTTTCTTTTATATCTGCGTTTTACGTCGTTAATTATTATCTTTACCCGTTAAGTACTGAAAGTGAAAAACCATTAAAAATTAATTAAAAAAGTTAGGCCATTCGTCACTGTTTTGCTAATCTGTAAAGCTGCGCTTCCCACAAACTCTTCGAGAAATTAACAAATTGATATTATATTGGTGTGATGCAGGGGGAGACAATCTCACCAATCCTTCTCAACTCGCGTACAAATCTCTCAAATTATTTTTGAAATTATTATTAATTAAATTATGTGATATCATAGCTGTTTTAATTATTATTTTTTTATTCAGAAATTTTGTTGATGTTGTAATTTATTTTGCTGGATATTTTATTTACTCTTACAATCATACGTCTTAATATGCAATTATATTATTTCATATTATGTACTTCGTGTATTACTTATGTAATGATTGTTCTTTTAGGCCCACTCGCGCAGATCTGAGTTAAAGTTACCTCTGAGTTAAACATCATGTCATCTGTATCACTCACTTGGTGAGTGATACAGATGACTACTTTTAATGTACTTTAAACCAGATCTACTACTTTATCTAATCTTGTATTTTTTGGAGATTTTTTTACAAATGCTGTGTCACCTGCTTTAGAAGAATTTATAATTGTGCTTGTTTTAATAATGTTTAGATGTATGTACTGTTTGGTGTCCTTATTAAATAAATAAATTAATCCCATTTTATATCTATGAAATGTCCAAGAGTTTTTTTTTTGCAAAAAAACCTGATCATAAGAAACTTTTGAAGCGGGCAATGGGACCAGTGACCACCTTGCATTCCCACCATTACTTTTGTGTTTTCAGGCTCGACAGCGGTAGCCAACTCCTTTGATATGCTCTCAGGGGTGCCTGAGGAACAAGCTAAGCTGTCTTGAGGCTGTCTATTACAACCTGCGGCATCAGAGTCAATAGATTTAATCGCATGCTTTGTTTTGTGTGCAGTAACATCATTGAAGGTGAACGTAATATGGGACATCGTGGGCTGGTGTATTGGATAAAGACTGAAGTGCATCGCCCTTTGTTGCACAGTCAAAGGAAGGAGAAGATAAAAAGTGACGAATAGTTGCGTCAAGGTCCAGATTGGTCAGTGGAGAGCTGGTACTATTTTTGCTTATACCAAGTGACCTTAGCAAACGCGTTAGGGATCTTTTTCTTCAATAACAGCCATAATATAATATGGTAAAAACGCCGCCGAGCATCCCTGCATGCTTTGTTGGAACGATTACGAATGAGACGATATGTATCCTTATTTGCATCAGGCTCCTTCCGGAATTAATGTCTTGCGTTATTCATTTTTTGCTGCAAAGATTCTCTTCAGTTAGCCAAGGTGCTGGACGATACCGAATTAAAACTTCCTAATATATTTGACGTGGTGTGAAGCGTCCTGCGTCCATATTAGGTATTATTTAATCTTGTAGTTTTACTATAATATTCCGACATCATAATAAATAAAAATGGGCCAAGTGCGAGTCGGGCTCGCTCACGAAGGGTTCCGTACCGTTACAGAGAGAAATCAGAAAGTATGCAAAAAATTGTGTTTTTTGTATGGGAGCCCACCTAAAATATTAATATTTGAAATAAAAATAAAATTTATTATTAATAATTAAATAACAAATATAATTATTAAGGATTTTGTGAAAATTTAAAGCGTTTAGCTGTTGCTATTATGTATTGATAAGGAGCAAAAAAAGACAAAAAATCACGTTTGTTGTATGTCTCAAAAAATTAATCCCATTACTCCATGTAATGCAGCTTCGTTGCACCAAATTACATTTATAGCGTGGGAACCGTACATTTTTCCGAAATAAAAAGTACCTAGCACATGTCCTTTGTCCTCCTCCAAGACTCAAAACTTCCCCATGTCAAATTTCATCAAAATTGGATCAGCGGCTTAGACGTGTAGACAGACTGACAGACACACTTTTTCATTTATAATATTACGTGTATATTACAAAAGTATAGTTGACAAAAGTCATACTGTTGCTGGCTTAGGTTAATAAATAATGTTTTACTTCCTTGTAAAACACTGAAATTCAATTATCGGTCAAGAGAAATAAGAATTTTAATTATTTAAAGTTGATAAGCGGATTTTGCCGTTTAGGAGATTATGCCACATAAAGCATATAACTGATAGCGAGATGAAGTTGCTGCATTGTTTAACACTATTACTAAGTCTTTATTTTGGTTTGACCAACGAAGTCTTCAAGCCATTTACAATAAATAGATTGGGTAATGAAAAAAATACCTATGCACTTAACGCAGAAGAAAAATTGTACAAAGATGAGGAAAACACTGAAATTGGATCTAATAGAGATGTTTTTGTATACAAAGTAGATAATATTCCAGTAATAAGTGCACGACAAAGAAATGAAGAAACGCATAACCCTAACTATGGAATTGGAAAACCCAACATATTGATAAACGCACGAAGAAGAAATAGTAAAGCCAAGGATAGAGGTAAATCGCAAAAGAAAAAAGATAATAACAGAATAATAGTTTCTAATAATGGTGTAACAGTAATAAGTGAAGAAATTGAACATCCTTCAAAAATATCCTGGCTCCATAAGCTCTTTCGTTATATTACTAGAATAATACGTAAGTTAATTTATTTAAATATAATTATATTATTGAACATTTCATGGACTTCGCTTCACTGAGGTTACTTGATGAACATGTTATTTATTTGTCTTTAACGACAACAGAGAGGTATCATAATAATTAAAGAATTGCGTAGATAAAGTAGGTAACTAACGATTAGATTTTTTTTGCTTAAATAGATGCTTTAGAAAATAGAACCGAAAAAAAACAATTAAGTATATCCAGATATCCCAGACGAGAAAATAGATAAATTACTGTCCAAATTATAAGGGAAAAATTAGTAACTGTCCTTATGTTGTAAAATGTTACTTATCTACTTCATCCACTCACGTCTTCATTTGTACAAATCGCAAAACAAATTTTACTCTCTCAGCGATAATAATAGCTCCCACACCGGTTTCGGTGACGGTGGCCGGTTTCATTGAAACCAGGCCAGCTACGCAGGAGTAATTTTATAGTGCCTAAGTGTGTGCGCAATACACAAGAGCACTCTCTATTCCTTTACTCTCATAACCCAGTGGGACGGCAGACCGACACGACCGGCGAGAGATCAGGCGCAGAACCGACTTTTTACATGCCCATCCGACGCATGGATCATCTTACTTGTCAGACAATCAGGTGATCAGCCTGCATTGTCCTAACCAAACTTGGAAATAACATGTTTCCAACGCGGGAATCGAACCCACGACCTCCGAGTCAAGAGCCGCGCTCTGTACCACTAGACCACGGAGGCGTTGCCATAGGCGTTGGAGTAGCGATGCTACTCTCACAGTAAGCATACTTAATAAAAGAAAAAAATTATCTTTCTTCATAATTTCTGCTTACAGATTCCTCAAAAGCAAGGCAGTTGGATGTTAGACAAATAATTTATGACAATGATACCGGAACTATGGTTGTGAATAGAGGAGCGAATCGTTTTCAACCGTATTATGTTTATGTTCCAAAAAAAACGTCACCTGCAGAACATGATGACCGCGGTAAAAGTTACTCATATCAATATTATGATCAACGAGCTATTGCCCGTGGCTTCGCTCGCGTTAAGAAGTATTATTATATACAAACTTTCATCCCCTATTTGAACCCTTTGGGGTGAGATTTTAGCAAAATCCTTTCTTAGCGGATGCCTACGTCATAACATCTACCTGCATGCCAAATTTCAGCCCGATCCGTCCAGTGGTTTTGGCTGTGCGTTGATAGATCACCATGTCAGTCAGTCACCTTTAAGTTTTATATAATATATAGAAGATAGATAACCAGAGGACACCCGTAACTCTGCTACGCTAAAATTCGTGTCTCGCACAGGAACCGGTCATTTTTCTCCTTTCCCGGGCTCAATGCATCGCCAAAATCAATTTCATCTAAATCAGTTCAGCGGCTCAGGAATGAAGAGGGAACAGACAGACAGACTGACTGACTGACTTTCGTTATATTTCGCAGCACACCCAAAGCATCACTTGTAAAATAAAAAAATTATGCACGCCTTGACAATGTTGATGCAGAAATAATTATACTTTTAGGTAGTTCGTAGTTTTTTTTCCACGAGGAACTAAATGTTTTTTCTTCTCTTTTCTAGGAAACGATTCAGAAAAATCGAATAAAAAGAAGCGGAAAAATTCAAATGGTAACACATCTATACACTAGATGATTCCCGCAACTCCGTTGCGCCAAAACTCGTTTATCGCGCAGGAACCGTACTTTTTTTCTGGCGCAAAAAGTATCCTTTGTCCTTTCTCGGGACTCAAAGTATCTCTATACCGAATTTCAGCAAAATCGGTTCAGCGGTTTGGGCGTGAAGAGGTAACAAACAAACAGACGGTCAGACAGTCAGACGCTTTTTGCATTTCAAATAATATTACTGAACCGATTTTGTTGAAATTTGAGTAATTTGATACTTTGAGTCAAGGGAAAGGACATAGGATACTTTTTATCCCGGAAAAATCTATGGTTCCCGCGCGATAAACGAATTTTGGTGCAACGGAGTTGCGGGCGCCATTTAGTACCCACTATAATATAATATATGGCTATAGGTTTCATTTTGCTCTACGACACCACAGAATAGATAATAGTACAAGTACCCAAAGTATCACTTGAAAAATAAAAATTTAATGCACGCCTTGACAATGTTGATGCTAAAATAATTATACTTTTAGGTATACTAAATGTTTCTTTCTTCTCTTTTCTAGGAAACGATTCAGAAAAATCGAATAAAAAGAAGCCGAAAAATGAAAATGGTAACACATAGATAGATGCTTTATTGCTCACATTAATAATTTAAATACATTGATGTTACTAAAGCTAAAGTTAACAAGAACAAAAATGTGGGCAAGGGCGGCCTTATCGCTATGAGCGATCTTTTCCAGGCAACCCTGCGGTGGAGGAAATTTTAAATCTAAAAATAGTACGCGGGGTAAAGAAAACATCTATCCACTAGATGATTCCCGCAACTCCGTTGCGCCAAAACTCGTTTATCACGCGGGAACCGTACTTTTTTGTGGCGCAAAAAGTATCCTTTGTCCTTTCTCGGGACTCAAAGTATCTCCATACCAAATTTCAGCAAAATCGGTTCAGCGGCTTGGGCGTGAAGAGGTAACAATCAAACAGACGATCAGACAGTCAGACGCTTTTTGCATTTTAAATAATATTACTGAACCGATTTTGTTGAAATTTGAGTAATTTGATACTTTGAGTCCTGGGAAAGGACATAGGATACTTTTTATTCCGGAAAAATCTATGGTTCCCGCGCGATAAACGAATTTTGGTGCAACGGAGTTGCGGGCGCCATTTAGTACCCACTATAATATAATATATGGCTATAGGTTTCATTTTGCTCTACGACACCACAGAATAGATAATAGTACAAGTACCCAAAGTATCACTTGAAAAATAAAAATTTTATGCACGCCTTGACAATGTTGATGCTAAAATAATCATACTTTTAGGTAGTTTGTAGTTTTTTTTTGCTACGAGGAACTAAATGTTTCTTTCTTCTCTTTTCTAGGAAACGATTCAGAAAAATTGAATAAAAAGAAGCGAAAAAATGGAAATGGTAACACATCTATCCACTAGAATCTAGATGATGCCCGCAACTCCGTTGCGCCAAAACTCGTTTATCGCGCGGGAACCGTACTTTTTTCTGGCGCAAAAAGTATCCTTTGTCCTTTCTCGGGACTCAAAGTATCTCCATACCAAATTTCAGCAAAATCGGTTCAGCGGTTCGGGCGTGAAGAGGTAACAAACAAACAGTATGGGTCGCCAATGACCAAGACCCATGTCGGTAGAAAATTAAACCTTTATCCTGGGTCATAGAGTGGCATTTTATTTAAATTCTTGTCGGTCGCAGCCGCTTGCGGCAAGGATCGAAAAGCCAACTTACTGAACCAAAGGGGCTGGACGCAGCTACCTAGTATTTTATAAGGGCTCATAATATTTTCTCTTTATTTTAGCTGGGGGATCGAATAAAGAAAATAAAACCGAAAACCCTAATAATATAAACGACAAAGAACGAGTTACAGAAGAACTTTATACAAGTGAAGAAGGTAAGGATAAACTTAAAGTAAAAAAAAAATTGATATAAGTATATTAAAAAGGTACGAAAAAACATCAAAAAATATTAAGAAAAAAAAACTAAGTATACACCTTAAAATCCTTAGCTAATAAAAAATATACTTTTACAATTAAATGGTTTGCATTCAATGAACCCGCTAGTCATCCAATCAAATAGCAGGATGAACCCTACGACATTTACACTTGTAATAGATAAACTCTTTTTACAGGAACTGGCGGTATAGAAATATCCAATATTGTTCAAGATGCTAAAGGAGATATAGTTGGTAATATAACTATAAATGGTAAGAAATGAGCTACTGCTACATAATCTTTCAATACGAACAAAGCTCAATATAATAGCTCCCACACCGGTTTCGGTGACGCGAACGGTGGCCGGTTTTATTGAAACCAGGCCAGCTACCCAGGAGTAATTTTATAGTGCCCAAGTGTGTTCGCAGTACACAAGAGCACTCTCTATTCCTTTACTCTCATAACCCAGTGGGACGGCAGATCGACACGACTGGCGAGAGATCAGGCGCAGGACCAACTTTTTACATTCCCATCCGACGCATGGATCACCTTACTTGTCAGACAATCAGGTGATCAGTCTGCATTGTCCTAACCAAACTTGGAAATAACATGTTTCCAACGCGGGAATCGAACCCACGACCTCCGAGTCAAAAGCCGCGCTCTATACCATTAGACCACGGAGGCGTTTTAAAGCTCAAAATATGCATTATATGGCAGCTGTGATGCTACCTATATGCGATTTATATGCATCCGCCCTGACGCGCGATTTGGCCACTACACCACGAGATCTAGCGAGAAGCTAGAGAATTCCGAGACGAACGTCGAACAAGCAGCTTGACGGCAAGCACTTTTGCTTGCTAGCGCGGAGCCAGCACATAATTAAGGTATTGACTCTACCGCCGGCGTAAGACGGTAGTGCGGAGGCGTCGCTATGCGAACCTCCAATAGCTTCCGTCCCACGGGGCTCCGGGTCAGGATGGGAACCTGCCCGGCTTAGCTAGTCCCGGCATCGAGGGGAACGCTTTAGTTTGCCTAAGCGTTTCCTAACTTTGGTGGAAATCCGGTCCCTAGTGAGGTAGACCGGCCGGTCGTGGAGGGAGTTCTGTGTTAGATAGATCCAGGACATCCCTCCGTATACGGCTGAAGGCGAACCGCAGGTGGTTTTAGTGAGTAGGTATTGACTCTAGCATCAAGCAAACATTGTAAACAGTCAACATACTTGAACCAAGGGTTTTCGTGGTTGGATACCGCTGTCGATCCTGGCGACACAGGAGATACAGTGGGAATGTGTGGTGGGCCAAAGCCCGATTTGAAAATACTTGAAGCAAGCAAATATTATCGACTGCTTGCCGCCAAGATGCATGTTCTTCTTTGCGTAAACGGACATTATGCTCGAAGCAAGCAAAAATCTACGTACCAAGCTGCTAGTTCTTCTCAAAACTCTATTACAGACAAAATTTCTGAAGCTCAAGGACCTACTACGATCTACTTAACAGTATATTTTAAGCCATAATGCTTCGTGGTCCAGCGGTTTCGAGCGTGGTTCTTGACTCGGAGGTCATGGTTTCGATTCCCGCGTTGGAAGCCCGTTACTTTCCAAGTTTAGTTACGGCAATGCAGTAGAGATGTGTAAGTAATGCGATAATAATTGGTGCATTGCGCGTCATATATCCCGACCGCGTAATGTAGCATTACACATGACTCGACCAAATTAAGCATGTCACATGACATTCAAACATGACGCACGGCGCGCTGTTCGGTGTTCGGAAACCACGGTATTTTCGCTGTTTTTTGCAAGTGAGAAGGAGCATGCGCCGGTCGGCTGGCTGCGAAATAAGTGAACTATTATAATATTGAACCGTATTGTTGACGTAACCGTATGGTTTACTTTTAATTGACATCGCGGACTGCCTACCTGATGTTTAAAATCATGACACGACTCGCACTGTACTACTGTAGGACACTGAATCATAATGTAGTATGAAGTATCTCATGAAATGATGTATACCTTCTGCAACGCGAGCATTTCATTACAATAGCCATTGCGTGTGGCGCGTCATTTCGCGTCATGCTTGGAGTCATGGTATAATGCAACATTACTCGGTACGAAATGTAATGTCATCATCACTTTGAAACGCACTGTTTTGCGCATCTCTACAATGCAGGCTGATCACCTGATTGTCTGACAAGTAAGATGATGCGAAAAGAGAGTGTGATTGTATACGGCGCACACACTTGGGCACTACAAAATACTCCAGCGTAACTGGCCTGACTTCGTCCTTAGTCATCGAAACCGGTCCAGGGGTTATTATCCCTTTATCTGTCAGCTGTCAAAATTTGCATGTTTCCTACATGTCAAACCATATGCCGGTATACGTGACAGACCGGGTTTGACAGCACATGTTTTGAAATAGAATTTGATTCTAATTAGATTTTTCCAGATTCTAATTGGAATACGGTTAATTCACTATTACATTCTTAAAGTATATTAGATATTCTTTATTGTATTCTAATTTCGTGAATGCATTAATTTATTAATAACCTAGAAACACCACTTTCAAAATACGGTACGTAGAAATCGAAATTTCGATCTCCAATAAGTTTTACTTACAGAAGCAGATTATTCTCACTTAACATTTAGTTAACGGCTCAATACGTTACAAAACATAAACACTTCAATTCACACGTGCCACCATATCACTTTTTAAACAACACTTGTTTATAATTTGTACGCCGCGAGCGGCCACTTGACACTTCCGAAGTGAGTGTCGTATTTTATCAAAAACATAAACAACGCATGACGTTAAGGTCACAGATGTTTTGTTTTTATTAAGTTGACTTCATTCGCTACAGATAACGAAAACATTAAAGCTTCATAGATTATAAATATTGAGTACCAGATGAAAAAAAAAATTTTTTTTTCAAATTTGGCGCCAAAACTGGATATTTAAAAATGCGTTGTTTTTAGTGAACCTATAATTACTACAAGAATTAAAATACATTTTCTAAAATTAAGATAGATAAGAGTATCAAATCAAATTAACAGAATAATATAGTTCTAAGTAAAAACAATAGATTTAAGTAGTCAACTGAAGGTCATTTTTCCGAAAACATTTTCTCTTTTTTCTCTTTTTATTTACCAAAGCTGCGTGAGTAATATACATTACTGGGTTGCTAGATTAATTCACTTTATGATTGCAATCTGTTCTATGAGGTTAAACACTTAAAAACACGTTAACTGGAGCGGGAACCGGGACCCGGCCGCCGAACCATATCCCGGTATACGTGACAGATGCTAGGAAACCATTTCCCGGTATACTTGACAGATGAGGGGTTATTATTACAAGTGGCATAATACAATAATTATATTTTTTAGGCAAGACATACAAACTAGAAGATTTCAAGGATAAATATGGGAACATAAAATTGGAGACGTGAGTGGAAGAATCAAACAAGTAACATTTCGTAACATTCGGACAATAACTAATTTTTTCCCTAATTATTTTAATAAAACTTGTAACTTATCTACTTCATAACCTAGCTAATATATCTGGCTACACATACAATCCATAGTTTTTCTATTTCAAATAACTTTTCCAGCCCTAAACCCTCTTTAAGCAAAAAAACGGGAAGTTTTTTCATGTTACTTACCTTATTCTTCCACTCACGTCTTGAATTGTGAAAACGCTATACTTACTTTCACATTTGAAATCCGCTTTCAGCCAATTTCATGAAAAAAATTGACATCTAGATAAATAAATTTGTTTCATCGTTATTATTTATTTGTTTTTATTATCCCTTTTTAGGGTTCCGTAGTCAACAAGGAACCCTTATAGTTTCGGTCTGTCCGTCCGTCTGTCCGTCTGTCCGTCTGTCCGTCCACGGTTTTGCTCAGAAACTATAGGACCTACAAAGCTGTAATTTTGCATGAATACACATATCAATAATGCCGACAAAATGGTACATAAAATATTTAAAAAATATTCTTTTTATGGTACCTCCCCTACACATCAAGCGGGATTGAATTTTTTTTTCACGCCCACCCCATCGTGTGGGGTATCGTTGGATAGGTTTTTTAAAAATATTCAGAGACCATTTTCCGATTTAGGGATCCATTTGTGAAATATTAAGTTTTAAAGTGGAAAAAATCGTTAAGAGTCCAGTGTCCCCCTTCTACCAGCTAAACGGTTGCTTCTGGAAATGTGAAAACATTCACGGGAGTAGGAAATATGCTGAAAGGAAAACTATCACGGCTAAGAAGACTTCATAAGTTATTGAGTAATAGTCGATCAACTAAAAGAAATGTATTCGGGGAAGTATAAAGGAACTTTTCGTTCAAATTCCTTTGAAACTAACTGAGATGATGTTGTTAGTAGTGTAAAACATGTTATAAATGTACATTCATTGACCATACAAAAATTTTCAAAAACTAGCGGTACCTACTACGGAACCCTATATTGAGCGTGGCCCGACACGCACTTGGCCGGTTTTTAGAGTTATATTTGTTTTATTTACAACGCGTCCATAAAGATAATATAAACTCTAAGCACTGCACAGTGCACGTCCTATGACATATCTGCTGTCTTCAGGACTTTTTAGGGTTCCGTAGCCAAAATGGCAAAAAAGGAACCCTTATAGATTCGTCATGTCTGTCTGTCTATCTGTCTGTATGTCTGTCCGTCCGTCCGTATGTCACAGCCACTTTTCTCCGAAACTATTAGAGCTCTACTATTGAAACTTGGTAAGTAGATGTAGTCTGTGAACCGCATTAAGATTTTGATGCAAAAATGGAAAATTATTAAAAATTTTAGGGGTCCCCATAGGTACAACTGAAACAAAAAAAAAATTTTCATCTAACCTATGTGTGTGGGGTATCTATGGATAGGTCTCCAAAAATCATATTGAGGTTTCTTATATAATTTTTTTCTAACCTGAATAGTTTGCGAGAGAGACTCTTCCAAAGTGGTAAAATGTGTGTCCCCCCCCCCCTCTAATTTCTAAAGTAGGGGCATGATAATTCTAAAAAATATATATGATGTAGATTACTATAAAAACTACCAACGAAAATTGGTTTGAACGAGATCTATCCAGTAGTTTTTTTTATACGTCATAAATGGTAAACCTTAATATAAATTTCATTAAATTGACTGAAATATAGAAATAAATCAAAAACCTTTTAATTTCATAAAAATAAACCTTATTGCTGCTGCGGAACCCTTCATGGGCGAGTCCAACTCGCACTTGGCCGCTTTTTATTTTTACATGGGCAAAATGCTGTGCGCATCCCCGGCGGATTGGGGACATCGGCCGTGGTATCCGAGGAACTACCCACTGTCCGTCTGTCTGTCTGTCTTGATATGTGGGACTCTCCTAGGAACTACCCACTGTCTGTCTGTCTGTCTGTCTGATTCTGATTCCGATTCCGATTTTGATTCTCATTCTGATTCTGATTCTGATTCTGGGGCGCTACTATCATATATCTACAGTAAATAATAATCCGACCAAAATCTGTCATGTTGCACACGGCGTATCAGAATATTGACAGACGTTGTCAACGTTGAACAAAACTTGTTTTCTGTCTGTGCCGATGCTGCCTCTAGCGTGAAAACCTCGCAGTAGGTAATAATATTATGTCCTATTAAAAACAACATAAAGCATGTTTGATTTTAAAAGCAAAAAACAAAAGTGAAACGTCGAATTCAAACACGATTATTTGGCTTATGGCTGCGAGTCAGCAGTGGCGGATTTAGTTTTAGAAGGAAGGGGCGGCTTGGTTTTAAGTATGGTTTTGTGTCAGGGTTGACAACTGACATTTTATAAATTATGGGTAAATACAATTTTTCCCTTATTTTAAACAAACCTTGTAAGTAATTTGTTACATCGAATTTGGTTCAATTTGTTGTCTGTTAGAGTGGTCGAATTTTTAATATTTGGCTGTGTGACACAGCAAAAATAATTAGACTATCCCATTATCAGTGGTTGGAAAGGAGATACTATTAATTTTTTTTGCACTTCGGGAAGTGGCCTCCTAGTCTCATCGCGATTATAAAATTTTTTACCCATCCCCAAAACTTGACAACGCCGCTAAAAAATTTAAGAATTTTATACATACTTATATTATAAATGCAAAAACGTGTTTGCTCTTACCTCTTCGCGCCTAAACCGCTGAACCGATATTGCTTTTTGGCGTGGGGATATTTTGAGTCCCAATAATGGACATAGGATACCTTTTATCTCAGAAAATGTACGGTTAAAAGATTCGAATAACATTACTTGAATCCGACACTGGTATGTAAGCCCGGATTTAAAAAGCGAACACTAAATTTGAATTTCATGAACGTCGCCATACTAGAGATTAGAGATGCGCCGAATATTCGTTTCGTATTCGGTATTCGGCGTATTCGGCATGTTTTTCACTATTCGTATTCGGCCGAATTATTCGGCTCAGTTACCGAATATATTCGGTTTTATTTTTTTCAAAATATTAAAAACTAGACCCGCCCCGGCTTCGCCCGTAGGACATACATAGCCTATGACACTCAGGGCTCAGCTCCTTAGTATCATGTAACACAACATTAGGCACTAGGCAGCAAAATTAAAGTCCAATAATATTGATGAATATACATTTTAATATTTACAATATTGATATTTAAAACATCGCGATGAAAAACTAATAAAGAAATTAATATTATGCACAAGAGGTTTGAGCATCTCCATTGTGGGTGTCGCAGACGCCACACACAATAAATTTTCGATTGTTATGCGGCAGCCGGCTGCCGCTGGAGGATTGATGGGTTTTAAGCAGTATTCTGATTTTAATAAATCTTTTTAACATTGGTTTTAATATATTTCTGTTATTATTAAATAATACATGAAATCTTTTATTTATTGTTGCACAGTTCATTATATTGAAAATGTTTTACTACTTAAAATAAACCTTGTTTCTTATGTATTTTAGTATTAAAGGTATGTATTCCATTTAATTCTACTTACATGAAGACAAAATATAACAATAACTTAATAGTAATCTACATGCAAATGAAACAAATAACACTGTTTTACTGCTTTATTTTTCACTTCATAAAATTTTGTAATAGAAATTTGAACCTTAGCTTATTGCTTTTTCACATAAAAAAGTAACATTTTTAGTCTATGACTACAGACAAGTCAATTTCCTTATCCGGACTCCATATTTTCTTGAGTCTTCTATTTGTAAAAATCTCTCGGAATAAACTGCGCTCTGTTATATTTACAAAACTTAGTTTTATTTAAAACGACAATAAAGATCACAATCTCTGCAAGTTCTTTGCGGTCTGCCACTCACTAAAACCTGGTTCTCACTTTTTCAAAGAAACTATGACATCCTGAAATGGCTAAAATGTGATTCTAAACAAGTTTAGAAGCATTTGGAAATCGTCGTTACTGGCAGGCGATGGTTGTTGCAAATGTTTCGCAACACTGCACAGGTGTTAATTGTTGTTTTTCTTGTCAATGTGTTAAACTCGTCACAGATATCTACAAACAGTTTCTTATTCAACCCTTGTAATGGGTTTTAAATTCACAGTCAGACAGTTCCAGTGCCTGGGCTCGGTTGCGATTGCGAGGTCTTATTTAGCTGTATTTCTGGCTGCATCTCTTGTTTCTTCTTCAGGAATGGCTTCTAATACGAGCACTGTGTGCACCAATGTTATAAAAATACGTTTTATAGTTTAAAATTTTACGTAAAACACCACTAACCACTCAGCGATAAACAAACAATCGGAAAAAATCACTTTTGTTGTGATCGCTATTTATCAGTTCAAATTGCTCGCCGATTGCCATCGCATTGCTGTCAAAAGCTTAGATGATACGAAATAAATGCAACAGTATAGCAAATAGTGATAGCAAAAATAAAAATTTCTTCAAAACCCATGGATGAATATGACACAAAAATTTTACAGTAGCAGACATCAATAAAATAAACCATATTACACCATTTTTTAAAACTCTAATATTTTTTCGACGCAATTAGGCGACGTTTCTAATATTTGCTAAATTACTGGGAAACCCGTAGATGAATCTGACACAAAACGTGTCTGCACATTAGTTACTGCCCGAGAGTTTAAAATTTAGCTTTTGTGATATTGCTAATATCACAAAAGCTAAATTTTAAACTTTAATATTTTTTTCGGCCTATATTTTTTTAATGGGCTTTGGCCCACCACACACTCCCACCACTGTATCTCCTGTGTCGCCAGGATCGACAGCGGTATGCAACCACGAAAACCCTTTGATATGATCTCAGGAAGCCCGAAGGACATGCTAAAACTGTCTTGGGACCCGCAACGAAATAAATCAGAAGAAGAATAGGAGGAGTAGGAAGAATTCCAGATTCCCTCCCCATACAAAGCGGGAGACAGCACAAAGTTACAATGACCGAAAGTCAAAGAACTGAAGGGGAAGCACCACGGGAATAAAAGTGAATAATTTGACTACTACGCTATAGCTAAATTAATATTGGATTTTGTTGTGTTAGATTGTTGCCAATAATAATTGTGGCAAAAACGCTTGAAGGCACGGAAGTTCCTAGCGCTGTCCACGAGATCACTGCAGTATGCGACTCCAGATGTACAGAGTCGGTTGTTTAGCATTGTAGTTCTTTCGTCCTGCCAGAGACCATACTCCCAGAGAACATAATGAGCGGTTTGTTCAAACATGTTGCCTTCGGTCGAGCACTCGCACATAGGTGATGCTACTAGTTTAAATCCATAAAGTTTAGCCTTAAAATTTCCATGACCGGTCAGGAATTGAGAAACGCAGTGGTCAATATCCATCCAATGTTTGGATAGCCGGTCTCGAATATTAGGGAAAAGTTATATAGATGTCGCCCTTTGGTGGAACAGCCCCATCGCGTCTGCCATTCGGAGATGAGGTTCTGCACAGAGTCATCTAAAGGTTCAAACAATCTTGCTATTTTAATTTTATCGCGAGTGCTTAAAAAGAACGGGTTGTCAATGTTTTTATTATGATAATATATAGTCGCACGACGCTGTATCTCAAGGTCAACGGGTAAAACTCCGGCTAACACGGGCAAGGCTTCAGTGCTTGTGGTCCTGTAAGCTTTGCATAAGAATATGAGTGCCAGCCGTTGGCTTTGCAGTAGCTTGCGACGAGCCGCGCGGATAATTGCTCTGTCGGCCCACACGGGGGCTCCGTAGCAAATGCTGCCTAGGTAAGTCGCGGTATAAATCAATTTAAGAGTTTTAAATGAGAGGCCCCATGTCGAAGTAGATATTCTAGTAAACGAGTAAAAATTACGTTTGGCTTTCTCACCGGTTTGAATTATATGTTCCAAAAATGTAAATTTATTATCCAAACGAAAACCAAAGTAACATAGTGACTGTTTGCGTTTAACGTTTATATTGTTCAGTTTAATGCTAGGGGAAGAAATAAGGGAACCTTTTAAAAGAATTTGGTAAGTTTTATGCGCGGCGAAATTCAGACGATTACGCTTACCCCAGTCAGATATTAAATTAAGACAACTGTTGACTTTAGACTCAATTTCGGAACGCGAGTTTGCTTGAACGATAAGAAAACCGTCATCGGCGTAACCAACTAGTGTACAAAGCAGTGGAAGTGGAAGACTTAACAAATCGTCGAATCCGATGTTCCATAATTTAGGCGAGATTATCGATCCTTGAGGGCAGCCGCACGTTAAATCTTTGGCGTGTGTACAATGTCCAAGACGGAGCTTAGTTTGACCGTTAGAAAAGTAAGAATGTATTATGGAATAAATATTACAGTAACACCCTCGATTCTTTGGTTTTAATAGTACCATCGGCCACCAAGCATGGTCGAAGGCCCCGGATATGTCTAATGAAATGGCAACCACGTATTTACTTTCCGATAAATTAACTATTTTTCTTACTTCTAACGCCGCGTCAACAGTCGATTTCCCGGTGGTGAAACCGTACTGTTGACTATGAAATTTAGTACCACCGGGTAGCAGGCGAGGCACAATAAGGCGTTCTAGTTTACCTAAGCACGGCAGTAACGTTATCGGATGGTAAGATTTTGGGTCGTCGGGGGGTTTGTTTCCCGCTTTAGGTATTAATTTTAAGCAGCCGGTACGCCAGATTTTTGGAAATATACCTTCTGCAATACATCTATTGAAAACATATAGAATCGATGAATTGGCCGCTAAACACGCTTGCTTTATCATAATATTCGATATTTTATCCTCGCAGGGCAGATTTTTTAGTAGGCAATAGGTTCACTATTTTAGTAAACTCCTCAGAAGTTGGTAAATCTGAGGCCGGCGTATGAATGAGGTCTAACATTCTACTCCTAATGTCGCGGTGGTGTTCATCATCCAAGGAGGGTTCGTCGTCTGGAATGAGAACGTTTAAATATGCCTTCGCCGTTTCCTTTTTCGGCCTATACCGACCAAAAAGCAAAATACCTAAATATCTCTGGAAGCTGTCGACCAAAATGACACTAAATCATTTTTTAGGTTTACCTAGTGGTCCCAAACCTATACGCAAAAAAATCAGAAACTTTAGAATTTTTGAAACCAAAAAACCTAGCGCTATCGGTCTAAGTATGGAGATTTAGCGATTTAAATGCAATTATAATAGTTCCTTGATTATTCGGCAGAGGGAGTACTGTTGCTCGATTGCTATCGTATTTTTTGGCTGTTATGTGATACGAAACTGCGATTTTGGAGCAATTATTGCGCAATAATTGCGGTTGCATTGCGCTCGCGAGAGAAGGCTCGCACCGAGCTAGCCAGCAGCGGCACGTAGAGTACACGATATAGAACCTGTTTACGCGGCAAAATAAAATAATGGTAAACCGAATAATTCGGCCGAATATTCGGTTCGGTAAAGGCAAAACCGAATAATATTCGGTATTCGGTTATTCGGTCAAATCACTATTCGGCGCATCACTACTAGAGATCTTTTGAAATTAGAACGTTCGCCGCGGCATATTTCACGTTTCCCGCCAAGCAGTGCTGCCAACTGCACAATTAGAATTAAAAATACGTTCAATTATTATGAAATTGTGAGATTTTCAACTCGCTTGCCCGTCACTTAATTTGAATTTCATTTTTCGCGCCTTTTCGCGAATTAGCTGCACGGGAAATTTTCGTAATTGAAATTTGTAGAAAGTATTGTGTAAAATTAAAAAGCGAATAACACCACCAAAGAATTTTTCATTTCAAAAGCAACAAATGAGACCAGAGTCCTGGACCAAGCTGCCTGGACACGTACAGCGGCGTCGACGAGTGCCATGGTGACGTGCAGCGGCAGTCTGCCACGTGATTCACAAGAATATTAATTAATAATAATTAATATTTGCTGCGTGTGCATAATGTGGAGTGCAACCGTCCACTATCTTAACACATTAAAAATAGCTTCACTGTCACCACATCACCGCGCTGTTGATGAAGTTGTGGTGAAGAAGTAGACACTGATTGTATAACAACAAGGCTTGTGATGAAGTGATGATGATGATGTGGTGAACAAATAGACACATCTTCAGGTCAGGTCACACGACAAACAATGGCTAAGTGATTGGTGTACCACAGCGGAGCATTAAATTTTCATATCCAATCACTTGGCTGGGTGTGTGGTGCAAATGACAAGCTTGGGTGTTTAACAATGCTAGGTAGTAGGTGTATTATTAAAATATTCGTAATCTTTTGATAAGGCTCATGTTAGCTGATAATGGGATAGTGGAGGTGAATCTCAAGTAATCTTACCATAAAAATATGTTTATTTCAGGCAGTTGGAACCCATATTATGTTAGTAAACAATAAACCCAAAAACAACGTTAAAATCAGTTACAAAAAATAAATTAGTTAAAGTATTTGCTACCTTCTGGCGCTTCGGACACATGCACATGTGTATATGGATCCAGTGCCTCAGAAGGGGGCTGTCCAGCTTGGTGCTGAGCACTTTCAGAATGCTGTTGGGGCTGCCCCGCGTGCGGAATATCAGCGATGCAATGCGACGTCACAACACGGTGTGACAACCGTCTGTGCGGGCGTGCGCAAACATCGGCGATACACTACACCAGCGAGGGAGCCCCACCAACAGCCTGAAAGAATTATTATATTGTACTCGGAGAGCGTTGATGGCCCGCTGCGTATAGTTGACTTGACCCACAGTTTGCAAATGTAGAGTTTTTGACAGAATGCTTTAAATAGTGTAATTTTAGCATCTGCGCGCCAACATAATATTACAGTGGACCGCCATCGCTCTCCCTTATCCCTTTCGATGTCTCCATCGTCTTTTAAATCCTCGGTGACCACATGACCGAGATATTTAAATTCCTTTACTCTTCGGAGCGCAACACCATTGAGTAGCACTGGTGCTACATCTCCGATTTTACGAGCCCTTGAATTAAATATCTTGAGCTCGCTTTTCTTTACATTATATATAAGGCCGTGCGACCTGGCGTAACTTTCACACACACTTATCATTTTTCTGAGGGCGGCTATTGATGGGCTGAGCAACATATGATACTGTTAATTAAGAGACCATCAATAAAACAGACTACTCTGGTATTGCTCAGCTCAGCAATCAGCCTATTGAAGAGAGAAGGTGACGACGTCGGAGAGGTCTCGGAGCCATAGGAGGAGGGGGACTTACGCCCAGTGGCTTAGAGAGTGGTTCGTAAGTCGATTTTCAACAAATGAAACTGAAACGACAAAAATGTTGTTTCAGTTTTCTAAATAAAATACACCCTGCGACTGACATCAGGGGCTGTATCACGAATCCGTTTTGAGACTCAAACAATCGTATTCCGCGTTCTACTCTAATAAACGAGAAATGACGTCGTTAGAGCAGGACGCGGTATTCTCATTCGATTGTTTGAGTTTCAAAACGGTTTCGTAGTAGGCCTACAGGTACAATTCTCGTCTGTTGTGTTGCTGTCAATTCCACCCGCTGCCTCTTATGGCATACACCCCCAAAATCCCCTGAAACTGGATGTAGTCAGTTTAATTGAGTCGCGCCGCTGAAAGAGGACCTAATGCCGCAATTATCCGCGCCGAAACGATCTAGCTGATAGAGTACAGAGCTACAAGGCTCGTTTATTTAGTATTAGGGAGTATAGGAAAAGTCTTGAATTATACATTGAGCGGTATTTATTCGAGCAGAGTTTCACCTTACACGTTTCAAAGTTAATTACAGAATGAATCAATCAATGCAATATGGCTGGCTTTTATACCATTTTACACAAAATGGAACGAACTACCGTTGACAATTCGAATATAGTAAAATCATATAAAATACATTAGAAATTAAGAATGGCTAAGAATAAGTTAAGTACATAATGCTAAATATTAATTAATGTACTAAGATAATTATTTAGTTACTGAAATATGAGAACAGGAAGTTATAACGGAAGTAAGTAATCTATTTGTCAAAATCAAGTACCTTACTTATTACTATTTAAAATATAATTATCACTAATCAAAATTATATAAAGTGACTAACATAATATACCGATTTAAATACAATTAAAATATAATATGTAGCTTGGCCATTGACATCCGCTAACATATTTAGACAATAGAACGCCTGCAAAAATTGTTGCGCCAAAATTATCAAACCGTAAAATTTTCGGTGATAAAAGTATCCGGTATCGTTTTCCGGAACTCTGAGTATCTACATACCAAATTTGAGCAAAATCGGTCTAGTGGTTTAAGCGTGAAGACATAACAGACAGACATACATATGTCTGTCTGTCTGTAATGCTTTTAAATTTATTTCAATGAGGTGTAAAAGAAAAGTACAAAGTACTCAATGAGACCAATCAAATGAGCCCAAACTCGATGGGATAGCGTGGTTTTATTATGGAGGTCCTATGGCTATCTTTCAGCCCCATAATCAGATCAGCTACAAAACTCGAAAATGGCTGAACAGATTTGGCTAATTTTATATAATATTTAGTCTCCAAATAGCCGTGGACGTTCAGGGATTGTTTATATTAGGAGTTAAATGATAAGAAGTTTAATGATAGTAAATTTTCTGAATAACTCTATCTATTTAAAAACCGCATCTAAATCCGTTTTCAAAGAAGCCAGACAACGGGAAGCGGACAAAACAAATTTTTTACTATGTATACCGTGTATATTTTGTATGTACGGCAAACAGACCCTATAATTTGTGAAAATTCTTCCAAACTACACGAGAATTCGCCGACTCCGTTTACTTTGAGATTAAAGATAAAACTGTCTACAAAGGAACGGCAGTGGCGTGGCCATGATTTTGAAGGAACCACTGGATTTTATGTCTTAAACGTGAATAAACGAGCAAACGGGTCACCTGATGGAAAGCAACTTCCTGCGCCCATGGACACTCGCAGCATCAGAAGAGCTGCAAGTACGTTGCCGGACTTTTAAGAGGGAATAGGGTAATAGGGAAGGGTAGGGAAGGGAATAGGGTAGAGGATTGGGCCTTCGGTAAACTCACTCACTCGGCGAAACACAGCGCAAGCGCTGTTTCACGCCGGTTTTCTGTGAGAACGTGGTATATCTCTGGTCGAGCCGGCCCATTCGTGCCGAAGCATTGCTCTCCCACGTCAATGTCTAGATGACCCGGTGGCCGGTGAACTTCGTATTCCCTTTTGTATTAGAGATATTATATTATCATCCGGGTATATATCTAGAAATTGCGTTTATTGCGCAGGAACCGTACATTTTTTCGGGAAAAACTATCTTATGTCCTTTCTATCCTTAGAATTATGGAGATACTTTATCGTTTCGATAAAGTATCTCCATAGCTTTTATCAAAATCAGTTTATCGGTTTGGGTGCGAAAAGGTAACAGACATACTTTCGCATTGTTAATTCGCAATTATAGATAACGTCAAACATGAGTCGGGACAGTTAAAAATTTTAGAGACCTGTCCCCAATAGACAACTCACTATCGTCACCCTACTCTAAACAACGGTTTGTGGAGCTCTTTGTATGGACAGAAATAAAACTTCCCCCATTGTACAATAGTCTGATTGGTATATTTGGAAATTGATTTGATGCTATTGTGTCTATACGTATTATGAAATTAGCTAGCTGCTGCAGCTCGAATGGACTGGTTGTCTATACTTCCCACATCGACCGGTCACGGTTTATTTAGCCCGGCCGCACATTGTCCGAATTCTGATCAGAAATATTTTAATTCCGCTGGATCGCCACCCCGCACATTATCCGAAATATCCTACCGGCGAATTCGAGCTCACTCGGCTCAGTATAACATGTAAGAGACAGCGCGGACATTTAACCGTTTCTGATCAGAAATGTCGTACAATGTGCGGCCGGGCTAAAACCAAGCCAACGTGGGAGTAATTTTCATAGGGCCCAAGTGTGTGCGTAGTATTACAAGAGCACCTTTTCCACTCATCTCTATACAAGTACGCTGAATTGCTGATAGCCTTTGAAATGACAGCTATTTTTTGTGCCTATTTGAAGCGGAATCAGCGCCCCCATTATTCGGGTAGAGAACTAAATCTGAGGTAAAAATGACGTTTGAAAGCCGCCATATTGGCGCTGATAGTAGTAGTGAGAATATTTGGAACTAATACTAGTGATGACAACTGTTGTTATTGGTTGTGGTTACGTCAAATTTAGTTCTCTACCCGAATAATGGGGGCGCTGCTTCCGCTTCAAATAGGCACAAAAAGCAGGTCTGTATCAGCAATCCAGCGTACTTGTATAATAGAGGTCAGTGACCTTTTCCTTTGCTCTCATAACCTAGTGGGACGGACGACCGACACGAGTCACGACTCACGACCGAATTTTCACATGTCTGAGTCAACCCTTAAAAGTCTATGAATAAAATCGGCTTTTCCAAAAAACACTAATGAAACACAATTTTCGTGCACTTTTAAGAAATTATAACAATTTTAACAAATTACACGACCGGTTTCGAATTAAATCATCATCAGCAATTCGAAACCGGTCGTGTAATTTGTTAAAATTGTTATAATTTCTTAAATATAGTGGAAAAAGTGCACGAAAATTGTGTTTCATTAGTGTTCAATATGAATTTCCACCAAGAACCAACAGTACAATCAGTTACATATATTTTCCAAAAAAATCACACGCCATTTCTCCCCTCCGATAAAAATACTAAGCCAAATTAGATATAACTTTGAAAGCGATGTATCGATTGTGCCGAATTGTCAGGAAATGGCGCGACTTAGGGCCAATCTTCTTCACTAATACTTTACCAGCGCGTAGGGATAGCAGAAAAATCAAAGTTTTTTTTCTCGACTAAGTCAGAAAAAACCGTTTTTAGGGTTCCGTAGCCAAAATGGCAAAAAAGGAACCCTTATAGATTCGTCATGTCTGTCTGTCTGTCTGTCTGTCTGTCCGTCCGTCCGTATGTCACAGCCACTTTTCTCCGAAACTATTAGAGTATACTATTGAAACTTGGTAAGTAGATGTAGTCTGTGAACCGCATTAAGATTTTGATGCAAAAATGGAAAAAATATTAAAAATTTTAGGGGTCCCCATAGGTACAACTGAAACAAAAAAATTTTTTTTTCATCTAACCTATGCGTGTGGGGTATCTATGGATAGGTCTCCAAAAATCATATTGAGGTTTCTTATATCATTTTTTTCTAACCTGAATAGTTTGCGAGAGAGACTCTTCCAAAGTGGAAAAATGTGTGTCCCCCCCTCTAATTTCTAAAGTAGAGGCATGATAATTCTAAAAAAAATATATGATGTAGATTACTATAAAAACTACCAACGAAAATTGGTTTAAACCAGATCTAGCCAGTAGTTTTTTTTATACGTCATAAATAGTAAACCTTGATCTAAATTTCATTAAATTTCATAAAAATAAACCTTATTGCTGCTGCGGAACCCTCCATGGGCGAGTCCAACTCGCACTTGGCCGCTTTTTTAATTTTTTAGCGTACACTAGACAATTATTTTCACCGTAAAAACCATCCCTGCACTTCCACGAATATTTCAAGATAAAATTTCCCAGAATGGTTCAGATGTTCTCGAGTTTTGGCGAGAATAATACAATAAATGCATTCTTATTTAAATAGGACATCGATTAATCTTATGTAGGAGCGCTGTGGCCTAATGGGTAGTCCTTTGGTACGTCTCGAGAGGGTGCAGGTTCGATCCAAACGCCTTGTTAGGGTTTGCCTATATTTTTTGCTTTAAAATGGTGCGGAACCCTTCGTGCGCGAGTCTAATTCGCACTTAGTTGATTTTATTTTTTGTTTTTTTTTGCCTCGATTCGCCGTTTAAATTCTAGATTCTTTAAGAATTTAATTTTCACCTGACTTTTTTTGCACACCCTACCATTCCAGAGTTATCCCGGCTTAAGATATTTAGCCCATTAAGTTAGGGAGAGTGAACGCTAACACAACATCCCCCCTAACCAGGGGCGGATCAATCTTGTAGCAAGTACCTACTATGGGCCCCGCGCTTCGGGGCTCTATTTACAATCTTTATTTTTACGCGCTATTACGAAATGAAACTCCATAGTTAATAATGAACGTACAGGGAAACTCTCAGCTTTTAAAAAATCTGTCACGACTCACGCTGCATATTTTTAATCTGTTATGGCAATTAACCTGAGAATTGAATTTTTGCAATCCTAAAAGAACCGGAAACCTTAAAAGGTCACCATACTTTTTTCTACGACACAATTGACAGAAGTTTGGCGAATTCAGGAAGAAAATCTGCCATTTTTTTTGCCTAAAATCTCTGCTTTACCTCATTTCTACTGAGTTTATGTAAAGTTTGTAGGCACTGTCTAAATATTATGCTATGGGCCCCTAGCTAGCTGAATACGCCACTGCTGGGGCTATGAACCATCGATGGGGGAGGAATAGCAACCTATAGAATCGAAATACAATGCATAAATTAATAATCGGCCAAGTGCGAGTTGGACTCGCGCACGAAGGGTTCCGTACCACTATAGAGCAAAATTAGACCAAAAATTGTGTTTTTGTATGGGAGCCCCCCTTAATTTTTTATTTTATTTTAATATTATTATTGAATATTAAATTACAAGTATAACTAAGGATTTTGTGAAAAATTCAAGTACCTACCTGTTGCCATTATTGATATAGAGCAAAAAAGGCCTAAAAATGACGTTTGTTGTATGGGAGCCCCCCTTAAATATTTATTTTATTTTGATTTTAGTATTTGTTGTTATAGCGGCAACAGAAATACACAATCTGTGAAAATTTCAGCTCTCTAGCTATTACCATTCTTGAGTTACAGCCTGGAGACAGACAGACGGACAGACGGACAGACGGTTTTACTTACCGTCAATAGTTGATTTGCGGAAAGTAAAAAATAATAATATTATGTTTGGCGTTTATGACAGTTTATGGTGGGTTTTGGCATGTACTAATAAAAATAAAACAGGGCAAAACTATACAAGATAGTCTTTGAATAAAATATTATTTAGACCAAGTATAAACCTGTTGGTCGGTCTGTTACCCCTTCGAGTCCAAACCACTGAACCGATTTTGCTTGGTATGGGTATCCCCATACCAAAATTGGGACACGGGAAAGGTTAGAGGATACTATATTTTATCCCAAAAAATGCACGGTTCCCGCTCAATAAACGAACTATGGCGGATCGTATTTGCGGGCACCGACTCGTAATATTATTAACTAGGTAGATCCCTATTCAAAATTTCAGAAAATCGGTTTAGCGGTTTGTGCGTATGGAGGTAACAGACGGACACACATTTTAAAATAATATACAGCATGACTGGTGAGACATGTTCTATACTCGAGGACGTGATATTAGGCTATTATAGTAGTTAAAAAAAATAAAAAAATATATCAATTGATCACTGAGTAAATGTAGCTTAAAGTTAAATAATTATTTACCCAACGCACGGTCACCGCGCGAGGGAGGTGTAGCGCGGGGTGTGGGGCGCACGTCGCCGCGCCGGCCGCGTAGTAATTTACTAGTGTCCATGATTCATTTATTTAAAGGTAAATTTGGTCAAAAATTAAGTACCTAATTTTATTACAATAAATAATGAGAATCGACTACCGAGTACTCTCCATAAGTATCGGTAATGTCTCAGCAGTCATGCTGTATAAAAATAGCACGTGAATATAATTTGATCAAGTCTATATACAAACGGAAATGAATGAACAAAAAATCAACTGACAATTTCTTGTGCATGAAAAACGATTCCATAGTTCTTCCGGTATATCAGCTTTGTGCGTTGGTTTACTGTGGATAAGACTAAATTTTTTTTCACTTAGAAAAAAATATGGTGTTAATTTTTACGTATTGTCAATTCAATGGCCGTTTAAGGGTGTGTAGCAGTGATCTCTCTGTCAAAAATGTCTTGAGACAAATTCCTAGAGTTATCTCTATATTTTATACTTTATTGAAGGTTAGGTAGACCTTCACAACTGGATATTTTCTAAAGTAACCATCTACAAGGTGTACCAAAACTAAATAATTAAGCGCTGAAACTATTTTTTTGTTTAACTTTTTTATGTACAAGCTCATGAAGCTCATGTACACATTACAAATAAAAAATAAAAAAATTGTTCTTTTAGCGTTGCTACTTTCACAGTGAACTCTACACAAGGGACACATACAAACCCTAAACCCTAACCTAACCTAACCTTATCACTATGTTTGGTTACACTCTGCATATGGGGCATATAAACATATACGGTCTTACCACAAAAAACTAAACATCTGTTGAACAGTTGTTTTGTGACATTATTGTACTGAATTTTTCTCTAATCAACTGTTCAACGGGTGTTTAAATCTTTTCTGGTAAGACCCTCAGATTTTACAAAATAACAGTTAATGTCTGGCTGTCGTTGGTTCTTGAGTTAATTCTACCATATCCATACTAACTCCAACGTGTTATTCGGTAGCAATTAACGTAAACCGGTTTCTGATCCGGATGAAAAATATCCAGGCACGGTTGACGGATGTTAACTGCACATATCAATATACCGGTTTGTTCCGGATATCCGTTTCGTTTTGTAACCGGATAAAGCAGTGTTTTGGTGATACGTAGAGGATTTTTGGCTAGACGAGTTTGAACAAACTGTAACTTAAGTTCTAATAGTATCCAAATAAATGCAAAAGTATGTATGTCTGTATGTTATTACTTCACGCTCATGAGCTGCACCGATTTTGCTGAAATTTGGTATAGAAATGTACGTTTCCCGCGCGATAAACTTATTTTGGCTCATGGAGCTGCGGGCGCTAGACATTACGTAGTAATATTATGGTCTTCCAGCGAAATTCGTTCCGCAGTTTGGGCGTGAACATTTAACAGACACACAGATATACACTTTCGCATTTATAATATTAGTATGGATGAATGTAGAACGGTCGAGTAACAACAAGTACAACTACAATTTCTGTCAACAAACTCCTTGACTTCAAAAACAAAATGGCCGATAACGACATAATCACCACAATTTCATGTCGAAGCGAGAAATCCCGCGCGAAGTTTGAAAAACCGAGAGTTGGCGAGGTGGAAAAATCTCCTTCCATTTGTTAATTGGTTTTAAATTGCTCGCCGGCTTTGTCGCGCGGGACTTTGTTTGGTCCTTCGAGCCGGAACATTTTCGGTCCTTCGAGCCCGATTCCTGTATGAATAATTTTGTAGCGATATATTGCTGCTTTTAAATAGAGTTTCTTCAATTTTTATTATTAAGTAATTTTTCAATTACTACTTACAACTTTTTGTGATTTGCTACTTTTACAGAGAGCTCTTATACATGGGACTCATCTCGTTCTCTGTAGTCAATGAGTTTGTTCCATGTGTAAAAGTACACACGCTAGGTTATTATGACTTTGTTTTGTTTAACCCTGTAGAGTACAGAGGAAAAGCATAATGCCAGTGGTATTCTTTCCCTTTATATAAACTTTCATCTTGAATAACACTACCTATGAAAACAGTTAATAATATTATTAATTTAATTAATAAATTTAATAAATTAGGGACAGGCAACGCGAAGAAACTTTGTTTCATACTAGTGATGATTAAAAAAGAAAAAAAGTTATCCTACAATGAAAATACAATTATCTGCGAAATTAAAATAACTAAAGAACTTTTATAAGTCTAAAGGAAAAACCTTTGTAAAATACGTTGTAATCTGAAAAACTTATACTGAAAAACACACGAGTGGATGAACCAGGTAACTAACATTTTAAAATATGAGTGCACTCACGTTTACTTTATAAGTTGTACAAACATTCGGCTTAGATCACTTTTTGCTTAAATAATCATGTCCGGTTTTGACTTCGTAAATCTATACTCGTATGTGAATATAGATACATAATGTGAAATTGTATATCTCTGACTGTTACCTCTTCACGCTCAAACCGTTGAACCGATTTTTCTGAATTAATTTAGTTTTCTCAATTAACTTTGAGTCCTGAGAAAGGACATAGAATACTTTTCATCCCGGAAAATGTACGGTTTCTACATGTACGATTTCAACATACGGTCACATTTAATGTCCTTTCCCGGGACTCAAAGTATCTCCATACCACATTTCAGCAAAATCGATTCAGTGGGCTTAAGCGTGAAGAGGTAACATACAAACATTTTTGCATTTATAATATTAGTATGGATAGAAGAGACCATCAAAAATTATTTGCGCAGATTATGACGGTCAATTCTGGCCAAGATTAGTCATAAACGTGAGTTATACGCCAAGTTAGAGACTTCGCCTTAATGTGGCCTATAAAATGGCGGCCTTAGGCGTTCGAAAAAGAAACTTCTTGGTTAATCTTAAGACGCGTCCATAATTTATAGAGACATTTTTGATAGTGTCAAGTATAAAAATCTTTGGACCATCTCAATGGCTAAGTCTAGTTTAAACTATAGGGGTGTCTGGCAGTGGGAAGGAACTGCCAAAAATGTCCGGCGGTGGAAGACAAGATTCCTATAGATATCCCGAAGAAAATATGATGGAAAATTGAGCTTGATTCTTTATTGAAGGCTAGGGTGACAATTAGAAGTGGATACCTTCCGAACAACGTAGTTGGTCGCTCTTACCCCTAAAGTCTAAACAGACATACTTTCAGCTTTTATAAAATAACGAAAGAATAATATAAAAATGACTTTTGGGCTATTGCAAAATACTGCGATTTCTTTCTTAAAATCCGGTTTCAAAACATAAACGGAACCGGTTCAAACGAGTCATGTAAGTCAATCGATCTGGTTCGAAGCGGTTCTACATTATAAAGTGACGTGATATAAGTCCGATCCCTCTTTACAATGATAGGTTCGCGAAATACGATTAGATACAGCTCCCTCCTCCCAGCAGCCTCCGAGCCGGATTTAAAAAACAGCTGTTTATTTAATGATGACAACAGATAGCCACCTAAAATGTTTACAATATACTTAGTTTTATTTATATTTTAATAGTTCGTAATAAAATTTAAATAAAATTAAAATATAAGGGGGGCTCCCGTACAAAAACACATTTTTTTCTTATTTTTCTCTATAGTGGTACGGATCCCTTCGTGTGCGAGTAGAACTCGCACTTGGCCGATTTTTTGACTTCAAATCATTTTCCAGATCCTAAAGAATGCTCATTCAAAATTATAATTCAACCACTTCATTTTCTCACGTCTTCAGTTATAATAAGGTAAGATAAGTAGGACAGATTTTTTAATTTCTAAAATAAAATTAAAATATTATGAAGATGTTTTTACTACTTTTCTGATACAATTTACGAAAACTATTACTTAGGTATGTACTTTTTTAAAATAAAATGTTATAAAAATTTTACGCAAAACTTTAAACGTGATTTACTTAAAAACAAATTGAGTGACATGTCTTTAATTTACGTTAAAGGAAATTTAATAAAACCGTTAAAAAGGTGGTTATTTAAAAATGATCGATACTAAAATTTTCACACATAATGTGTGAATAAAGCGCTAATTAAATTAACACCATTTACATATTAGTGACAATAATTGAAAAAAATATTTCACACCATAGGTAATCATAAATGTTAAAAATAATGACTTTTATTAGTATCAGTGTGAAATAGTTGGAAATATGACGAAAATGCAATGCATTTTAGTTTTATTCCTACTTTTCGCTGCTGTTCAAAGTACTGGAGTAATAACGAGTCTTATCAATTACTTGGAAAAAACTTATCCAAGAGGCGACAAAAAAATCACAACTCGTAACAAAAATGCCATAGATAGTGGAGTTTCAAGTGGCAAACAGCACGGTGTAAAAGGAAATAGCATACAATCAATTATAGACACGTTGGAAAGAAAAATGAACGACAAGAAAGGAAGAAAAAGAAATAACAAAGACCAGAAAAAAATGCAACAGAAAAATTACAACCAGAGACGAATTAGGCTATGATAGAGAAAACGGACGGCCCGTAGGAAGGTTCGTATCTTCAGTAATCCTGA
This sequence comes from Plebejus argus, assembly GCA_905404155.3. NCBI lineage: Eukaryota > Metazoa > Arthropoda > Insecta > Lepidoptera > Lycaenidae > Plebejus > Plebejus argus. Next base: position 6,303,707 of record FR989948.1, on the reverse strand, counting down.
AAATACAAGTATTAGAAGGTCAGACTTCATTATATTATAACTAATAGTAGAAAATATTACGAATGGTTCGGAGTAAAGAGTGCTAGTAACACGTGTAGTAAATAATAAATAATCCGACCACTATCCAACATGTCGCAGCTGATACCACTTTCGAGAATTTTTGCAGAGGTAATTGTTGTTCGTCTTATCAAAACGAAGCTCACGAAAAGTTAGCTTGATAGTAATTAGTATTCAAGTCAAAAAAATGTTCTAGGGAACCTGTACCATTAACTGTCTATGCGGGAACTTCCTCTAGAGTGAAAACATCACACTAATATCACCGCGCGTCGGTGGCCAAATTATTATACTCACTTCTTCTTCTTCTTCTTTTAAAAATGGCCGACTCGGTGAGTTGCCAATGTCAGAGTGGCTCGAAAGACCTTGCTCTATGAAGTGAAGGTCTGGTGACTTGAAAAACAATACGTTTTCGTGTCTCATATGGAAAAAAAAATATCTATAAAAAAGTTAATAATTTTTTTAGCCAGAGATATATTAATTTGGCCACCCACTGTAGTCTGTAATCTGTATGTCTTATACAGAAAGGCTGCAGTATTTCATATTTTGCCAACAGAAAGAGCTGGAGAACATGACTGGTGAGACATTACCGATACATATGGAGAGTACTCTGTACTCGATTCTGATTATAATTATGTAATAAAATTAGGTTCTTAATTTTTTTCCGAATTTCCCAAAAATAAATGCATCATGGATACTAAGTAAATTACGCGGCTAGGCAAGTAGGCATTATTTCCCCTCCAAAACAAAAAAAAAAAAAAGGCAAGTAGGCATACTATGCGGCCGGTGCAGAGGCGTGCGCTACCAAAGAAACACCACACAACTACCCCTCCCGCTCGCGGTGTCCATGAGTTGGGTAAATAATTATTTAACTTTAAGCTACATTTACTCAGTGATCAATTGATGTTATTTTTTTATATTATTTTTTTTCCAACTAATATAATAGCCAAATATCACGTCCTCGAGTATCGAACATGTCTCACCAGTCACGCAGTATACAGTCCGACAAGGCTTTATAATATGAACGTGGCGAGAAAAGGAACTAAACGCTTCTATCATACAAAAACGTCATTTTTGACATGTGTTTGACAGTTCTCCTTTACTAGCAGCGCCTTTTGACATCATTGACACATTCATTTAAAGCCTTGTCGAACTGTAGCTGCAGGGTGTATCATGTCAATTGTCGTGTCAAACAGCTGTCATGTGTGACGATAATAGCTTTCACATGTCACGATATAGCTGTGACATTTCTGTTTGATAAGACATTTAACACGAAAGACCCTACCATAACTAACAATACTAGATCAAAATACGTAGGTCTACTATCTCCCTATGAATTAACTTCTCCGATAGTTGTAGATCTACCTAATAATTAATTATAAGGATTTAAAGTTTTAAGTTACCTTCATTGTGAACTATACAAAAACATTTTGTTTTTGCAGGTTTATATTAATTAACAGCTATCGCCGTGATTAAAAATACTTCTGTGATGTTTTGTTTCGGGTTTTTCAGATTACAAATAAATAAAACTGCTAATAAATATAATTTGCTGTATTATAATGTTTTTCAATCAACTGAACATACAGCCGAATATTATACTTTTTAGGGCTCCGTAGCCAAAATGGCAAAAAACGGAACCCTTATACATTCGTCATGTCTGTCTGTCTGTCTGTCTGTCTGTCTGTCTGTCTGCCTGTCTGCCTGTCCGTCTGTCCGTCTGTCCGTCTGTCCGTCTGTCCGTCCGTCCGTCCGTCCGTCCATCCGTCCATCCGTCCGGTCCGTCCGTCCGTCCGTCCGTATGTCACAGTCACTTTTCTCCGAAACTATTAGAGCTATACTTTTGAAACTTGGTAAGTAGATGTAGTCTGTGAAACGCATTAAGATTTTGATGCAAAAATGGAAAAATTATTAAAAATTTTAGGGGTACAACTGAAACAAAAATTTTTTTCATCTAACCTATGCGTGTGGGGTATCTATGGATAAGTTTCCAAAAATCATATTGAGTTTTCTCATATCATTTTTTCTAACCTGAATAGTTTGCGAGAAAGACTCTTCGAAAGTGGTAAAATGTGTCCCCCCTCCCTCTAATTTCTAAATTAGGGGCATGATAATTCTAAAAAGAATATATTATGACGTAGATTACTATAAAAACTACCAACGAAAATTGGTTTGAACGAGATCAGTTCTAGCCAGTAGTTTTTTTATACGTCATAAATGGTGAACCTTATACTAAATTTCATTAAATCGACTGAAATATAAAAATAAATCAGCAACCTTTTAATTTCATAAAAATAAACCTTATTGCTGCTGCGGAACCCTTCATGGGCGAGTCCAACTCGCACTTGGCCGCTTTTTTTGAAAGCATATTGCGGGGACCACATTTACTTTATTTTTTTAACCAATATTTTGTAAGACAAAGTTTCTTGGGGAGGTTAGCTTATTTTTTTTTTGGCATAATATTTCAGCAAACCTGGTTCAGCGGCTTGGGTAGGGAGAGGTAACAGACAGATGGACAGACAGACAGACACACTTTCGCATATAAATTATTTGTGTGGACGACGTCCGCAAATCATAAGTTAATCAATGCACTGCCATTTATTTTGGAAAGAACGAAAAGAACAATATCAAAGAATCTGGGATCGAGGGTTTTATAAAATAATATTAATTTAAATAAAAAATATGATATCAATTTACTCCTTAGAATTAAATTGGTATTTGGTAGATTGGTAGTAAGTAGTTTATTCACAAATCGCGCAAATATTGGCCTTGTTTGGCTTGTTCCTTGCAAGGCAATTGTAAAATAAGCGTAAGAAACATAATAATACGTTTACTAAACAGGTATAAAAGCTTGGTTAAAGTAGATTTATATGATACCAGATACACAATAAAACAAAGAATTAATTGACAACTTATTTTTTATTTAGTTAATAAACGAATAAAATCAATTTTTATTTTTATTCGTTTACCTTATGTGGTCTTCCATAGTCCTTATCAGCACACTTATTTTCAGTTTGGATCACAATTACACCGGAGAATTGGCCTGAAAGAAATATAATCACACATAAAAGAGTTGAAAGGAAACGCTTCTCATAAAATATGAATAAAATAGAATAGAAAATTCTTTACATTTTGTACAACTTAAAACTTAAACATAAAAACACACTAAGTATAGAAAAGTATAGTCTGTCAAAAAAGTGAAGAAATTAAAAAAGTGGCAACATCGTAGTGTCATCCCTTTAAAATCAATCTAAGAATTATTTTTTAACAAAAAATTAAAACCGACTTCCAAGGTAAAAACAAAAGTAATATTCTTAAAAATAATCTAAAAAGAATCAAATAATTCCTATGCCTATTTTTATAGTGCCGTCTTCAGACTTAGCCTAAACCTCAACTATTTCTGTACTCAATCTTCGTACTTTTGAAGTCGCTAGTCGCTACCAGCCCGGAAAAGTTCTGAGATCCTTGACATAGAACTTACGCTAAGTTAAGCTGGTACCGACTTCAAAAGCATGAAGATTGAGTTCAGAAATAGTTGAGGTTTAGGCTAAGTCTGAAGACGGCACTATAAAAAGGAGTAGGAATTATTTAATTATTCTTTTTAGATTATTTTTGACCGACTTCTAAAAAGGAGGAGGTAATACGTTCGGCTGTATGTATCTTTTTTTAGGGTTCCGTACCCAAAGGGTGAAAACGGGACCCTATTCATGAGACTTCGTTTTCTGTCCGTCAGTTCGTCTGTCCGTCTGTCTGTCTCCAGGCTGTATCTCAAGAAGCGCTATAGCTAGAATTCTAAAAAGTTTTTATTTAGTAAAGAAAGTAAGAAGAAAGTAATCCTTCAAGAAGAGTGCGCATTCCTTCTTAAAAGAGCGATAATGCATCAGCAGCTCTTCCACACTATAGCAAAGTAAGTAAAGAAAGTAACCATCAAGAAGAGAGCGCATTCCCTCTAAAAAGGGCGACAATGCATCAGCAGCTCTTCTAATGTTGCAAGTGTCCATGGGTGAAAGTAGTTGCTTTTTATGCAATTACAGTTTACCAGCTTTCCATCAGGTGACCCGTTTACTCGTTTTGCCACCTTAATTTATTAAAAAAATAGAGCGAAACCCTGAAAAGCAGAGCTTCGTGGTCTCTTTAAAGATATTTTGCCATGTACATTGACTACACTTGACTTTCGTAGTCAAAAACAGAAAAAATATAACAGGAACTCCATACCATAGTATAAAACATTACTGGTCTTTAGATTTAATGATATCCAAAGAGATTACCTTGAAAATTGCTTAGAAAGTTATCGATGGTCACACCACTTCTGCCTATAAGTAGTCCAGATGGGACATCATAATATAACATTAATTCGTCATTTTTCTTGTCTCCGAAATTATTTTCCGTTTCAACGTTTTCGTCTCCTTTTTTACTATCTTTACCACTTCTTTTCAACGCATTTATTAGTGAAGCAATAGCGTTTCGTTCCTTAATCTCAATATTCTTGTTGGGACCTTCAATATTCTCAAAATGATTTTTGTATGTATCGAAATTATTTTTTCCTGCGACTATTTTGTTGATATCTTTCAACATTTTATCATTTCTTAGCGTTTTGTCGTAGCTTATAACGTGTAGGATATTTAGCATTATCAAAACGCACCGAAATAGCTCCATCGTGGTCTTGATAATTGCCAACCTATGAATTTAGCTATTTTAATAGCATTATATATAGTAACATTTGAGTAACATATTAAGCTATAAAGATTAACATATTTTGTTAATCAACTTTTCCTTGTTAATTTCCTTTTCAATTATGCCCTACAACTATGTGGTAATTTTATAAATTACGTGAATCGCATATACAAAACTTCAATTACTGATTTTAATAGCTGAATGTAATTTGCGTAATTTCACGCCACATATAGACATAAGAAAAAAAATGTTAGTACGTAATAAGAAATTGTCAGAAAAAATAATTGTTTTATTACAGCGTGTTTTGATATCGCTAATGGTTGATTCAGACCGCAACGCGACGCGTAGATGCATTTCTAAATTTGTATGGATTTGACAGATTTCAATGAAGTCTCATGTCGCGTTGCGGTCTGGATTGACCCTAAGTCTACTTTTAGGCTACAAAGTATTGACGCAAAATTTACCATTGACTTTCTTTTACGAGCTGTAGATGAAAGTTTCAGTGGAGGCAAAAATGGTATATAAACATTTTGATTTTTGATAATAATTCGTATACAAGAAAATATGAAATCGAAAATACAGGAACAATAGTTAAGGGAATTCTAAGTGTCTTCGATAAAGAAAATGAACGTCCAGTTGCAAGAATTTATTCGAGTGTCCAGAATTATTTTCTAAATGATATGGCATAGTTCACCATCGTCAGCCCGCTCAATGCTTGAAACTCTATCTACTTAAAATATTTAAATTGAGGATTGTATTTAAATTTCTTAATATAATTTAATAAAATATATAAGTTGCTTCACAGACACACTGCAGACAAACAGACACCCCCCTTTTTCCGGGGGTTGAAAAAGGAGATATTTGATCAACCTCCAATGTTTGCCATTCTATGCGAATTTGGGAGAAAATCACTAGCAGTTTCACATGGCAGCGCCGATTGAGGCGTACTAAATTGGTTGGAAACACCGGAGTTTACGGTGCGCAGAACATGTTAAAGTTTCATTAATAAAATAAGTTTCAAAAATAAACAAACCAAGAAGAGATAATTGCATTTTTAATCTTAAAAAATCTTCTAAGCTGAATTGGTAGATTTATCAATTTTGTGCAATGATTTCTTGTAACATATTTTGGCACAATAAACTATTAACGATACGACGGTAACTTTCCCATCGCCGTCATCATCCTACCCATATTTGTGCACCTGCAGTCCACTACCACCATTATTTAAAACAATCTGACCTCCAAATCTTCCTGAAATAAAGTAAAATAATAATATTAATAATACAATTATATAAATATTTATTAAATTAGACTCTATTTTTAAGTCTTTGATGTGTCCATCTATCTGTGTGTCTCCACATTGTGTCTCAAGATCCGCTAAAGCTAGAATTCTTATAATTTCTCAGATACGTTCTTAAAACAAAATACAATTCATATTTACACGTTAGCTCCCTTACAAAAACACATTTTTGGCATCAATCTATATAGTCCGACTCGCACTCAGACGATTTTATTTATTTTTAATATTTTTTAAGGTTTTTTTTCAATGAGTATTTTATAAAGATTAAAACAAGTCTTACATACCGGTTAATTTAGTAAGAAAGTTTGTAATCGTTATGCCGGACCTTCCTATAAGATGTCCACTGTCATCGTACATCAATAATGTTAAGTTTTCATCATCTTTTTTCTTATCCTTCACTTTTATGTTTTCGGTTGCTTTCTTCTGTTCAACATATCTTTTCAATGCGTTAAGTAAAGTTGAAATAATAATATTATCTTGGTTCTTGCCGTCGATCTGTTCATCGGACCACCTTAAATAGTTTTTGTTAATATTGGAAGTATCTCTTTCAACTCTTTTGTGAATAACGTTATTATCATCATCCATATTGTTATTTACTTTTGCGTTTGCCAAAAAAGTTGCTTTTACACTTTCATGGCTTATGACAAAAAGGATATTTATAATTATTAAAACGCAATGCAGTGACTGCATCGTGTACTTATAAAATTTTTGCCGAACTGTATTCTTACTGGTCAAACATCTGGCTTATATAACCATAACCCTCTCCCCATCTTATAGGATAAAGTACGCGTCATAATTAATTGATTAATTTTTCAGTTTAAAATCCCTTGTAGTCTCATATTCCATTAATTCAATTTTTATCAACGTTTAATTATGTTTGAATAAGTGCTAAGGATTTGACATACGTCATAATTAATTCAATTAGTTTTAGTAATTAAAAGATATTACACACGGTGCTGCTCGCCAGTTCTGTTTTATTTGAACTTGGCTTGACACGCTACCGCGAGTCTAGATGTCATGTTTGATTAAGAAGGCGAATAATGCCAAAGAAAAAATCGTCTCTCTGACATTCATATACGTGAAAAAGAGCAACGCGGAATCAGCTTGACAACATATTTTTCTTAATAACTCAATAAGTCCACGTAATTTACAAATCCGTTAGTCCAGTCCATCGGTAATATAATTTTACAGTATGTATTAAAATATTGGTGGGTTTCATAAAAGGCATTTACTCATAATTGCCACGCGAGTAGCAGGAGATCGGCCATCTTGGCGTTCATTGAGAGAGGCCTATGTCCAGCAGTGAACGACTATAGGCTGATTTGATGATGATGATTAAAATATTGACTCAGTTGAATGCAACGTTTTGTAAATTAAGAGATGAGAAAATAATATTATGCACATATTTTGTGACTAGTTGACCCAGCAAACGTTGTTTTGCCATTTAAAGTATTTCTACTTCATCAGTAATTGATACAAAATCTTACCCCCCCCCTTTTGTCCCCTAAGAGGGGTGGGGTGAAAACTGATGTTAAGTGGCAAAAACAGTTAATAATATGACGTAAGTCCATTAAAGAAAAAAAAATACAAAATCTGACCCCCTTTTGGGTCCCCTTAGAGGGGTGGGGGGAAAGCTTCGTCTGTCTGTCCGTCTGTCCGTCTGCCCGTCTGTCCGTCTGTCTGTCTGTCCGCGGTTTTTCTCAGAGACTATAGGACCTACAAAGCTGTAATTAGTCATTCCAGACTATACATATTAATAATGTCTACAAAATGGTACATAAAATATCAAAAAAATATATTTTTTATGGTACTTCCCCTACACATCAAGCGGGGTTGAATTTTTTTTTCGCGCCCACCCCATCGTGTGGGGTGTCGTTGGATAGGTTTTTTAAAAATATTATGAGTATTCATAGATCATTTTCCGGTTTAGGGATCCATTTGTGAAATATTAAGTTTTAAAGTGCTTCCACTTTAGTCGTTAGAGTCCAGTGTCCCCCCCTTCTACCAGCTAAACGGTTGCTTCTGGAAATGTTAAAAAATTCTCGGGAGTAGAAAATATGCTGAATTTAAAAGGAAAACTATCACGACTAAGTTGACTTCATAAGTTATTGAGTAATAGTCGATCAACTAAAAAAAATGTATTCGGCGAAGTATAAAGGAACTTTTCGTTCAAATTCCTTTGAGATGATGTTGTTAGTAGTGTAAAACATGTTATAAATGTACATTCGTTGACCATACAAAAAATTTCAAAAACGAGCGGTGCTACGGAATTCTACATGCACTTGGCCGGTTTTTGTATTTTCCATCAGGTGATAGCCAGGTCCACCTGGTTTTGGGGTCTTTTTTGAAGACTGTAGTTGTTTTGTAGACTGTAGTAGAAGTTCAATGATTAGTCTGTGTCAATTGGCATTTCTTTCTATATCCATATTTTGCCCAATATCAGTTCTTCGCCAGGTTCTCTGCAGCCCACCAGCTGTGCATTAAAATTACGCATAACAATGATAAAGTTATTGTGTTTTCTTACATTATCTGATAGGGTGCAGGTAGTTTCACTTTCTGGTGCTTGTTCATGACATATTCAACATTAACTCTAGAGCATAACGCACACAGTCATATTGTGACATCGGTGACCCTGGTGTGGTAGTGATGAAGGTGATGATGATGATGAATGTAATTTGCATTAGTATATTATGCTTTCAGTTCTTAAAATAGTGCCCAACCCCTAAACTTGTATATATAAGATAATTTTTATTATCCTCCATAGACTTCTGTTCCGCACCTTCGAACCATTGTACTTGATACAAAATCTATAATAAGGAGTTCCTTCGATTACTTATGGATCCCATTACCAAAAAATCGGTGTACAAACGGCGGAGTTATCGTTAAACATTCATAAAAAAACCACAACCGAACGTAGAAGCTCCTCCTTTTTGGAAGTCGGTCAAAAAATAAACCAACGTATTGTATATAGTTCTTTATTTAATAAATACTAGTAATAATGTGATTAACAGTACATTATTTGATCTGTGAATACTAAATGTGAAACTTATTATTAGCTATGTGCCCTTTCATCTTCAATTTTCATAATCTTTTGACATTTCGAATGTCAAAAGATTATGAAAATTGAAGATGAAAGGGCACAATGTGTACATAGCTATTGCACTAGATGATGCCCGCAACACCGTACATTTTTCCGGGATAAAAAGTATCCTATGTCCTTTCCCGGGACTCAAAGTATCTTCATACCTCAGCAAAATCGGTTTAGCGGTTTGGGCGTGAAGAGGTAACAAACAGACAGACACACTTTCTCATTTATAATATTAGACATTAGTATAGAAGTATGGATTTGCATTGACTTTTGTTATAATATTAATTTAATATGACTTATTTAAAAAATGCGTTATTATAAAAATACAATTTTAAATTTTAAGATTCAGGAACACGTAGTGGCGTGTTCCTAATTCTTATTATTTTTAACCCTAACGAAAAAGGGGATGTTACGAGTTTGACGTGTCTGTCTGTCTGTGTGTGCCTGACCATGTCCAAGGCCTCCAAACGGGTGGCCATATAGATCCAGTTTTTTTTATTTATTTGAAGGGGTTCATCGTATGAACACTAATGTTCAGGTTTAAACTTGTTTAGTTCTGAAAAATTTAGGTTTAACTTCTTCAAAAAATAAAGAGTCTGTAATAAGGGGCTGTTTTTCAGTTTCTGAATAGATTTTTAATATAATAATTATTCACACTATTGTTACATGGACGAAATCTCTTCAAACCGCCTGCATCTAGGTCTTCTGTTACATCGTGAACGTGGTTGACCTTCATTAGAATCATAAGAGTCTTGGTTATTTAAAACGATTTGGCCGTCGAATAGTCCTGAAATAAAGTCAATCATAATATAATATTAGATACTTACCCTTGTAAAGTTTTCTTCAATATTTAGTTAACTCAGCCAGTTGAATTCTTTTATTACTAATATTTTGTCAATTAAAATTTTAACAGCTATTTATTTACCTAAATTAAGTAGTTTTACTAAAATAAAAACTAGTTTTACCATTCATATCACCTAAAAAGTCTGTGATTGTTATGCCGGACCTTCCTATAAGATGTCCACTGTCATCGTACATCAATAATGTTAAATTTTCATCATCTGTTTTCTTATCCTTCACTTTTATGTTTTCGTTTGCTTTCTTCTGTTCAAAATTTCTTTTCAATGCGTTTAGTAAAGTTGAAATAATAATATTATCTTGGTTCTTGCCGTCGATCTGTTCATTATATTTAATATTGGAAGTATCTCTTATTTTGTGAATAAAGTTTTTATCATTATCCAAATTGTTATTTACTTTTGCGTTTGCCAAAAAAGTTGCTTTTACACTTTCATGGCTTATGACAAAAAGGATATTTATAATTATTAAAACGCAATGCAGAGTCTGCATCGTGCTTAATATTTTTGCCGAACTGTATTCTTACTGGTCAAATATATTGCTTATATAATCCCATCTTATTGGATAAGGTATGCGTCATAATTAATTGATTAATTTTTCAGTTTAAAATCCCTTGTACTCATTTTCGATAAATTCAACGTTTAATGGTTTAATTGAGTTTGTATATACAACGTGAAATTTTAGTGGTTGTTTTCCCGCGGTAGCAGGACGATTTACCTATAATAGTACTATCGAATCATGCAAGTTATTTTTTGAAAATACAAAATATTTTGTATGACGTACTATGGCAACTTTATGCCGATAGGCGCGAGTTACTATGGACCCGGCCGAATTTTTTTAAGATTTGAACAACAAAATCTTCACAAATCTACTGTACTACTAAGATAGAATCATTTTACTGCGGGAAAACAACCATTAAAATTTCGCACTGTATACTAAGGATTTAACATACGTCATAATTAATTCAATTAGTTCTAGTAATTAAAAGCTCTTGAATTATTCATGTTCGATTTAGAAGACGAATAATGACAGAAAAAAGCATTGTCCTTCTGAAATTCATAAACCAAGTTAGAAAGAACAAACGGAATGAGCGTGACAACAGATTTTTCTTAATTTAAAGTTTACATAATAAAAAAAATCCGCTAGTCCAGTCTATCGTTAAGAGAATTTTACATGTAAAATGATATTTAATTGTTTGCGCTGATTCGGAAATTAAAAGATTAGAAAATTAGATGCACCTTTGTGTTTTGTTCCTATCGAGAAAATGCAAAAAAATTAAACAATTCCTGGTTTCTATCAATACAACAACAATATACAACATGACTGGTGAGAAATTACCGATACTTATGGAGAGTACCCTGTACTCGATTCTCATTATAATTATGTAATAAAATAATTAGGTTCTTAATTTTTTTCCGAATTTCCCAAAAATAAATGAATCATGGATACTAAGTAAATTACGCGGCTAGGCAAGTAGGCATACTACTTATGCGGCCGGTGCAGAGGCGTGCGCTACCAAAGAAACACCACACAACTACCCTTCCCGCGCACGGTGTCCATGCGTTGGGTAAATAATTATTTAACTTTAAGCTAAATTTACTCAGTGGTCAATTGATATTATTTTTTTATATTATTTTTTTCCAACTAATATAATAGCCAAATATCACGTCCTCGAGTATTGAACATGTCTCACCAGTCACGCAGTATACATATAATTATATATTTTTAACAAAATACTTAAAAATGTGAAACCGACTTCCAACGTGTAAATTAAACAATTCTTAAATGAACTAAGAATCTTCATTTTTAACAGTTAATCAATTAAAATGTATACAGTTAATTTTATCAAAGCGCACGGAAGTATGCACGCCATTTCCAGTAGGCCGCGTGCATGCCGTGCACACAAACCGTTTCGACGCACTTTTGAGTTTTGACTTGAGTTTTAGGGTGAGGAATACCCTAAGAAACAAAAGTGGCGTTTGTCCTGGGGATGGATGCCAACCCTTATCGGGGGTGAATTTTTTTTTGGCAAGGCCTGAGCAAGCGAGATGTCACTATCAGTAACACTGCGTTGTAAAAAGAGACGTGTGATACATGACAGCAGAACCAAATGTTTTCATCTGTTTGACGTCCAGTCGGCACTCGGCACCTATCGGTACGTTGACAATCTAATCTCTTTTTAAGCCTGGCCGCACATTGTACAACATTTCTGATCAGAAACAGTTGAACGTCCGCGCTGTCTCTTAGAGCGACCGCAGACTTACAATTTCAAGTTGGCCAACTACAGTCAACTACAATTTTTAAATGAAAAAAATAATATGAGAACTTTATTAATTCGAGATAAAAATGTGCAAGGTGACAATATTTAAAATGTAATAAGCGTTCTCTGTAAAAATACAAAGAAAACAATACACCTTTTGAGCGTGATTACGTTTAGAAAATTTTCCCGCCTGTCATGACTTTCTTGACAGACTATAGTTGGCCAACTTGAAATTGTAAGTGCGGTCGCTCTCACATTTTGTACTGAGCCGAGTGAGCTCGAACTCGCCGAAAGGATATTTCGGATAATGTGCGGGGTGGCGATCCGGCGGAATTCAAATGTTTCTGATCAGAATTAGCTTAGAGATTAAATTGTCAACGTTGTTGTCGATTATTGTTTGTGTAAGTGTATACGTAAACAAATCTTTACACACAGACGTAAATCAATTTCGGTTTCATTTGAAGATTGTTGCTCTATTCCGCTAGGTAAATTAACTTCATGGGTATATTAACTTATCTGTCAGATATCACTATTCCGTCAGCTGTCACTATTCAGACAATACACGATAGCTAGACAGCCATTGCGTATTTTCAGAATAGTGTGACAGATATATAAAAGAGATACAGATAACGTCATAGTCTTCACAATATATTCCGTTAAATTTATGTATTTATTTTGTGAAATACTATTTTCCGGGAATACGAAATCTACAATATAAAAACGTTTGTTTTAATTTTTGTTATTATTTCCTACCATTTATGATAACACTACTCTGGTGAATCCCCTTTTTATTATTCCGCTTCTTATTATTCCAAATATTCTTTTTGCTATCATCCTTCTTAGTATTATGACTCTGGTGGTGAACCTTTTTATTATTCTCCTTGTCAGTACAATTCTTCTTATTGTGGGACTGACAAGATTTTTTGCAACCGCCAGTAGCAATTGGTGAATACGGACCATAATTTGGGCTCTTCCAACCATAATCATAATCCAGCGGCTCGTGTGATGAATGCCGATCATAATCATAATCTAAGCTATCCAAACCGTAATCATTTTCGAGCGATCCATAATATGATGGGTATGGATCAAAGTTTGAGGTCTTCTTACTGCCCGCACCACCTTGCGGTCCTTGTGGTGAATTATGGCCTGAGGTTTTCAAACCACCCGAACTACATTGCGGTCTTTGTGGTAAATTATGCCCTGAGGTCTTCCCACCGCCCGCATCCTGCGCTCGATTTGGTGGATATGGTTTATGCACTGTATTTATTAAATCGATCCTACCATCAAACTTTCCTGGAATAAAATGACTTATATAATAATAATAATATATTGTACACGCCTTTTCATAGTCTATCGGTTACTATCAAAAAATTAAAAAAAAATATTAGAACAGTTTACCTCTCATGTCGTTAAGAAAGTTATCTATTTTTATTCCCGACCGTCCTAAAAGTCGTCCATTTTCTGTTTCAGAGAATAACTGTATGTTTCCATCATTTATCTTCTTTGCTTTGACTTGAGCATTATTTTCTACTTTTTTCTGTTCATTGTTTCTTTTTAACGCATTTAGTAATAATGTAATAACAATGACTTCGTTTTTCTCATCTATTTGATCATCAATCCCTTTGAAATTTTTTTTGTAAACAGTAGAAGCAACTTCTTGAACTATTTGGTGTATAACATCATTATTGTCTTCAAAATTATCACATATTCTTGCCTTTCTCAAAATAGTTGCTTGTACTCCTTCATTGCTTATGATGAAAAGGATATTTACAATTATTGAAACGGGTTGCAGTGACTGCATCCTGCTTATAACAATTGCAAAACCAATGTCTTTTTTCTGGTCTCATATCTACGAAAGATTATGGGTTAATTTATTTTTGCTTGTTAAAACAGTCTTGAAGTCATGTTCGAATAATTAAATTTTAGCAAAAGTTGAAATCATTTGAAAGTTAATGACTTAATGATCAGAAACAATCTTTTACTAGTACGGTATTTTCTGACACCTCCGTGGTCTAGTGGTACAGAGCGCGGCTCTTGACTCGGAGGTCGTGGGTTCGATTCCCGCGTTGGAAACATGTTATTTCCAAGTTTGGTTAGGACAATGTAGGCTGATCACCTGATTGTCTGACAAGTAAGATGATCCATGCGTCGGATGGGCATGTAAAAAGTCGGTCCTGCGCCTGATCTCTCGCCGGTCGTGTCGGTCTGCCGTCCCACTGGGTTATGAGAGTAAAGGAATAGAGAGTGCTCTTGTGTACTGCGCACACACTTGGGCACTATAAAAATACTCCTGCGTAGCTGGCCTGGTTTCAATGAAACCGGCCACCGTCACCGAAACCGGTGTGGGAGCTATTATTATTATTATTATTATTATTATTATTATTATTTTCTGACGTGGGTACTGGCCACTGGATATGGCACGTAACGCTGTTTGCGTACAATAGGTTTCATATCTTCTGATTCACTTGGACAGGCCATGCCGCCCTTTTCTCTTTGGGAAGCCAGCTGCGTATATTATAATGTGGGTTTCTGAGCGGTTGACAAGGTGGTAGATTGACTGCAGCTCTACCCACTAAAACAGGTCCGTGCCTTCTCCTCTGCTTGGTACTGGGCCGCTGGTGAGATGAAAACCAGGCCACTTAGAATATGTGCACTGTGCACCTTCGACTAACACGTTATAATCGAAAAAAGCGGCCAAGTGCGAGTTGGACTCGCCCATGGAGGGTTCCGCAGCAGCAATAAGGTTAATTTTTATGAAATTATATTATTTTTGATTTATTTTTATATTTCAGTTGATTTAATGAAATTTAGATTAAGGTTTACTATTTATGACGTATAAAAAAAACTACTGGCTAGATCTCGTTCAAACCAATTTTCGTTGGTAGTTTTTATAGTAATATACATCATATATTTTTTTTAGAATTATCATGCCTCTGCTTTAGAAATTAGAGGGGGGGGGACACACATTTTTCCACTTTGGAAGAGTCTCTCTCGCAAACTATTTAGGTTAGAAAAAAATGATATGAGAAACCTCAATATGATTTTTGGAGACCTATCCATAGATACCACACACGCATAGGTTAGATGAAAAAAATTTTTTTTTGTTTCATTAAGGTTTACTATTTATGACGTATAAAAAAAACTACTGGCTAGATCTCGTTCAAACCAATTTTCGTTGGTAGTTTTTATAGTAATATACATCATATATTTTTTTTTAAATTATCATGCCTCTACTTTAAAAATTAGAGGGGGGGGGGACACACATTTTTCCACTTTGGAAGAGTCTCTCTCGCAAACTATTCAGGTTAGAAAAAAATGATATGAGAAACCTCAATATGATTTTTGGAGACCTATCCATAGATACCACACACGCATAGGTTAGATGAAAAAAAATTTTTTTTGTTTCAGTTGTACCTATGGGGACCCCTAAAATTTTTAATATTTTTTCCATTTTTGCTTTAAAATCTTAATGCGGTTCACAGACTACATCTACTTACCAAGTTTCAATAGTATAGCTCTAATAGTTTCGGAGAAAAGTGGCTGTGACATACGGACGGACGGACAGACAGACAGACAGACAGACATGACGAATCTATAAGGGTTCCTTTTTTGCCATTTTGGCTACGGAACCCTAAAAAGCCAGGCCTACATGCCAGGCTAGCCTGCTGTGTCATTAGAATGAGACAAATGGACCTTGAGGGAGGCCCTTTACACACCAGTGGGATAGTATAGGCTCTTAATAATACACAATTAAATTATATTTATAAATTTCTCGTACCATATTGTATTTTTTTTCAATAAAAATAGTTTTTTTTAGTTATAAAAAAGCAGCCAAGTGCGAGTTTGACTCGCCCATGAAGGGTTCCGCAGCAGCAATAAGGTTTATTTTTATGAAATTTAAAAGGTTTTTGATTAGTTTTTATATTTCAGTCGATTTAATGAAATTTAGATTAAGGTTTACCATTTATGACGTATAAAAAAAACTACTGGCTAGATCTCGTTCAAACCAATTTTCGTTGGTAGTTTTTATAGTAATCTACATCATATATTTTTTTTAGAATTATCATGCCCCTACTATAGAAATTAGAGGGGGGGGACACACATTTTACCACTTTGGAAGAGTCTCTCTCGGAAACTATTCAAGTTAGAAAAAAATGATATGAGAAACCTCAATATGATTTTTGGAGTCCTATCCATAGATACCCCACACGCATAGGTTAGATGAAAAAAAAATTTTTTTTGTTTCAGTTGTATCTATGGGGACCCCTAAAATTTTTAATAATTTTTCCATTTTTGCATCAAAATATTAATGCGGTTCACAGACTACATCTACTCACCAAGTTTCAATAGTATAGCTCTAATAGTTTCGGAGAAAAGTGGCTGTGACATACGGACGGACGGACGGACGGACAGACAGACAGACAGACAGACAGACAGACAGACATGACGAATCTATAAGGGTTCCTTTTTTGCCATTTTGGCTACGGAACCCTAAAAATCACAAGATAGTACGAGATATTATATCGAGGATTTAATGGGCTCTGATAAGCATTATTATAAAATAAATATTAAACAAAATATATTTTTATTCAAAATAGGTATTTAAAAAATGATTCTTCCAAAATTTTATTACTTAGTTCAAAAATACAATTGCAGGAAAAAAATATTTTTACGCCAAAATGTTTGAATTATGATATATTATATTGATGATAGATATTTACAAATAAATAAAATTAGATAGACTCTGAAAGAGGAATCAGGGGAATACGTTACGCCGATTTACTGTATCTGTCTCTAAGATACGTACGTACGATAGTAACTATAATATAAAAGTGTTCGTTGTGCACTTTAACACGATAAAATAGTACGATAACCATAGGCAGCTGTCGTGTAATAGTTCTGTTAAAAATATTTTGTAAAATGGGTATCACGTATATTCCGTGAATAAGAAATGTGAAACATACTATTGCTTTACATTTACTATTGTTATTGTTTCCTACCATCTATAATGAGACTACTCTCGTAATACCCTTTTTCTCCATCTCCCAAGCTCTCCCAATCGTAATCATTATGCAGCGGTCCGTGTGGTGAATATGGATCATGGCCTGAGCTCTTCCAACCGCCCGCACCTTCCTGCGGTTTTTGTGATAAATATGGATTATAGCCTGAGCTCTTCCAATCGCTCGCACCATCCTGCGGTCTTTGTGGTGAATGTGGACCATAGCCTAAGTTCTTCCAACCTTCCGAACCACCCAGCGGTGTTTTTGGTAAAAATGGACTCTGGCCTAAGATCTTCCAACCGCCCGCACCACCCTTAGATGTTTTTGATGAATATGGATCATAGCCTGGGGTCTTCCCATCGCTCGAACCACCCTTCGGTATTTGTTTTAAATGTCCACATTTACCACATGGTCTACCATAGCCCGGTGAAGATGGATCATAGCTTGAGTTCTTCGCACCACTCTGCTGTATTTTTGGTGAAGATGGTTTATGGTCTGAGGTCTTCCAACCGCCTGCACCACTCTGCGGTCTTTGTGGTGAATATGGTCCATGCCATGTATTTGTCATAACGATGCTACCTTCAAACTTTTCTGGAAGAAAGTGAATTTCTATAACATATTATTGTACACGCCATAATATTATAGTCATTTGGTAAATACAAAAATGTGGATTAATATTTTTCCCACAAACTTTATACTCTTTTCCTCCCCTTTTATCTATATTTTTAAATTCTCTCGAATATTTATCAGTTGTAAAGGGGTTTAAAGATAATCTGTATATATAAAACTCAAAGGTCTGACATGGTGATCTCGCACAGCCCAAACCACTGGACCGATCGGGCTGAAATTTGGCATGCAGGTAGATGTTATGACGTAGGCATCCGCTAAGAAAGGATTTTGATAAATTTCCATACCAAGGGGTTCAAATAGGGGATGAAAGTTTGTATATAATAATACTTCTTAACGCGAGCGAAGCCGCGGGCAAAAGCTCGTTCAATATATTATGGATATTTTTTACTCGTTTTTGTTTATTCTAAATTACTTGCAAAATTAGGATGTAGTGGTTGGTGGTAATATAAATTATTAATAACGTAAGTGGATGAATTGGATGACTAACCATCGGTCTGCCGATGACATTATTTTCTTCGTACCTATTATAGCCATGAGATGATATGAGAATGAGAATGCTTGAAGACCTGAGCAACGCAAACCTTCGACACTTGCGATGAATCTGTCTAAAACACAAATAATGATCGATAGCCGAAAACGTAGGATCAAAGTAGTTAGGAAAGAGTTACAACATGTCTACGAATGTATCTAGTTCGGTAACATAGTCATAACTATAGACTAGGAAAGAAAGTCAATCGTCGAAATAAAATCGCCTGGAAAAGCTACTGGTCTATGAAGACGCTGATGAAGGGAGGTTTACCAATCTCCCTGAAACGCAGACTCGTCGATTGAAAATTGTAATAGTATGCATAAATGATAATTTTAAAATGATTATTCACCCACTCCATCCACTTACGACTTTAATTGTAAAAATAAAGAAGTAGTGTAAAGATTCTTCAAATCTGCTGTGGGTACAAATTATCTCAGATATTATGTAGATTTAAAGAATCTATACAAGTAAGTTTACCTTTCATATTATTAAGAAAGTTTTCTATTGTTATTCCCGTCCTTCCTAAAAGACGTCCACTTTTTGTATCAAAGATGAATAATTGTATGTTTCCATCATTTGTTTCCTTCTCTTTTACTTTAGAGTTTTTTTCTGCTTTCTCCTGCTCGTTTCTTACTAACGCATTCAGTAATGATCTAATAACGCTGACTTCATTTTTCTTGTCATCATGAGATCCTTTGAAATATTTATTGTAAATTCTAGAAGCAACTTCTTCAACGATTTCGTGGATAACATTATTATTATCTTCAGAAGGATTATATGCTCTCCCCTTTTCCAAAAGAGTTGCTTTTATGCCTTCGTGGCTTATGACGAAAAAAATGTTTACAATTACAAAAACACACTGCAGTGAATACATCGTGCTTAAATGACAATTGCAACGCTAATGTCTCTTTTCTAACCTCATATATCTGCGAACGATACTGGCTTCATTTATTTTTGCTTAATTAAAAGACTCTTAAAGTCATGTCCGTATAATTAAATTTTATCAAAATTTAATTAATATTGCGTTCGTTAACGATTTAGCGCTTATTCACCTGATAGGCCAAGCTACGTAGTACTTAGGCTTTTTGAAAAAATCATGGTTTTACGTACTTATCCAATGAAATTCTTGAAAGTGATTTAACTAAATCGGACAATATTACATCTACATTAGTGATTTAAATGAGACTAGTTTACTGCTTAGCTAAACAATATATTGTCTTAGTCTATAGGTGCACTAACTTTTCCAAGTCGATTACTGAGTCCTGTTTATAATACTAGCTGTTGCCCGCGACTTTGTCCGCGTTAACATAGTATAATAACAAATATGGATAGTTTTCCCCTTTTTGAGGTTCCTTATACGCCCTATTTAATCAATTGTCAAACGCAAACGTCAATAAACTTTCATGTTTCTAACATAAGAAATGACGGACTATCATTCAAACTTTCAACTATAATTTCACTCCTTGGGGTAGAATTTCCGGAAGTATCCAATCTTAAGAAATGACGGACTTTTATTCAAACTTTCAACCCCTATTTCACTCCCTTCGGGGTTAAATTTCCAAGATTCCTTCCTTAGTGGTTGTCTACTTAATAAAACAATCCTATTCATAAAATTTCGTGGCTGTAACCTTAACAGTTTTTGCTCAGCGATGATGAATCAGTCAGTCAGGACATCTTATTTTATAAGAATAGATAAAACCGATTATTGTGAGTTAATCTTAAAAGATAGACATGTACTATCAAGAACATTTTTTTTAGATCATTTCTTCTTCTTCTTCAAGTGCCTCTCCAATCACTGAAGGTTGGCAGTCATACTCCAAAACTTTTCCTTATCCAAAGCGAGTCTGAAAAGTTCTTCAACAGACTTTATCCCTGTCCATTCTCGCATATTCCTCAGCCAAGATGTTTTGCGTCTCCCTGGTTTATTTTTCCCGGCAATCTTTCTCATCATTTTAGTTTGAAGAAGCCTGTATACTGTTTGCTCCTGAAGATATGGCCGCAGCATTCGCCGGTAAGTTATTAAATCATTTTAAGAGGAATAATTATTTGATACATATTTTTTGGGTATCTTGGTCCGTTTTCGCAGCGCACGCAACGGAAGCTCAAAGATAAATAATTTTCCCCGCTTTTTTTCACATGTTCCTCTGTCTCTTCACTCCGAAAAATCACAGCGTGATGTTGTATAGTATTTAGCCTTTCTCAATAAATGGGCTATCTAACACTTAAAATAATTTTAATACTTAAAATTATTTTAATACTAAATAACAATAAAAAAACCACAGACAGCAAAGTGTTAGTAATAGGGACCCGTTTTTGCCCTTTGAGTACGGAACCAAAAAAAACATTTTGCACTAGTAGATTCAAAATTTAGAACTCACCAAAAGACCATGACTGAATGAACAGGACATGACGTAAAATATAGTACTATGTGTGAATTAGTGATGGTCATACAAAGTTACGACGCTCGCCGCGTTCTTGATATGGCGAAAATGTATGAAAAAATTTGAGAAATTTTCTTATTTTTCTTATAACTGGAAAAGTTGTTTATTTTTATATAAAATTTTTAGCGGACTTTATAGAGGACTAAATAAGCAAAAATTTTTTTGTATATTTATTTTCCTCAGTTCAGTGTATTTAGATATTAAGGTACCTAATCAGACCCCATTTTTTTTTCATATTTTGCGATTATTGTGATAGTTAAAACGTATTTTATGTGAAAATTTTGTATGTGGCTATAGAATTTTTATGGTACAGTCGTGGAGATAAATATATTATCTTTCATTTGAAACCAAAATATCCTCGCAGTTTGACTCCTAATTCTTTAATAGGGTACCGGAAAATCACTGATATTTGTAATAGCGTCCTTCAGTCATTAATCTTCTAGTGATAAGAAAGTGAAAATAATGTTAATTATATGAGTACAAGCAACATTTTTACAGGCACCATTAATCTAAAGCCATTCGCCTTAGCAATGCCTGATATTAAACGAAAAAAACACACTAAAAGACCATGATTACTTTGCATGCCCAACACACGCAATTGTCTTGCTAAGTTTCTAATTGTTAATCAAGAGACTAATCTTCTACTGATAACAAAGTGAAAATAATTATAGGCTTCTAGGTTTTAATTAAGAAAATTCAATTAACGGAAACTGATTTCCCGTTATATAAGACTTCTACTAGATAAGTAGTAAGCATAAGAATCGACACAAACATGATAAAACTAATGCCACGTGTTGTTGTTACTATTTTGAGTATTCTTTTTGTGACTGGTCATGACTTAAGACGAGATATACTGAATAATATTACAAAAGAAGCTAATTTGGATGACGCTAAAAACACGGTCGACACCGGAATTGAAAAAGAATCGATTAATATCAAAGATGAATATAAAAATGACGATTCTAACAAGACTATGGAACTACAAAATGGTGCAGATGGTAAACTGTTAGCTAATATTGATGAAGAAACTACGAATGAAAATAACGTTGTTCCTCAAGAAAAGGCAAGAGAACTTCTTATTGTAAGAACACAAGCAAGTCTTTCGGAAATTTTAGAACTCTTAAACAAATTCTCACAACCTAGTATCAATGTTGTTTACGAAAATACTGGTGGTAGTCCAATTTATGGCCCAACTTATGGTTACGTGCAAGGAAACATTAACAATATCAACCATAATTCTTCTAAAGCAAATAATAGTAATGCGCACATTGATCTCACTGTCCATAATCAAAATATACCTGGAAATGTTAATGGTGACATAAAATGTAGTGAGCCTAAAGAAAAACAATAGCTAGAGCAACCTAGACGTTGCCTTCTTATAATTGATATTAAGCTGCTTAGTATTAATCTAATAAATATTTAAGGTAAAACTTAGTTATATAACTTTTTTCTATACCTAAAGCTAAATCTAAGTCTAAGCCATCCATAACTAAAGCAAAAAAAGACGGGTTGCACTCCGGGAGTGCCGGCAGAAGTGAAAACTTGATTATTAATTTTTTTAAACTTATTATGAAAATAGAACGTTTTAACTGAGGATACGTTTTAACTGAGGATACATACAACTATTATAAGGAAAAGAGCATAACAAAAATAAAGTAACATAAAGTCTTAAATACCTAATCCTACAAAACAATCCTGAATCCATACACAAATAAAGATTAGTAAGATTGCCCCGCCGTTGGATAACTAAACAATGCAGATCGTGGTGCATAAGTTTCAGGTATTGTACTTATTTGTTTTTGAGAAGTAAGCAGGTGGATTTTATAATGGCGACTAAGTGAAGCTTTTGATTTCAGCGCCCGAAGAGGAGGTGGGAGGTTATTCCAACAGCGGGAGGCCGCATATCTAAACGATCCACGGAATGCTGCCGTTCTATACTGTGGTGTTATTATCTGATACTGGGAGGCTCTGGTACGCATACTCACGTCGCTAGCCCAGTATAGCTTTTTATATAAGTAAGAGGGCATTCTGGTTAGAATAATATCAAAAAGCAGTGAGGCAAAATGCAATTTCCTACGCTCTTTCATCTTCAGAAGGTTTGCGTTATTGATGTAAGGTGTTACGTGTGCACTTGGAGGGACTGTAAAACAGAAACGGACACAAGCATTTTGAACTCTCTGTACAAGCTTCTCTGTTCTGGCAAGTAGGTTTACTCCTATAGCAGTGTCCGCATAATTCAACTTCGAAAGTACAAGTGTCTCACAAAGTCTGATCCGTATGTCCTCACTAAGATATGGTCTAAACCTATAAAGACTTTTAAGGCGGAAGAAACATGTGCCGACAACATCCAGGATGTGTTGTTCGAACTTCAGGTGCGAGTCCATTATTACTCCTAGATTACGAGCAACATTTGCACGTTCAATATGCTGTCCGTTAATTAAAACAAAAGGTTGTTTATCCAAGATATCAGCAACCTGCCTCTTAGAGCCTAATATCATGAATTTTGTTTTCGTAGGATTTAGGAGCAGCCCACAAGATTTAGACCACTCTGATATACTTTCTAAATCATCATTTATCCTATTAACAGCTACTCTTGTATCTTGTGGATCAAAGCTAAGATAAATTTGGGTAGGGGGGAAAAAATTGTATACACCAGATGTTAAGTTGGGAGAAGACAAATATATCTGCGAAAACCGCATTCAAATCGGATCAGTAGTTTTCGTGTGATAGTGAAACAAACATACAGACAGACAGACAGACAGACAGACAGACAGACAGACAGATAAATAAAAAACTAACCACATTTTTGGTTTCTATAGCGATTTAGTGACACCCCCAGCTTATTATTTTTTAAATATCTTTAATGTACAGAATTTTCATTTCTACAGTTTTATTATATGGTATGTATAGATTCCCCGAAACATCTTCAAGGCATAAAATGAGGGTTGGATTGTTTAAATTTTTGAAGTAAGATATAAGAAAATGATCATTGGCATTGATCATATTTTAGCAAAATATACCATTTAGTACTCGGTCGTGAATTTTTAACTTACTAAAAGACCATGACTAATATGATTACTTTGCATGCTTAACACTAAGTACCATGCCACACGGTGCGGTGCGGCGGCGGTGCCGCACGCGCACCGGAATCGAGACGAGGCGGGGAGGGTGTATGTATTGGTGGAGCTCGTGTCCGTCGCTGCTTCTGCCTGCCTAGCATACGCCAACGAGATATCTCACTCTCGAGATAATTAAAAACTACTCGTCTCATAATGTCAAAATCTCGACATTATCTCGATAAAACTCTATAAAAATGTGTTAGCTAGCGTGTGTGGCTTATTTCGATGATAGATCTACGCGAAAAAAAATGTTTGTCATGCTAGGGTCAATAGAGATGAAGATACAAACTATAACATGTAGAGTGAGATGTTTCGTTGGCGTATGCTAGGCAGGCAGTAGGTACTGCAAAACGTTGCGGTGCCGCACTCACCGTCTGGCCGGTAGTGCGGCAAGAACGGCGCCGCGCCACCGACGCGCGTCGCACCGCATCGCGTGGCAACTGGCATGGCTGTCATACACACGCAATTGTCGTCCTAAGGGTCAATTCAGACCGCGACGAGGCGAGGCGCGACGCGACGCGACCTAAATTTGTATGGATTTGATACAGATGTCGTCAGCGTGAGACGTCTTGCGAATCTGTCAAATCTATACTAATTTATAAATGCATGTACGCGTCGCGTTGCATTAAAATCTTAGGACGACAATTGCGTGCGCCGTGAGGACGCGGAGTTCGACAACAGAGTACCCGTTTCCCACGGCTGGAAGGAGGGCATGGGGGGGTTTTAGTGGGTAAACCTCGTGTAGGGAGTCCCACATACCCCCGCCCCTTTCCCCGAGGGGGTGGGGGATACGTAACGTATTTCCCCTCCTCAAAAAAAATAAATAAAAGGACGACAATTACGTGTGTATGACAGCCATGCCAGTTGCCACACGATGCGGTGCGACAGCGGCGCGGCGCCGTTCTTGCCGCACTACCGGCCAGACGGTGAGTGCGTCACCCTTAGTGATTAAACTTCTAGTGATAAGAAAGTGAAAATAATTATTGGCTTCTAGATTTAAATTTTAAAAAATCCAACCAATGGAAATTACTTTTTCATTATAAGACTCCTACTAAACACGTAGTAATTATAAGATCGACAATTAACACGATGAAACTAATTCCACGTGTTGTATATACCATATATACTATTTTGAGTATTCTTTTTGTGACTGGTCATGACTTAAGACAAGATATACTGAAAAATATTGCATATGAAGATAATCTGGAAGACGCTAAAAACACAATCGAAAAAGGTATTGAAAAGGAAACGTTAAATTTCAAGGATGATTTTAGAGAATACAATGATGATTCTAACAAGAATGCAGAACTACAACAT
Organism: Plebejus argus; assembly: GCA_905404155.3. NCBI lineage: Eukaryota > Metazoa > Arthropoda > Insecta > Lepidoptera > Lycaenidae > Plebejus > Plebejus argus. The sequence continues at coordinate 6,278,443 of FR989948.1, read as the reverse complement.
GGTGCAGATGGTATACTTATGGCTACTTTTGATAAAAAATATGCAAATAAAATTAATAGTGATGGTGTTCCTCAAGAAAAGGCAAGAGTTCCTATATTAAGAACGTATGCAAGTCTTATGGAAATTTTAGAACTTTTAAACAAATTCTGGGTACCCAGTGTTAACAATGTTTACAAAAATGTCGGTGGTAGTCCAACTTATGGCCCAACTTATGGGTACGTGTACGGAAACATTATCAATAACCACTATGACAATTCTAAAACACATAATAGTAACGCAGATATTGATATCTCTGCCCATAATTCAAATATACCTGGAAATGTTAATGGTGACATAAAAACATAAAAATCGATCAACCCAGACTTCGCCTTGTACTAATTGGTATTAAGCTGCTTAGTATTTATCTAATAAATATTATTAAAAAAAATTTAGTCATAAGTACCATAGATTTTTTTCATATCCATAATCCATTTACATACATAACTCCATAATCATACTTACGTACTTTAAGTTTGTATAATATATTTGTATATTTTAGATTGTATTTTTTAGTGTTTAGATTGTTGTTATCTATTATAATTAATATTTAGTTTAGGCGATCTAGCTGTTATAATTTGTCTAATTGAATGTTATCTCTTCCAACTTAAACATCAAAACTATGTAAGGCTTACAGAATGTATGGATTCGTTATGAGGTCCTGTAAAGGCTTTGTGCAATCTTCAACATATCTGCACGTATACAAATGCTCATACATTCGCAGCTCGAATACGCTGTAGCTATTTGGAACCCTCATCACAGAATATATATTAGTAGTACCTACCCCTCATTATAAATAAAATTAAATTAAGAAATTTAAAAAAAACCCCGCCAAAAAACTTTAAAAAGTAATGAAATAACATTTACTGACTTTAAGTTTAAATCATTCCTAAGAGTAAAGTAATATTTTAGTCCATAATTGTTGTCAAGGTGTGTCGGGGTACCGCTAAGTAAACTACCACAACAGCGACTTTTGCATTTTGTATCGCCATAATAGTCGCTGATTCTCTCGATTCGGGTCGCTGTGAACAGACCCTTAATTTATATTGTTATGTGAAATCAAACATCTACATTAGCGGTCCCCCGACACACCTTGACAACAATTATGGACTAAAATATTACTTTACTCTTAGGAATGATTTAAACTTAAAGTCAGTAAATGTTATTTCATTACTTTTTAAAGTTTTTTGGCGGGGGTTTTTTAAATTTCTTAATTTAATTTTATTTTATGCTTTTTAAACTTGTGCAGAATAATTCCTATCAACTGGATCATATCCCAATGAATACCATCTATAAAATATGTCCTCTTGGATGAGGCCGTCAATATGAGCCCAAACATGAAACCTCCACTTTAGGTTCATACGGATGCTTGGCTCCTATAGAATCCAGGTGATGCTGGAGCAGCAGCATGCAAATATTTACTGTTTATCTACGTCTTACTGGTTGTCGCAATTAAAATGAGCCCAAACACGAAACGTCTGCTCTAAGTTGGTGAGGAGTTGGGTATCCTATCGATTACCAGGTGATGCTGCACCACCAAGTCAACTTTCCAATAATATTGTGTCATAGGTGTCACGAACCAGGATGCAAAATATAAAACCCATCAAACGACTGCAAGTTGCTAATCGTCCTATCACGAACCAGATATACCGTGATATTTCAGCAATGAGCAGGCTCATGATGATGAACTATAGCTAAGAACACTCTCCGTCATGTCAGCTTTCAAACAAAAAAAACTAGATCAAAATCGGTCCACCCGTTTGGATGCTACGATGCCACAGACAGACAGACAGACAGACAGACAGACAGACACGTCAAACTTATAACACCCCTCTCTTTGGTCGGGGGTTAAAAATACATTGACACGCGCAATTAATTTTAAGTTTAAACACAAAATTTAGTAATTAGCAAGTTAAAATTTAGTAAGTACTAAACTAGATGACAATTAGAATTTAGTTACTACTTATCTACTTAATACGTGTAAACCAGCCATTACCGATGTCGTCATTCCCGAGAATCAACTAGAAATGATGCTACTTTATGACCTTCGCCATAATAGATACGATTGTATATCTTTAAATAACGAGTTATGTTATAGGATACCCATAACAACAAACAGTCGAAGGCCTCATCAAATATTTGCTACTGTAGTCAGTCGAACTAATGTTAGTAAACATTCTCCATTCAATAGACTTGCCAGTACTTACAACAAGAATTTTGTCCCCATTGATATTTTCACCTGAAAAATAACTATAAAATAACTTAGGTACTGTTTGTTAACTTCAATAAATAAATAAAAAAACAAATAATATTATGGACATACTTTCAGTCCTCGTAAAGGCAGATCACGCTACGGCATAAAAATACGGTTAGCCCGTGATAAATTAATATTGGCTTAACGGGATTTTGGGTTTGAACTAGAATTATCATAGATGCTAAATTTAATTGGCTCCCTAGGGTCCTAGTCACTAGTAAACATTGCTTACGTTCATAAAACGTATATTATATTTATTTTTGAAACATTTCCGTTTAAAAAATACCTGGTACAGTGGTATAATGTGTTGCTCTGCACACTTTTTTGCATGGCAGTTAGAAATGAAATCAAATCAAGCGGTACGCGCTCTTAAACATTTTTAATTAGCAGAAGGAAAATAACGTTCAGGTGTTTCAAGCTAAAATAATTGATCGACATAATTCATTAGAAGTACTGTTGAATTGACGATGAAGTTGCTGCATTGGTTTTTGATTATACATATCATTTTCATTCTTGGTCATGATGCATCCAAAAATAAAGGATTACTTGGAGTTGGCACCATTGTTTCAGGTATTGTTTTAGAAATAATAATTTATGATTGTCAAATTCCTGAAGCTACGTTTCTACGCTTGCTGAGCCTCGGCAAGCATCTACAAGCACGAGCGTGGAAAGAGAAATACTCTCTTGGCTCGGCTTGCGTGAGCTCGCGGACGCTTGTTTACGATCGGGAGTAGTGTCGGTTTTGGACTCAAAGGCCGTTTGCGGCAAACGTTTGCGACGCGTTCACACGTTCGAGATTTGTGGAGGCCTGTGACTTGTGGACGATATGTCGGATATCTTATTAACTTTATGTGCCAGTAGTGCCATCTGCTCCGACCTTTAATTTATATTTATTTATAATATATTTTTTTTTATGAAAAAAGGGGGCAAACGAGCAAACGGGTCACCTGATGGAAAGCAACTTCCCTCGCCCATGGACACTCGCAGCATCAGAAGAGCTGCAGGTGCGTTGCCAGCCTTTAAAGAGGGAATAGGGTAATAGGGGAGGGTAGGGATGGTAAGGGAAGGGAATAGATGAGGGTAGGGAAGGGAATAGGGTATTGACGCATTGGGCCTCCGGTAAACTCACTCACTCGGCGTAACACAGCGCAAGCGCTGTTTCTCGACGATTTTCTGTGAGGACGTGGTATTTCTCCGGTCGAGCCGGCCCATTCGTGCCGAAGTATAGCTCTCCCACGTCAGAAATTATATAATAATATTTAATATTTTAGGGAATATAAACGAGGGAAATGAAGACGAAAGTGAAGATAGTATTATTAGAGCTCTTCTGAATGCACCACCAATCAGAGGCATGGAACCGACAATAGGGACATTCGACTGGTTCTTTCAGGATGGTAAACGCACAACTTTAAGATCGTTGGCGAAACTGCAGGGTCAATAAGCGCATGTGTATAATGTATATTGACTCTCAATAACATAAAATCCATACAAATATTACAAATGCCAAAGTTTGTTTGTCTGTCAGTCTGTTACATCTTGACGGTCGACTGACCTAGGACACTTTTAGTCCAGAAAAATATACGGTTCCCGGGTGATAAAGTATTTTTGCGCAACGGAGTTTTTCTAGTATAATTTGATTAAAACCTTTTTAAATGTCTGCCATAGTCGGTTTTATAATCTTCTTTCTTTCAGTTGTTCAAGTACCAGTTGACATAATGAACGATAATGCCAAAAACATAAATGCGAATTAAGATGAAAGTGCGGATTGTTAGCTATGTCCACATTATACAATTTGATCTTCAATTTTCGTCACCTTCTTTTTATTCGACTTTCGTTTGGCATATTCAACAATTGAATGCGTCAAAATCCACCCGCGTTGAAGGAAAAGTGTCGCTCACGTTCGCTGTTGACTGCGCTATAACGCATGCCCTTGATGAACAAAAAAAGGCACAGTGTGGACAAAGCTGTATTGGCTGGTTTGGTCATTCTACGCCTTACTAAGATGAAGCCAAAAGAAAAAGAGTTGTTGGCACTTGTTGGAATAATTAAAGACGTAAGTACTGGGCAACTAACAACTATAAAATATTCGTTTTATTGAGTACATGGAGGCTTTAGTACCAGGAAAATGATTTGAAATAAAAAATGATTTTATGTGTAGCTAGACTTATTATCTAGATGATATAATAGAAAAATCACAAGGTTGGAAAAGGTACAATTATTTTATGGGATAAAATGATGTGTGATGATTGCCCTTATCTTTTAAAATGTTAGTTATCCTCCACTTGATACACTTACGTCTTTGATTATATAAATTAAAAAATAAAATACTTTTTTATTTCATTATTTATTTCATCCATAGATATTACTATCCCCCAAAATCATAGAAACATTTACATTGTTGATACATAATATATACCTTAAAGTTCTGCAAGGTTTTTTCTTGTTTGATTGCCGTTTAAAAATGTAAAAAATACCTCTGCATATAAATAGTACAATATTATGTATGTAGTATAATAACACCTTTAAAAATGTATTCTAGTTAACTTAAAGATTATTTTATCTTCTCAAGTATGTTAAGGATAATAAAGAGTTGGATCACCTACAAGCTTTCCTTGCTCAGAAGTTCCTTCATCGCCCTTTATTATAGTAGATATAATTAACTCCTGTCTTATTACGATACCATCCTGAAAAATATAATTAGTTAATGTAAATATATTGTTTTCGCACTATTATAGATGACGTAAATTAACGAAGATAGAAGAGAAGGTATCAAAAAATGGATTTAATTTATCATACGTGCACTTCGCATTCTCATCTACAGAGAAAATTTGTGGCACCAAACCCAAACTGGACCCTGTAAGATCAACAAGCACCTTTACAGAATAGGTGTTAATAGCTTTACGGCTTGCAGATTCAGTGACACACCTATTCACCTTATCCTTGACTCTCCAATCTACTGAAGCAGAAGCTCTGATACTGTACCAAAGAGGAAATTAGTGGCACCAATTCCAAACACATCGTTCAGTTCATGAGCAGCATTGGGTTGAGGTGGATCTGAGTAGTGGGTACTCTAATACGAAAGTCACAGTAGATCTTCAAGGGTCGCAGTGACGACAGACGTACAATGACCTGCCTTCGAAAGGAACAAGAAAAAACTATCTTAGAAAATATAAACAGACGAACATATAACCTCCTCCTTTTTGGAAGTCGGTTAAAAAATAGTTCTCTGTCTACTGCGGGTGAGCCAAAATGTTTTCGTTTTCGCTTCGTTATAGAATCGCCGATGAAAATGTATGATGTTTAAGTATGAAGTAGAAATACTGTAAATGGCAAAACAACGTTTGCCGGGTCAACTAGTATTACATAATATATACGCGTGTCGCGTCGTATTGATAACCTCCTTTTTTGAAGTTGTTTTTTATTTATTAATTATCCAAATTAATAAATAAAAAACAATACCTCCTATATTATCAATAAGCTATTCAACCACGACAACAATCTTCTCTAATAAATTACCAATAAATTACCATCTATTGTCAAATCAGTCTTCTTAACGCCTTCATTGCCAGTTACAACAATAATTTTTAGTGTTATTAATACCCACTGCAGTAAGTTTACCATTTCACCACCAAACGACTGTTGTTTCTTTAATTTCTAAATGAAAATGGCGTGAAATATCGACTCATTGATATAATAGTTATTGAAGTCATATAAAATAATTGAATTTACGTAAATTTAATTAGACAGAAGGCTATTTTTATACACAGCTAATTTTTGACCAACTTCCAAAAAGGAGGAGATAATACGAGGCTGGAAACATATTATTATAGATGTGATAGTTTCATACCTTAATCCTATCTATCTACAACTGACAACTTAAAATATGTGTTTACCATAATACTAGCTAAAAGACGATCTTTGTGAGGGCTCGCGTCGTTACACCTTGACTGACTAATGATAACACATCTACATATAAATAAAAATTACTATATTATAGCACAAATCAATAGGCCTGATAGTTTTTCCGTAAAGTGTACCACAAAATATACAGGTTGTGGGATATACTAGGGATCGCTTCGCTCGCCCTGATAAATAACTAAAAAGAATAAATAACTAAAAATAACTAAAAGTAACGGTACGGAACCCTTCGTGCACAAGTCCAACTCGCACTTGGCCGATTATTAATGTTGTTGGTAAAAGATAATCATTCGTTCGAGACGATTAATAATTTCAATTATTGAAAGTTAACAAGCGTATAATAAAATGCCAAATAACATGCACATAAGAGTTGAAGAAATGAAGTTATTACAATGTGTTTCAATATTATTATGTCTCTATTTTGTAAAAAGTCGTGGAGTTAAGCCAAACATTCTAAAAACATCAGGTGACCAAGAAAATAAGTATGTGCTCAACACAGGAGAAAATGAAACTTTCGATCATGACAAAGAAATAGAAATAACATCTAACAAAAGTGATGATGCGTACAAAGTAAAAAATTCACTGGAAAAAAACAATGAATTGTACAATCGTAAAAATAATTTTGGAATTAGAAATCCCAATAATAATAACAGATTAGTTGATAAAATAATAATGAATGCACGAAAACAAAATAGTAAAGCCAAGACCGATAAAAAGAGAAAAGATAATGGAAAGGTTATTTTAAACAATCTAAATTCTTCGAGAAGATATAATATTCATATTGATCCTATATTAGGTAACTTTGTATGGTTTGATTTATATTCGTCTGACCGAAGGCGCGATTTGGCGGCTCCACCGCAAGATGTCAAGCAAAATGTATGAAAATGACAGCGCAACCGCGCCGCTACTTAAATAAATCGTTACTTACATTCGCTTACGATCTAGCGGTGCAGCCGCAAAATGACGCATGTACAGCGCCGCATATTAATCATTGCTTTAGTTTTCGGGCTTTGAGCGCGGCGACTGAATCAAGAAAATCCGTAACGAAAAATACCTAACATTCGTCTAACGTCGTCCCCGTTCGGCTGATTACGGCGCAGTGTTTATGTTTTTAAGTTAGTTCCAATGATTCATAATAGATGGCGCTGTTTGTCAGCTACATCGCGCGAGTGGTAACATGATTTCGTTTTTTTTTTAAGTGGTAAGGACCTTCTTTTTGGATACATAATGCAATAGCTGTACAACGACAGTCCCCAAATACCTTATAACTTTATTATGATTAATATAACCAAATAATGTAAATAAGTACCAAAAATACTCACATTTGAATTTTTTCAGATTCATTGCTATTAGATAAGGGTGGACACGTGACACATTTTTATTATGATCGTAGTGTTGAAAGACTTCTGGAGGATGATAATTATTATGACGGTTATCGACCGTATTTACCATATTATGATGTTACGTCAAATGTTGACCGAGGTAAAAATATTATACAAGCAGATGCGTGCGCGATAAATTTTTATCTTATTATCTTATTTAAATTTATTTTTAATCGACTTCTTAGGAAAAAAGAAACGAATAGAAGAAAGGAAAAAACGTTTAGAAAAAGAGAGAGAACAACAAAAACCGCGAAAGAAAAAAACAGAAAATGAACACCAACGACAGACAAAATATTCAAAGAAAGGTAAGTAGTAGTAGTCCAAATAATTAAGGCATCACACACGGCGAAGATACTATAATATTTCATGTTAAGATAAAATATCGTTCGCCATACAATTTATATGAACTATCACACACGACGAAGATAATATATATTTCAATGTTACGATATCTTAAGATATCGAGCGATATGTTAAGATATCTTAAGATGCTAAAATATATCGTAATATACTATCTTAAGATACAATAATATATCGTAATGTTTATACAGTGCAGGAGTGTTGAAAGACCACGTGATTGGTTTGCGGGGTGCGAAGCGTGTTTGTCTCCTCTCGCTCATTCAAAACGTGGGAGAGCCATGCTTTAGCACGAATGGGCCGGCTCGACCGGAGAAATACCACGGGCTCACAGAAAACCAGCGTGAAACAGCGCTTGCGCTGTGTTTCGCCGAGTGAGTGAGTTTACCGGAGGCCCAATCCCCTACCCTATTCCCTTCCCTACCCTCCCCTTTTCCCAGTATTGTCCAGTGGTTTGGGCTGCGCGTTGACATATCACTTTGTCAGTCAGTCACCTTTGAGTTTCATATATATTTAGATGTTTTTTCTCTTTTCAGGCAAGAAAACGAGCCATATATATGACTCAGAAAGCTACAAAGGATCGGGAAAATCAGGTTTGTTTAAACATCAATCTTAGCTAATTTCAGTGATGAAATAAATAATATTTAATAGTTTAAAAAACTAAAAAACAAACGTTAAGCACGTACTAACCCAATCCGCCATCTTGGATGTCCGTCATCTTGGAATTAAGTCATGTGACTATTTTTCCGTATTTCTGAGAGCAAACCCTTCCATTTGATACCCATATCATGGGGGTGAATTTCAAATAGCCTGTCCGCCATCCTGACGTGTAGGCCGCCATATTGGATTTCTAATGACATTTCTTAGATAGTCATATTGCATTGTCTCCAGAACTCAGAGCGTGTGCAAAATTTCATTTTTATCGAAGACCAGGATGAGGCTCAAATTAAGATTCCAAGATTTTCTATATACATAGTAATATAATTACAAGTGAACCTAATAAAAGCGTGAATATGCCATCTTAGATACAAGGTGTAACCATGTGTAACAAAAGTGATAATACCTTAGGGTGTGTAAAGTGTATGAGACCCCTTTAAGGAATGTGAAAGAAGCAGCAATGTAAGATCAACTTTATGTTAAATGGTTATTTGTTATAGATATACTTTTTTTTGCAGGCATAAAAATATCCAATTTTCTCGAAAATCCTACAGGTACTTTACTTGGTCACTTAACTATAAATGGTAAGTAATGGTAAAAAATGAATTGAAACATAGCCAGGGTGGTGAGCCAAAATATTTTCGTTATCGATAGAATCGCCGATGAAAATGTATGGAATTGACATAAGCGTTTGTTCATATGACGTTGACATTCGACTCGTCTTAAGACCGGGTTGTCATTTTTTGCCGTGTTTTCTACTAAGTATTACACTCCCGGAAGACGATTGACTCCAATGAAATTGAGTTTTTTTTAATCATTGTATATTTATCTGATATTTAACTTACGGAAAACACGATTCACTTATTTTTCGTTTATTTTTCGAAATTTTGAATATTTTTGGGCTTTTCAACGAATATCTGTTACACTTATTGAGTTACTATCATTAAATAACATGCACTACTACAATCACACACTTTATAAAATAATAGCTAGCGGAAATATTTGTATTGTATTTAGTTTTTAAGTAATCACCAAAAAACAGTTCTGGGACTTACGATCTTTACACTCTTATTACACATTTCTACAGTTTTATTATAATATGTATAGACTACAATATTATGCAGAAAATCGATCAGTCTTCACTGTCTACTAGACCACGCACCAGTCACTACTACTTAGTATAAGGGCCGTACCTCACCGGGACGCCATCGCCATGGCGACGTGGCCAACGGCGTCGCTAACTAGTTCTATTGAGATGTATGACTATCGACTGGTAATTCATCTGGCGACTGACTGGTGACAGCCAGGGGCCGTACCACGAAACTGTTTTGGGACTCAAACAATCGTACGAGAATGCCGCGTCCTGCTCTAACGAACGAGAAAAGACGTTGTTCGAGTGGGACGTGGTATTCTCGTTCGTTTGTTTGAGTCTTAAAACGATTTTGTAGTAGGTCTACAGAGTCGACCTATCCGCATGCGGCGATTGTTGACGTTGGTTGTTTCCACGTCTTTGTATGCTCCGTCACTCAATCAGTCGCTGATTTTAGTGATATTCTCAGATAATTGAATATTTCTTCAAGGTATTTTCTTAAATATTCATAGGGTTTAAGAAAATCTCCGCTTTGTGGCAACATAGAGATGCCAGACATTGCCATGGTAACGTCACTGGCCATATCGCCATGGCAAACCAATTAGACCTATGGCTGTAAGGCATATTATGATATATTGTTTCTTCTTTTTTCAGGTAAGACATTCAACCTAGATGATATAAAAAATAAGAATGTGATATTAGAATTTTAGAAATCTGAAAATTGCAATATTATCACAACTATTTCATCACTGTATTTAAACTGTAAAATATTGTATTTTGACGTCAAAAAGTGTTGTAAAATCTATTTTGAATAAACGAAATTTGACTTTGACTTTGACTTTTATACAATACGAGCTTTTGCCCGCGGCTTCGCTCGCGTTAAGAAGTATTATTTTATACAAACTTTCATCCCCTATTTTAACCCCTTGGGGTTGGAATTTATCAAAATCCTTTCTTAGCGGATGCCTACGTCATAATATCTACCTGCATGCCAAATTTCAGCCCGATCCGTCTAGTGGTTTGGGCTGTGCGTTGATAGATCACCATGTCAGTCAGTCACCTTTGAGTTTTATATATATATATATTATGTACATACAATATTATGTACACTACAGTGTGTGTGATGATAAATAAATAAATAAATTTAAGTCACAACGCCTGGGATTTGAGCTACCTTATTATGTTGTTGGAAAATTTACCCGTTATTAGAAATTATTGCCACCTTACTATTAATTAATAATAAATTATGTTCTTCTTTTGTATGACTTTAAATTATTATTACTTTAAGGGTCAATTCAGACCGCAACGCGACGAGGCGAGGCGAGGCGCGGCGCGGCATAAATTTGTATGGGTTTGACAGATTTCAATTGCGTGAGACGTCTTGCGAATATGTCAAATCCATTTAAATTTAGAAATGCATCTACGCGTCGCGTTGCGTTCTGAATCAACTTATCTGAAATAAAAAATAAAAGATTGATTTATAATAAATATAATTGTGTACTTTTCGCATCATAGAACACTTTAACTTTGCCTACTCTCTACCTTTTGACTATTATTTATTTAGGGTGAAGCCAAATGAGCGTAATTTGTGAGTTGTGAGTCGCAGAATTTCTGCCGCGTAAATATCTTTTCATACAAATCATGACTCACAGAATGAATCAAACAGGACTTTTGTATGAAACCGAATGCAGCAGAATTCTGCCGAACCGAAATACTGCAACTCACAAGTCACAACTCACAAATTACGCTCGTTTGGCTTCGCCCTTACGGATGCTAAAATAACCAACCAACAACAATCTTGAATAGATAAAACCGTTAGAAAAACTCAGAAACAGCAAAAAGTGTCAATTTTAGACGACGTAGTGGTAGTAGTGGTCTTGCCTCTTGTTTATGTAACTTTTCAAAAGAGCACGCAACATTTTAACTCTCATCTCATCTTCCTTGCTTCTGCTTTTAATCTTCATATAATCTTCATTACTTCTATTTTTGACTCCCACCTCATATTCCTTGTTTCTGCTTTTATCTCTCATTTTATTTTCCTTGCTTCTATTTTTGATTCTCATCTCATCTTCCTTGCTTCTATTTTTGACTCTCGTCTCATCTTCCTTGCTTCTGTTTTTGACTCTCATCTCATTTTTGCTTCTCAGGGCATTAATTGTCACATTTCCTGTCACGGTTCCAGGTATAATTGTATTTACGACCTTTGTTTGCTCGCATCCAGTATTGCACATTTTACCTAACCCGAAGAAATCTGTAACAAGTTACAACATATCCACATAAATAAAAATAAATTTTAAAGCTTGTCTCGTTAAAACTCATTAACGGCTATACTGAATTGGCTAATTTTAGTCGTGAAATTTTAGGGGAAGTCCAGGGAAGGTTTATATTAGGAGGAAGTAATACGAAGTTATTTGAAGTTCTTGAGAAGTAAATCTGATATTACCTAGTATTCCTGAAATAAAACTAATTAGACACCTTCTTTTCGGACTCCCACTATATTGATCATAGATCATAATTACGTTGTCGTTTGGTAGTTTTTCTTCATCTTTCTCGTCTTTTAATTCAACATTTTGATCAGCTTTCTTTGTTTCATTATTCATCGGGATTATACCAATTTTTTTCTCCAGTTCCTCATTTTCCTCGTTAGATACTTTGCTACTTTTAAATACTTTGTTGCCATTGTATATGTCTTTCAAAACTCCTGAGTTACTAAAATGTATTATATTTTCATCAAAATTATCTTCATTTTCTTTTAGTCTTTGCAATACACTGTTTTGGAAGTTAGGTATGAAATGTAATAATATCAAAGTGTACTGTACATACTTCATGATGTCGAAATCTTATTAATTGTGAATGTTTGTAAAATGCGAATTTCACATCGCATCCGATAATTCACTTTGTTAAGGTGACGCCTTGTTAATTTGGCTGTAGCGATGTCCATTTTTCTCAGCAATGACTAAAGCTAAGAAATTAAAGTTCACTGTCAGTATTCATCATGTCTTTGTCTTTGAATTACCCATAGCATAACACGATTGGTCAACTTTTATAACACAGAATAATCAATCAAAAAGACCTCTGTAAAAAAAAGGATTCCTATTTTGCCAACAGAGGAGAGTGATATAAGCTTCCAAAATTTGTACATAAATTGGCTCTAGTATACACTTTAATTTGTCCATAGCTTATATGAAACGTATTTATGGTTTTTAAATTACACGACAAAAACCATTTTGTCGCTATGCCCTTTCAATTTTTTGCTGTTCCATTGCTTGTTTTCTATGAGAGGCCGGGACAGCCTCGCATAGAAAACAAGCAATCTCAAACACATCCAACACGGTTTTTTACTTTAACATGGCGTCACCTTAATTAAAATTTTTGAATTCTTGTACGAATAATTAATTTCTTCACGCATTCGATTAGAAATAAATTAATGATGGAAGCATTTTAATTTTTAACCAGTATCAAACGCAATAAATAATCTTAAGCTACAAAGATGTCAATGTACTTGCATGGACAAGATTTAGAGGACTAAAATTTAGTCCTCTAAATCTTATAGTTTTTTACTTTTTTATAATTATAACAGCTATTAGAAGTAGATGATCCATCCATCCGATTATCAGATCATTATTTACAGCCTGGAGACATACAGACGGACGGACGGACAGACATCGAAGTCTTAGTAATAGGGTCCCGTTTTTACCCTTTGGGTACGGAACCCTAAAAATGATAATATTATCCTTTACTTACCTTCATAAGCAATCGATAAGCCAGATTTCACGTTATGGTACTGACACAATCAGAAGTAGAGTGAAAAAAATTATTTTATAACATATTTTTGTAACATCAATAATTAAACCCTGATTACTACTCATATTTAAGTTGTCTTTCCACCAACCTGGATATTGTGATTAGCAATTTTCCAGTTGTGATATTGCTAATTATAAGTAATACGCTTCCGCCTTTTTTTTTTTTCCCGGAGGGGGAAATGCATTACGCACACCACCCTGGCGCAGGGGGCGACCCGAGCGGTGATGTGGGACTCCCGTAGCTGATGAGACCACGGTATACCCACTAAACCCCTCCCCCCCCATCTTCCGCCACGCTGCCTTTTGACGGGGCCACGGGAACGATACACACATCCGCGACCCTGCCAGTGGTCCGAAGACTCCACGATGGGCGCACAACACGTGCGCCCTCCTCCTTGGCCCCCACCAGGGCTGTAGCAGACGCCCCCCGAGTCTGCTACTTGGAGGCCATGTGGCAGATCAGGTCTGTGGCTCTGCCACCGACCACACCTCGGCCGCAGAGGATAGGGCAAGCGGCGCACCGCAATACCTACTTGCCTCTTCCTCTGCGGCCCCACCAATGCCGTTCAAACGGAACGGCCAGCTCGCAGGGGGGGTAGGGAAAGCGGCAACCTACCACAATGCCTCTCCCCCCCGCGATCCGTCCTCGGCCGGATAGGGCAAGCGGCGCACCGTAATACCTACTTGGCAAAGGGTGGAGCAGCATAATATTATCTAAGGAAATCTAAAAATGTCGGATCTACTGGCCGCCAGGACACTGGGACCACACCGTTCAAAACATTCAGTTCATAATTATTATAAAATATATAAAAGATAGGAAAATATGTATTGTTATTACATATAATATGTGTATATATTATAATATTCTATTCTAGTATTTAATTTATATTTTATAATTTTTATATACTATATATTTATATATTATATATAAAAAAGGTCCATAGCGTGATGGACAACAATCACAATATATTGTAAACTAGCTGTCCCGGCAAACGTTGTTTTGCCATTTAAAGTATATTTTCTACATCATCAGTTGATACATGTTTTACCCCCTCTTTTGTCCCCTAAGAGGGTGTGGGGGGGAAGGTCATACACCAGATGTTAAGTTGAAAAACACAGTTAATACCTAATATGAAGTAAGTCCACTAAAGAAAAAAGTTGTATACAAAATCTGACCCCTCTTTGGTCCCCAGAGAGGGTTGAGAGGGGAGGGGGGGGGGGGATTTTTATACACCAGATGTTGAGTTGGAAGAAGACAAATATAATATAATATCTGTGAAAACCGTATGCAAATCGGATCAGTAGTTTTCGTGTTAAAGAAAAAAGTTTGATACAAAATCTGACCCCCTCTTTTGTCCCCTTAGAGGGGTGGGGGGAAAAAATTTTATACACCATATGTTAAGTTGGAAGAAGATAAATAATATATCTGCGAAAACCACATTCAAATCGGATCAGTATTTTTCGTGTGATGCTGGAACAAACATACAGACAGACAGAAAGAGTGACAGACAGACAGACAGACAAAAAACTAACCACATTTTTGGCTTCTATAGCGATGTAGTGACAAAGGTGTAATTTCGGGTGTCATTTCATATCTTCTAAGTACAGAATTTTCATTTCTACAACAGAATATTGTCTTCCCCGCACGCGCTTTGGTGACGCCCACTATCGTAATATTTTAATTTCGCCATAATTTCAAAACCAAACGTCCAATTTTAATCATTCCAAGACCAAATATTATGTACATAAACTGTAATTAGTGATAAAAGAATTTATTTTGATAAGGATTAATAGCGTGAGTAAAATATATCCGTTTTAATGTAGTCCAAAAAAAATTCAGGATTTTTAAATAAATAAATGGTTATTGTGCCTCACTCGACATAGATAGGTATAGTGTGTCGCGGACTTTTTTGTAGATATTTATAAGATCTACAATTACTTAGAACATTTTATGGTTCTATCTTTTATAGTTTAGGCAGCGTACGCAAAATAAGTAACTTTTCTAGCTGATTTTTTACACCTTGCGTCCGAAAAACTCAAATATCTTACGGAACCCTACTTTTTTCCAAAATAAAATATAGCCTATGTTCAGCAGAAATAATGTAAGATTCCAATAGCAAAAGAATTTTTCAAATCGGTCCAGTAGTTTCGGAGCCTATTCGACTCAAACAAACAAACAAACAAACAAACAAACAAATCTTTCCTCTTTATAATAGTAGTGTAGATAATAAATTATCCTTGGTGCGAATAAACTAAATAAAGATGGCAAAAAAAGGATATGGGCTGTTAGCCCATAGTTGGCCCCAAATTGTAAAAAAAAAAAATACCTACTTGCCTCTTCCTCTGCGGCCCCATCTCGGTGCGCATCCGCAGCGGACTCCTCCAGTCCGCTGGGAGCGCCCTCCTCGGGCCAGGCGGCGACACCGGCCGGCCCTGGTTGCCTCTTCGCTTCACCGCGGTTGTCCGGTTACTAGAGCCCCACCGCCACGACAAGGCGAGCAACCATCGGGGGGATCTCAATACCTACCTAATTTAATCAAAATTAATGCAGTGGTTTGGGCGAGAGGTAATAAATAGACAGACAGACAAAAGACACACTTTCGCATCTACAAGGTGTAACAAGTGATAATACTTTAGAGTTTAGGGTGTGTATGAGTTCCTTGTAGAGAGTTCGCTGTGAACGTATCAGCTCTGACAGACCAAATTTTTTTTCACTTTTGTATGGGCAACTTCGTGACGCTGGGGCGCTTGCCCATTACAAAAGTGAAAAAAAAATTGGTCTTCCAGCGCTGCTACTTTCACAGTGAACTCTCTACAATGAATAGGTACACACCCTAAAGTATTATCACTTAGTTTTGTTACACCCTGAATAAATCATAATATTATTAGTATGGGTTTCTTCAGATACATTGTATTCTTTAGAACCAAGATGAATTAGCTAAAATCTATTAAAAATAACGTAATATGAATGCTTTTTAATACCAGATATAATATCCAACAGAATCTGTCACATAACCTACTGCACTGGTGCATAACGACCATACCTCATTAGGTACATACAATATCCAAGTCGTCAAATTGTATAAAATACCACTGTCTTCTTCTGTTTTTTCATATGTCTCTTCTGGCGGTTTATTTTCTGTGCATGGTGGTGGTTGCGGTGATGGTTTGTTTTCATTTTCACAATTGCATTCTTTGTTTGGTGTCTGTTCTTTGGTATCATTTTTCTTATTATTTATCTCATTTTGCGACACTTGCGGTTTATTTACATTCGATTCGTTTTTCTTACTTGGACTTACACTGCCACTAGGTATAGTGGTACTTCCAGTATTATTCATCCTATTTTGTGGCACTTGCGGTTTATTTACATTCGATTCGTTTTTCTTACTTGGACTCACACTGCCACTAGGCTTAGGGGTACTCCCAGTATTATTCATCCTATTTGGCGGCACTTGCGGCTTATTTACATTCGATTCGTTTTTCTTACTTGGTATTACACTGCCACTAGGGGTACTTCCAGTATTATTCATCTTATTTGGCGGCACTTGTGCCTTATTTACATTCGATTCGTTTTTCTTACTTGGACTTACACTGCCACTAGGGGTACTTCCAGTATTATTCATCTTATTTTGTGGCAATTGCGGCTTATTTACATTCGATTCGTTTTTCTTACTTGGACTTACACTGCCACTAGGCCTAGTAGTACTTCCAGTATTATTCAGCCTATTTGGCGGCACTTGCGGCTTATTTACATTCGATTCGTTTTTCTTACTTGGTCTTACACTGCCACTAGGGGTACTTCCAGTATTATTCATCTTATTTTGTGGCAATTGCGGCTTATTTACATTCGATTCGTTTTTCTTACTTGGACTTACACTGCCACTAGGACTAGAGGTACTTCCAGTATTATTCATCCTATTTTGTGGCACTTGCGGTTTATTTACATTCGATTCGTTTTTCTTACTTGGACTCACACTGCCACTAGGCTTAGGGGTACTCCCAGTATTATTCATCCTATTTGGCGGCACTTGCGGCTTATTTACATTCGATTCGTTTTTCTTACTTGGTCTTACACTGCCACTAGGGGTACTTCCAGTATTATTCATCTTATTTTGTGGCAATTGCGGCTTATTTACATTCGATTCGTTTTTCTTACTTGGACTCACACTGCCACTAGGCTTAGGGGTACTCCCAGTATTATTCATCCTATTTGGCGGCACTTGCGGCTTATTTACATTCAATTTGTTTTTCTTACTTGGACTTACACTGCCACTAGGTCTAGTGGTACTTCCAGTATTATTCATCCTATTTGGCGGCACTTGTGCCTTATTTACATTCGATTCGTTTTTCTTACTTGGACTTACACTGCCACTAGGACTAGAGGTACTTCCAGTATTATTCATCCTATTTTGTGGCACTTGCGGTTTATTTACATTCGATTCGTTTTTCTTACTTGGACTCACACTGCCACTAGGCTTAGGGGTACTCCCAGTATTATTCAGCCTATTTGGCGGCACTTGCGGCTTATTTACATTCGATTCGTTTTTCTTACTTGGTCTTACACTGCCACTAGGGGTACTTCCAGTATTATTCATCTTATTTTGTGGCAATTGCGGCTTATTTACATTCGATTCGTTTTTCTTACTTGGACTTACACTGCCACTAGGCCTAGTAGTACTTCCAGTATTATTCATCCTATTTGGCGGCACTTGTGCCTTATTTACATTCGATTCGTTTTTCTTACTTGGACTTACACTGCCACTAGGGGTACTTCCAGTATTATTCATCTTATTTTGTGGCAATTGCGGCTTATTTACATTCGATTCGTTTTTCTTACTTGGACTTACACTGCCACTAGGTCTAGTGGTACTTCCAGTATTATTCATCCTATTTGGCGGCACTTGCGGCTTATTTACATTCGATTCGTTTTTCTTACTTGGACTTACACTGCCACTAGGTTTAGGGGTACTCCCAGTATTATTCATCCTATTTGGCGGCACTTGCGGCTTATTTACATTCAATTCGTTTTTCTTACTTGGACTTACACTGCCACTAGGTCTAGTAGTACTTCCAGTATTATTCATCCTATTTGGCGGCACTTGCGGCTTATTTACATTCGATTCGTTTTTCTTACTTGGACTTACACTGCCACTAGGTCTAGTGGTACTTCCAGTATTATTCATCCTATTTGGCGGCACTTGCGGCTTATTTACATTCGATTCGTTTTTCTTACTTGGACTTACACTGGCACTAGGTCTAGTAGTACTTCCAGTATTATTCATCCTATTTGGCGGCACTTGCGGCTTATTTACATTCGATTCGTTTTTCTTACTTGGACTTACACTGCCACTAGGTCTAGTAGTACTTCCAGTATTATTCATCCTATTTGGCGGCACTTGCGGCTTATTTACATTCGATTCGTTTTTCTTACTTGGACTTACACTGCCACTAGGTTTAGGGGTACTCCCAGTATTATTCATCCTATTTGGCGGCACTTGCGGCTTATTTACATTCGATTCGTTTTTCTTACTTGGACTTACACTGCCACTAGGTCTAGTAGTACTTCCAGTATTATTCATCCTATTTGGCGGCACTTGCGGCTTATTTACATTCGATTCGTTTTTCTTACTTGGACTTACACTGCCACTAGGCTTACGGGTACTCCCAGTATTATTCATCCTATTTGGCGGCACTTGCGGCTTATTTACATTCGATTCGTTTTTCTTACTTGGACTTACACTGCCACTAGGTCTAGTAGTACTTCCAGTATCATTCATCCTATTTGGCGGCACTTGCGGCTTATTTACATTCGATTCGTTTTTCTTACTTGGACTTACACTGCCACTAGGTCTAGTGGTACTTCCAGTATTATTCATCCTATTTGGCGGCACTTGCGGCTTATTTACATTCGATTCGTTTTTCTTACTTGGACTTACACTGCCACTAGGTCTAGTAGTACTTCCAGTATTATTCATCCTATTTGGCGGCACTTGCGGCTTATTTACATTCGATTCGTTTTTCTTACTTGGACTTACACTGCCACTAGGCTTACGGGTACTCCCAGTATTATTCATCCTATTTGGCGGCACTTGCGGCTTATTTACATTCGATTCGTTTTTCTTACTTGGACTTACACTGCCACTAGGCTTACGGGTACTCCCAGTATTATTCATCCTATTTGGCGGCACTTGCGGCTTATTTACATTCGATTCGTTTTTCTTACTTGGACTTACACTGCCACTAGGTTTAGGGGTACTCCCAGTATTATTCATCCTATTTGGCGGCACTTGCGGCTTATTTACATTCGATTCGTTTTTCTTACTTGGACTTACACTGCCACTAGGTCTAGTAGTACTTCCAGTATTATTCATCCTATTTGGCGGCACTTGCGGCTTATTTACATTCGATTCGTTTTTCTTACTTGGACTTACACTGCCACTAGGCTTACGGGTACTCCCAGTATTATTCATCCTATTTGGCGGCACTTGCGGCTTATTTACATTCGATTCGTTTTTCTTACTTGGACTTACACTGCCACTAGGTTTAGGGGTACTTCCAGTATCATTCATCCTATTTGGCGGCACTTGCGGCTTATTTACATTCGATTCGTTTTTCTTACTTGGACTTACACTGCCACTAGGTCTAGTGGTACTTCCAGTATTATTCATCCTATTTGGCGGCACTTGCGGCTTATTTACATTCGATTCGTTTTTCTTACTTGGACTTACACTGCCACTAGGTCTAGTAGTACTTCCAGTATTATTCATCCTATTTGGCGGCACTTGCGGCTTATTTACATTCGATTCGTTTTTCTTACTTGGACTTACACTGCCACTAGGCTTACGGGTACTCCCAGTATTATTCATCCTATTTGGCGGCACTTGCGGCTTATTTACATTCGATTCGTTTTTCTTACTTGGACTTACACTGCCACTAGGTTTAGGGGTACTCCCAGTATTATTCATCCTATTTGGCGGCACTTGCGGCTTATTTACATTCGATTCGTTTTTCTTACTTGGACTTACACTGCCACTAGGTCTAGTGGTACTTCCAGTATTATTCATCCTATTTGGCGGCACTTGCGGCTTATTTACATTCGATTCGTTTTTCTTACTTGGACTTACACTGCCACTAGGTTTAGGGGTACTTCCAGTATTATTCATCCTATTTGGCGGCACTTGCGGCTTATTTACATTCGATTCGTTTTTCTTACTTGGACTTACACTGCCACTAGGCTTACGGGTACTCCCAGTATTATTCATCCTATTTGGCGGCACTTGCGGCTTATTTACATTCGATTCGTTTTTCTTACTTGGACTTACACTGCCACTAGGTTTAGGGGTACTCCCAGTATTATTCATCCTATTTGGCGGCACTTGCGGCTTATTTACATTCGATTCGTTTTTCTTACTTGGACTTACACTGCCACTAGGTCTAGTGGTACTTCCAGTATTATTCATCCTATTTGGCGGCACTTGCGGCTTATTTACATTCGATTCGTTTTTCTTACTTGGACTTACACTGCCACTAGGTCTAGTAGTACTTC
Organism: Plebejus argus; assembly: GCA_905404155.3. Classification (NCBI taxonomy): domain Eukaryota; kingdom Metazoa; phylum Arthropoda; class Insecta; order Lepidoptera; family Lycaenidae; genus Plebejus; species Plebejus argus. The sequence continues at coordinate 6,257,400 of FR989948.1, read as the reverse complement.
CAGTATTATTCATCCTATTTGGCGGCACTTGCGGCTTATTTACATTCGATTCGTTTTTCTTACTTGGACTTACACTGCCACTAGGCTTACGGGTACTCCCAGTATTATTCATCCTATTTGGCGGCACTTGCGGCTTATTTACATTCGATTCGTTTTTATTACTTGGACTTACACTGCCACTAGGTCTAGTGGTACTTCCAGTATTATTCATCCTATTTGGCGGCACTTGCGGCTTATTTACATTCGATTCGTTTTTCTTACTTGGACTTACACTGCCACTAGGTCTAGTGGTACTTCCAGTATTATTCATCCTATTTGGCGGCACTTGCGGCTTATTTACATTCGATTCGTTTTTCTTACTTGGACTTACACTGCCACTAGGCCTAGGGGTACTCCTAGTATCATTTTTCTTATTTTGTGGCAGATTATTTTGGCCTGCTGTAGAATTACCTAGTACTTGATTTAGTAAATGTGGATTGTCAATGATTCGTGTGCCAATATGCCAAGACATGAAATATTGTATGGTTTTATTTTTTTCTTCATGACTTTTGTCTTCTAAATATTTTTCCAATTTATCAAATTCATCTTCAATTCCCAATTTTTTTAATATTTTTCTATCGATGCCGAAATTGTCGCTAACACAAAAGACACATAAAATTATCAAAATGAAATGTAGATGCTTCATTATTCCTACAATTTTACATTTCTATAGACTTCGATTTGGCTTATAACATGCCTTATATGGCATAAAAATTAAATAAATTAAACAAAACTTACGTGAAATTCGATTTTCACACCTGTTTTATTTTGAAGGAGGAATAAGGTGTGAAAAAATGAATTGAGAATATTTTATCTATAAAGCATACTCTTATGAAATATAACTTTCTTCCTCAGTCCTTTGACGCTGTTCAGACGTGTTAGACTCAAAATTTACACCGTCGTGGGACTGTATTAAAACGACTTTTTGTAACCAAACTATATATAGCACAATGAACTTTATCTCAACAGTACCTTCAAACACAAATTAATACACGCGTTTTCTGTAGAATTCTCGAGAATTCCTCCATTTTTTCCTTCATTGTGCTAATATGTACAGTTTCGTTGCAAAAATTCCCTTTCATTCCATTCCGCGCCGGTATTTGTTGAGCCTTAGGGTCAATTCAGACTGAATTGACCCTTAGGATCAATTACATAGCGGGTATTTGTAAAAATGAACCTAACCTAACTTTTTACGTTATGGTACTATCACTTATCAGAAAATTTGATTCTTAAGCACATGGCGGACCTACTTATTTTGGTGGCGTTTTGTCAATTATGATCCGACAGAAGACTTACATTAAGTTGACATAATCCTACCAAACGACGTGTCAGCTACCTAGGAAATTGATTCCTAGGTAGTTGACAGACCTACGTCGTTTGGTCGGCTTAGGGTCTACACAGACGGACTGCAATCCAACCGCAAATTGCAGTTCAAGTGGAGTTTGAATGCAGTTGACACGTTTGCATTCAATCCTTATGTCAACTCAATGTTAGCTGTGATCAGTCGGATGAGTTTGACTTAACGCGACCAAATTACTTAGGTTCACCATTTGCATAGGAATCAATTTCTCTGATAGTACCTATTTAATATTTTTGGCGCCTGTTTAGCTAGCAATCAAGCTGTACATAATCTATCTACGTACAAACTATTTTATTCGATGTCGTTTTATAAGTGATGGCAATTGTTTTAAAATGTCATTATTATTGCTTGCTCAAAGCAACAGCCGTGATAAGCGGCGTGAAATAAGAAATTTTTAAATTTTCCAGTAAAAACTCATTAATATTATATTACTAGCGATCCGCCCCGGCTTCGCACAGGTATAAAATATATGGCCACTGAAAAAATCATTAAAATCGTTTCAGCAGTTTTGATTTATATTCATTATTAAGGCTGTGGCCCGCGGTCGGTACCGCCGCAAAAGCTACGCCTCGCAATTTTTAAATCTGTAATATCTTCGATAATAGAATATACCGTTTAACCGAATAGATTAGATTACAAATCCAATATGGCGGCCTCCCCAAGATGGCGGACAAGCTATTTGAAATGCAACCCCATGAAATGGGTATCAAATGAAAGGGTTGGCTGTCATGAATAGGAAAAAAAATGGTTATTGTGACTAAAATCTAACATGGCGGACATTCAAGATGGCGGTTCAGCTTAGGCGTGTTTTTTAGTTTTTCAAACTAATATTATTTAATAAATTGTATTTTGATAAAATTAATAGGTCGGCAAACGCGAACAGGTCACCTGATGGAAAGAAACTACATTCGCCCATGGACACTCGCAGCATCAGAAGAGTTGCAGATACGTTGCCTACCGTTCAAGGAGCACGCTCTCTTCTTTGTAACAATATAAAGTGATAACAAAATGCTCTTGTAGCGCTGCTTCTTTTTCAGGACGTATACACACCCTAAAGTATTATCGTTTAGTTTTGTTACCACCTTTTATAATTATTATCTTTGTTTACTAATTACTGTACTTAATTCTACTGTCAGTTATAGGTATATGTATACTGTATGATAGCTCCCACACCGGTTTCGGTGACGGTGGCCGGTTTCATTGAAACCAGGCTAGCTACGCAGGAGTATTTTTATGGTGCCCAAGTGTGTGCGCAGTACACAAGGGCACTCTCTATTCCTTTACTCTCATAACCCAGTGGGACGGCAGACCGACACGACCGGCGAGAGATCAGGCGCAGGACCGACTTTTTACATGCCCATCCGACGCATGGATCATCTTACTTGCCAGACAATCAGGTGATCAGCCTGTATAATTGTCCTAATCAAACTTGGAAATAACATGTTTCCAACGCGGAAATCGAACCCACGACCTCCGAGTCAAGAGCCGCGCTCTATACCACTAGACCACGGAGGCGTTATATAGAATTTATGGGGATTGTAATTTCCAATTAGCAATATCACGATAGAAATTGCTACTAAGTTTTGTCAGAAACTTTGCTTAAATCCGAGTTCTGTTAACGACATTTTAATGAAAGCATTGTACTTAATTAAAATATAAGTATTTTTTAAATTGCGTATTTTTATACAATATGTTGATTAAATAATAAATATGTTTTGGTTAATTTTGAAATTGTTTTCGTTTCTAATTTTTAACCCCCGACAGTAAAAAGAGGGGTAGTTCAGTAGTAGTAGAGTTCGAGAAAAGGTAGGTAGTGCCCTTGCGCTTCGCTTGGCTCATCTCGGCGGGTGCACTACCGTGCACCCAGATTTTCGTCCATAATAAATTGTTGTCAAGGTGTGTCGGGGGACCGCTTAGTAGATGTTTGATTTCACATAACATTGTAGGTTAAGGGTCAGTTCACAGCGAACAGAATCGAGACAATCAGTCGCATGGCGATACAAAATGCAAAAGACGCTGTTGGCGGTCCCCCGACACTCAGTGGCAACAATTTATTATGGACTAAAATATTATTTTACACTTAGGAAACTTAATATATTATTATTTCATTACTTTTTAAAGTTGTTTGGCGGGGTTTTTTTTTAAATTTCTTAATTTACTTTTTAACTTTATTCATTTTTTTTTTTGGGTCATAATTCAAGACGTGAGTGGAAGAATAAGGTAAGTAACATGAAAAAACTTCCCGTTTTTTTGCTTAAATGGAGGCTTTAGGGCCGGAAAAGTTATTTGAAATAGAAAAACTATGGATTGTATAATGTATGTGCAGCCAGATATATTAGCTAGGTTATGAAGTAGATAAGTTACAAGTTTTATTGAAATAATTAGGGAAAAAATGAGTTATTGTCCGTGTGTTACGAAATGTTACTTATTCGATTCTTCCACTCACGTCTTCAATTATATTTATTTATTCATTAAATTATTTTATTTTATTCTGAAAACATACAGCTTGCAGAAATTACAGTTCGAGTACAATAATTAATAGTAGACTAGATGACGCCCGCAACTCCGTTGCGCCAAAATTCGGAACGGAACGGCGGAACCGTACATTTTTCCGGGATAAAAAGTATTCTAGTATGTCCTTTCTCGGGCCCAAAAGTATCCCCATACCAAGTTTTATCAATATCGGTTCAGCGGCTTGGGCGTGAAGTGGTAACAGACAGACAGACAGACAGATAGACAGAGACATTCGCATTTATAATATCAGAATGGATAATATCCATTTTAAATAATCCAGTTTAAAAATCAATCATATCCATTGGATATGAATGATTTTTAAACTGCCTGATGGTTATTTAGATGACTTACTATTAACTTATAGTATGCCGTGCAATATACCTGATGACTTCCGTTGTATAACAGGTTTTGTGTGTGGTACAAGATGAAGCCAAAGACGGACGGAATGAAGGAAGTGAGAGAGCGTTAATTGCCATAGAAACCTCACGGCAACTGTGCATTTTCACCAACACTTAAAGCGACGCCTTGATAATTTGGCTGTAGCGATATCGATTTTTCTCAGCAATAACTAAAGCTAAGAAATTAAAGTTCATTTGCAGGTGCGTTGCCGGCCTTTTACGAGGGAATAGGGTAATAGGGTAGGGGAGGGTAGAGAAGGGAATAGGGGAGGCTAGGAAAGGAAATAAGGGAGGGTAGGGAAGGGAAAAGGGTAGGAGATTGGGCCTCCGGTCAACTGACTCACTCGGCGAAACACAGCGTAGGCGCTGTTTCACGCCGGTTTTCTGTGAGCCCGTGGTATTTCTCCGGTCGAGCCGGCCCATTCGTGCCGAAGCATGGCTCTCCCATGGTAAACGGTAACGGGGTGTTAGGTTTATTTTCGTCACGTGTTTTTTTTATTCGGTCGCCGCGCTCAATACCGCGATAAAAAGCTATGCAGTAGCAATTACCGTATTTTGAGCCACATCCATAAACTGGTTTAGATGAAATTGAGAATGGAAGGAAATGGGCGTAGTGGATGCGTTCCCACCGACACGAACACGGTTTTAGAATTCAAACCATAGCGAATATTATAATCGCAATTATTCCCTATTTCTTCTGGTGAGATACGCACAAAAAGCTGGACCGATTTTGATGAAAGGCTTCAATATATTATATATAATAGACCACGGTTAACCTATCAACTCCCGAACGGCCCAAGTGGGCCGCGATAACAATAGAATAACAATAGATTTCCAAGAATCCGCGATCGACGGTCTAAGGACATATAGGCTACTTTTTTACGGGAAAATGTGCAATTCCGGTGTGAATCTCGCGGAAGAGAGGTTAGCGTTAGAGAATAGTATAGATTATAGTAGATAACATCCGTCACGTCAGTTTGGCCCCGAGGTAAGTTTTCGAAAAAAATATGTTGTGTGTGCCAAAAGATGTGGCCACTTTTGGCGTTAGACTAAAAATTTCTTTAACCGTACATTAAATAAACATTTAATCTATCTATCTATGGGTGGCACTGGGAATTTCAAACGCTTGCGTTCATAAATATTAAAAATCACAAGCTAAAATGTTTGTTACATTTCGGTGTCACTGTCAGCCGTGGGATTCATTCATAAAAAGAAATAAATTACTACGTCTTTAATGGCTATCAGTTACCATGATCATCATCAGCTCTACGTCCGTTGTGACCTGACCCGACTAAGGGAACGTTCATAAATTTCGTCAGACGTTCTTTTTGACAACTTTCGGTAAATATTGTATCTAAATCTTTTGACCTCAAAAGTAAATGGTATAATATGTCAAGTTAACAAAACTTGTCCAAAAACTTATCCCATTTTGACATGACACAATATCCTATTGAGACCTATTGTAACTTTTTAACCGACTTCAAAAAAAGGAGGTTATCAATTCGACGCGTATGTATGTAATATTTCCAGAACTGCCCAGTTTTTGAATATGTTAATCTATAACAGCTTCTGAACAAATGTGCCAAATTTCAAAAGTGTATGTATGTATGTATGTATGTTTTTATGTTTGTTCGCGCATATCTCCGGAACTATAAGTCCGATTTAAGTGATTCTTTTTTTATTGTACTAGGTATTGTTCAACTTAGGGAATAGTGCAAGTTTCATAAAAATCGGTTCAGTAGTTTTGGAGACAGGAAGTTTTAATTCTAAATTACGTACAAATTTAAAGTCGGTTTTATCTTTTTAAAATACAGTTATTTTAACCTCCGGCGAAAACAGAGGAGTGTTAGTTTGACGTGTCTGTCTGTGTGTCTGTCTGTCTGTGGAATCGTAACATCCAAACGGATGGACCGATTTTGTTTTTTTTGTTTTGTTTGAAAGCTGACATGATCGAGAGTGTTCTTAGCTAATTCATCACTACTGGGGGTGTAGTGCGAGTTTTATTCGATCATACGCATCGAACACGTTAACGCGAATTTGTATGGGATCAAAGCAGCGCCACCTACTGGCTAACGTGGATACCGCTTTGATCCCATACAAATTCGCGTTAACGTTCTCGATGAGTATGATCGAATAAAACTCGCACTACGCACTCTGGTGACTTTTGTGCTTATAGGGATTCGTACCCATAGGGTAAAAACGGACCCTATTACTAAGACTCCGCTGTCTGTTCGTCTGTCTGTTTTTCCGTCAAGTTTTTTGACGTTAAGTTAGTCAAGTTAATCTTAAGGTACAAGTTGGAAGCCCGCTACATGAAGCTTGACGACCTCTGTGGCTCGGTGGATAGCACGTTGGTAGCTTAAGCCGGGGGTCGCGGGTTCGAATCCCGCCGACGGAACAAAAAGTTTTCAAAGTTCCTTGGTCATGGATGTGTATTAAATATATTTATCATATAATAAAAATCTTAAATATATGTATAGTATAAAAGTATTAAATATATTTCCGTTGTCTGGTACCCGTAACACAAGTCCTTCAGGTACTTACCACGGGACCAGATTGACGTGGTGTGAAGCGTCCATAGATATAAAGAAAACTACGGAACCCTAAAAATGAAGCGGCAGCTACAGACGACGCGACGTGTCCTCGCCATACTACTGTTTCTATGTATTTCTATGAATAAATGTCGCTAGCTTCGTGTCGCTTTGCGGTAGGTTCTATCGTACCCGCAACTCTGCCTTAAGCGATGAGTGGAGCACCATGGGGTTTTAGTGGGTAGTCTACCAGGAGTCCCACATACCCCGGCCGATATCCCCAATCTGCCGGGGATGCGTAAAGCATTTCCCCATGTAAAAAAAAAAAAAAGGGTGTGTATACGTCCTGTAAAAGAAGCAGCGCTACAAGAGCATTTTTTTATCACTTTATATTGTTACAAAGAAGAGAGCGTGCTCCTTAAACGGTAGGCAACGTATCTGCAACTCTTCTGATGCTGCGAGTGTCCATGGGCGAATGTAGTTTCTTTCCATCAGGTGACCTGTTCGCGTTTGCCGACCTTTTTAACCGACTTCCAAAAACGAGGAGGTTATACGTTCGTCTGTGGATATTTTTTTTTTTTTAATTTTATCAAAATACAATTTATTAAATGTGCTGTGGAGGGTATTTCATAGAAATACATAGAACCCAGTAGTGTCGCTGCGACACGTCGTCTGCTGCCGCTTCATAGAGCCGGCTTCCAACTTGTACCTTTAATATTTAATTACCAACTCAGTTATCTTAACATTTTGATATGAACTATTAACATAACACTCATGTTAAACCCACAGTATCAAACAAACAAACTGTAATAATTAATTAAAGTTACCCAAGTCCAGGTTATCACACTGAAACGCGAAAACGCAACTGCGTTTTCAGAGTTGAAGTATTATAGGTTATGACTAGCCGAGATTTGTGAGGGCTCTCGTCGTGACACCTTGACTGATTGAAGGGTATATCTCCTACTCCTCCTACCTTTCTTCTGACTAATTTCGTTGCGGGTCCCAAGACAGATTTAGCTTGTCCCTCGGGCATAGCTGAGATCATTTCAAATGGTTTTCGTGGTTGGATACCGCTGTCGATCCTGGCGACGCAGGAGTTGCAGTGGTGGGAATGTGTGGTGGGCCTGTGTGGTGACTGACGATAACACGTCATCTAATAAATAAAAATTACTTTGCAAATCAGTAGACTTGATAGTTTTTCCGTGTACCACAAAATGAGTTGTGGGATATGCTATATTAATATGATAATAATATACCTGCTGGATAAAAGTACAAACAAAACCTTACGTTAATTTCAAACCTAAACCTTAACCTTTTCAAAGTTGAATTTTACAAAAATGTTCGATTGTACATGACTAATCTTTATTCTACTGTGCTAGGCGACTACGGTAAATTGTTAAACCCGAAAAAATCAAGTAATAAGCGTTCGCCATTATAATGGAACAAATGCATAAAATGTGAACATAGAATGCCAAGAACTTACCTTTGGAGTTTGGGCATGCCGTAGTTGGAAAAACTTTATTATTAGGTAAGTAGAACAATAATTTTATTCCGATAAAGGCGGCGCCTTTTTTCAACAATACTACAGTAAACAAATAGCTATTTTTAGCTGCAGTGTGATAACCCTCAAGGGAGTCCTAACATTAAATGTACGCATGTTACACAACATCACTACTACTAAAAATGTTCACTAAAACGGAATCAAAATTAATGACCTGGTGAATTTCGTATCCCTCCTAATATAAACCTTTCCATGACTTTCACGAACATTTTAATAATAAAATCAGCCAAATCGGTTCAGCCGTTAGTTTCCGCCGTTCGATAGGTGCCGAATAGGCTATCCACCACTTAAGGGGAGGTAGTACAAGAAACGGATGATTTCCAAGATTTAAACGGGACAGGAAAATGTGGAGAGACAGGAGAACATATTGTATAAACGACGATCAAAAAACTATAAAATTTCAGGTGCAAAGTGTGTGACTGAAAGCACCAGCCGAGCCTTTGCGCCTGCAATTTTAAAATTTTTTGATCGTCGTTATTGTATACATCAACTAGCTGTTGCCCGCGACTTCGTCCGCGTTAGTATAGTAGATCACGTCCCAAGTATTATTTTTCAAAAATATTCAATGTACAGAATTGACTTTCCTACGATTTTATTACATGTATAGATGTATAGATATGTATAGATGACTTAGTTTGTTCCTACAAAGGATAATTAAGACGCAATACAAACTCCACGATACCTTTTAATTATGAACAAAAGTTTCATGAGGAATAAGGGGGGGGGGGCTGCGCCCCCCCAAAACAAACGACACTGGAAAACCGTATGGGTAGTTTAGTTTTTAACGTTGTTCTTAAAAAAGATGTATAACGCCGCAACACCGCTTTGCTTGAAGCAAAATTTGGGGAGGTGGGGGGGGGGTTTGGGAGGGCGAAGCCCCCCCCCCCCCAAGAAAAGACCGATGCCAAAGCTCCCAGCATGTTAATCAAACGACACTCGAAATTTGTATAGAAAAGATAGACAAAAGCTCATAGCATGGCAAGGAGTGAAGATAGATACAAAGTGTGAAGGAGAAATTTGTAGGAAATTTTATGGGCTTTCGTTACATACCGGACATTTTTTCTCTACAACGCACCGTTTTAGCGATATGAGCAAAAAACTAAAAATATTGAAACTTGAGCCCCTCCCCCCGCCCTAGGTGATATCGTCATAATATATAGCCTATGTGTTGACCCGACCTCTATATAATATTCGTGCAAAATTTGAAGTAAATCCATTCAGTACTTTCTGAGTTTATCCCGGACATACATACAGACAAACAGACAAACAGACAAACAGACAAAAATTCTAAAAACTATATTTTTGGCTTCCATATCGATTGTAGATCACGTCCCAAGTATTATTTTTCAAAAATATTCAATGTACAGAATTGACTTTCCTACGATTTTATTATATGTATAGATTAAATCGAGTCAAATGAAGCAACCGCCCTAGATATATTCTTTGTATTTTCAGTACAAAAATTATCTGAAAATTCCAAATTATTTGGACATAGTAGGTATGGCAATTTCGTTAAAAGAAGAGGTAACTTTGCAATTTTTTTCCATCGAGTGAAGTTCATGATATTGTGTAATGGAATATGAATTCCAATGTGTTAGATCCTTAACTAACACATATATATTTTTTCCAAATTTAAATTACTATATTTTTGTCTCCTGTCCCGTTTAAATCTTGAAAATCGTCCATTTCTTATACTACCTACCCTTAACTTGACAGATGAAGTATGGAGAATTTATAAAAAAGTTGTGAATAGCCTATCCGGCACTTTATCAGAGTGTGGTGAAACAGGCTCTTAACTGTTATAATTAGCTGCTATTTAGATTATCTGTAAACGATCAACAGCTGAAAGCCACCGAGTACTGCAGATGTCCACAAGCCGAGTCATTAATTAATGGTCGTAATATGGATAAGACTTCTCTTAGGGCCTTTCACCACTTACTAATAAGTGCCGGATAGGCTATCCACAACTTTTCTGACAGATACTCCATACTCCATCTGCCAGATAAGTTGTGGAGTAATTGGAATCTCGTCCAGACTCTTATGACAGTTGTTTTCCACTGCAGAACTGAATAATTCCTCCTAAAGTAAATCAGCATTTTTAGCCGACTTCCAAAAAAGGAGGAGGTTCTATGATCGGCTTTGAATATTTTAATAAACTCTAAGAGACAGACAAACAAGGACAGACAGACGGACAAAACTGCTTTTAATTATATATTTAAAGTCTTATCCATAATATTATACCTAATGGTTAAAGCATTAGTATTTAGTGCACTGCAATAGTACTAAGTGTTAGATTGAGTCTAGACATTTAGGTCTTAGATAAATTTAAAAGCGTATGCTAATATGAAATACGAAAATGTGTCTGTTACCTCATCAATCATCATTCTCAAACCGCTGAACTGATTTAGATGAAAAAATCGGCCAAGTGCGAGTCGGACTCGCGCACGAAAGGCTCCGTACTGTTATAGAGCAAAAATAGCCCAAAAATTGTGTTTTTTGTATGGTAGCCATCCTTGATTATTTAGTTTAATTTAATTTTGTTGTTAATCATTATTAAAGTATAAGTGCAACTGAGTATTTTGTCAACATTTCAAGTGCCTATCTTTGGCTTTTATTGATATCGAGCAGAAAATAGCAAAAAAACACGTTTGTTGTATGGGAGCTCCCTTTAAATTTTTAATTTATTTTGTTTTTAGTACATAACTGTTGTTATAGCGGCAATAGATCTACACAATAATATGTGAAAATTTCAGAAGTCTAGCTATAGCGGTTTTTGAGTTACAGCCTGGAGACAGACAGACGGACAGACAACGAAGTCTTAGCAATAGTTTTTACCCTTTGAGCATGGAACCCTAAAAATGTTATGTCTTCAATTTGACGTTACTTCTCTAAAGAAGCTCTCGATTGCTATTTGACTAAGTGCCCTACCCAAAATAATAGCTCAACGCCACTTAGCACAACCGCAGCTTAAGTGATAGTGCTGCGCTATTTATGATGTAACTTTATCAAAATATCAACGCCGCAAAACCGACCTCCGACCGCCGGACGATATCGACCTTTAGTGGAGTTAGTTATCTAGATGTGCGATACATCGAAAAATGTTCGATTAATCGTTAAGTACTATCCACCCATACTAATACTATAAATGGGAAAGTGTGTCTGTCTGTCTGTTGCCTCTCCACGCTTAAACCGCTATTTATATGCGACAGGATGACGCCCGCAGCTCCGTTGCGTCAAAATTCGTTTATCACAATGGGGATCGTACATTTTCCGGGATAAAAGTATCCTATGTCCTTCCCCAGGACTCAGAGTAACTCCATGCCAAATTTCAATTAAATCAGTTCAGCGGTTTGGGCGTGAAGAGCTGCTAACTGACAGACATCTGTCTGAGACTCAAACCTATCTCAGTTTTCTGTTCTGGTCTTTAAGGTTACAGAGAGACAGACAGACACGCATTTTAATATTAGTAAGGATTTTAAGGCTACATCCAGTAAATTTAAAGTTTTTACCTACATTGTCTGCTAATTTTGGTGTAGTCCCCGTTGAATTAAATTTTGGTTTGCGCTTACCTTTTATAATGACATGGACATTTAGTACGGGAGCCCTTTTTTTTGAGGAGGGGAAATACGTTACGTATCCCCCGCCCCCTCGGGGGAAGGGGCGGGGGTATGTGGGACTCCCTACACGAGTTTACCCACTAACCCCCCCCCCCATGCCCTTCTTCCAGCCGTGGGACACGGGCACTCTTTCGTTGAACTCCGCGTCCTCACGGCGCAAGTACGGGAGCCCTAGAACAATTTCTTTAATTACTATCAAGCTAATTTTTTGATCCATTTTGATAAGACGAACAACATTTTTATTTGAGAAAAATCTCAAATAAAAATGTTGTTCGTCTCTACTAAACTCTATCTAGTATATTGATAGGTTAATAGAACTATATAATTTTAAATTTAAGAGTAACGTTGTCCTACAAATAGAACAATCCGAATTTTAGGACCCTCAAATCAAAGTATGGAATCCTTTCTATTTCTTTTAGCTACCACTTTCAAGATTTTTCGCAGATAAAAATGTTGTTCGTCTTATCAAAATGAAGCTACTCACAAAAAAACTTGATAGGAATAAAAAAAATATTGATATACGGCTCCCGTACTAATTCTATTATATTATGAGACCAAGGGCCTGTTTCACCACTTCCTGATAAGTGCCAGATAGGCCGGATAGATATTGCTCGCAACAAAATTATGAGCAACATTTGGTGTTCATGATATTAAAGTTTTCTATAGATACCTAGAATCTAGATGTATAACAATAACGTTGCTTAGAATCAGTTTATTTGTCTGCTTGTTGGAAATAAAATATTTTTATCACATAAATAATGTCTATTTCTTAGTATTTTCACTAATAAATAGAGATACGGACCACCCATTTCTGTTATTATTATATTTTATTATACACATAAACCATATTTAGTATATTTTAGTCAGGTAAGGGAAGTTAATAGGATTAATATTTATTTAAAACATCTGCATCGCATCTGTGACTCCTCTGGTGTTGCAGATGGCCGCAGCGTCAAATGCTTTCCATCAGGGAATCTTTAAGCCCGCTTAACCTGCAATATCATCAACATTGTCACTCGGGTAACGCAACAACTGCAGACACGGTTGAAAATTAATAATGAATATCTTTTTTATTTACAAAATAGTTTATCGTGCGAGAAACAATCCATTTCTCCAGGATCAAAAGTATCCTGAATCCTTGGCCGGGACTCAAAGTATCTGTTCAGTCGAATAAGGCCTCTTCTGTAAACCTCCTTTGTATTTTATAACATACCAGTGACAATTTAAGATGACAGTTAAGAAAGTCCAAAAATATGGCTCAGATTGGGAAAATGTAAAAATTGAGAAAATAAATTATTGTGATAATTAAGTAGTTGTGTCATTATAAGTTTAGTTACAAGCACCCAGAGAGCCAAATAAGAAACGGACCATTTTTGGTTCGTGACGAGTCGGATTATCTCGATCAGTATCTACATAACAAATTTCAGCAAAATTGATTCAGCCGTTTGGACGTGAAGAGGTAGTAGACACTATCGCATTCATAATTATTATGATTAACATCCAGGATATTAATAGATTATTCATATAAACATAAGGTACCAGATTAATACATAACATCCTTTTTCTCAGTCGGATAAAGTAAATAAACAATAATAAAGTTTTAAAATTTAATACAACTATAAACTGTGTGTTACAAGCGTAGTGTTGTGCTAAAAAATGTCGATAAAATGTGTTTCACTTTAACTAGCTAAACGCCGAGCTTTGTGAGGACTCGCGTCGTTTTTCTGTGTGGTAATAATCTTTAAGGCAGTTTTTTTAGAGTGGGTTGCACCGGCTTACTTTAACTATAACTTTAACTTTAAATATGAACTGTCAAATCCCTAGTAAAAGTCGCCATATTTGACGATAACCTTAATCTTAACTTTAACTACGCTTCTGGTGCAATTTACCCTTAATATTTCAAATATAACCAAACCTTGACTGACCGATGAAAACAATAATCTACATATAAATAAAAAATATTATTATATTACAGCACAAATCAATAAGCGTGACAATTTTTCCGTAAAGTGAACCACAAAAGTGGTCAGGTTGAGGGATAATTATACTGCTTCAAGCCCCAAGCGGTCACCGGCGACTGCGATTACAATATAAATCTAATATGTCTCGTTTTTCCACGATCGCGGGATCACGCTCGCCTTGATAATGACCCAATACAAGAGCTCAAGACAGCTAGACATTCGCGATCTTATAAAGTAAGGTTTTGAAAAACAATGGGCCTAACACTTTAGTGAAAGTTAGGTACACCTTCTCCACGTTATATCTTGAATTAACTTCATAGTTGCTGGACGTTCTTACCTCTCTTATAAGAGACAGTCATGTAAAGAAAAACTTTCAGCTTTTTAATTACGAAGTTCTGGTTATAATAATAATATAATAATATCTATAATCTATGGATATGCTTCACAAATCACACCACGTTAGTCTGGCCCCGTGCTAAGTACGGAAGGACTTGTGTTACAGGTACCAGACAACGGGAATATTATATTTATTACTTTTATACTAAACATAATATATTTAAGATTTTTATTATATCATACACATAATATTATTTAATACACACCCAGACCCGGGAACATTGAAAACTTTTGAGTGCTCTTGTGTATTACACACACACTTGGGCACCATCAATTACGCCTGCGTTGCCTGGTTTCATTGAAACCGGCCACCGTCATAAAAACCGATATCGATATTTATATCGATAGTTAAAGTATCGATATAAATATCGATATCGGTTTTCATCACTACAACGTCTTATAATACAGCGGATGCAATCATTCTAAACCTGTTCCTTCGAACAACAAACTCGAACAAAATCTCGACTTTAAGTCTATTTTATAAAGTTCAAATTCCTTTACCCTACATGCTTTCTTCGTTCACGAAGTTGCTATTCTAAATTCGTCCTTGGGGTATTAAAACAGGGTTTATTTTGACTTGAATTTTAGAGAAGTCAATGATACTAAATTTGTCTGATATGCTTTCCCACGGTTTTTTAAAAAAAGGGATAAATAATTGATTTGGTGTGATTACAAACTTATCTTAAACATCTTATCTTAATAAAGTTAAATATTATTTTATTAACTTTATTCATTGCGAAAATATTGAGTTAGTCGGCGTTCATAAATTACGCAAGGAGGGATAACGTGGGGGAAAGCAGGGGTTAAAATGTTTAACGCAATTTATAGTGATATAGCCCCCTAAAAAACATTTAACCGTCTTTCAAAAATAAGTTTTTGTTTACTTTTTATTAGCCTACAATTATTTTTTCTTTTTGAAGTGTACACTTTTTAGGGTCCCGTACCTACCCAAAGGATCCAATTTTTAAAACTTCGCTGCATGTCTGTCTGTCTCCAGGCTGTATCTCAATAAACACGCTGGCAAGAGAACAAAAATTTTTGGGATAACTATTTTAAACTTGCATCAGAAATAGCACGAAAATTCATAATACTAAGGTAAAATAGACCGCGCCGCGCGTAGGAGAGGGAGTAAAATCCCCCCCCCCCCCCCCCGCCTGTTTCCTTTTCACTTTCTTTTTTTTTGAAGGATGTAATTTGTAACTCAGTCGCTGTTACCACTCGATAAACATCAAAACCGGTTAAGCCACTGCAGTGATACTTTTCAATATCCTTTTGGATCAGATAAAAAGAGATTAATTTAAATTATGGTAAGGAAGTGATTAAAAAAGTTTAATTGTTTTGACACAAGTAGTTAATTAGTTAAATTAAAGACTACCGACTACGTGAAAAATTAAAATTGTTCTGTGACAATAATAAGTATCCTTCGTCTTTTCCGAGACTCAAAGTATCTCCATGCTCAGAATCGGTTCAGCAGTTTGGGCGTGAAGAAATGACACACAAACGGATACGCACATTCGCATTTATAATATTAAAAACAAAATTATAATAAACATAATAAATATTATCTACTTCTTTGAACATACAGAATATGTAAATAAATATTTTTAATACTATACTAAGTAGTTTCTTAGTTTAATCTATGATTTAAGCAGCCGTTAATTTGAGTGGCTAACAATGTGTAGTTGTGGACTAGTGGACAGGTTCCTTATACAGTTAACCCTGTAGCAGGTTTGATCACAAAAACGCTCGTTGCTACGTCGCTTCACACGGATTGCGTTTTCGTCTTTAAACACGCAATAATAAACATGTTAATATAATATATAACACGTCATCGAATCCCATGCTAAGTAAAGATGTAGTAAAAGACTTATCTTGCAATCAGAGATTTTATTTTTGACTTGATATTGTCTTCCGCCTTTCGTCGTAACGTTCTTTTATCGCCCGAAGGCTGCGTTTATTTTCCAATTTTATATTTTTTGCCCGGATTTAAAGTATTTCAATACCTAATTTTATTAAAAAAGCCTCAGTGGTTAAAGCGTCATGATGTCACGATGACCGACGGCAATAAGCAGACAGCTTTCAAATATTAACAATCTTGCATTTTGCATAAAATGCAACATAACAATACGATTCAGATCGTTAACTTTAGGAGACGACTAACTTGATCGCAAATTCACCCATGTTTTTAAAACATTATATTAAATATTCTTGGTAACTTTAAAAAAATAGTAAAATATTGGAGTAAATAATTTTAAATTTCATTTATTTATTCATAAAATGATACACAATAGCACAAAATAGGCAGTGTACTGTATCTCGTCATTTTATCCTATGCTAATTAATAATTATGTAACTAATGGGGGAGTATCACGAAAAACAATATATTTTAAGGTAGAACCGCTTGGTTCCAATCTCTAAAACTAAGCTTACTAAAGCCACACTAAAAACAACTTTACTATCGCGCAACGCAGTCAGCATGAAGCCTCCCTCAGGTCAAGAACCAGTAGCCCATAACTGGTACGACGCGTGCCCGACGATAGCCGAGCGTCTCCGAAGACACCCGACCATTTCCGAAGCCACCCGAAGCCTTCCGAAGGTCCTTCATGGGAGCTGGTCATGAGTTTCCTATGGGAAGAAATTATACAAGTAGTTTTTGCGGTCTATACTTTTTTCTTTAGTACTGAATGACCTATGTATAAATATAATGGTTGATTGGATGTTAAGAATAAATGGAAAGTAATATTCTTGTTTATAACCGACTTCAAAAAAAGAAGGTTATCATTTCGACACGTATGTATGTAATATTCCCAGAACTGCCCAATTTTCGCATAATATGTTTAGTAGTTAGTCTAAATCAGCGTCTAAACAAATTTCAAAAGTGTATGTATGTATGTTCCTATGTTTGTGGTCGCATATCTCTGGAACTACCAATCCGATTTCAATAATTCTTTTTTTGTTGTATTAGGTATTGTTCAACTTAGGGAATAGTGCAAGTATTATCAAAATCGGTTCAGTAGTTTTGGAGATACGGAATTATATAATTCTCAATTACGTACAATTTTAAAGTCGGTTTTATCTTTTTAAAATACAGTGTTTAAATCGAATATACTTCAAAACTACACGACTTATTTTCAGGAAATTTGTCAATGACTGTAGCTTACAATAAAGGACATAGGTGATAGGATATAGTTTTTATTTCGGAAAACCACACCCACCTATATTCACTCGGGGAAAAGCTTAAAACGTGATTCTGAACGTAGTATAACGTAAATTGTGCGATAAATCATATTAAAAAGGCTATTTAGTTTGTGTTCTCAGGTGTAGTTTTAATTAGGTAACCGTACACTTTGCGTAACGAGCTAACACACGTTTGTGATCTACAGGATGTAATGCTGGGATAATTATTCGAGCAGTGACCGACGTTTCAGCTTCGGCTTCTGCTAAAATAATGAAATTTCGGCTTGAAATTCGGCTAAAATAACCAACGTTTGACTTCGAGTTCGGCTGAAATAAACTTTCGCCTTTAAATATAATCAATTGTCAGCCAGCTTCGGCTAAAATAAACAAGTTATTTATTTTAGCGAAAGCTGGATGAAGCCGATTATTATTTCTAATAATTTTCGGCCTCGGCCTACTTTGATAATAAACTTTTGGCTTGGGGTCAAAAACATATTATTATCATCATCAACGTTAATTTTCGATAAATGTAACCAAAATTTATCTGATGTAGTTTTATTGTTTTTCTGAGATTTTATTTAGATTCGAAATCAAAATTTTACTTGAATGAATACATAAATGAATGAAAATATATTCAAACAATAAAAAACTTTAAATATCTTAAATTGGAATTCGTCTTCATAGCACATCAAAAGCCTTTTACGCCGGTTTTCTTTAAGACCATGGTATTGTTCAATAGAGCTGGCCTATTCGTGCGGAAGTCACACAATATGAAAGAAAAAAATACACAGTAAAACAATATAAAGAAGATTAACGGCCATAAGTTACAGAACATTTAACTACAGAAGATAGTTAAAACTCCACATGAACTTATGTCTGGGATACAGTAAAACGAGATTACAGTAGAACTAGACTGCCTGAACAGGCGTTTAAATAATTTGTCGTGATTTCAGATACTTTATAGTGTCTCAACACACTAGGCTGAATTACTTCGACGTAAATTCCGCCGCGCTTACGCCGCGCAAACGCATACAAAATACGGACGGAACGCGACGGAATAGTGTGTCGCGTCTCGCGTTCCGCTCGTATTTTGTATGGGTTTGAAACGCGGCGGAATTTATGTCGGCGTAATTCAGCCTAGTGTGTTGAGAGCCATAGAACATTAATATTCTGCGTCGCGCGTATGATTTTTTTTAGGGATCCGTAATTTTTTTCTGTGGTCGTGGCTTTTGAGTCGGATGTCACGGATTCGATTCCCGTGTTGGAAAAATGTTGTTACTTACCATTTTTGTTAAGAACTTAAAGACAATGCAGGCTGATCATCTGATTGTCGGACGAAACGTAAAAAATACTGGGATTGATCTCTTGCCAGTCGTGTATGTCGATTGTCGGTCGCTCGTCCTACTCTGGGTTACGAGAATAAGAGAAGAGAGATCAGAGAGTGCTCCAGTGTATAACGCATTCACTTAGGCACTATAAAATCATTCTTGCGTAGCTGGTCTGGTCAAAAAAAACCAGCATCACTGAAGTATGTAGGAATTATTCTTATTCTACTCTATGAGAATTAAACTGTGTCCGTAGTCTACAATTGAAAGGATTGGGGATAATGTTTGCCTTAAGATATCCCAAGACTTAGCGGAGCGTCGGCAGAAAAATTAATTTAAGTGAACCTATTAAATTTAAAATTAAATTATGTAGGTGAGAATCATGAACGTAGAAAAAAAGGCGGAATGAGTCTTATTATACACAGAACTGTGTCTTCAGAGTCGGCCACGCACACATTCTTACTCCTGTCAAATGGCCGGACTAGCGTAAGAATGTGTGCGTGCGGACCGTGTACATGCAGTCGCCTGGCCGACTCTGAAGACATAGTGCTGTGTATACATATAAGACTCCGTCCGCTTTTTTTTACGTTCATGGTGAGAATATTATACTTTTCTGACTTAGCAGAATAACATGGAATCTGTACTAATATTATAAAAGCAAAAAACTGACTATCTCTTGCCTCTGCACGCCAAAACCACTGAAAAAATAATTCTGAAATTTGGTACCGAAATACTTTGAGTCTTGGGAAATCAAAAACATAGAATCCTTTTTATCCCGGATACTCCGTTGCGTCAAAATTAGTTTACCGCGCGGGCACTGTACATTTTCCGGGGAAAAAAATATCCTTTGTCCTTTCCCGGAACTTAAAGTATCTTCACACCAACTTTCAGCAAAATCGGTTCGGTGGTTGGGGCGTGAAGAGGTAAGAGACAGACAGAGAGACAGGCAGACAGACAGACACACTTTCGCATTTATAATATTAGTAAGTACTTATACTTAAGATAGATAAGCATGGATTTTATAAGATAGAACTATCTTTTTAGGGTTCCGTACCCAAAGGGTAAAAACGGGACCCTATTACTAAGATTACTTCGTTGACCCTATTACTTCGTTGTCTGTCCGTCTGTCTGTATGTCCGTCTGTCTTTTTTTTTATGAAAAAAGGGGGCAAACGCGCAAACGAGTCAACTGATGGAAAGCAACTTCTGTCGCCTATGGACACTCGCAGCATCAGAAGAGCGGCAGGTGCGTTGCCGGCCTTTTACGAGGGAATAGGGTAGGGGAGGGTAGGGAATAGGGTAGGGGATTCTGCCTCCAGTAAACTCACTCACTCAGTACACTCACTCGGCGTGAAACAGCGCAAGCGCTGTTTCACGCCGGTTTTCTGTGAGCCCGTAGTATTTCTCCGGTCGAGCCGGCCCATTCGTGCCGAAGCATGGCTCTCCCACGGTCAAAATCTGTCCGTCTGTCCGTCTGTCTGTCTCCAGGCTGTATCTCAAGAGCCGCTATAGATAAGAGTTCTGAAATTTTCACAGATTGTGTATTTTGTTATCGCTACTTCTTGATTTATAAGGCTGGTTTTTGGCAGGCGTGCCCGACCTCATTGTCTCGTGCGGAATTACTGCTGGGAATTGCTTTAATGGTCCCAGTGGGCTGTGAGACCGGCTAGTGAGCCGTCAATGCTGGTGACAAGGTTCGGTTCTGTAGCTCAGTGGTAGTTCTTGGTATTGAATAAAAACTTGAGAGGTGTCAAGGGACACCCGGATGGAACGAAGTTGTATAAAAAAGAGAGAGAGACAGAGAGCAACACTTACAACTATAGCATTTTTACTCTATTTATAATAATATACCTAGTACCTACACTTTTGTGTCATGTCGTTACAAGTTTTTCCGTCTAGCCCCCTTTCGCAACGCGCAATAAGGAACTTCATTCCAAAAACTCGTGTGGCACTCGGTGACTGCCGCGGTACTCCCGCGCTGAAGCTATTGCTTAGCATTTTTTATCAACTCGTGGAATTATAATACGCATACGTCTAGTCACACGCAAACAAACACCGTGCCGAAGTCTGGCCGATTGCTGCGACGAGCACGGTCACCACACCCCGAGCCACACCGTGCCGAAGTCTGCCGGACTGAAACGATGACGAATGTTACATGTTTTTCGTTACGGACTTTCTTGCAATATGCTTAAAATTTTATAATAAATTATGTATGGTATAAAAGAATCCATACTAATATTATAAACTAGCTGTTGCCCGCGACTTCACCCGCGTGTAACAGTTTTTCTGTCTGTTAGGTAACACAAGTAACAGACAGAAAAACTGTCGCACTTCACGTTCAAACCGCTGAACCAAGTTTGCTGAAATTTAGTATGGAAATACTTTGAGTCCCGGGAAAGGACATAGGATATTTTTCATCCCGCAAAAATGTACGGCTCCCGCGCGATAAACGAATTTTAGCGTAACGGCAGGCGTCATCTGTACAGGGGGGGTGTGCCAAAATTTTTTCGTTTTCGCTTCGTTATAGAATCGCCGATGAAAATGTATGGAATTGACATAAGCGTTCTTCAATATTATGACGTTGACGTTTGACTAGTCTTATGTCAATTCCATGCATTTTGATTGGCAATTCTATAACGAAGCGAAAACGAAAAAGTTTCGGCTAAATGGCCAGGACAACGGATTGCAGGTATAATAATATTCAACCTAGCAGTTAGTTTTTACTAGGGAATGCAATCTCGTTCTCGCGAGATCGCGAAAACGAGATTGCATTGCATCGCGAGAAAAAAAGGCGAGATCTCGCGAGTTTGACGAGATTGCACTTGAGCATAAAAACGTCTTATTCGAAGCGCGGACTGACACGGACGGAGTTGCGATCACGGACGGAGTAAAAACAAAGAGGAGCTGGCCTAAGCGTGCACTATGATTTTCAAGTAGGTCCTGAATTTTGACTTCTCGTTGTTTTGTTAGTTATAAAACTCTTTTATTAATAAATGATTTGTGATTGATAAAGACTGGTTGTTTCTTTCATTTGTTATTTGATAGTAGAGTGTTAAAGTTTAGGTACTATGATTATTTGCAAAAAAACCCACCAAACAGCTAATCTCGCGAGATCTCGAAATTGGCGAGATCTCGCGGTATTGTATTCATAAACTCGCGGGATCTCGCTTGAGCCCCAATCTCGCGAGATTTGCATTCCCTAGTCTTTACTGCAAAAGGAAATGTTCTGGAAAATTCTAGGGTCTGTTAAAATATTAGTTTCATAGCTAGCGTTATTACAAATAGAAGCACAATAGTTATTGTAAAGGAAGTACATTAATCAGTTTGAAATATTAATTACTTTGTGGGTTCCGTATCCAAATGTCAAAAACGAGACTCTATTGAACTGGAAACTTCTTTAGCGGTACTGTAGTCTCTTATTAAACGTTACATTTGTTTCAGGTAATGCGACCAGAGGGGTTAGTGCGAGTTTTATTCGATCATACGCATCGAGCACGTTAACGCGCATTTGTATGGGATCAAAGCAGTATACACGTTAGCCAGTAGATGGCGCTGCTTTGATCCCATATAAATTCGCGTTTACGCGCTCGATGCGTATGATCGAATAAAACTCGCACTAACCCCTCTGATTGAAAATTCGTAAGACGAAGAGAAGATCGCCGGCGTGGGGAGGAGGTAAGGAATATCTTTATAATATTATATCCCCTATCTTTATATACCGTGGCGTGCCACGAAGATTTTGTATGCCTGCTACTGCTGTTTCCGCACTCCGACTTTTCTTATAATGAAGTCGGTCCTGCGCCTGATATTTCGCCAGTCGTGTCGGTCATCCGTCCCGCTGGGTTACAACTTATAAGAGTGCTCTTGTGTACTGCGCACTCACATGGGCACTATAAAATTACTTCTGCCGCCTGCGTAACGAACCTGGTTTCAATGATACCGGCCACCGTCACCAGAACCGGTCCGGGATTTAAAATTATATTATACGGATCCTTTCGTGCGCGTGTCCGACTCGCGCTTGTCCGTATAAAACAAAGGTATTGCTTGACCATTATTTGCTGAGGAAGGAAGGTATAATTCTGGAAAAATTAGAAACTAGCCCATTTGTACCGCGGCGCCGGAAACTGCTTTGTACTGGTATAGGGGTGGCGACGACGAGAAAAAAATATTAAAAATTTTCTTTCAACAGCCTTATCTTCCATAATAATATCATATAATTATGCGAAAGTGTCTATACTCTGTCTGTCTGTCTGTCTGGCGCAATTGTACGGTATGCGCACAAACTTACCGTTTTAAATTGTTTCAAGTGGTCTAATTGAGGAAACCAGCCGCAATCACCGAAAACTGTTAAAGGTAATATGTTATTAATTGATATTATCTAAAGTGTACACGGCGATTCGAGGCGGTAGTGGTCATTGACCACAAAAAAATTTACAAATTTTATGGTATATTTTATTTGTAAGTATATATTTTATCTTTATAACAGTTAAGTATTCGTTAAAATTAACAGAAATACAGTTTGAATTTTTTTACATTTGACATTACAGTGCGAGTTTTTTTTAATCACTCCTAGACTTGTAAGACCAAAGACCGCTGGTGTCAACTTATTTTATTTTGACTATAGATTTTCTTTGAGGCTAATCAATCATTACAAAAATTACATTGTCTAGTTCTGGACAGCCCTACGCTAAGCGTGCACTTATCTCACAAAGCGTCGGCACCCCTACAGGTGAACGCACACCCTCGCGGCTTCCGAGATGCTATAAAATGTTGTGTTGAAATCGAGATATTCTCGAGATATGCAGGTGTAAGTGTAAAGCGCAATACACACTGAGCCCGCCGGGCCGCCGACAAAGCCCGGCGACACAGCCCGGCGAGCGGCAAAGATGATCATTTCAAACAAGCCGCCCGCGCCGCCCGCCGGGTTGTGTCGCCGGGCTTAGTCGGCGGCCCGGCGGGCTCAGTGTGTATTGCGCTTTAAATAACTAAGAGTGGGTTGCCCCAACGTATTTTAACTATAACTTCAACTTTAACCGTAATAAAAAGTCAAATGAACTGTCAAATCCCTAGTAAAAGTCCATTATGGACGCCATATTTGACGACAACCTAAACCTACGCCTCTGGTGCAACCCACCCTTACTAGGGATTTGACCATAGATACGATTCGTTCAAATACAAAACATTCTCTTTTGGGGGTCGTTAAAAATGGCACTTCTTAAAAAAGGTTTCGCTACAAAAAAATTGAGAACCGCTGAGAAGTTTTGTGCTTAGATTCGCAGTTTACACTCAGTCCTGAAATTTCCTACAATTTTCACACAGTAGCTATAAATTAATGGTAATTTAACGTTGGAAAGTTGAGCTTATGAGGTTTTATCGCAATGATTAGTTAGGGCAAAGTACTACATACATGGAATAGGCCGGGAGTTGAGCGTAAAATGTTTGTTTTGTTTGATGTACGAAAAGTGGAAGAAAAACACAGATTATAAGATGAATACGTTAAAACATCTTTTATGGTATAAGACGGTAGATTGCCGGGGTGGCGAAGGAAAAGAAGTAAGTAATATCTCGAACTCTTTCTGCCACGCGCCGAAAAATGTTTGTCGTGTTGTAAAGCTTTTACTTTTGCCGGCTTTCCGAAAAGTGCGATCCTTTTTTCTTCATTTTCCGATTTCATTCAGCCACTTTATGAAATACGGAACCCTAAAAAGGAACGACTCTGAATGAACACAAGATGACTAAAAGAAAACTAAAAAATCTATTTTTAAGTTTGTTTTAGTTTGACAAGCTTAAAAAATATTGATCAAACGGGGAAAATTATTTGAAAGCACTAATTTCACAACATATTTTAGTACTACTTAGATGACAAACGCAACTCCGTTGAGCCTAAAATTCGTTTATCGCGCGGGAACCGTATATATTTTGGGGATAAAGTATCCTATGTGCTTTCCCGGTACTCAAAGTACCTATCTCTATACGAAATTTTAGCAAAATCGACACGCCCAAACGACTGACCGTTTAGGCGTGTCGAGGTAACAGACAGACAGACTGTCAGTCATTGACACTTACGCATTCATAATATTAGTATGGATGGAATTATAGATTAATATCAATAGCAAGTTTCCTCAGCCAACTCCTGGTCTATCTCGGGAGTGATGGCGCGTATCGCGGAAGCTGTAAACGCCACAAGCGATTGATTTATTGCTAATGCGATTGAAATTAGTGCGAGTAATGTGCAGGACTAGAGGAGTTGGAGGTGCGTCTTAAGTCTGAGCCCTCAAAGTAAAGTGGCGTTTTCAACGTGTCAGACAACGACAGCAACGTAGAGAAATGCGGACTATGTCCTTACCTGGGATTCGATGTATCTGCATGCAAATAAGGGGGCAAACGAGCAAACGGGTCACCTGATGGTAAGCAACTACCGTCGCCCATGGACACTCGCAACATCAGAAGAGCTGCAGGTGCGTTGCCGGCCTTTTAAGAGGGAACAGAGTATGATATAAGTAAATAAAACTTTTAAGAGGTTTAGCGGTACAAGCGTAAATAAATAACAAACAGGCACACACACTTTTGACGTGGGAGAGCCATGCTTCGGCACGAATGGGCCGGCTCCACGGTGACAAACTTATTTAGTCACTTCCATAAAATAATATGCGTGAAATCTATACATATAATAAAACTGTAGAAATGTGAATTCTGTACATTAAAGATATTCAAAAAATAATAAGCTGGTGGTGTCACTAGATCGCTATAAAAGCCAAAAATGTGGTTAGTTTTTTGTCTGTCTGTCTGTCTGTATGTTTGTTCCACTATCACACGAAAACTACTGATCCGATTTGAAAGCGGTTTTCGCAGATATATTTGTCTTCTTCCAACTTAACATCTGGTGTATAAAAAAATTTCCCCCCTCCTTTCTAAGGGGACAAAAGAGGGGTCAGATTTTGTATCAAACTTTTTTCTTTAACACGAAAACTACTGATCCGATTTGCATACGGTTTTCGCAGATATATTTGCCTTCTTCCAACTCAACATCTGGTGTATACAATTTATGGCCTAATTTTGCTCTATAATGGTATGGAACTCTTCGTGCGCGATTCCGACTCGCACTTGGCCGATTTTTTATTAAAGGTCGATTTTTAACGATCTCAAACTCTTGTTCAGCTTTATTAAACCTTGTAATTACCGAGTGTTTGAACCTCAGTCCTGTGCCCTTATTAATTCAATTAGTTAGACAATGTCGGCTACTTGTGATTCCCTAGCCTGGGAACTGTGTGAAATGACCGAAGCGAACTGTAGTAGTGGGAGCTATGCTATAAGTTAACATAGTAAATTAGTGAAGATTTTTTTACATAAAATAACTGCATCTTAAAAAGATAAAACCGACTTCAAAATTAAAACTTCCTATCTCCAAAACTACTGAACTGATTTTAATGAAACTTGCACTGTTCCCTAAGTTGAACAATACCTAGTACAACAAAAAAAGAATCACTTAAATCGGACTTGTAGTTCCGGAGATATGCGTGAACAAACATAAAAACATACATACATACATACACTTTTGAAATTTGGCACATTTGTTCAGAAGCTGTTATAGATTAACATATACAAAAACTGGGCAGTTCTGGATATATTACATACATACGCGTCAAATTGATAACCTCCTTTTTTTGAAGTCGGTTAATTAGGGGGCCAACGATCACATCAGGTGACCACAAAAAGCTACTACCTTCGCCCATAAACACTCACAGCATCAGAAGAGTAACAGGTAGTCTTTTAAGACCGCTTTCTTCTTGAAGGTGCACATCTTGCCTGCAGCAGGCCAGCCTGCAGGTCGTATTGGTCCAGAAGTACACTATAAATGGTGACAGTTCGTTTCAGAAAGTTATGTTGTATTGCACACACATTGGCTGAAAGCTGTGTGAAATATAACAATGCAATGTGGCGACCAAATCCAATATTAATTGAGCTATAGCTTAGTAGTCAAATTATTAACTTTTATTCCCGTGGTGCTTCCCCTTCAGTTCTTTGACTTTCGGTCATTGTAACTTTGAGCTGTCTCCCGCTTTGTATGGGGAGGGAATCTGGAATTCTTCCTACTCCTATTCTTCTTCTGATTAATTTCGTTGCGGGTCCCAAGACAGTTTTAGCATGTCCCTCGGGCTCCCTGAGATCATAACAAAGGGTTTTCGTGGTTGGATACCGCTGTCGATCCTGGCGACACAGGAGATACAGTGGTGGGAATGTGTGGTGGACCAAAGCCCGTTAAAAAAAATGCAATGTGGCGAAGATAACAATATTATGATAATAATATTATGTCCATAAGCTCAGGCATCTAAAAATTCTCTGAGTTTAGGCTGCGGGCCGCTAAAAAATAATCCTTACTTATAAATAAGTGTGTCGATCTGTCTGTTACCTCTCCACCCTTAAACGAATAAACTGATACAGACTAAAGTATGCAGAATGCAGATACTTTGAGAAAAAAAAAAAAGAAAAGGATAAAGGACACGTCTTTATTCAGAAAAATGTACACTTGCCGCGCGAAAAACTTTAATTTGCTTTTAAACCGCCAAACTGAAAAGACAAATTTATTTAGGAAAAATGTACGGTTTCCGCTAGTTAAACTAATATCAGCGCAACGGAGTTGCAAATGTCATCTAGATTAATAAAGCATAGAGGTATTAAAGTATAGCTTGTTAGGTGCATGTGCCTGACGCCGACCTGTCGTGGGAAGCTAGTACGAGATAGCTTACTGAACCAGATCCTCCTCATCATCAGCACCAGCATGATAGCAATTATGAAAACTAAAGTGGCTGTTACCAATTTAAACCGCTGAATCGATTTGGCTGAAAATGTGAAAATACTATAGGTACGGGTAAGGGATTTTAAAGGACGGAAGAGTGACAATTTTTTTGCGGAAAATGTATGGTTCCCGCGCGATATAACTTTTCACAAAGTTTTCACATAGTTAATTTCATAATGCCCAAGTGTGTGCGCAGAACACAAGAGCACTTTCAGAGTCCAGTAGGCGAGTATCAAACCCAATGACCTGCCAAGTTAAGAGCCTCGTTATCACTGAAACAAGATGGCGTTTTAAAAGAAGATAATGATAATTTAAATGATAAAATCACTAAAAGCGGCTGGTCACATACGCACTTTTCCGTTTTCGGAATTCCGTGAGACAAACGCACACGTTCGTATTTTTTATGCACGAAGGCACCGCGCCGCGCCGGCCTTCAATACAAAACGTACGTCCGGAATTCGTCCCGTTCGGAAAAAAAGCGAATGTATTTTCTACTGATTCCACGCATTCGAATTTCCGAATACTTAAAACGAATTCGGGAAACGTAGATAATAATGATGAGAGCGCCACGTATTTTACGCTCGGAACAAATTTAATTAATTACACTCCACTATATAAATGAGTTTGATTTAACGAACTACCAGACTTGATGTGTGGTACAAGTGAGAAGCTTATAATAATAATAATAGCTCCCACACCGGTTTCGGTGACGGTGGCCGTTTTCATTGAAACCAGGCCAGCTACGCAGGAGTAATTTTATAGTGCCCAAGTGTGTGCGCAGTACACAAGAGCACTCTCTATTCCTTTACTCTCATAACCCAGTGGGACGGCAGACCGACACGACCGGCGAGAGATCAGGCGCAGGACCGAGTTTTTACATGCCCATCCGACGCATGGATCACCGTACTTGTCAGACAATCAGGTGATCAGCCTGCATTGTCCTAACCAAACTTGGAAATAACATGTTTCCAACGCGGGAATCGAACCCACGACCTCCGAGTCAAGAGCCGCGCTCTGTACCACTAGACCACGGAGGCGAAGTGAGAAGCTTATAGAGATAATAAACAAATAAAATTTTAATTTGTTTTTCGCGCGAAAACTGACGTTTTTTTCGGTATAGTAAGTGTTATTTTCGAAAAACTATAATACTTACCTATTTAATTAAAAACTGGAATAAAGCGAATAACTGTAATAAATGTCTAGAATCAGAATGACAAATATCGAACCGATCAAATCACTGGAAGAACACTCTCGATCATACCATCTTTGAGACGAAATAAGATCGAAGTTTGAGCATCGGATGCTACGATGCCACTGAGAAGCACACAGCGCTATGATGATCCATATTGTGTCGAATGGGCTTTTGCAAAAAAGCTGGCCATTCATTAAATCCACATTTTTTATATTTCAAATAATTTTAATTTTTACCCATCCTAAAGCCCTTATTTAAAAAAAAAAACGAACAATTTCATAGTCAATCTTCAGATTAGTATACTTGGTGACATAGAGACAGGTAGACGGACATCTTTATCGTATTTATAATAATAAGTAAATTAAAAAATCCAAATTGCACGGTTTTGGATTTTTTAATCGCTAGTGTTGGAGTATAATTTGGTTTTTAAAAATCACTCTAAGCTTGTAACTTGGCCGCCATTTTCTTGAATCTCCATTCTAATATGCCCTATTGTGTAGATCCCATTATGCCGCTGCATCTGGACGGAACTTATATTAATGATCAGCAAAAAACAGGGCTTTCGGTAATTATTAAGACAAAAGCCAAAAAAGATATGGAATATTACGCAGAGCAGAGGCCGCCACTAGCACATACGGTAAACGATCCCACCAAAATCTAACAGCACACGTCATATCAGAATATTGACAGAAACTTTGTCAAACGTCGGACAAAACTTCTTTTCTACTTTCTGTGCTGCAGGCTAAGCATAACAACATAACATTAGAAACGGAAAAGAATGGACATACTGACAGATTTTAGTGACAAAATGGCGGATTCCCTTAGTCTAACATGGTCTAACTGTCACTGTGTCTATTCTTTCGTAGAAAGAAACCGCTTCTGTAGTGACCATGCTAAGCCTGCTATAGTGGTGCCTCTAGCGTGAATACATTGCAGTAATTTGTCCTGTAATTGGAGAAAATTATTTCTGCGATACAAGGATTTTCTAGCACAGAGCGACGATTGATGAATGAATAAAATGAAAAGGAACACTTTTGATTACGTCAGGCCATTTAGCCGAAACATTTTCGTTTTCGCTTCGTTATAGAATCGCCGATCAAAATGTATGGAATTGACATAAGACGAGTCGAACGTCAACGTCATAATATTAACGAACGCTTATGCCAATTCCATACATTTTCATCGGCGATTCTATAACGAAGCGAAAACGAAAAAATTTTGGCTCACCACCCAGATCTTTTAAAAGAAAAAAAATTGATCAAAATCGGTCCACCCGTTTATAACTTTCACAACTAGACCATACAATAATATTATCTTCTAAATTACATATTATATACAAGGTGTAACTAAACTAGATGATAACACTTTAGGATGTGTCCGTGTTCCTTGTAGAGAGTTCACTGTGAAAGTAGCAGCACTAAAAGATCAATTTTTTTTTTCAATTTTGTATGGGGAAACTATGTCGTGATGTTAGGGCGCTTGTCCATACAAAAGTGAAAAAAATTGGTCTTTCAGCGCTGCTACTTTCACAGTGAACTATCTGCATGTGTTTCTTGTACACACACACCCTAAAGTGTTATCACTTAGTTTTGTTCCATCCTGTATGACTCAAAGGTGACTGACTGACATGGTGATTTATCAA
This sequence comes from Plebejus argus, assembly GCA_905404155.3. Lineage (NCBI taxonomy): Eukaryota > Metazoa > Arthropoda > Insecta > Lepidoptera > Lycaenidae > Plebejus > Plebejus argus. The sequence goes on along the minus strand of FR989948.1, from coordinate 6,226,891 downwards.
CGCACAGCCCAAACCACTGGACGGATCGGGCTGAAATTTGGCATGCAGGTAGATGTTATGACGTAGGCATCCGCTAAGAAAGGATTTTGATAAATTCCACCTCTAAGGGGATAAAATAGGGGATGAAAGCTTGTATACAATTATAATACCTCTTAACGCGAGCGAAGCCGCGGGCAAAAGCTAGTTTAAACATATTTTTGTTAACATTAGCAGACTTCTTATATTACCAAAGTTTCGTTGCCATAATACGGCGTTTACACAAAATATGTTCGACATTTATATCAGTTAGCGTAAACATATTTCAGACTTAATGATATAAGTTTTTTTTTGTAAATATTATTTTGCGAATTGCGTGGCTTCCGTGAAAATATAATTATTGTATTTTGTACATTGTTCTGCGGGTTTAGCGTGCATTTTTCCGGGATAAAAAAAGTATCCTATGTCCTTTCTCGGGATTCAAAGTATCCACAGCAAAATCGGTGCAGCGGTTTAGGCGCGAAGAGATCACAGACAGACACACTTTCGTATTTTTATTATTAGTATGGATTACGAGCCACCCAAGATGTTGCTAAAAACTTTCAAGCTCAAGACCAAGAGCTTCTAAGGTTCTCAAGAAACACTCAGATTCTCAGATCAAATCAAATCACTCAGATCAGACATGATAGCTGTCGTAATTCCTTATTAATGCTATAAATCCGAATATGTGTCTGTCCGTCTGTTAACTACTCACTCTTAAATTGCTGAGGGGGCTACCGTTTAAAATTTGCTCTCTGGATGGCGCAACTGTCGACTAAGGTCCGAAATATAGTTAGACATTAGAGACATAATTTATTATATTTTATGTCAATTCAATGTCACCTGCGATCGGTCGTATGTCAAACCAGAGATAGACGGTCTGTCGTAGAGATGGTCGGTCGGTCGTATGTCAAACCATTAATATTGGAAACGGCCGTAAGTATCTCCATGCCAAGTTTCATTAAAATCGGTACAGCGGTTTGAGCGTGAAAGGGTAACAGACAGACATACAGACAGACAGACAGAAAGACGGACAGACAGACACACTTTCGCATTTAAATATTGTATGGATTAAGAACATTATCAAAAGTTAAAATCAATAAAAATAACGAGGTGCACTCGAAATCGAAACAGAAAACGCCAAAAAACGTCAAAATAATAACTATTTTGCTGTAATGGTGTATCTTTGTACCGCAATATCTCATAAACATGCCTCGGTTATAGATTTATTGCCGCCTTTATATATGCCATAAGCGGTAAAGGAGCTTCACACTGACAACGAAAACGCACAAAAATAGTTTCAAAATGTTTACCCAGACAGACAGTAAGTTTTATCAAAATCAGCATTGGTAGAAGTCTGTCTACCAATGCTACCTTCTACCTTCCTACCATTTGAGTCCCAGGAAGGGACAAAATAATATAGTTTTCATCCCTGGAAAATATCGTTACCGTTCCTGCGCAATAAGGGAATTTTGGCAGAAATAAACTGCTGGAAATAGTTTTGATGAACTCAGTAACATCGCTAGAATCATGATTTTGTACAGCAATTCCTTATCGCAATAGAACCGTACATTTTTCCACGAAAAAACCTGTCATATTCATCATTCTCCGTATTGCAAGACGTAGGTATCATACCCGTCCAAATCGTTAAAATTATTGTAAGTAAGCGTTTTTACTTGCTATTTAGCTAAATAAGTTACAGACAGTCAGACACTTTTGATTTCATAATATTAAAATTAATGATATTTAATATACCTTACAGGGTTTTTATTTTCCAGATAAGGGGCTTTTTTACCACTTACTGATTAGTGCCGGCTATCCACAACTTTTTGACAGATACACCATACTCTATCTGTCAGATAAATTATGGTTTGCCTATCTGGCACTTATAAGTAAGCGGTGAAACAGGCGCTAAATATTTTATTCTCAACGCAGTCAGTATGATGACTCCTTAATCAATAACATCTTGATAAATTCTATTTATTATTTTTCCTGGTAACAAAAATATTCTTTATTAATCTTTATCTCCTTACTAGATGACGCCCGCAGCTCGTATTCGTTTATCGCATGGAAACATTTTTCCGAAACAAAAACTATTCTATGACCTGTCTCTCAAAGTATTTCCAATCTCCATGGTAAATTTTATCTAAATCGGTTCAGACTTCAGCCGTTTCACCGTGGACAGATAAAAGATAGAGATACACTCTTTCGCATCCTTCAGACTGTCTCACAGTGTTTTTTTTTCGACCATAAAAACGGACATGATCTTTTTATTGATTAATTCGAATGAGTATTTAATTACAAATCCCCGAGTAAAATATCCAGGCCCAGGTGTCTCGCTTGAACAGTTTTTGAATTATCTCAAAAAGAAAATCTCAATCCCACCGCCCACGTCTATAAAAAGTGGAAAATTATTATATTTCAAAATCCGTAAAGATTCGAAAGATTTTTGTATCTCCAATCTCCATAGTAAATTTTATCTAAATCGGTTCAGACTTCAGCCGTTTCACCGTGGAGAGATAAAAGATAGAGATACACCCTTTCGCATCCTTCAGACTGTCTGTCTGTCTGTCTCTCTGTCTGTCTGTTGCCTCTTCTGTCTAATGAGACGTGAGTATTATGATGGTTTTTGTTTCATCGTGGGAGAGCCATGCTTCGGCATGAATGGGCTGGCTCGACCGGAGAAATACCACGGGCTCACAGAAAACCGGCGTGAAACAGCCCTTGCGCTGTGTTTCGCCGAGTGAGTGAGTTTACCGGAGGCCCAATTCCCTACCCTTTCCCCTTCCCTAACCTCCCCTATTCCCTTCCCTACCCTCTCCTACCCTATTACCTCGTAAAAGGCCGGCAACGCACCTGCAGCTCTTCTGATGCTGCGAGTGTCCATGGGCGACGGAAGTTGTTTTCTATCAGGTGACCCGTTTGCTCGTTTGCCCCCTTTTTCATAAAAAAAAGACAAAATGTACGGTTCCGCGTGATAAACAAACGGCGCTATAGACATCCGAACATCAATTCTAGTAGGTTAATAAAATTTGTCTAGAATAATAAATGACACACAGGTACAAGTCCTAGCAAAACCTAGGAGCACTAGAATTAGAATGTAAATTGCAAAAGTGAAGGAGATTTCGTCTGACGAGCGTAGAGACACCTGATGGAACGTTCGTTTTGCTACTATCATATCCTCTATGTGGACGGCAATAAGAGTCGCTATTGTATAAACTGAGAAGTTTGTGTAGATTTAATAAGAACAAAGTTTTTCCAGCTGGATGGGAGTAGTGGCCATGCGTTCGGCGTTTTGTAGGACGAGTCCTGAAATTGATACGTATTTGTTTTGATAAATAATCGTGCAGTTTTGATATAGTGATGCAGGTTCTATTAAATAAAACCATAAAATTGTATTCTCAAAAACTGAAAATTTTAGTTAACATAACATTTTCTAATGTCATAATATAAAATCAGTATGCAAGAAATTAAAGATGCTTTCAGTAGGCTCCTAATAAAGAGCAATTGCTACAAACAAGAAGTTTAAGGGCCTGTTTCACCACATTCTGATAAAGCGCCGAATAGGCTATTCACAGCTTTTTTGATAGATTCTCCATACTTCATCTGTCATGTTAAGTGGTGGATAGCCTATTCGGCAGTTATCAGGAAGTGGTGAAACAGGCCCTAAAAGTAGGTATTGACTAACAATTCAGATTTGGGACATGTCCTACAAAATCCACAAATCATCTTCACCCTACACTATACAAACTGAAGTAGAAGATGGAAAAATAACGTTGTTTAAACACTAGCGAGTACGGTCGCATTGTCAGTCTTACTGCTAAGACAATAAGGCCTAGTTGCTCAGTTGACTTCAGGGTAAACAACCAGTCGTGGGCACTTTGTAGTGGCGATAGTTGAGGGTAAGCTACAGTCGTTGGCAATCTTATAACTAAAATAATTGTGAGCTTTTTTTGCACTATTTTTAGTAATATTGTTAGAGATTGTCTGTCTGTCAATCCATGTATGTCTTGAAAGAAATTTTGGCACTAAAACTTTGATGTACTATAGGCTCCGAAATTACTAAATCGATTTTGATGATCCTAACTCACTATGGCATACATAACTTCTGAACAAAAAAGTTTATCACTGCCACAGTTTTTGCTTATACTAATAATAATATTGATTGATTTTTCTTCTATTTTCATTCGTATTCGAGCTAAGCCTCAATTCTTGAAAACGAGCATAAACATCGTCTTATGGTATAAATAACTAATGCTACCCAATAACATTATTATCTAATAATGAGCGTCAAAAATAGGGATAGCAAGGAGATTTTTTTTACCACTGACAAAAAAGAGGTACTTACGTTATTAGTTTGATGTGTCTGTGTTTGTCTGTCCATGGCATCGTAGCATCCAAACGGGTCGATCGATTTTGATTTTATGTTTGAAAGCTGACAATATGAGAGAGCTCTTCGAGAGTCTTCTTAGCAATTTATTATTAAGTGATGGTGTTTTTAAGTTTTATTATAATAATTTTAAAGGCGGTTTGTTTGTTTGCATCGAATAAGCTCCGAAATTACTAGGCTGATTTTGATGCAATTTTGCATAGACATAGAGTGGACTAGGGGGAATAACATAATATTACCTACTATATTTGTATTGAGAAAATGCACAGTTACCACGGTATACTTTTTCATGCGGGTGAAGAATAGTTCCAAAGTTTTAGTATTGACCATTATAAAATTCTTTGATTTTTCCCCTTGTCTGGGCAACATTATAGTTTCTATTGCCATCACTAGCGAACCAATAAATAGAAACATGACATCGGAAATAACTAAATCAATATAGCCGATCATAATGCTAACTTATTGCTGTGCTATTGGCAAACGAGCTGCCGGATAGTCTGATCGTAAGTGATAAACTAATTTCAATTTCACGCAAACGAATTAGTGGTAGATTTATGTCAAAGAACCATTTCGGGCGGCTCCATTAATTGCGTCAGGCACTTTGAGGATATTTTGACCCTCTCTCCCGCCCTGGTAAGATTTCGTAAGATTTTCCCCTAAAGCTCCTCACGCCTGGACATGCCTTAACGCCAATTGTGTAACAAACAGTAAACACACAGATACACTTATATATTAACGATATTAGTATGAACTATGGATGTTAAAAAACAATTCCTACTTTATATTGCCAGCGTATCTAAGGGGACATTCCTATCTCCGCTATTACTCTGGAACGCGGCTCGACCCTGGATAATCGGGAATGAATCATTTATCTCTTAGAAACCGTCCCTTTTAACTGACTTTCGATAAAAGGAGGTTATAATATGATCGACTGTGGTTTTGTAGATCATTTGAGTAATTCATAGGTGAACCTATATAATATTTTGATTGGATTATGTACTATCATGACTATGGATAAAGGGGTTCGATCATTTTTGTATGAGGCCTGCCGCCGGCCATTTTGATTTTTTTCGAGTACGATAAAAGTGGTATATTTCGATAGAGGACACTTTAAATACAAACAAAAAATGTTAAATAACGTGGTATCCTAAAGTGTCACGTTTTCGAGATATTTAGAAGTAAAGATCGCCATATCACAAATCTCGATCGACTTTTTTTTCTGTAGTAGTTTGTCAACCCCTAAAGTGCAAATCCTAAGCCGGAGGCTTAATTGTCATTAAAAAAAGTCAAAGTAATGTCGAGTTTTGACACGGTAGATGTCAGTAGTTTTTGCAGTGAATTTTGTTTAATTTTTAAAAAACTTTGGGTCACATTGTTAATCACAATTGAAATTTTAGACCTTCACTCACAACGGCTTAGGAATCCCTCGGAATTACTCGAAAACACTATGCAAATTGCCGAGAGTAAAGTATGATGTGGCCTCCATGTAGCCTCAGAATTCCGAAAATTTCAAAGGTGAGTAGCTCCAAAACCTGGGGGTTTCTTAGTGTGGATTTGGTACGGGGGTGTTTACCCCTCCTCCACCCTCCCCCTCATCCCCACTCCTCATCAATTTTGGGGTAGGTTTCTTAATCTTTACCGGAATAAGTTCTGAAAAGTAATCATACATTCATACTCATGTACATAAATGGCGAAAAACATGAAAACAATTTTGCATTTTTTTTATCATAAAGCAATAGCTGTTACAGTTGTACTGGTTTTCTTTGTTTTCATAGGATAGAAGACTGAAGTCCATGTGGCGTGTACGGCGCAGTGCGTACACGATTGTGGTGCAGTGTAGTGGCGGCCGAGCCGTGCCGTGCGGAGCCCGTCGACCCGGGCCGAGCTGAGCCTAGCGGAGCCGAGCCCTGCCGAGCCGAGCGATGCCGAGCCTACAGGCCGAGCTAGCGGAGCCGAGCAGGGCCGTGCCGAGCGAAGCCGAGCGGAGCCGCGTCGGCCTGTGCCGAGCCGAGCCGCGCTGAGCCGTACACAGCTGCACTGCGGGGCGCCGTGCCGCCACCACTCAGGTATTACTTTTTTTTAAATAAGGGGGCAAACGAGCAAACGGATCACCTGATGGAAAGCAACTACCGTCGACGCTGAACAGATTTTGCTGAAATTTGGTATGCGTATACTTTTGAGTCCTGGGAAAGGACACTTACTTTTTATCCCGGAAACGTTGTACGGTTCGGGAAAGGGAAACGGTGTTGCGGGCGTCGTCTAATTTTTACTGATTCTAAGTTTTTCTTTCCAGAATTGCAGGAGTACAGAATCAGCGATCCTGCGAAAAGCAGCTCTACATCTGCAGGTAAGATTTTGAAGACAGTCGCTATATAGAGTATGGACATAAGACAATGTTGCCAGTTGTAACTTTTAAAATTACTGGGGGGTACAAAAAATTTATGCAACGTGAAATTTAGCGGTTGTTTTCCCGCAGCAGGGGGGTTATTATGAGCTCTTATATCCAGCCAGTTTACAGGCCAATTTACAGGCCATTGCATAGACACGGCTTGTAAACTGGCTGGAAACTGGCTGGATATAAGAGCTCATAATAACCCCCCAGGACGATTTACCTATAGTAGTACTATCGAACCCATAGACTTATAATATACTGACGTAAAGACCACCTGACAACCCGAAAATGCGTGACGATTTTCGATCTGTCAATGTGTGCGTGTGCTAGTGATGTATCTTTTACTATCGATAGTATAGTCCGTTCCACAGTGTATTTTTTGTCCAAAAAATTTGCCATGCCTTTTTTTTGGAAATCTTGAACAGAAATGTTATGTAAGTAATTTATTAGTATTTACATGTGTTAATTTCTTATTATGAACAATAAAAAAACACTTTTAATTTTTTTTCAATTAAATTAAAACTGCCATAACTTTTTAAATATTTACTTAATTGTCTTCTTGATTATTCTGATCGACAATAATAAAAAAAAAACACACAATTTAACCTGATTTACATATTTCTTAAATAAGTGTTTAAAGATTTATGTTTTTTTTTCTTTAATTTATTAAGAACGTATTTCTAATTATTTGGATTTTACAGAATTGCTACTTAAATGTACAAGAATTCGTGTAAAAAAATTTAGATCCAAATAATAAAGGGCACCGAAGTTAAAGGCTTCTAAAGTTTTCTTGGTAACTATGGTTTTAGGGTTGTCAATATTTCTGTACCAACATTTTTTACTCATTTGAACTTTGTTTTTTTTTGAGCATATAAAAACCTACTTCAAATATTATTAAACTATGTGAACTATGCGGTGACAACCCAATCCAAAATTATATAGAATTGAATAACTCCGATGCCCCGCCTCATTTGGATCCCATTTTTTTTGGGTTATAAGTATCAATAAAAAGAATATTTCAGTCTTAGTTTCAAATCCAAATATGAAAAGACATGACGTTAAAAAAATTAAAACATAAATTTATAAAGTCAGTCATAAATACGTTATCTTGAACAAATAAAGCCTGGATGTTTTTCGCTATCGTAGGGCTTTTAAGACACTATTTAGACCAATTAATAAATTCTTAAAAGAATATCAAACTTTTGAGCTATAACTGTTTCTATGTTTTTTTCTGGAAATCATATAATTTTTTTTCAAGTACTAATTTGCATTCGTCTTTAGGAATTGGGCAGTCAGGTACTCTCGTCCTGCATTTATAATCACAAATCCTATAAAATTAAGTAATAAAAATGGCATGGCCAATTTTTTGGACAAAAAATACACTGTGCGTTCGAGTTAGTTTACCTGAGTTTCTATGAGAAATAAATAATATACAACTTTGGCAGATTTTCTATTTCAAATTAGGTACCATATATTTTATTTGGCAGAAAAAAAGGTGACGATTGAAAAGTATCTAAGACACACATTGTCGTTTGGGGTGATTTTCTTCTTCTTTTTCTTCGTTTTTGGCAACTTGACACAAAGTATGTGTATGTTGTGCCACAGACAAGGTAAAAAGGTAAGGAATATGGCGGGAAAACCGTATTCCTCCCATAATAATTTTCAGCATCGTTTTCATGTAATATCGTCAGGTCATAAGTCTAGTCAAAGTCTAAGTACAAGTCAATACAGTCAAGGAGTCAAGTCGGTCGTTTCAGTAAAGTGGTAGACGCTTTACTGAAACTTTCAATGGAGTTTTGGAGGGAACACAAAATCGCACGTTTCTGGATAATGCATCACTTTCCTACACTTGTGCACGATAACGAATATCTAATGGTTAATATTCTACCAATATTACACATTAAAAACCCAACTTAACACAATTTTAGGAAAATAATACAAAATCACAACATCACTCTTTCACATTCCCGGCAAAACTCGGGGTGATTTTCAATCGTCGGATATGTTATGACATGAGGTTCTTATAAGGGTAAATAATATACACGTTATAAAGTTACTTATTTATTACTCAGGTAAAAGCTATCTGAAAAATCAGCCCTTACATTATTAGAAATGCAAATATAATGTTGAAAGTACAACACACTTAGTATTTTATTTATTCTTAAATTAAATACATATCATAATACCCTTACACACCCATTACATTTTTAGATTGGTTTTATGTTATTGTTAAATACCGATAGTATATCGATAAATTTGATTCAAGCACTAGCGTATATGTAAAAATTTTTTATGAAAAATGTTTCTTCAAAAATTGTGTAATTTAAGAACAATAGTACCTTTAGTTACGCAAAATATGAAAGTAAAAGGGAGGATTGATATTATTTTATTTGAAATACAGAACTAAAGACAGAATATAGCAAAAATAAACACATCGTAGCAATTAGGACATGAAGATTAATTACCTGTGAAATGTATATTTTTCAGGATTATTCCTATGATTTACACTGCAATCACTCACAGAACAAGTTATCATTGCTATATATAATAGTATTTGTTAAAAATAACAAACGATTTAAACAATAAATTTCAAATACTGAAAGGGCACAAAAACGCGTGTCGACTTGTGACGACCTGTCAAATAAAAGTGGTTACAGTTCACATTAAACTGCCTCTCTCTTTTCATCTTGTTATAATTCCATAAAGGATTTTCTTCTCTCTCGCACTCTTTGTTCGTCTATGCATTATAGGTTTATGATCGAACCATGCATGTTATTTTTTGAAAATACAAAATATTTTGTATGACGTACTATGGCAACTTTATGCCGATAGGCGCGAGTTACTATGGACCCGACCGAATTTTATTTATGATTTGAACAAAAAAAAACTTCGCAAATCTATTGTACTACTAAGATAGAATCATTTTCCCTTCCCTACACTCCCCTATTTCCTTCTCTACCCTCCCCTATTCCCTTCCCTACCCTCCCCTATTACCCCTTAAAAGGCCGGCAACGCACCTGCAGATCTTCTGATGCTGCGAGTGTCCATGGGCGACGGAAGTTGCTTTCCATCGGGTGACCCGTTTGCTCGTTTGCCCCCTTATTTCATTAAAAAAAAAAAAATTAACTGCGGAAAAATAACCATTAAAATTTCACGCAGTATACAGTGTGTAACAAAAATATGTGATGAATAGCCTTTAACTTTAGCCAACGCGCTGGCGCGGGCAGTGCGCTTGTGCGCAATGTGGGGACTGGGGAGGCGGCATTGTCCCTGAGTGCTATAGGCTATGTATGTACCACGGACGGAGCCGGGGCGGACCACTAGTGTATGATACGTTGCTTGAAAGTCAAAATTATACACTATACGGATCTATTAGTAACTAGATGAAGCCCGCGACTCCGTTGCGCCAAAATTAGTATTATCGTGAATCGCAGGGGAACCGTACATTTTTCCGCTATAAAAAGTATCCTATGTCCTTTCCCGGGACTCAAAGTACCTCCTAAGTATCTCAAATCATAGTATTAAGAAATCGCGACAGAAACATTTATTTTTTTCCGCGTACACCTCACAAAAATAACACTAGACGGCTGTGGAGTGCCAAGTTTGGCACTTGAGGTGTGAGGGTACAACTCGAGGTCTGTGAGGCCCCCTGACAAAGGGTTAAGTCCTCAAAAGTGTACTTACACGACAAACTGCCGCGGACCGGATTTTCCGCGTCTGAGGATGAGCTGGCATAGAGTAGAGATGTAGAGGCGACAGACAAAATTGTGCCTAAATTGGTGTATCAAAATGATGATATAGACGTGGGAGAGCCTTGCTTCGGCACGAATGGGCTGGCTCGACCGGAGAAATACCACGTCCTCACAGAAAACCGGCGTGAAACAGCGCTTGCGCTGTATTTCGCCGAGTGAGTGAGTTTACCGGAGGCCCAATCCCGGCCCGGCCCTACTCTTTTCCATTCCCTCCCCTCCCCTCCCCTATTTCCTTCCCTTCCCATATTTACCCTCCCCTATTACCCTATACCCACTTAAAAGGCCGGCAATGCACCTGCAGCTCTTCTGATGCTGCGAGTGTCCATGGGCGACGGAAGATGCTTTCCATCAGGTGATGCTTTATTGCTCGTTCGCCCCCTTATTTCATAGAAAAAAATCGGTTCACTGGTTTAGGTGTGAAGTGGTGACAGACAAACATGAAAGACATATCCATATTAAATTATAAACTAGGATGTCGCCCGCAACTCCGATAGCCTAAAATTGGTTTAAGGACGCTATTACAAATATCAGCGATTTTCCGGTACCCTATTAAAGAATTAGGAGTCAAACTGCGAGGATATTTTGGTTTCAAATGAAAGATAATATATTCATCTCCTCGACTGTACCATAAAAATTCTATAGCCGCATACAAAATTTTCACATAAAATACGTTTTAACCATCACAATAATCGCAAAATATGAAAAAAATGGGGTCTGATTAGGTACCTTAATATCTAAATACGCTGAACTGAGGAAAATAAATATACAAAAAAATTGTTGCTTATTTAGTCCTCTATAAAGTCCGCTAAAAATGTTATATAAAAATAAACAACTTTTCCAGTTATAAGAAAAATAAGAAAATTTCTCAAATTTTTTCATACATTTTCGCCATATCAAGAACGCGGCGAGCATCGTAACCGCCACTGTACAAGGCGCGCTAATATGAATCTTATTTTAATGTCATTAACGTTGATATTCGAACTGACAGACATCCGACCTGCTAATTAAAAAGTTGGAGCATTCTTAACGCGCGGAAACGGTATAATTAATTCCTAGGCGGTTGGCAGACCAACGTCATTTGGTCGGATCTGAATGTCAATTGTCGGCTGGGTTTGGTTTAAGTCCCCCATCTGCCTGGGAATCAACTTCTCTATTGATACTAAATTTTTATTTATTTTTATTTATCTATTTATTTATATCGGGCTACATAGGCCCATACAATATATACCTTAATGACTAACATACATATAAGTTATAATATACACTTAATAACTACACTTTATCACGAGTTGACGGCGACGTGACGCGCGCTTCATTCCGGAATCTCCCCCGGAACCTTCGGTAGACCACATCAGTCGGCCAGAATTCCTCCGCCTCAAAGGTCGACAGAAGATGCGTCGGTACTCTCACCACAAAGGAACTGAAGTTGACCTTGTGGCGAGACTGCAGACGTTCGACCCTCAAGTGGAGGGATATCTTCTTACTGATGTAGTCCAAGACGTCCGCGACCTCCATGAACCAGGGCAGGCGGGATATGTACAGGGGCGTCGCGGGGACCTCGCTCCGCAGACGCAGTTCAGGTACATATGGTGCGATGCCGCGGTGGTTGCGGGCGGCGGGCTTCTTCTTCCTGTCCACCAGTATGAAGCCCTCCTCATCGCACCCCCTGCTCTCGTCTTTGCCAGGTCGAGAAGACTTGGCCTTGCGGCTCTCATTCTCCCTATTTTTATTCGTCCGCGGGGGAGGCGCGGGGCGACCAGCAACAGTCGCGTAGTACTAAATGTCGCCCGCAACTCCGTCGCTCCAAAATCCGTTTATCGCGCGGATCAGTTTATCGCATGTCTTTTCTCGGGACTCAAGGAATCGCGTTACTACATTTCAGGAAAATCGGTTCAGCAGTTTGGACGTGAAGAGATAACAGACAGATACACTTTCGCATTTATAATATTAGTATTGGTGTGTCGCGTCTACGCGTTAATCTTAGGACATATTACACCTAAATCTAGATAGCATTGTCGAGGAACAATTCAGTACCTAGTTCGTAAATAAAACTTACCACGTTATTAGCAACCGTATTACAATCGTATAAGTGCTATTTTGCCACAACAATATGCATCTTTGACAAGCCATGCGAGTTTTGTTCGTTCATATTAGTTAGACGTGTTTACTGTTTTGGATTATTTCACCTACAATATAGCTTTTAAGTCAAGGATATAAGGTACAGTTTAGAATATCTGTAGTATTGATGCGGTTTTCAGTTGAAGGTAGTTTGATTAGTCAACGAACGTTTGAGGTTAGAATGAATATGTTCGCGATTCATCGCGGAAACCGTACCTACATTTTTCAGGCGAGAAAACTATTCCTATGTCCTTTTTTGGGACTCAAAGTATCTCTATACTTACCAAAATTCAGGAAAATCAGTTTAGTGGTTTGGCCGTTAACTGATAAGTGATAACAGACAGACAGACACACTTGAAAAAAAATTAACTTGGTTGTCACAAGACCTCATCGAAAATACATAAATTTCTTTAGAGATAAGCAGTACCTGTTGTGTCGTTTTTCTTCTGTATATGTTTCGTGTTAAAAATGTGTGTGTGCAATAAATAGTAAATAAATAAATAAATAAATACATAAGACAGAGTGAGATAAAATGCCTGGGGGGCTATTACGACCTCTTATATCCAGCCAGTTTCCAGCCAGTTTACAAGCCGCGTCTATGCAACGGGATGTAAACTGGCCTGTAAACTGGCTGGATATAAGAGGTCATAATAGCCCCCCTGTTGCTTCTTTATAACCGACCTAAAAAATTGATGTTATCAAAATATATCAATTCGACGCGTAAGTAGAATACCTAATACCTTTATACCTAATACCTATAATTTCCAGAACTGCCCAGTTTTCGTATAATGAGGCCTACTTGCGCCAATCTGGGTTAAAGTTAACTCTGAGTTAAACATCATGTCATATCTGTCACTCACCAAGTCAGTGATAGAGATGACATGATGTTTAACTCAGAGTTAACTCTAACCCAGATTGGCGCAAGTGAGCTTGAGTCTATATTATATTAACAGCGTCTGAAAAAAGCCAAATTTTAAAACGGTCTGTATTTATGTTTTTATGTTTGTGTTCGCATATCTCCGGAACTACAAGTCCGATTTAAGCAATTTTTGTTGTGCTAAATATTGTTTAACTTAGTTATAGGTATGTACTGCAAGTTTCATCAAAATGGGTTGAGATACGAAATTTTATGTTAAATTTTTCTTTTGCCAACGTTTCCAGGGTTACCTTCAGTTAATTGCGAAGTTTCTAACCCAAACTATAATTACCACAATACCTGGTGTGGTCACAATGGGTGTTGGACCCCACAATGGGTCTCCGAAACCCACAATGGGTTTGGACCCACAACTTTGACCATCCGTCGACGGCAGGTCTGCATTGCGGGTGTCGGAACAAAAGCCATAATGAATATCCCACTATTGTCCGAAAACGTAAATCTAACGATATTGTTAGGGTACCATGGCTCGACCTTCGCTAGTTTAGGGCAGAGGTTATTAAACTTTTTTTAAATGGCAGCACCAGCACAGATAGTACACAAAAAGTTTTGTTGTATCATGGATGTTAGACAAATTTTTTCGTGATTTGTAAAAAAATCGGCCGAGTGCGAGTCGAACTCGCGCATGAAGGGTTCCGTACCGTTATAAAGAAAAAAATAGGCTAAAATTTGTATTTTTGTATGGCAGCCGGCCCCCTTGCGTAGCGTTAGCGTTTACGATAATCGCTTGCAACTTGTCTAGGCCCTCAGTTTAATAGGGTCCCGTTTTTATTACCCTTTGGGTACGGAAACCTAACCTAACCTAAAAAGTTACTCTTTTACTGTTGCTGCTTTCACAGCAAGCTACATGTGCCCCATACACACCTTAAACTATTATCACTTATCACCTGTTTCACCACTTCCTGATAAAGTGCCGGATAGACTATCCGCAACTTTTTTGAAAAATTCGATCCATACTCTATCTGTCAAGTTAAGTGGTGGATAGCCTATACGGCACTTATCAGTAAGTGGTGAAACAGGCCCTTATAGTGTTGTTACATCCTGATGTAGAGCAGTGTTTCCCAAAGTGGGTGATAACACCCCCCCTGGCCCTGTGGGCGCTGAAGGTCTAAACTCTAAAGGCGGTGTGTGGGACCCGGAAAAAATGGGAGCGTTGTGTAGAGCTTGGGGCCTTGGAGGGTGATTTATTTCATCGGGATGCATTATTGAAACAATGGTGGCACTAAAACATAAATTATTCTCAAAGTGGGCGGTAGACAGAATAAGTTTGGGAGCCCCTGCTGTAGAGATCAAAATGATTTTCAACAGAGGTGACGATGAATGTCTATTGGAAAATGCGAAAATCCACAAAAATTCTTCGTCAAATATTTTCCGAACGCGACAATTTTTTTCGATATAATTGGAAAACTTTTATTTTCGTCCGGTTAGGAGTATATTTCTATATCAAATTCGATTTGAGCGTGGTCTATTTTTGTCTGGCTAGACTTTTAGGCTGGATTTATATAAGTGTATTAAAAACTAAGTGATACTTTAGGGTGTGTATGGGTCCTTTCTATGGAGAATCCATTTATCCCGAATTTCCAAAAGTCGTAGAAGTAAGCTGTTCAAAATAGCCCCCTGAGTCACTCCTTTTGGCTTACTATTATTGAACCTAGTACCTTATTAAAACACCCTGTATAATATCCTATTTCGAATTTATTTTTACGGACAGCAAATTACTGTTTCAAACGTCTGTTGTAAATCTGTCGCAATCTATTCACTCTGTCGTTAATTAATATGAGCTCTAGTTGTGCGTAATCATCAGGCGATCAGCCAGCTCGTTTAAGAGATCAGTATAATTGACAGACAGTCAGGACGTAAGCTGCAGGTGAGGAGTTAACTTTTTCCTATGATGTACAACTTGTTTTGTGTGTGGTGTAAGTTGCAAGCTGATAGCGAATGCATGGGATGTAAAAGAAGAGTTAAATTAAAGTACTTACGCAGAAAAAGTAAATATTTTGAGGGGATATAAAATGTCATAGACATACTTCAAAAAGAATAGATATTTTGAGAGCAAAAAAAGAAAAGTCATACTTGAAAAACAAATCCATATTTTGAGAAGATCTAACTGGGCACTTGGGCGCTTCAAAATGAACAATGCTTTTTTATGGGAAGCTGTTCTTTAGTTCAGCAAATAACTAATTCTAGATAACAAAAACTATGTAGATTTTAGGGTACATAGACATAGACTTTTCAATTTTTTTTTCAATTAAAAATATCATTAAGGGCCCGGGTTACCCTCGAAATTTTCATACATTCTTAATACCAAAATCATTTTCTCATACGAAAATATTTAACATGTTTGAGTTATTTTTCAGCTTAAGATAGTAATTACCTAGGGTCCTGAACAAATTTTTTTTACAAAATATTTAAATACTAAAAAAAATTTTTTTGTGTTTAAATATTTTTTTGTAAATTTACTACTAAATATTTAAACACCAAAAAATAGACAAAAACACTAAAAAATATATAAATAAATAGTAAATTTACTACAAAATATTTAAGTAAATAATAAAAAATAATAAAAAATTATTTAAATATTTTGTAGTAAATTTACTATTTATTTATATATTTTTAGTGTTTTTGTCTATTTTTTGGTGTTTAAATATTTAGTAGTAAATTTACAAAAAAATATTTAAACACAAAATTTTTTTTTTAGTATTTAAATATTTTGTAAAAAAAATTTGTTCAGGACCCTAGGTAATTACTATCTTAAGCTGAAAAATAACTCAAACATGTTAAATATTTTCGCATGAGAAAATGATTTTGGTATTAAGAATGTATGAAAATTTCGAGGGTAACCCGGGCCCTTAAGGTGACGCCATGTTAAAGTAAAAAATCGTGTTGGATGTGTTTTAAATTGCTTGTTTTCTATGCGAGGCTGGCCCGGCCTCTCATAGAAAACAAGCAATGGAACAGCAAAAAATTGAAAGGGCGTAGCGACAAAATGGTTTTTGACGCGTAATTTACAAACCATAAATACATTTCATAAAAGCTATGGACAGATTAAAGTGTATACTAGAACCAATTTATGTACAAATTTTGGAAGCGTATACCACTCTCCTCTGTTGGCAAAATAGGAATCCCTTTTCTTACAGAGGTCTTTTTGATTGATTATTCTGTGTTATAAAAGTTGACCAATCGTGTTATGCTATGGGTAATTCAAAGACAAAGACATGATGAATACTGACAGTGAACTTTAATTTCTTAGCTTTAGTCATTGCTGAGAAAAATGGACATCGCTACAGCCAAATTATCAAGGCGTCACCTTAAGTACTTATATTACCTCCAAAAATTTCTCGATTATCGGTTAAGTAGTTATCGTGTGAAAACCTAACAGACATTCTTGTAATAATTTTATTAGGTATATTTTTATCTAATAGACATGTAAAATGTTTACCCCCACAAGCTTAGCGTATCCACCTGCTATCCGCTCTCTCTTCTGACTTGTACACCGCCAGCTGCATTGGAACGTGCCCGACCCGGTAGAATGTGCTCACGAACAAAAACACCGGCCACCGTACACCTTTACAATTTATTTATAGATGTTTGTTACAAGTGATAATAATTATTATGATGAAGATAAAACCATAGAGCTGAGATGTCTGGCAATTATCCATCCTAATATTATAAATGCGAATATTTGTCGGTCTGTCTGTCTTTCTGTCTGTCCGTCCGTCTGTCTGTAACGTGTCACGAACAAACCGCTGAACCGATTTTGCTGAAATCTGGTATGGAGTTACTTTGAGTCCCGGGAATTATAGACATAGGATACTTTTTATCCCGGAAAATGTACGGTTAACGCGCGATAAACGAATTTTGGCGCAACGGAGCTGCGAAGTATTGAACTGACGTCGTAAACTATTCTATGGATACCTCATTTGTTAAAAGCGGATCAGTAGCTTAGCCGCTACATAGCCACATGGATAGCCAAAATCATAATCCTTACTTTTTCGCCGTAATCGAGTAAATATAACAATTTTTAGTGTTCCGTAGCCAAAATGGCAAAAAACGGAACCCTTATAGATTCGTCATGTCTGTCTGTCTGTCTGTCTGTCCGTCCGTATGTCACAGCCACTTTTCTCCGAAACTATTAGAGCTATACTATTGAAACTTGGTAAGTAGATGTAGTCTGTGAACCGCATTAAGATTTTGATGCAAAAATGGAAAAATTATTAAAAATTTTAGGGGTCCCCATAGATACAACTGAAACAAAAAAATTTTTTTTTTCATCTAACCTATGCGTGTGGGGTATCTATGGATAAGTCTTCAAAAATCATATTGAGGTTTCTCATATCATTTTTTTCTAACCTGAATAGTTTGCGAGAGAGACTCTTCCAAAGTGGTAAAATGTGTGCCCCCTCTAATTTCTAAAGTAGGGGCATGATAATTCTAAAAAAAATATATGATGTAGATAACTTTAAAAATTTGGTTTGAACGAGATCTAGCCAGTAGTTTTTTTTTATACGCCATAAATGGTAAACCATAATCAAAATTTCATTAAATCGACTGAAATATAAAAATAAATCAAAAACCTTTTAATTTCATAAAAATAAACCTTATTGCTGCTGCGGAACCCTTCATGGGTGAGTCCAACTCGCACTTGGCTGCTTTTAACATAATAATATTATAACTAGGGCTATTATCTGGGGGCACGGGAGTGCCCCCGCCAAGATGAGCCAAGCGAAGCGCGCACGGGCACTACCTACCTTTTCTCGAAACGTTTCGTCGTATTTTTGCACCCTCGTAACTTTGGTTTGGATAATGCCAGATAGTTGAAATTTTCAAGATATTATGACATGAGTATAATAATTAAATGCGCAAAGTTTGAATATTGTTACTATTTTACTTTAGATTTTATAGGGGTCCAAAAACCCCACAATAATGGCCTGACTCACCGATCATCAAAATTGTTAGGGTACTTCCTGAAGTCATAGAAAGCTGAAATTTGGTATGTGACATACTATTAGTACAGAAACAACAAAAAAATTATCAAACCCAACCTAACCCATCCCATCCCCTTGATATAGAGAGGGGATGTTAGTATGAGATACCCCCGTTTCTTGTGCTAGATACAAAATTAAAAATAGAGTATAAAATAATTCTTGTGCCAAAAACAAATACGTGTTAGACATGAGAGACCATAGACTCACAGAAAACCGGCGTGAAACAGCGCTCTCACAGAAAACCGGCGTGAAACAGCGCTTGCCATGTGTTTCGCTTAGTGAGTGAGTTAAGCGGAGGCCCAACTGCACCCTAAACCTTATTCCCTATCCCTGTTCTCTTCTGCTGATTCCCTTAGCCTATTCCTTCATAAAAAGACCGAAAACGCACTTGCAACACTTCTGATGTTAGTGTCTATAGACGACGGTAGAACTTACTTTCCATCAGGTGACCTGTTTGCTCATTTGTCTCCTAATTTTATATAACAGATCCCCTCTTAAAGGCTGGTAAAGCACTTGCAACTTTTCTAATATTGCGAGTGCACATGCTCGTTAATTGCCCCTTAATTTCATAAAAACGTAATAATTTATGTGGTAATTTTTCCATCATCCAAAGAATCATCCCGTACCTCCTTTTAAATAATATTATATCTATTATATCTATAATACTAATATTATAAATGCGAATTGTAAGGGAGTGAAAATGCGTAAATTTGTTCAAATAAAGTTAGTTCCAAAAATTCATAATAGATGGCGCCGTGCCTCTTCTACATCGCACCACCGCTTACCCAAACGTGTTTCTATAAGAGGTGGTAAGGATGAACAAATTTTTTCCGATTAATTTGACGTTACACATATTTGAACTATATTGTATTAAGAATAAGAAGAGTTGATGTTCGACTTCGACCCCACTCCCCAGCTGTTAATAACCCCCTATGCAAAAATCTATATCTATACCTCAGACCAAATAAAAACTCAAGACAGAGCGCTGCGAACAACGCGAGTGAAGCAGGTTTTTTTAAGCACGTGTGCACGCCGCGCACTGCGCGGGCTAGTGTTGCAACTTGCAATGTTATTCAAATTACTTAGCCTAAAATCAATAAAATAAATATAACAATATAATATTTACAACCTTTCACGACACAGCTCGGCATTTTAAAGTATTCACAAATTATTTTCTAAAATCAAGAGTCGCGATATATACGACGAAAACTGGCGTACTTTCGTTTTGCGTATGTGGGCGTAAGCGTGTACATACACAGCTGGCGTACTTTCGATCGGCTTCACTTTGATGTTCGCAGCGCTCTGTCTTGAGTTTTTATTTGGTCTGAGATCTATACATAATATTATAATAAAACTGTGGAAATGAAATTTCTGTACAATAAAAATATTAAAAAAATAATAAGCGGGTGGTGTCACTACATCGCTTTAGAAGCCAAAACTGTGGTTAGTTTTTTGTCTGTCTGTCTGTCTGTCTGTATGTTTGTTCCACTATCACACGAAAACTACTGATCCGATTTGAATGCGGTTTTCGCAGATGTATTTGTCTTCTTCTTGCCTAAAAGTTAAACGGCTATATCAAACATCATCACGTCAAACAATAGTGCGATGTAGTGTAGATACCTAACAGTGACATCTCTTATTGACTAGAGTACATTTACAAGTATTATGCGATGTAGACGACCAGCAGCGACATCTATTATTTATTAATTATTATCAAATATCAATAGGAAGAAATAAAACCACGTTTGTTGTATGAAAGCCCCCCAAAATATTAAATTTATTTTGTTTTTAGTAAGTAATTTTTTGCTATAGCAGCAAGAGAAATACATGATCGATGAAAATTTCAACTCTCCAGCTACTACCGTTCTTGAGATACTTCCAAGAGACAGATAGACAGACAGACAGACGGGCAGCTGACAGACAATGAACTCTAGGAATAGGGTTCGGTTTTTACCCTCTGGGTAGGTAGTAGGTACTGAAACCTAAAAGAAATACACCAAAAAAAGAAAGAAAAAAATGAACTAAAAAAAACAACGTAAACCAACTTACAAAAAGAAATGAAATCCCACAAAAAACATTTTCATGTAAAAATGTTGCCAAGATGAGAACATAATATTATTATAGTTCGTGGTGTCAAAAAGTAGTGAAATCTCATGTAGAGCCAAGTTTCTAACCTTACATACTTAGCCCTAAATCTAAAAACCTTAATTTTTCACCAAAGCGCGGCAAAATATTTGATAATAATTTAATGTGTCAGGTCTTTGAACTTAATATACCCTAACTAAAGAAAAATGGCCAGGCTATCGATTTTGACTAATGTGTAGAGTTTTTAGATTCTTCTCGTTCGGCTGACACATTATATTATTATCAAATATTTTGCCGCGCTTTTAGATTTAGGGCTAAGTATGTAAGGTTAGAAACTTGGCTCTACATGAGATTTCACTACTTTTTGACACCACGAACTATAATAATATTATGTTCTCATCTTGGCAACATTTTTACATGAAAATGTTTTTTGTGGGATTATATAGTCATCTGCCTCAACTAAAAACTAGTGTTTACATGTAGTTTACATAAAAAAACACTTTTCACCTGATCATCTAGGAACTATGATAGGCTACTAGACTATTTTATTTTTTCTTTTTTTAGTCAACAATAATAATATGTAAATATGCGACCTTTAGCCATCTGCCCAAGGTGATGATGCACCTGCATATGGTGCATTTTAGCAGCGTCCCACTTTTTATATCACCGAGTGGTAAAGTATTTGGAATGTGTTATTTTGAGATAGTTTTTTTTTTTTTTGCATTTTATGTATTGGGCACTTCGTATTTAAAATAACCTCCTTTGTTGAAGTTGCAAAACGAAACAGCAAAACGCATATTAGTTCCTCTAGCTCCTTCACTTTTTCCAGCTTTTCTTTAATGGACTTACTTCATATTATTTACTGTATTTTCCAACTCAACATTTGGCGTATAACCCCCCCCCCCCTTCCCCCCCTCCCCCCCCCTTAGGGGACAAAAGAAGGGGGAAGATTTTGGATCAACTGATGAAGTAGAAATACTTGTTAGTCTCGCTAAAACTCGAGGACACTGAACCTATTTGGGTAGTATTGAAATATCCGTTTAAGCTTAGGCGGTTTAAGTCTAGGGAAGGTCAATTATGAGAAAACTGTGCTCCGAAGTTTACCGGGTCATCTATGAAAAATCTGTTTTTGTTTGAGTCTCAACAAAACAAAGTATTTTTAATTGCAAGTCACTTTGACTTGGAAAATTCAAGCAAACAAAAGATTAGCAAGTGTGTTGATAGTATAATAGTCGAATGGTTCCGTAGTTTATTTTTTTTAGGATTAGAAAGTCTGTAATAACAGAATAATTAGTTATAAGAATGTTTAAAAGCTTTTATTTTTATAATTATTGTGCTACAAGATCTTATAAATTATATAAGTATTTCTTTACTGTGTTCATTTAAACACATAATAAAAAAGATTTAGATTCATAATAATTATTATATAATATTTTTAATACACAAAAGTGTATGACCTACTCACGTTAATAATGCTAAATCGATTTTCGCATCAAATTGTTTTAAAGCAAAATAAAATGCACGATTTCCGTTGGACAACTTTTCTAGGAATTTTATATGAGGCATCCTAAATCATAACCCCTCCACCCACTCTATCGGGTAACAGTTTTATTATTTCACAACGTAACCCTTCAGTACCATTTCATTTGACCACAACTAATTGTCAATGGCCGATTTCGTGCGGAACCCTATTGTTTTGACACAAGACAGACGCAGTCGAGGTGAATTCCTTTACGTAATAGTGGGATGGGTGGACAAATGCTTCGGCGCGAATAGGCCAGCAGTGATAAACGAAATCAAAAAATATAGATGACGCACGCAAATTGAAAAAACTAATTTTCACGCAAAGTGAAAATTAGTTTATCGCGTGTGTATCGTACATTTTTCCAGGGGTCAAAAGTAACCTATGTCCTTTTCTGGGACTCAATGTATCTTTCAGTAGAATCGGTACATTTTTCCAAGGGTCAAAAGTATTATAATATGTCCTTTTCTGGGACACAATGTATCTCGATATAAAATTTCAGTAGGATCGGTTCAGCGGTTTTTGCGTGAAGAGGTAACAGACAGACACACTTTCGCATTTATAAATTAGTAATGGACATTTAGCGCGTATATAAATAAAATATTAGGACTTTTCTGAGCAAAACTTTTTTGGAAAAATCTCGGTAAGCGCTTTAGTGTGTCACACTCATTTTTAGGATTCCGTACCCAAAGGGTAAAAACGGGACCCTATTACTAAGGCTTGGTTGTCTGTCCGTCTGTCCGTCCGTCCGTCTGTCTGTCTGTCTCCAGGCTGTAACTCAAGAACCACTATAGATAGACTTTTGAAATTTTCACGGTCATAAGTATCTGTTGCCGCTATAACCACAAATACTCAAAACATTATTTTTAACAAAAAATTAAAACCGACTTCCAGGGTAAAAACAATAATAATTTGTAATGAACAAAAAAGTGTTAAATAATTCTTACTCTTTAAAGTGCCTTATGCATAATTCTCCTAAACCTCAACTATTTCTGTACACAATCTTCATTACTTTGAAGACGGTACCAGATAAGAATGCTGAGTTCTATGACAAAATATTTTTAATATTTAAGACTGGTACCGACTTCAAAATAATGTAGATTGTGTACAGAAATAGTTGAGGTTTAGGAGAATTATGCATAAGGCACTTTAAAGAGTAAGAATTATTTAACACTTTTTTGTTCATTACAAATTATTATTGTTTTTACCCTGGAAGTCGGTTTTAATTTTTTGTTAAAAATAATAATTTCACTCTTTTAAGTGATTTATAAGCTGGTTTTCTGCACAGACTAATGTGTTATGCTTAGTGACTTTGGATCCAGGATACACTTTCATGATATTATGAGAACTCATTGTCTGATGTCACTACTTCAGAATTGCTTAAGCAACTCCAAGCATATACCACTGTGTACCTAATGTATGTATATGCTTATTGCTTGGCGTTAATCAAGCAATGATAAAATTAATGTTCATACGCCTGTCTTTAAAGGCTCTAAAGTTCTGTTCAGTGACTTTCTTTCTATCATTACACTCATCACTCATGAAAACAACTCAACATTACTATATGACGCCCGCAACTTCGTTGCGCCAAAATTCGTTTATCGCGCGGAAACTTTAAATTTTTCCGGGATAAAAACTATCCTATGTCCTTTCTCGGGACTCAAAGTATCTCCATGCCAAATTTCAGCAAAATCGGTTCAGCGGTTCGAGCGTGAAGAGGTAACAAACAGACAGACTGATAGACAGACAGACAGACACACTTTCGCATTTATAATATTAGTATGGATGCTCAAATAATATAACTAAAATCGTCCTTATAAATTTTAAGAATAACTTACCTCATCTTATGATCAAATTGCTAACTTGGTAACCTAAACACCAAGGTTGAGTCATTTATACATTGAAACAACATTATAATTTTTTAAATCGTTCGACAAATTCGGGCTTTGTTCTTAAAGACGATTAAAAGTAACAATAATAGGGTCATAATTAGATAATTCATGGTGTGGTGACCGGTAGTAGTGATGATGATGATGATGAATGTAACTTGCATAGTAGCATAATATGCTTTCAGTTCTTAAACCAACTCCGAAACCCCCATACTTGCTTTTTGGTAGCACATGCTTAGGATACTTCTCATAAAATCGAAATCCATATAAATTTGGAGGAGTTCCCTCAATTACTCACGGATGTATGTTGGAATGGTGGTGATGATGATGATGATAAATTAAATTTGTATAGTAGTATATGCTTTTAGAGCTTAAGACAACGCCGAAACCCCCAAACATGTATCTATAAGGAGTAAGGAGTTCTGTTCACCAACTTCGAACCATGGTATATCCTGGTGCAAAATCTTACTTTTTAGTTTTGGTAACATATGCCTGGAATACTTCATATGAAACCAAAAAAACATAGGTTTCCATTTGAATTTTGAGGAGTTCCCTCGATTACTCATGGATCCCATCATCAGGTCACCACTTTTCTGAACATTGCTTTTTGGTAGCATATGCTTAGGATACTTCTCATAAAATCGAAATCATTATAAGTTTCCATATAAATTTGGAGGAGTTCCCTCGATTACTCACGGATGTATGGTGGAATGGTGGTGATGATGATGATGATTAATTAAATTTGCATAGTAGTATATGCTTTCAGTTCTTAAGACAACGCCGAAACCCCCAAACATGTATCTATAAGGAGTAAGGAGTTCTGTTCACCACCTTCGAACCATAGTAAATCCTGGTGCAAAATCTTACTTTTTGGTAACATATGCCTGGAATACTTCATATGAAACCAAAAAAAACATATGTTTCCATTTGAATTTTGAGGAGTTCCCTCGATTACTCATGGATCCCATCATCAGATCACCACTTTTGTCAAAATGGGACCAAATTGGAGTGAAACCTATTATAACAAAAGAAAAATTTTGAAAATCGGTTCATAAACGGCGGAGTAATCGTTGAACATACATAAAAAAAAAAAAAAAATATCCACAGACGAACGTATAACCTCCTCGTTTTTGGAAGTCGGTTAAAAATAAAATATCCCATACAAGAAAGGTGATAGTTTTGGCCTTTTTTGCTCGTAATCAATAATGGTACCAGCTAGGCACTTGAAATTCTCACAATATCCTTAGTTATATTTGTACTTTAGTATTTATTAATTGATAATAAAATTAAGATAAAGTAAATACCCCATACAAAAAACACAATGTTTGTCTACTATCGCTCTATACCGGTACGGAACCCTTCGTGCGCGAGTCCACTCGCACTTGGCCGATTTTTTCACAGCATTTGAATATTTCAAGTCTGTGCCATTTTAGAGGATCTAGAGATTTTTATTTTGTTGCGCCATGGATACCGTTCAATATAATTTTGTGAAAAATGAACGGTTCAGACAGACAGACATACTGTCGTATATAGTTAACAGTATACATTATAATAATTATTAGTATAGATTTTTTAAAATAATATCATTTCTGTGACACGTTCGTCTCAAGACCGCACTACTTAATCAGAGACATAATATTTTTCTAATGAATATTATTTACTTAAGTACCTAACTTGAGTTGAGTTGAACAGAAAATATACAGCTTATTTCAACATCAAGATTAAAATATTTTAATCCTTATACTTAAAGTTAAGTAATCATTAAAATGTTACTAAATGCTGCCGTTATGATAATTATGGTTTCTTATCTGATTAGGTTAACAAGTTATTGTAGATACGAATCGATAATTTCGCAATCATATCTCAAGTTTCCGTAGTGTAGTGGTTATCACGTGTGCTTCACACGCACAAGGCCCCCGGTTCGATCCCGGGCGGAAACACACACATTTTACTTTTTTTACTACTTTGCTAATTTTTTTTAAGCTTTTCTTCATAAAAATTACCTTTTTCTTTTCATTTTGAATTAATTTTATCTTGCAATTGAAAAAATGTTACTTGAATTATTGTACTGTAATTCTAAAGGAGTTTTATTTTAGCGTTTCTTGGTTAAAATATTATACGGTAAGTACTAATTAAAGTGAATTAATGAAATTAAAATAGTTCTAGAGAAGCTTCGCGAACCCCTAGCCTAGACTTCCCTGGAGGGTCGTAAGTCGTAACTCGTAACCCACATCCACATGTTGAAAAACATTGCATATTTACAAAATTATTTGACAAAATCTGAGGGTCGCCATTTTATTTTACCGATTTCACGTTAAGGACGCTATAACAAAAAAATTAGCTGGTCGGAAATCTGTCAGTACGAATATCAACGTTAATGCCATTAAAATAAGATTCATATTAGCGCGCCTTGTACAGTGGCGGTTACGACGCTCGCCGCGCTCTTGATATGGCGAAAATGTATGAAAAAATTTGAGAAATTTTCTTATTTTTCTTATAACTGGAAAAGTTGTTTATTTTTATATAAAATGTTTAGCGGACTTTATAGAGGACTAAATAAGCAACAATTTTTTTGTATATTTATTTTCCTCAGTTCAGTGTATTTAGATACCTATTAAGGTACCTAATCAGACCCCATTTTTTTATATTTTGCGATTATTGTGATGGTTAAAACGTATTTTATGTGAAAATTTTGTATGCGGCTATAGAATTTTTATGATACAGTCGTGGAGATGAATATATTATCTTTCATTTGAAACCAAAATATCCTCGCAGTTTGACTCCTAATTCTTTAATAGGGTACCGGAAAATCGCTGATATTTGTAATAGCGTCCTTAAACAAATTTCCGTATAACTCACATTGAAATTTGTATTCTCCGCAAAGAAACCGCACAATTTTGCCGATGAGCCCGCAGGATGTGACGTCACTGCGGAAAAAAAGGCCAGGCGCGAGTCGGACTCGCGCACTAAGGGTTCCGTACTGTTTAGAGCAAAAACAGGTAAAAATGGTGTTTGTGTACAAGGTTCCCCTCTAAAATATTTTATTTATTTATTTTTATTTTAATTATACGCTTTTTATTAGCTTCACCTGTATATTTGTTTGTAACATGTTTGTAACCGACTTCTATGGGCGCGATTTTGACCCACTTTAAACGGCCAGATTTCGTTCAAACTTTGTAGATTTATCGAGGACCGATGACAATACACTAATTTGATATAATTATTACATTTTTCAATTTGTATGTTTGTATGTTTGTTTGTAACCGACGCTTTATATAAAAAGCGTGTTTTTAGTTTTTTTAACTATTACTTATTTTATAATCACTAATTTGAAGTAATTGTAATTTGAGTAGATAATATAATGAATTGTCAAGAGCATTGCCATTATTGATATCGACCAAAAAATAACAAAAAAATCACGTTTGTTGTATGTATGATTTATTTTATTTATATTTAGTAACTATTATGTTTTATAACGGCAACAAAAATACACAATTTGTGAGAATTTCAACTGTCTAGCGCAGTTCTTTGGAGATAGAGGGACAGACAGTGAAGTCTTAGTAATAGAGTCCCATCTTTTTCCCTTGTAGGGTACGGAACCCCAAAATCACACACGTTTTGGCGGGAAACCGACGACTTCCGTTTCCGTCTGATAATTTACAACAAAATGGCAGAATATTTTTATTGGATTTGGAAATTTATGTCAGTTGATGTGATAATAGAATAACAGACTGAAAATGTCGCATTTTTATTACTAAATGTTCCTTGCGACGCGACGTTTGCTGAAATTAGTTCACAGCATGGGAACCGTACATTTACCCGGACTAACTACAAGTACACCGGAATAATAAGTATTCTATGTCCTTTCCCGGGACTCAAAGTATCCCTATGCCAAATTTAAGCAAAATAGGTTCAGCGGTTTGGGCGTGAAGAGGTAACAGACAGACAGACAGACAGGCACATTTTCGCATTTATAATATTTTATATATATTTAGTATGTATGGCCAGTTCCAAGTATATCCTGATTCCTGTCAGACCATCAGGTGATTAGCCTGCGCCCTGCATTGTCCTAACCAAACTTGTAAATAACATGTTTCCAACGCGGGAATCGAACCCACGACCGCCGAGCCTCCAAGCGCCACACCCTAAAGTCTAACCCACTGGAACATGGAGGCGTTAGGAACCGTTCATTTATAGGGATAAAAGACGTTCATAACCTAATAAATATCCTTTCCCGGGCCTCAAAGTATCTGCGTACCAAATGTCTTCCCAATCGGTTTAGCCTTTAAGGGTTTATTCAGACCGCAACGCGACGCGTAGATGCATTTCTAAATTTGTATAGATTTGACATATTTCAAAGACGTCTGACGCAATTGAAATCTGTCAAATCCATACAAATTTATGCAGCACCGCGCCTCGCCTCGCCTCGTCGCGTTGCGGTCTGAATTGACCCTTAGAGTCCGATTCGCACTTGACCGAACCTCAAACTAGTAACCCAATCTCATTACAACAACATTCATGAATGAATATTCACACGGCGCGGCGCGGCGCTGACCGCGAACGTAACCCCTCCCCCCGCACGTAAGACACTCCCCCCCGCGCCGCGTCCGGTCGGGGACGGTGGATGAGTGAGGGAACCAAGATTTATTGTTTTTGGAGTTTTATGGCAAGGGTTTTGAAGTAACGTAAAATAAACAAAATTCTGTGGCACTTTAAACTTTAAAGAAACAAAGCTTATAACGTGGAAACTGGAAACCGTACATTTTTTGCAAACAAGTACTACTTATCCTATGTATTTTGCCGTCTCTTAATATAGCGTAAGAAATTTTAACAATTAATACCTAACTACAAGTTCGTCCTCATTTTTCAGTTAACGTTTCAATACTAAGTACCTAGGTATGTTATTTTATGTCAATTTTGTGTAAGGCCGTGATCCTTTCTAATTCTAACCGAGATCAATACTTACGGAAATATTTCATGTAATCCAAACTATGCCACATATTTAACTTTAATCTACATAATTTGACGCGTGTCCCTTAAACTTTGCGTTTCCGGGAAAGCTCATGTCACTCCGAAGTTTGATTTATCTGATAACATGTCATACACAGGTATAATGCCCTTGTGACGCAGTGGTTTATAGTTGGGAGAGTCGTGGGTTCACTTCAATTCCAATATTGGAAAAAGTTTGTCTAGGACAATGCAGGCTGAATGACCCGGCATACGTTGTTTTATCATATAGCTGTTGCTGGCGACTATTATGCAAGTTTTTGTTGCTGAAAAACTAGCGTTAGTTTCTACTTAATAGTACTACTTACGCTGGTATAACTGCAAGGAACGTGTACCGTCTAGTAGAATTAAAAAACTTGAGAGGTGTACAAAAAACCTGTATACACTCAAAAAAAAAATCGTTGTTACACCACACTGTTCAATGCGACAGAGATAGAGAGAGACAGAGAAACATGCGACACTTTTGTGTCGTTACAACTTTTCGTCTAGCCCCCTTTTGCAACGCGCGATAAGGAACTTCGTTCCAAAAAATTATCCATGGCCGAACAAAGAATCTCCTTATTTGAAGTCAGTTAAAAATCAAAGATGGCGGCTTGGTGGCGCCACGTAACGCCGTCCGCGTCACAACAAGCATTGCCCATCAAAAGCGTCCAGTAGACCCGGTAGAAGTAGTTTTGTCATATAGCTGTAGCCTGTAATAAAAGCAAGTTGCAAGCAATATCTACTGAAACATAAATCCAAGATGGCAGCTTGGTCGCATCGCATAACGTCGTCCGCGTCACAACAACCGGTCGCGGCGACAGGTCGATAGCCGCCGGCGCAGGTGTAATCGATCAACTATCTGTAGGACGGTGGGACATGATATAGATGGCCCGGCAGACGTTGTTTAGTCATATCTGTTGCCTGCAAGAAACGCAAGATGCTAGCAATCCATACAAATGCGAAGGTGTGTCTTGTCTGTTACCTTTTCACGCCCAAACCACTGAACCAATTTGGTTGAAATTTGAGTCCCGGGAAAGGACATATATGATACTTTTTAACGCGGAAAAATGTATGATTCCGGAGCGATTTATGAATTTTTTGACTGACTGAATGACTTGAGGGCGTAATCTAGCTTTCAATAAAGCACATGAAGTTAATACATATTACCGTGGACCATATTACATACCTGTCCTTACTGCAGTAACATTACCAATAATTAGTGTTTATCAATTAATGTAGACACAGTATATCCTTACACAATTAAACTAGTCCTCCGGGTACTGCATTAATCCGGTTATTAGTATAAATTATAACCGGTTTTAGCCGGCTCGAACTAGTTATAGGCGGTTTACAGTTTAGTTTGAGGCTATGTTAATGATTTGATTGTAATTGGGCGTTTGGGAAGGTTTTCGACACTGATAACATTATTTAACTAATATTAAAAGTGCGAAAGAGTGTCTGTCCGTCTGTCACTCTGTTACCTCGAACCGAATTTATGTAATTGGGTTTTGGCCTTTGGAGATAGATACTTTGATAATATTATACCTATTATTGACTAGATAACGTCCAAAACTCCGTTGTGCCATAATTCGCTTATCCCGCGAGAACTGCACATTTTCCTATAATAATCCTATGTCCTTTCCCGGGCCTCGAAAAGTATCTCGATAACCAGCAAATCCGTGGTCCAGTGGTTAGAGTGCGGCTCTTGACTCGGAGGCCGCGTTTGATTCCCGCGTTGGAAACATTATTTTAGACGTGGGAGAGCCATGCTTCGGCACGAATGGTCCGGCTCGACCGGAGAAATACCACGTCCTCACAGAAAAGCAGCGTGAAACAGCGCTTGCGCTGTGTTTCGCCGAGTGAGTGAGTTAACCGGAGGCCCAATCCCCTACCCTATTCCCTTCCCTACCCTCCCCTATTCCCTTCCTTTCCCATCCCTACCCTCCCCTTACCTTACCTTACCCTATTCCCTCTTAAAAGGCCGGCAACGCACCTGCAGCTCTTCTGATGCTGCGGGTGTCTATGGGCGACGGAAGTTGCATCAGGTGACCCGTTTGCTCGTTTGTCCCCTTATTTCATAAAAAAAAACCTAGTTTGGTTGGGACAATGCAGGCTTATATCTGATAAGTGATGATCCATGCGTCGGATGGGCATGTAAAATCCTGTGCCTGATCTCTCGCCAGTCGTGTCGGATTCCGCCCCACTGGGGAAAGTAATAGAGAGTGCTCTTGTGTACTGGGTACATACTTGGGCACTATAAAATTACTCCTGCGTACCTGGCCTGGTTTCAATAAAACCGGCCACCGTCACCGAAACCGGTGTGGGAGTTATCATTATAACCAGCAAAATCGGTTGGGTGGTTTGGATGTGTCGAGGTAACAGATAGACAGCTGATGGACGTTACACTAGTTTCCTAGCTCATTCTTTAGTGAAAAAGATCGAATTCGAAGCACAAGAATCGGACCCCCGCCCAAGTCAATTAATGGACAATATAAACACTTAATGACAAAGAATTCATTACATTCTGGTCACGGATACACTTTACCGGAAATCTTTCCGGAATACGGACATTTTGTCCGTAAATGAATTCTGTTTAATTAAATCTTGTTAGTAACCGAAATAGCAGTTTCGGTGGCAGTTGCCGGTTTGATTAAAACCAGGCACGCTGGACAATGCCGAAGTGTGTACGCAGTACACAAGGACAAATCCTTTACTCTTAATTACCCATAGGGAAGACCGACACGAATGGCATGAGATCAGGCGCAGGACCGACTTTTTACATGCCCATCCGACGCATGGATCATCTTACTTGTCAGACAATCAGGTGATCAGCCTGCATTGTCCTAACCAAACTTGCGAAAAAAAACCACATTGTCCCAATCGGAAACAACATTTTTCCAACGTGAAACGAACCCGCGACCTTCAAGTCAAAGCTACGAATTAAATCAGTGTTTTTCAACCTATAGGTCGCCTGGGTATCGACATATTTTTTCATATCAGAGGGCTAGCGTAACAACAATAGACATGGAAAAGAATCGACATACTGACAGATTTTATCGACAAAATGGCAGATTTCCATTGTCTAACTGTCACTTTGTCTATTCTTCCGTTGAAAGGAACCGTTTCGTGGTGACCATGCTACGCCTGCAGTTGCATAATAAACAAGGTTGAAAACCCCAGCTTTAAATCACTGGACGACGTCGAATATGGCCAATCGTAGCCGAATATCTACAAGTTAATATTCGCCTGTTTGACCATCATTGACCAACGTGGTATGGCCATATAAAACAGATAGCTAAAACATTAATTCGTAATCTAAATTCTTTGTTTTATGACAACAAGATCGTTAAATCTTAATTGACCGACTACTGTATAAATAATTAATTTATTCAATTATTGTATTCCATGCAGACGGAGAGACCGACAGGAAGTTTTCAGGAAGTCTATGTATATTCTATACTAATAATATAAATGCAAAAGTGCATGTCTGTCTATAACCTATTAACGGCTCAAACTGCTGAACCGATTTTGCTGTTTGATATGATGAGATATACTTTAGGTCCCGAAAAATGTATGGTACCCACGCGAGGAAAGAATCTTGAAGGAACTGAGTTAGGTACGGGTGACAGACACGTCAAACTTTTTTTTAAGAAATAAGGGGGCAAACGAGAAAACGGGTCACCTGGAAAGCAACTTACTTCGCCCATGGACACTCACAACACCAGAAGAGCTGCAGGTGCGTTGCCGGCCTCTTAAGGGGTAATAGGGTAGGAGAGGGTAAGGAAGGGAATAGGGGAGGGTAGGGAAGGGAATAGAGTAGGGGATTGGGCCTCCGATAAACTCACTCACTCGGCGAAACACAGCGCAAGCGCTGTTTCACGCCGGTTTTCTGTGAGCCCGTGGTATTTCTCCGGTCAAGCCTGCCCTATCGTGCTGGAGCATGGCTCTCCCACGTGCGAGCTGATGATCATGATGCCAATTAACCTGCGGTTTCCTTAACCGACAGTTAAAAAACAATGGTTCAAGACGGTGCCGCCCGCGGCAGGTGCACACTGCACACAACGTACACTTGCGGGCAACGAAATAGGGCAAATAATATTAATGATGCAAAATGTATGTCTGCCTGTCTTTTGAGCTATTGCATAACTTTTATCGCGGGCTTTGAGCGCGACGAGAGAATCAAGAAATACCGTAACGAAATAAATCATAACAAAATATATAATAGCGATAAACGATTGCAACAGCTGCTGATTTTAGTAAGTACTTATAGAAATTAGAAATACTTTCGAGTCCCGTTAAAAGACATTTTTTAATAAGGAGGCAAACGAGCAAACGGGTCACTTCCGTCAACAAAGCAACTTCCGTCGCCCATGGACACCATGCAGCACCAGAAGAGCTGCAGGTGCGTTGCCGGCCTTTTAAGAGGGAATTGGGTAAGGTAAGGAGAGGGTAGGGATGGGAAGGGAAGGGAATAGGAGAGGGTAGGGAAGGGATTGGGCCTCCGGTAAACTCACTCACTCGGCGAAACACAGCGCAAGCGCTGTTTCTGTGAGGACGTGGTATTATCGTATATTATATCTCCGGTCGAGCCGGCCCATTCGTGCCGAAGCATGGCTCTCCCACGTCAACGTCATAGGAGTCTTGTTGCGGAAAAACGTAAGTTCTACGCGCGGTTCCCGAGAGATAAACGAATTTTGGCGTATCGGAGTTGCGAGCTACATATTATTGTAGTTATGGCGCTATATTTGATAATAACGTCATTTTTGAAGTAATACTATAGGACCATCAGAAATGTTACAACTCTGGTAATGAGATATACATATCTTTATAGCCTTATCTAGGTTTGAGAAGAACCAGAAACACGATTAATGTATTTTGGCTCGATAAATTTAATTTTCGAAATGAGCTCTCAAAAATACGAAATTTGAAGATGATTTTTAAACGAAAACAGATGTATTGTAGGAAATTAGTCTAATTGATAGACACCTTTGCAACTCAAAATCGTATAGAAGCATTTTGCTTAAATGCTCCTAGTTATTTTTAAATGATTATAATTACGTTTTTTCGCATGTTTTCCGAGCGAGCCGATAGCTTCTGGCCGCAGCGTATTCACGACTTTATAGTCATACAAATTAAGGCGATATAATGAAAATAAATTATAACGCAAGGGGCGGGGCCTATGCTCGTAGGGCGGAGAGCACCCCCGCGCAAAAACATCGCGCGCTTGCAGCTAGCGCGACCGTAATTTTCATTTTTAGAACAAGGGTCATTGACCTATGGAGTCGCAGTTTTATTAATAATTATTAGTAATTATTTTATATAAGGAATTACTATAATTGTAGAATATGATTGACGTAGTTAATTTATTAGCATACGTATTCTAAGTTTTCTACATAATTGTTTTACTCAGCTCCTAATATCAACTTTTGACCGTTGGAAGAGTGTGTATGGAATTGCAGGCGGTATTTTGGTCTGCGGGGCTAAAATGGTCGCTTTGTTGAATCATGATATGAATCATATTAATATGATTCATTTTTTTAAAAATCGCATAATATGCAAGTCTGTCTGCAATTATTGCAGGCAGAGTTGCTTATGAATTATTAATTTCTGTATTTTTGTACTGATTTGACATTTGTCAGTTTAACAGTTTTTACAATTCATTTGCTGAATTGATTGAGAGGAATTGCTAAATGTGACCATTTTAGCCCCGCTGGTCTTGTTGCTTGCCAGGCTGTTGAGTGATGAAGAAAACCATAAAACTCCCTAAGAGGCCGGGTGCCATCGAAATTCTCATACATACGTAATAGCAAAATCATTTTCTCACACGAAAATATTTAACATAAGTATTTGATTTATTTTTCAGCTTAAAATAGTAATTACAGGTTCCTGCACAAAAATTTACTACAAAATATTTAAACACTAAAAAATTGAGTAAAACACCAAAAAATGTAATATAATTAAATCAAAGCGCACGGGCCACGGCCGTGCGCGGCCAAGTTCCAGCAGGCCGCGCGCTCGCCGTGCACTATTTACACGAACCGCTTCGACGCACTTTAATTGACCCCCTTGTAGCTCAGTGCCTATTGCGAGTGCAAAGATAAAATTATACCTACGTAATTATATACTAGTACTTAAGCAGTATACCAAATTTCATCGAAATAGGTTCAGTAGATCTAGAAATATGTCTCTGTAAAAATAGCTAATTTTGGCACTCACTCATTCACTCACTCACTCACTCACTCACTCACTCACTCACTCTCTCACTCACTCTCTCACTCACTCACTCACTGACCGGTAATCAAAACCTCTAGGCCACTTCCGTTATGAAATTTGGCACACAGGTCGTGTGTTATATGTAGATTAACAAAAAATTAGGAAATTTTAGAAATCGGTCAAGCGTGAGTTGGTTCATCTATGAACTTTAGAGGCTACTTCCAAATATCCTAGCGTTATGAAATTTGGCACACAGGTCCAATTCAAATTCATTTATTTCATACCATATTACATGATCAGATTAGTTTCTACTTTGGGTCCTATATAATGTAGATTTAAAAAAAATAATAATAAATTTTAGAAATCGGTCAAGCGTGAGTCGGCACCTCTACGAACTTTAGAGGCCACTTCCAATTATTGTCCTAGAGTTATGAAATTTGGCACACAGGTCATGTCTTATATGAATTTTAAAAATCTGTCAAGCGTGAGTCGGCTCATCTATGAACTTTAGAGGCCACTTCCAATTGTCCTAAAGTTACGAAATTTGGCACACAGGTCATGTCTTATATGTCATGTAGATTAACAAAATATTAAGAAATTTTAAAAATCTGTCAAGCGTGAGTCGGCTCATCTATGAACTTTAGAGGCCACTTCCAATTGTCCTAGAGTTACGAAATTTGGCACACAGGTCATGTCTTATATGTCATGTAGATTAACAAAATATTAAGAAATTTTAAAAATCTGTCAAGCGTGAGTCGGCTCATATACGAACTTTAGAGGCCACTTCCAATTGTCCTAGAGTTATGAAATTTGGCACACAGGTCGTGTGTTATAATATATAGAGTAACAAAAAAATTAAGAAATTTAAGAAATCGGTCAAGCGTGAGTCGGCTTATCAACGAACTTTAGGGGCTGCTTGCAAAATATGCCTTAGCGTTATGAAATTTGGCACACAGGTCGTGTGTTATATGTATAATATTAAGAAATTTAAGAAATTAGTTAAGCGTGAGTCGGCTCGTCTACGAACTTTACTCTTTACTTAAAAATTTGTCTTCTATTGATAGTTTAACAAATACCACTAGTGGCATCTATCGAAAGTATTGTTTATATCGGGCGTAGCACAAAAAGAAAACATAGGTATGATTTCTTGAAAAAAAGTATTGAAATCCCACCAAAAACATACCTGTTAAAATAGGGCCTAGTTCCTATAGGCTAACTTTTGGTCTAAAAAAAGAGTTGAAATCTAAACCAATGCCCAGTTCAGATGCACTTCATCAACAGCCTGATCCATAATACTTCTAAATTTGAACTTGGCAGGTTTTTGTGATAGACGTAACACTGAAGGTAACACTTGATTAATTATGTAATTAGATAATATTTATAAAATTTAATTAACCTGCCAAGTTCAAATTAGAAGTATTATGGATCAGACTGTTGATGAAGATGATTATGATCGATGAAGTGTATCTGAACTGGGCATTGGTTTAGATTTATACCCTCTTACTAATAAAAACTTCTTAAACATGCGTTCAACGTGTGAATAGTTAAACAGGAGTTTTTAAGTTATACACACGTTACACAGAGTCTATACATGGTCTATACAGAGAAATTTGTATGGAAATGACAGCATCGTTATACAGGCCTTATGTCAAAAAATGATTATTAGTAGAAAAAATCTTATGCACCCTCTATACACGCTGTGTAACTTTTTATTAGTAAGAGGGATAATGTATAGACGTTATAATATACTAATGTAAAATGTATA
The DNA here is from genome assembly GCA_905404155.3 of Plebejus argus. NCBI lineage: Eukaryota > Metazoa > Arthropoda > Insecta > Lepidoptera > Lycaenidae > Plebejus > Plebejus argus. The sequence continues at coordinate 6,189,842 of FR989948.1, read as the reverse complement.
GACGTGATATAATATATATCTAAAAACTAGCTGTTGCCCGCGACTTCACTGACCGGTAATCGAAACCTCTAGGCCACTTCCGTTATGAAATTTGACACACAGGTCGTGTGTTATAATATGTAGATTAACAAAAAATTAGGAAATTTTAGAAATCGGTCAAGCGTGAGTCGGTTCATCTACGAACTTTAGAGGCTACTTCCAAATATCCTAGCGTTATGAAATTTGGCACACAGGTCGTGTGTTATAATATATGTCGCAGTCATCTGGTTCAATCTGTGATTCGATTGAATGACTAGCGTATTCATTGAATGACACCGTTCTATTGAATGACTGAAGGACAACTAGTCAAGACGCTGACTGTAACGTTTAACGTCTTGACTAAACGTCATCATAGTGAAGGTTTTGGAATTGGTTTAGATTTTATAATGTATAGACGTTATAATTTATTAATGTAAAATGTATAGACGTGATATAATATATATCTAAAAACTAGCTGTTGCCCGCGACTTCGTCCGCGTTAGAATAGTTAGATCACGTCCCAAATATTATTTTTCAAAAATATTAACAGAATTTACTTTCCTACGATTTTATTCAGTAACCCAAATCCTATTAAAGCGAACACCTTCATCATAGAAGCTCAAATCTTTAATAATTTGAGTTCAATCAGTCGAAAATCTAAGAAAATTTCTAAAAACTTTCATCCCGTATTTCATCCCCTTAGGGGTAGAATTTATTAAATTCCTTTCTGAGGGGATGCCTACGTCATAGTATCTTTATGCATACACAGTCTCAGCCCGATCGGTTTAAAATTGAGAAAGTTTCATACAAACTGTCAACCCCAATTTCACCCTCTTGGGGGTAGAATTTCCAAAGACGCCTAAATATATATCCATTCAATTTTAATTAGTAACCCAAAAATAAAGTTTCATGTTTCTAACTCAAGAAATGACGGACTTTCAACCCCAATTTCACCCCCTTGGGGGTAGAATTTCCAAAAACGCTTAAATACGAATTCATTCGTTTTTATTCAGTAACCCAAAAATAAAGTTTCATGTTTCTAACTTCAGAAATAACGGACTTTCATACAAACTTTCAACTCCTATTTCACCCCCTTCGGGTTAAAATTTCCTAAATTCCTTCCTTAGTGGGTGTCTACTAATTAGCACAACCCTGCTCATCAAATTTCGTGGCTGTAACTTTAACAGTTTTTGCTCTGCGATGATGAATCAGTCAATCAGTCAGTCAGTCAGGACTTGTAATTTTATATGTATAGATTTGAGAAATCAATCAACGACTCGACATTGAAAATAACAGCATTTTGATTTGATGGTTGTGTTTAATTTTACAATTCTTATGTAAACAGTATTTATTTAATAAGCTATACGGTGTGCATTACACATGACAATATTTTATACCCCCCCCGCTCCTCCTCCCACTCTCCTCATCGTATTCTCATTGTATCACTAGTACATAAGAATTTTTATCTATAATTCGTAGATGAGCCGACTCCCGCTTGACCGATTTCTTAAATTTTTAAATTTTTTTTTAAATCTACATATACCACACGACCTGTGTGCCAAATTTCATAACGCTAGGATAAGGACAATTGGAAGTGGCATCTTAAGTTTGTAGATGAATCGACTCACGCTTGACCAATTTCTTAAATTTCGCAATTTTTTGTTAATCCACACATAATACTCGACCTGCAGGCCAAATTTCATAACGCTAGGACAATTGGAAGTTTCTTCTATAGTTCGTAGATGAGCCGACTCACGCTTCACCGATTTCTTAAATTTCTTAATTTTTGTTAAACTACTTATAACACACGACCTGTGTGCCAAATTTCATAACGCTAGGACAATTGAAAGTGGCCTTTTAATTTCGTAGATGAACCGACTCACGCTTGACCAATTTCTTAAATTTCTAAAATTTCTGAATATTTTGGTAATCTAAATATAACACCCGACCTGTGTGCCAAATTTCATAACGCTAGGACAGTTGGAAGTGGCCTAGAGGTTTTGATTACCGGTCAGTGAGTGAGTGAGTGAGTGAGTGAATGAGTGAGTGAGTGAGTGAGTCAGTGCCAAAATTAGCTATTTTTACAGGCAGATATCTCAGGATCTACCGAAGCTATATCTATGACATTTGGTATACTGCTTATGTGCCTGTATATAATTACGTAGGTATAATTTTATCTTTACACTCGCAATAGGCACTGAGCTACAAGGGGGTCAAAAGTGCGTCGAAACGGTTCGTGTAAATAGTGCACGGCAAGCGTGCGGCCTGCTGGAACTTGGCCGCGCACGGCCGTGCGCTTTGATATTCACATTTATTGCATTTGCATTAGTAGGAAACAATGTAGCGTAGATTGTATTATGAGAATAATAATTTCTGAGAATAAAAATATGAGAATAAAAATTCTTACGTGTCCGCAACACCTAAAGAAATATTATTATCAAGATCCAAGTCAAATACCGACTCCACTGGTGGTCCCTTGGATATTATGGTGGTGGTTCCTTGGATATTATGTCGGCGACAGTCGTAGATTTATGTTTTATCTTATAAAAGCGATAAAATAAATATCAATATGTGTATGAATATTGAATATATATCTTATATTCACATTCATTGCATTAGTAGAACACAAAGTAACGTAGATTGTATAATGATAATAATAATAGATAGGTTCTCACGTGTCCGCATGATCTATATAATACTACTATAGAATTATCCAGATCTAAGTCAAGTAGCGACTCCACAGGTCTCTGTTCTTTGGATGTGTGGTCAGTAGTAAATTTATATTTTCCACAAAAATAATAAAATAATCATAATAAAGCCATTTTACAAATAATAAAATAACCTCCCTTATCAATCAATAGAATAGGTAAGTACACACGCCCCCCGATGGTTGCTCGCCTTGTCGTGGCGGTGGGGCTCTAGTAACCGCGGCTTGGACAACCGCGGTGAAGCGAAGAGGCAACCAGGGCCGGCCGGTGTCGCCGCCTGGCCCGAGGAGGGCGCTCCCAGCGGACTGGAGGAGTCCGCTGCGGATGCGCACCGAGGTGGGGCCGCAGAGGAAGAGGCAAGTAGGTATTGCGGTGCGCCGCTTGCCCTATCCTCTGCGGCCGAGGTGTGGTCGGTGGCAGAGCCACAGACTTGATCTGCCACATGGCCTCCAAGTAGCAGACTCGGGGGGCGTCTGCTACAGCCCTGGTGGGGGCCGAGGAGGAGGGCGCACGTGTTGTGCGCCCATCGTGGAGTCTTCGGACCGCTGGCGGGGTCGCGGATGTGTGTATCGTTCCCGTGGCCCCGTCAAAAGGCGGCGTGACGGAAGATGGGGGGGGGTTTTAGTGGGTATACCGTGGTCTCATCAGCTACGGGAGTCCCACATCACCGCTCGGGTCGCCCCCTGCGCCTGGGTGGTATGCGTAATGCATTTCCCCCTCCGGGAAAAAAAAAAAAAAAAAAAAAAAAAAAAAAAAAAAAAAGGTAAGTACACACGCCCCCCGAAGGTTGCTCGCCTTGTCGTGGCGGTGGGGCTCAGTAACCGCGGCTTGGACAACCGCGGTGAAGCGAAGAGGCAACCAGGGCCGGCCGGTGTCGCCGCCTGGCCCGAGAAGGGCGCTCCCAGCGGACTGGAGGAGTCCGCTGCGGATGCGCACCGAGGTGGGGCCGCAGAGGAAGAGGCAAGTAGGTATTACGGTGCGCCGCTTGCCCTATCCTCTGCGGCCGAGGACGGATCGCGGGGGGGAGAGGCATTGTGGTAGGTTGCCGCTTTCCCTACCCCCCCTGCGAGCTGGCCGTTCCGTTTGAACGGCATTGGTGGGGCCGCAGAGGAAGAGGCAAGTAGGTATTGCAGTGCGCCGCTTGCCCTATCCTCTGCGGCCGAGGTGTGGTCGGTGGCAGAGCCACAGACCTGATCTGCCACATGGCCTCCAAGTAGCAGACTCGGGGGGCGTCTGCTACAGCCCTGGTGGGGGCCGAGGAGGAGGGCGCACGTGTCGTGCGCCCATCGTGGAGTCTTCGGACCGCTGGCGGGGTCGCGGATGTGTGTATCGTTCCCGTGGCCCCGTCAAAAGGCGGCGTGGCGAAAGATGGGGGGGGGGGTTTTAGTGGGTATACCGTGGTCTCATCAGCTACGGGAGTCCCACATCACCGCTCGGGTCGCCCCCTGCGCCTGGGTGGTATGCGTAATGCATTTACCCCTCCGGAAAAAAAAAAAAATGGTAGGTAAGTACACACGACGGCACATCAGACTAATCACGAACTAACTCTTCATAGCGTTCTTTCTTTTCCAGTTTAGATAATACTGGTGTTTTCTTTTTCCCCATGATCAAAAAAAAAACCATACAGCTGAACGTATAAGTAACCTCCTCGTTTTTGGAAGTCGGTTAAAATGATAATAAAAAGCCTTCACTCTAATACTAACTACTAATTAGTAATAATGCACTATTTATGATTAACTTAAAATAATTAATTAACTATACACACTCATTAAAAGTATTATTATTTACAACTATAACATACAAATTATCGCGGTAACGCCTGGCTAAAACTGACATAGGTCTATCCTCGATGAAAGCTGTATTAGCACTGAGTCTGCAAGAGAGCGGCTTCGCAATTAAACTTAATTTGTATGACTATAGAGTCGTGATTACGCTGCGGCCAGAAGCTATCGGCTCGCTCGGAAATTTCGACGTAAGCGACAAAACGTAAATGATCTATAATAAAATAACTAGGAGCATTTAAGCAAAACTGCTTTTGTACGAATTTGAGTTGCAAAGTTGTCTATTAATTAGACTAATTTCCAACAATACATCTATTTTCGTTTAAAAGTAATCTTCAAATTTCGTATTTTTAAGAGGTAATTTCGAAAATTAAATGTATCGAGGCAAAATACATTAATCGTGTTTCTAGGTCTGATCAAACCTAGATAAAGCTATGAAGATATGTATATCTCATTACCAGATTTGTAACATTTCTGAGGGTCCTATAGTATTACGTCAAAAAGGACAGTTTTTACCATTATATCGCCTTAAGTATAAAATTGCCCTTGCGGTAAAATTACTTTCGATATAGCGCCTTAAGGTGACGCCATGTTAAAGTAAAAAACCGTATTGGATGTGTTTTAGATTGCTTGTTTTCTATGCGAGGCTGGCCCGGTCTCTCATAGAAAACAAGCAATGGAACAGCAAAAAAATGGAAAGGGCGTAGCGATAAAATGGTTTTTGTCGCGTAATTTAAAAACCATAAATATATTTCATTATAAGCTATGGGCAAATTAAAGTGTATGCTAGAACCAATTTATGTATAAGTTATGGAAGCTTATATCACTCTCCTCTGTCGGCAAAATAGGAATCCCTTTTTTTACAGAGGTCTTTTTGATTGATTATTCTGTATTGTAAAAGTTGACCAATCGTGTTATGCTATGGGTAATTCAAAGACAAAGACATGATGAATACTGACAGTGAACTTTAATTTCTTAGTTTTAGTCATTGCTGAGAAAAATGGACATCGCTACAGGCAAATTATCAAGGCGTCACCATAAGCATAAAACTTAAAGAAAACTATTTTGTTTTTGTACTCAGCAATTCACTATAACCATGAGAAAAGTTTGTTACAGTTATAAAAATATTATACAATAGGTGGCAAGTATTTTTAGAATTTTCTCAGTCTATAACAGAAATATTTTAAGTTCAATAAGTTTTTGCTTACACTCCAATCATAATTTAGTTTATAATTGCTAGGCTAGAATATTTACTAATATTGTAAATGCGAAAGTGTGTCTGTCTCCTCCTTATACTTAAACGGCTGAACTGATTGAGATGAAATTTGGTTTGCAGATACTTTGAAAGACCGAAAAAGACATATTATAGTTTTTGTTACAGAAATATGTACGGTTACCGCGCTTTAAATCTATTTTATTTGTGGAATTTACCAAGTTTATCAAAATTCGGTTCCTAAAAGACACATTTTTTTAAGAACCAAAATACGGTTCTTAAAAAAAGGGGGAAAATCGGTCCCGCTTTTTTTGCATGCAACACAGATGCCACCTGTCTTAAAAGTTTGCGCTAAAGACTCACTCGGGAACACAAAAAACTCTCACTGCTTCATCCATTGCGGGTTTTTCTTCTTAGTATTTTGATAAATCATATACAAAATCGTCAATGAATGATGTATGATTTTTGAAAATCGTCGAAATTATAAAATTATTGTATTTAAAAACCATATGGGAGTACTATTATATATTCTGTGGTCATTGTAAAGGCAGTCGTGACTCGGAAGTTTTTGTAAAAGGTTGTTTAAACCATTGTTTGTGGAATTCAGGGCAGACTTTGTTCATCATTATTAATGTTTGCTTTTAGCAAAATCGGTTCAGCAGTTTGGGCGAGAAGAGGTAACAGACCGACACCCTTTCACATTTATAATGTTAGTTTGGATTTTTTCCTGTCACAACTGTGCATTTTACCTCAATAAAAATTAACCTCTACATTTTGATCCTTAACAAACTCTAACCACTGAGCCATAGCGGATTTAAGTTGGAAATAGAAGTTATTATATTAAAGTACTTATATCCGGTATGAAAACAGTTAATAGTGTATGTCAGTAACATTGACTTTATATTTACACTAACTGTAAGGTACCGATTGAAAAATTAATTTTAAGTTGTTATTTATATATTACTAGATGTTCCGCGCGGCTTCGCCCGCGTAATAGGTATAGGAATTTCAAGGAAACCGTACATTTTCCGCAAATAAATAGCCTATGTCCCTTCACGTGGTCTATTGATCATGTGTGCGAAAATACATAAAAATTGCTCCAGTAGTTCTTTTGATAATAAGCAATTTCATATAGCTTTTCCAATTTTTTCCATACTTTCCTCTGTTTCTTCACTCCAATGTGATCTTAGACTATTATAGCCTTGCTCGATAAATGGGCTATCTAACACTTAAAGAATTTTTCAAATCGGACCAGTTGTTCCTGAGATTAGCTCGTTAAAACAAACAAGTGAACAAACAAACTCTTCAGCTTCATAATATTAGTAAAGTTTAGATTTCTCATAGACATTATTTAAGATTTTAACTCAAGAACTCATGATTCATTCAATAATGACATAAAGGCATTAATGATGTCAATAATTATAATGATAATATTGATAAGTAATGCAATACTGCCGTGTCGAGTCTCGGTTCTCACGCGTTGAATACGTTCATAGTTCGTCTTGGTATACAGAATGTTGTTGTTATGGGTATTTTTTCTTTTTTTTTCTTTAGTGATTATTATGCTTATGGTTTTGATAATATAAGGTTTATTGTAAGGTTAATTTAATATAGTTTTAAATTATAATGTTTATAAATTACGCATTGATTGTTTTATATACAGTTTTGTAGGTACTTTGATAATTAAACCATAAAAAATTGGATTTTGATGAACGATTGATTATTTTCATGATTTAACTATGTTTAATTATAAAGAGTACATTAAAAAAAACTGAAAATAGGAATGATACCAATTTTAATGTGACTTAACCGTACTATTAAGAAATACAATGCATAAATTTTGTGATTTAATTGCTTATATTTAGATTAATAGGGAATTTAAGACAACCACCTAAATTTCTAGCTGTGAGCATATTGATGATCAAGTAGGTATGGCTTAGAACAGACAGACAGACACAAAATCTTCTAACATCGCTCTTTTTAACCCCCGACCAAAAAGAGGGGTGTTATAAGTTTGACGTGTCTGTCTGTCTGTCTGTCTGTCTGTCTGTCTGTCTGTCTGTGGCATCGTAGCATCCAAACGGGTGGACCGATTTTGATCTAGTTTTTTTTGTTTGAAAGCTGACATGACGGTGAGTGTTCTTAGCTATAGTTCATCATCATCAGCCTGCTCATTGCTGAAATATCACGGTATATCTGGTTCGTGATAGGACGATTAGCAACTTGCAGTCGTTTGATGGGTTTTATATTTTGCATCCTGGTTCGAGACACTTATGAATATATACACATTATTGGAAAGTTGACCTGGTGGTGCAGCATCACCTGGTAATCAATAGGATACCCAACTCCTCACCAACTTAGAGCAGAGGTTTCGTGTTTGGGCTCATTTTAATTGCGACAACCAGTAAGACGTAGATAAACAGTAAATATTTGCATGCTGCTGCTGCAGCATCACCTGGATTCTATAGGAGCTAAGCTCCGTATGAACCTAAAGTGGAGGTTTCATGTTTGGGCTCATATTGATGGCCTCATCCAAGAGGACATATTTTATAGATGGTATTCATTGGGATATGATCCAGTTGATAGGAATTATTTTGCACAAGTTTAAAAAGCATAAAATATTATTATTTTTAACAAAAAATTAAAACCGACTTCCAGGGTAAAAACAATAATAATTTGTAATGAACAAAAAAGTGTTAAATAATTCTTACTCTTTAAAGTGCCTTATGCATAATTCTCCTAAACCTCAACTATTTCTGTACACAATCTACATTACTTTGAAGACGGTACCAGATAAGAATGCTGAGTTCTATGACAAAATATTTTTAATATTTAAGACTGGTACCGACTTCAAAATAATGTAGATTGTGTACAGAAATAGTTGAGGTTTAGGAGAATTATGCATAAGGCACTTTAAAGAGTAAGAATTATTTAACACTTTTTTGTTCATTACAAATTATTATTGTTTTTACCCTGGAAGTCGGTTTTAATTTTTTGTTAAAAATAATAATTTCACTCTTTTAAGTGATTTATAAGCTGGTTTTCTGCACAGACTAATGTGTTATGCTTAGTGACTTTGGATCCAGGATACACTTTCATGATATTATGAGAACTCATTGTCTGATGTCACTACTTCAGAATTGCTTAAGCAACTCCAAGCATATACCACTGTGTACCTAATGTATGTATATGCTTATTGCTTGGCGTTAATCAAGCAATGATAAAATTACTTAATGTTCATACGCCTGTCTTTAAAGGCTCTAAAGTTCTGTTCAGTGATTTTCTTTCTATCATTACACTCATCACTCATGAAAACAACTCAACATTACTAGATGACGCCCGCAACTTCGTTGCGCCAAAATTCGTTTATCGCGCGGAAACTTTAAATTTTTCCGGGATAAAAACTATCCTATGTCCTTTCTCGGGACTCAAAGTATCTCCATGCCAAATTTCAGCAAAATCGGTTCAGCGGTTCGAGCGTGAAGAGGTAACAAACAGACAGACTGATAGACAGACAGACAAACACACTTTCGCATTTATAATATTAGTATGGATGCTCAAATAATATAACTAAAATCGTCCTTATAAATTTTAAGAATAACTTACCTCATAGATCTTATGATCAAATTGCTAACTTGGTAACCTAAACACCAAGATTGAGTCATTTACATTGAAACAACATTATAATTTTTTAAATCGTTTGACAAATTCGGGCTTTGTTCTTAAAGACGATTAAAAGTAACAATAATAGGGTCATAATTAGATAATTCATGGTGTGGTGACCGGTAGTAGTGATGATGATGATGATGAATGTAACTTGCATAGTAGCATAATATGCTTTCAGTTCCTAAACCAACTCCGAAACCCCCATACTTGCTTTTTGGTAGCACATGCTTAGGATACTTCTCATAAAATCGAAATCCATATAAATTTGGAGGAGTTCCCTCAATTACTCACGGATGTATGTTGGAATGGTGGTGATGATGATGATGATAAATTAAATTTGCATAGTAGTATATGCTTTCAGTTCTTAAGACAACGCCGAAACCCCCAAACATGTATCTATAAGGAGTAAGGAGTTCTGTTCACCAACTTCGAACCATGGTATATCCTGGTGCAAAATCTTACTTTTTAGTTTTGGTAACATATGCCTGGAATACTTCATATGAAACCAAAAAAACATAGGTTTCCATTTAAATTTTGAGGAGTTCCCTCGATTACTCATGGATCCCATCATCAGGTCACCACTTTTCTGAACATTGCTTTTTGGTAGCATATGCTTAGGATACTTCTCATAAAATCGAAATCATTATAAGTTTCCATATAAATTTGGAGGAGTTCCCTCGATTACTCACGGATGTATGGTGGAATGGTGGTGATGATGATGATGATTAATTAAATTTGCATAGTAGTATATGCTTTCAGTTCTTAAGACAACGCCGAAACCCCCAAACATGTATCTATAAGGAGTAAGGAGTTCTGTTCACCACCTTCGAACCATAGTAAATCCTGGTGCAAAATCTTACTTTTTGGTAACATATGCCTGGAATACTTCATATGAAACCAAAAAAAACATATGTTTCCATTTGAATTTTGAGGAGTTCCCTCGATTACTCATGGATCCCATCATCAGATCACCACTTTTGTCAAAATGGGACCAAATTGGAGTGAAACCTATTATAACAAAAGAAAAATTTTGAAAATCGGTTCATAAACGGCGGAGTAATCGTTGAACATACATAAAAAAAAAAAAAAAAAAAAAAAAAAAAAAAAATATCCACAGACGAACGTATAACCTCCTCGTTTTTGGAAGTCGGTTAAAAATTAAATTAAGAAATTTAAAAAAACCCCCGCCAAACAACTTTAAAAAGTAATGAAATAACATTTCCTGACTTTAAGTTTAAATCATTCCTAAGAGTAAAGTAATATTTTAGTCCATAATTGTTGTCAAGGTGTGTCGGGGGACCGCTAATGTAGATGTTTGATTTCACATAACAATATAAATTAAGGGTCTGTTCACAGCGACCCGAATCGAGAGAATCAGCGACTATTATGGCGATACAAAATGCAAAAGTCGCTGTTGTGGTAGTTTACTTAGCGGTCCCCCGACACACCTTGACAACAATTATGGACTAAAATATTACTTTACTCTTAGGAATGATTTAAACTTAAAGTCAGGAAATGTTATTTCATTACTTTTTAAAGTTGTTTGGCGGGGGTTTTTTTAAATTTCTTAATTTAATTTTTTGGTCGTATGCAATCATTTTAGAACCAAATTCCAAGCTTTAAACTCATAACCCGAATTCAGGTCTAAAATAGTATTCCTAGGTCCAAATGGACCTTTAATCTGGAATTCCAAGCTTTAGTCCAGATTTATCATCAGCATTACAATATGCGGTCGCACTCATTATTCATATGACCACCATTCCACGTTTACTGCATCGCTAATGCTCGAATATGGAATATGGGATTTAATACTACAAATCTGTCATTTTAATTCGACCATGTTGGTAGATGATGGACAAATGTGGGCGATTAGGAAGATATTCGTGTAATGGTAATTTTTTTATCTGAAATTAATGTTTTTTATTGCGCGGCAAATAATTGACATTTATAATATTAATTAGCAATAAGGCCTCTAGTTTGTTATGTAATTTTAAGGATTTTTTTCTTATTATCATTTATTTTGTAAATCTGACAAATAATTGAATTAAATCAACGCAACCTACTAGAAAATAATGCAAAATAAAAACTCCTATTTAAACAATACGACAAAAAAACTATTCATCTTGTCATCACAGTAATAATCAACTCGACTTATAAGTAACAAAAAAATGAAAAAAAAATACACCATAACTTTTAGCAACACTCCGTATACGTAACCCCAGCCGGGCAGCCGTCACAGTCTGCAGCACCCTGTGTGAGCTCCCACGAGCGGCCACTGGTGGACCCACTAGAGCTACTAATCTTACTAAATCTTATTACATGAGATGATCTTGTACATTTACGAGTTTTTAAGGTGAGATTTTTACAAAGCTCGTAATTTTATAATGTGAAAAATGTACGGTTCCCTTAATTAGGCAAAACTTGCGCGTAAACTTACTTACTGCTGCTGCACACAGCTGCTATATCAATGTGTATAAACTATAAAGAGTTGAGACTTTTCCTAAGCATGAAAAATGTACGGTTTCCGCGATCTATTCATTAGACCTGTTTTACGAATTTTCGATCAGGTCGCATGTCAACAAAACACCCCGCTAAATAACATTGAGAGTTTTCGCCACGATTCATCATTATCAGTTCAAAAAGCTTAGGATTTTGGAAGTCCATACTTACATGATACTATCCATATAAATGCGAAAGTGAGTCTGTCTGTCTGGCCTGTCTGGCTGTCTGTCAGATTTTCACGTCCAAACCGCTGTACCGATATTGCTGGGCATGATTTATTTATTTTTTATTTTTATTTATTTATTATACATTCTTACAACTATCATTACAGACTGATATCCAATTCGATAGCGTAGTAAATAGCTTATAATTTAAATTACTTTTTTTTTTATTACTATGCATAACATATAACCGATAATGTCACTTTTGTGAACTCACTCAAAGGACATACGAATAGGTCCAATTTGATGCTCACTTTGTTCAGTATTCGGATTGCTTCTACAATGGGCGCGTATTTTAATAAGTTTGTTCTAGAGTGCGGCGTCGCGAACAGCTCGGGAGACCGCCTCCGCCACACATACCTATCAGGGACGTTCAGTGCCAGCCATTGCAGTAAACCCGGATAAATTAATTTGCCACGCAACACTTTGAACATAAAGCACGCCAAACTCAAGTCCCTTCTGGTCTCCAACTTGTTGTATCCGACCATGCCTAACACAAACAGCGTCGGATACATCAGCGGGTAGAAAGGGTACACTCCATACAGTTTTAGGTACAGAAAACGCAAATACTTGTTCTGAATGCGTTCCAGCATGAGCTTGTACTTGTTCTCGTGCGGGGCCCACCATGATGATACTTTGAGTCCCGAGAAAGGACATAGGATAATTTTTAACCCGGAAAAATGTATTGATATTGATTGAAAGTTATTAGATGTTAATAATAAGCTATTTAAGCTCATTTAATTAATACTTTAACCCTCTTACTAATAAAAAGTTACACGGCGTGTATAGAGGGTGCATAAGATTTTTTCTACTAATAATAATTTTTTGACATAAGACCTGTATAACGATGCTGTCATTTCTATACCAATTTCTCTGTATAGACCATGTATAGACTCTGTGTAACGTATGTATAACTTAAAAACTCCTGTTTAACTATTCACACCTTGAACGCATGTGAAGTTTTTATTAGTAAGAGGGCAAGCGTATAAACAGGTAAGCAAATATACTTACTATTTGCTTAATGGTGCATTAAACATTTACATAATATTATGTGAATACCGACTTTTTACAGACATTATGTCAATAAAAAGTTGATTTGTTTACCTCTGGAAGGTGAGAACTAATTTTAATAATAAACTCATGCTTTTTCAGCTGTGCAGCTTGTATACAGATATACAGAAAGACAACGCCTCCGTGGCTTAGTGGTATAGAGCGCGGCTCTTGACTCGGAGGTCGTGGGTTCGATTCCCGTGTTGGAAACATGTTATTTCCAAGTTTGGTTAGGACAATGCAGGCTGATAACCTGATTGTCTGACAAGTAAGATGATCCATGCGTCGGAAGGGCATGTACAAAGTCGGTCCTGCCGCCTGCGCCTGATCTCTCACCGGTCGTGTCGGTCTGCCGTCTCATTGGGTTATGAGAGTAAAGGAATAGTGAGTGCTCTTGTGTACTGCGCACACGCTTGGGCACTATAAAATTACTCCTGCGTAGATGGCCTGGTTTCAATGAAGCCACCATCACCAAAACCGGTGTGGGAGCTATTATTACAGAAAGACATGTGAAAATATAATATCCTTATTTTAGATTATACAGGGTGTACCGTGTAACAAAACTAAGTGATACTACTTTAGGGTGTGTACGTATTTATCGTAGAGAATTAATGTGAAAGTAGCAGTGCTAAGGGACCAACATTTTTTTCCCTTTTTGTATGGGGAAACTCGTGACGCTCGAGCCCTATCCCTTATAAAAGAGAAAAAAATTTAGTCTTTCAGCGCTGCAACTTTCACAGTGAACTCTCTACGAGGAACACGTACGTACACATCCTAAATTAATAATACTTATTTTTGTTATACCCTGTATATAATGACGTAGGAAGTGCACTAATTGAGTCCTATCCTGGGAGTCTCGGGTCTATTGTACTATTTCCGTGTTGAAATGACCTGGTACAGGACAGGACAGGACATAGGTAATAGGTGTTGGCATTCCTAGTTTGTGATTATTGTTGATAAGCATTCATTACATGCAATATAAAGATATTCCCAGGAGTGGAAATGTCTCTATGTAAAGTTTCATTTATATCGGTTTAGTGGCTTAAAATCGTGACAGACAAACGGACGCAATAATTTTTATATTATATGCAATATTTTGTCTGCCAGTTTCAATACGAGTATTTGTGAAGTTACAATTTCATAATAAAATTCCATTTGAAGAATTCCCCTGCCTTCAAACTTTCAGAGATTTAATTATTATATACATTCAGAATATAACACTGATATACATGCGCACTTCACACGATTTATAAAACTAGTGTAGATCAAAGATATCAATTTTCTTTCGTCGACGTCACAGATGTGTTCGACAAAGGTTTTTTTGACGACAAAAGGCAATTTGTATGCCTGTCAAACTAAAACGGTTGAACCGATTATAATAATTTTTCGTGTGTAAATAGGCTATAATATCCACTAACACCTAAGCAATATTTAATCCCGGAAAAATGTGGAATTTCCGCGGGATGCGACAATTACCGCGGTCTAGTTTATTCCCATATAGTTGACTTTTAACAGATTTTAATTTCATTCCTCTCCCCTGCAGGCGTAATTATGATCAATAACCGGAAATGAGCGCCTGTAGAGCCTTCTTCCGCAACTTCCGGTTCCGGTGACGTCACAAAATGGCGAATTATCCGCTAATGGCCTACTCCTGATATTTTAATAGAGTGCTGTCTGGTTTATAGAATTTATTTGACGTCGTTAACAGTGAATCCATACTATTTACTAATATCATAATAAAAGGATAATATTATTATAAAATATGGGAAAGTGTGTCTGTCTGATACCTCTTCACGCCTAAACCGCTGAACCGATTTTGCTGAAAGGTATGGAGATACTTTGAGTCTCGGAAAAGGACATAAAATACTTAAAACTTATTAATAGGGACTTAAGGACGCTATTACAAATATCAGCGATTTTCCGGTACCCTATTAAAGAATTATTAGGAGTCAAACTGCGAGGATATTTTGGTTTCAAATGAAAGATAATATTATATTCATCTCTACGACTGTACCATAAAAATTCTATAGCCGCATACAAAATTTTCACATAAAATACGTTTTAACCATCACAATAATCGCAAAATATGAAAAAAATGGGGTCTGATTAGGTACCTTAATATCTAAATACACTGAACCGAGGAAAATAAATATACAAAAAAATTGTTGCTTATTTAGTCCTCTATAAAGTCCGCTAAAAATTTTATATAAAAATAAACAACTTTTCCAGTTATAAGAAAAATAAGAAAATTTCTCAAATTTTTTCATACATTTTCGCCATATCAAAAACGCGGCGAGCGTCGTAACCGCCACTGTACAAGGCGCGCTAATATGAATCTTATTTTAATGTCTTTAACGTCGATATTCGTACTGACAGACATCCGACCTGCTAATTAAAAAGTTGGAGCATTCTTAACGCGACTTATTCTAGTAGTAATGCTACTACGAATTACGAGTACATACTTTTTCTATGTATTGTCCTAGCATAAACTTGGAACCCTTACTAATATAATAAATGCGATAGCGTGTTTGTCTGTCTGCTTAAATCTCCTTACTCTTTAACGACTGAACCGATTTAGATTGGTATGAAGATATTTGAGAGAAGGGAAACTACAAATGATAATTTTTATAGTGGTAATCAAACCATAGTTTAAGTTCTACTTTAACGCATACAGGCTACATTATCGACTCTCAAAATTCCATAATTTCCACACGCTAAAAAAAAAGCAATACATACGCTACTTTTCCACTAAAATTAAACATTTTACCAACAACTAAAGCAATATAAACCAAGCTAACTACGAAAGTGCCCTAAATGTACTTCCAACGCCTCAACCATATGTTTTTGGTTTCCAAAGCCTTGAAGGGTCTCCCTATGATTAAATTAACTGGGCCCTTGCGGTTAGACCTAAGTTCTTCAGAAGGGCTCCGAAAGTATTGATGTTGTACTAGATAACGTTGAAATTCGTTTATAGCGGGAGAACTGTACATTTTTCCGGGGTTCAAAGTATACTATGTCATTTTATGGGATTTGAAGTCTCATGCTAAATTTCAGCATAATCGGTTTAGCCGTTTAAGTGTAAAGAAGTAATGGACAGACATGCATAATGCATACTAATACATGTAATAAATTCGAAAGTGTGTCTATCTGTTACCTCTTCACGGCGAAACCGCTGAACCGATTTTGCTGAAATTTGGTATAAAGATACTTTGAGTCCCGGGAAAGGACATAGGATACTTTTTATGCCGGAAAAATGTACGGTTAACGATAAACGAGTTTCGGTGCAACAGTTGTAGGTTGTAGGCGTGGCAATAATGGAGGACCAAAGAAGGGACCACTTCTTTTTCGTGTTGGGGGGCCATTTCCAATGTCAATATTCCATTTTCGCCCCACGCGAAAAATGTACCATCCTCATCACCTTGATGAGTGGCAGTCTTCCACAGTGCGATTTTCGCGTAACTTTCTGCCGCGCACTGTAAAACTCTGGAACGAACTGTCACCAGCAGTATTTCCGGACCTACAAGACCTGCGAACCTTCAAGAAGAGAGCGTATTCCCTCTTAAAAGGCCGGCAACGCACCTGCAGCTCTTCTGATGTTGCGAGTGTCCATTGGCGACGGTAGTTTTTATCCATCAGGTGACCCGTTTGCTCGTTTGCCCCCTTTGTACGAATAAGATGTGTAATTATGTGTGTGTGTGTGTGTGTGTTTTAGAGAGGAGGCTGAACTTTCGGCATTTGAAATGGCAAAGGTTCCTGTCGAGACGCGGTGTCATCACAGTGTTCCCACACCACTCTCATCATCATCATCATCATCATCATCATCACTAACGCCTCCATGCTCCAGTGGTTTAGAGAGTAGCTCTTGACGGTCGTGGGTTCGATTCCCGCGTTGGAAACGTGTTATTTCCAAGTTTGGTTAGGACAATGCAGGCTGATCACCTGATTGTCTGACGAGTAAGATGATCCATGCGTCGGATGGGTATGTAAAAAATCCGTCCTGCGCTATTTCGATCTTCTCAGTCGGACGAGAGTAAAAGAAGAGGAAGAAAGAATGCTGGACTGCGCACACTGTCTAAGTGCACAGTGTCAATGAATCCAGGCAAACAGGATGTGCGCCGTTTATGTACTGCGCACACACTCGAGCACTATATATCAATCCCTGCCTGGTTTCAATTAAACCATCCAACGTTAGATTAAGGTGGGATTTCACCAAATACACATAAAACTAAGTTTTATAAAACTTAGTTCCCATTGAACGCGTTCATGCTGCGACGTAAATCTCGTTTTGTTTAGATTGGATTTCACAAACTTCTTTTGATCGCGATTATTAAATGTAAGTTTACGTGACGTCACGCGATTATTTTACATGTTTTCATAATTTTAAAGTCTTTTCACGTTAATTTAACTACAAAATAGCAAGAAACAATACATAGACTAACAAACGCATGTGTCAAAACTGACATCTTGACATTTTTTTTGTCTATGTTTTTCGTTCCGCCATGACAGGGCTTGAACGGGTTTTATGACGTTAAACTTCGGACTTTGGGCGTTCAGAAGATAAAACTCGGATTTGCTGTGAACGCGTTCAGTTTATGCTGGTGAAATGTATTTCGATGTTATCACCGCGTTTATACGTTTTGAACCGGTTCAGAGTTCTTTGAACGTGTTCCATTTCATTGGTGAAATCGCCCCTTAGTCAATCATGGCCATGAATCATGGCCTGTATGAGGGTGGGGTTTTATTATCAACCAAATGACGCCCGCAACTCCGTTGCGCCAAAATTCATTTATCGCGCGGGAACCGTACATTTTTCCGGGATTAAAGGTATCCTGTGCCCTTTCCCGGGACTCAAAGTATCTCCATACCAAGCAAAATCGGTTTAGTGGTTTGGGAGTGAAGATGTAACAGACCGACAGACAGACAGACATTTATAATATTAGTATGGATGTTATAACATTGAAGCATCAAGACGATGAGACCTTGGTCTTACAAAATGGGTCTTGGGGTAACCTCATCCGGTGTGCGAGCGAGAGGCACAGAGGGAGAGAGATAGCATGAGACACCTGCGTAACTAGTCCAACAACAGTTGATGTACCATAGTAGGGAAGATGCATTGCCCTGGGAAAAAAAGTTTGATAGATATAGATAGTTTATTTGCTTAGAATGTGCTAGTTAATAGCTAAAAGCTGAGCTTTGTGAGGGCTCGGCGCTCGCGTCGTTATTCTGCGTGGTAATATTCTTTAAGGCAGTTTTTTTTAATTTTAATAGTAACCAATCCTTGATTGACCGATGATAATACATATTATCTACATACGTTAGGTAAAATTGAAAGTATTATATAAATGCTTTTTTCATACATGGCAATGCACAGCACACACTAAAAACAAACAAACAAACCATTAACCCAAGAAAATGACATAAGTATTTTAAATTAAGCACAAATCTATTGAACTACAGAAATGAAAGGAACTATGATATTATGTATCATTAATTTAAAAATATGGGTCTTACAAATACCTATTCAAAATTTGGGAATGTATTCGAAAATTAACGGTTATTTCTATACCTTAACCTATTTTATATTAAGAAATAACAAAATCGTTGCCTAAAAGTTGTATGAGGTATTAGAATCGTAAGGCTCGTGTGGTCACTTGCGACATCTAAATAACACGTATGGTATGTCGATGTCAACAACAGTTAATATAAGGTGAAAAATAACTATTAAATAGTTTTCTTTCATACTAATTATGTAGTAGCCATAAAACTACTATACTAGTAGGCACAAAAAATAATTAGTGAAAAATTATTGTCGTTATATTCAAAATAAATACAGCGAGTTCAATAATTAAAATAAATATAATTATGATCAGGTTTTGATTATGTTAATGAAAATTTAGACTACGTATTTTAATTTAAAATTTGAAAAGTAAGTATAGAAGCTTTAATTCTGTATGTTTGTATAAAATTATAATAACCCAATAATTACGCTGGATTGATTTTGAAAATCACACACTTGTAATGTTAAAAGCATCCACTAAAGAGTTTTTCAAATTTAAAATAATTGGACAAAAAAAAATCGAAATTACACCCCTAAATGGGGATTTTTTTTGAAAAAATAAAATATATGTTTGATTCTCAGTAGGTAAGTCCTTATTAGATTTTACAGCGCAAGTGTAAATTGCCTATATCATAATATTTCTAACGATTTTATTTAACTAAATAAACTTTTAAGTTATTGTATAACTTTTATCGCGGGCTTTGAGCGCGGCGACCGAATCAAGGAATTCCGTAACGACAAAATCTAACCTAATTGCATAAGTTGATAAAAAATCTGTGATAAAAAATGCTATGCAATAGCTTTACCACGGCAGTGCTCGATTGCCAGTTGCCACGCGTATTTTTATACGCTTTTTATTAGCTTCACCTGTATGTTTGCTTGTAACCGACTTCTTTGGGCGCGATTTTGACCCACTTTGAACAGCCAGATTTCGTTCAAACTTTGTAGATTTATCGAGGACCGATGACAATACACTAATTTGATATAATTATTCCATTTTTCAAATTGTATGTTTGTATGTTTGTTTGTAACCAACGCTTTATTTAAAAAGCGTGTTTTTAGTTTTTTTAACTATTAGGTACTTATTATGTTGTAACTAATTTTTCTACATACGTTTGCCTACAAGCAATTTTGGTACAATTTCACCGAATTTTTAAGACGCCTTCAAAACTACGCCGTTTCTAAGTCATGTCAATTACCACGTATTTTAGTTTTGAATGGTCAAAAGTGAGTCAGGTGGAACGGGGGTCCCACGGGCACCTTGACCCCTGACTCACGTCACGGTTGAGAGGTCAACCCCTGAGTGGCTTTTGGTGTAAGTCTTAAAGAATGGTCGATTTTAAGTTTGCTGGTCAAGAAAATAATTTGAAATTTGTGAGTAACATGGTAACACTAAGTAATAAAGACGTTTTAACATTAATAACTATCCTTGCTATTATTTGTCTGTATGTCTGTCTGAAATTATCTGAACCGATTTAGATTAAGTTTGGTGTAAAAATATTGTGAAAACGGGAAAGGCAGTAGAAATTACGCTGCGTATTATGGTATTATCCTTATTTGTAAGCAGTAAGAGGGTGCCTGTTCCATTTAAAATTTACACGTGCATAGAAAGAGACAGAACGATGTGAGAGAGAGACAACATTAATATGATGTGGGTAGTTTTGAAATCAGCAATAGCCAATACCTGAACCCGATTTCATTACAAATTACAACCAAGTTAAAACTTAACCATTAAAACTAACTTCGTAACTCGTTATCAGAATGTTATAGGTCGAGCGGTGGGGGAAGAATATGACTGGATATTCGGATCAGAAAAAAACATTAACAGCTTACACCAAAGCATCAGCAAAAGGCGTAATCGAGACAGAAAGAGAAGTGATATAGAAAATGGTTGACTGACAGAAAATGCTCTATTATGGCATTAAGTCCACTATAGAAGTATAAAAATAGTAAACTTAACGAAAAAAAGTGTTAAATATAACCACTCTCTGTGTCTTGTCGTCCCGATAGTCTACTTACAAATTTTTGATCAAGATCAGCGAATAAAAAATTTACCCATCCCAAAATGTGCACAGTGCGCAGAGCACCCGAAAATTTGTTTAAAATTATGTAATTTTAAATTTATTTCAAGATAAATGAGTCTCTACCACAAAAATAAAAAATCTCAATACAAGACTGACCTTCAAAAACTTTTTGTATGGAAATAAAATATTTTATCAATAGCACAGAATATATAATAGTACTCCGTATCAATAGTATTTTGAAAAGGGTTGACTTGAATCTACCACTTCTTTGGTTAACCTGACTCCCAAAACGCAAAATACTACTAATGCATATCAAAAATCCTATCAGCTCCTGGCCTATAAACTGTAACATAGTTCCGGGGGCCGCTAATTGGTTGAACCTGATGAATCGCCGAGTTTGTTTCGCCGGATGTGCCATGATTTGTTCAAATACAATTATTAATATAGTGTAATCGCGTAATGAGAGTCATCAGTGAATATTTGTGTATTAGTGGTTTCACCACTTCTTGATAAGTTCCGAATAGGCTATCCACCACTTAACTTGACAGATAGAGTATGGAGAATCTGTCAAAAAAAGTTGTGAATAGCCTATTCGCCACTTTATCGGGAAGTGGTCAAACAGGCCCTTAGTAAAGGAATCTGTCCCATATATTATGTCCTTTCCCGGCTTATCGTATCTCCATTGAATTTTTCGATTCAGCGGTGAAGTGAATATGAAGAGTCAAGAGATAGTCAAATAGACACTTTTTAATATGTATTATTATATTAGTGACTCCAAAGTAAAATTTAGCCTATGTTCAGCAGAAATAATGTAGGATTCCAATGGTAAAAGAATTTTTCAAATCGGTCCAGTAGTTTCGGAGCCTATTCAGGACAAACAAACAAACAAACAAACAAACAAACAAACAAAAAATCAAATCTTTCCTCTTTATAATAGTAGTGTACCTTTTGAACGCAACTGTACATTAGTAAGATTAGTAAATTAGGACATTACTATAATATGGAAGTATGGATTTTCAAGTTTCATCCCCTGAGGCAGTAATACTTGAATACTTCACATAAAATAAGCATTGAAATTGTATTTAAACCGTACCAGTATTTGAGATTTAAGCGTGTTTAACCAAACAAACAAACCCATCAGTTAGTCTATATTAGTATAGTTAAAAGCGTCACCGGTCATTTATATGATACTATTTATATGATATACCTAAACCCTTTCATCGGAGATTGTTCGTCCTTACCCTTTTAGACTGTCCTATTGCCATTTACACTATGTAAATATTGTGTAAATAATTGTAAATGTAAATAAACAGGATTTATACCATTACATTTCGAAAATTATTACAATTTACAATGTTGTAAAAAAACTTGTCATTCTAGTTTTTGTTAATTGAAATTTTATTCATTGTTAATTTAAAAAAAAAACTAGCGTGACAATACAATCACGTTACTAATTTACATGTATTTGCAACGAATCTAATATAAAATTGGGAAAAAATATCTGTCTGTCCCTCCCGAAAAAATGTACGGTTCCCTTTTCCTGCACGTTATAATATTAATTTTAGCGCAGGAAAGTTGCAAAAATGAAGCAAACTTTCAAGTTTCACCCCCTGAGCAGAGAGGATAAAACTTGAATATTTACAGTGTGTAACAATTAAACTAAGGCCCACTTGCGCCAATCTGGGTTAAAGTTAACTCTGAGTTAAACATCATGTCATATCTGTCACTCACCAAGTCAGTGATAGAGATGACATGATGTTTAACTCAGAGTTAACTTTAACCCAGATTGGCGCAAGTCGGCCTAAGTGATAATACTTTAGGGTGTGTACGTGTTCCTTGTAAATAGTTCACCGTGAAAGTAGCAGCGCTGAAAGACCATTTTTTTCACTTTTGTATATTTTTCGACTTTTTTCACGATGGGGCGCTTGCCCATACAAAAGTGAAAAAAATTTGGTCTTTCAGCGCTGCTACTTTCACAGTGAACTCTCTACAAGGAACACGCACGCACCCTAAACTAAAGTATTGTCACTTTTGTTTCACCCTGTGGATTTTTTTTAATTCTACATAAATGTACTTACTACTTAAACTAAAATAAATCTCACCAAAAACATACCTGTTAAAACGGGGCCAAGTTCCTATTCACTAATTGTTCGCCTTAAAAAAGAGTTGAAATCCAATTCAATGCCAAGTTTAGATGCACTTCCAAATCGATCATAATCATCTTCATCAACAGCCTGATCCTAAATACTTCTAAATTTGAACTTGGCAGGTTAATTTAATCACATAGATATCTTATATTTAAATTTAAAAATTATACATTATCAAGTGCTACTAGCATGAAAACCTGCCAAGTTCAAATTTTGAAGTATTTAGGATCAGGCTGTTGATGAAGATGATTATGATCGATTTGGAAGTGCATCTAAACTTGGCATTGAATTGGATTTCAACTCTTTTTTAAGGCGAACAATTAGTGAATAGGAACTTGGCCCCGTTTTAACAGGTATGTTTTTGGTGAGATTTCAATACTTTTTTTAAGGAATCATACCAATTTGTTTCTTTCCTCCTCATCTTATTTCAGTGTATTTACTTGTACATATTAATTTTTATCTCAAATTCATAGATGAGCCGACTCACGCTTGACCAATTTCTCAAATTTCTTAATTTTTTGTTAATCTACATATAACAAACAACCTGTGTGCCAAATTTCATAACGCTACGACAACTGGAAGTGGCCTAGAGGTTTTGATTACCGATTTTTATCTCAAATTCATAGATGAGCCGACTCACGCTTGACCAATTTCTCAAATTTCTTAATTTTTTGTTAATCTACATATAACAAACAACCTGTGTGCCAAATTTCATAACGCTACGACAACTGGAAGTGGCCTAGAGGTTTTGATTACCGATTTTTATCTCAAATTCATAGATGAGCCTACTCACGCTTGACCAATTTCTCAAATTTCTTAATTTTTTGTTAATCTACATATAACAAACAACCTGTGTGCCAAATTTCATAACGCTACGACAACTGGAAGTGGCCTAGAGGTTTTGATTACCGATTTTTATCTCAAATTCATAGATGAGCCGACTCACGCTTGACCAATTTCTCGAATTTCTTAATTTTTTGTTAATCTACATATAACAAACAACCTGTGTGCCAAATTTCATAACGCTACGACAACTGGAAGTGGCCTAGAGGTTTTGAAGCCGACTCACGCTTGACCAATTTCTCAAATTTCTTAATTTTTTGTTAATCTACATATAACAAACAACCTGTGTGCCAAATTTCATAACGCTACGACAGCTGGAAGTGGCCTAGAGGTTTTGATTACCGATTTTTATCTCAAATTCATAGATGAGCGGACTCACGCTTGACCAATTTCTCAAATTTCTTAATTTTTTGTTAATCTACATATAACAAACAACCTGTGTGCCAAATTTCATAACGCTACGACAACTGGAAGTGGCCTAGGAATTTTGATTACCGGTCAGTGAGTCAGTGCCAAAATTAGCTATTTTTACTAGGAAATATTTCAGGATCTAACAAATCTATATGTATGAAATTTGGTATATTGCGTAAGTACTAGTATATAATTAGGTAGGTAAAATTTTATCTTTGCTCTCGCAATAGGCACTGAGATACAAGGGGGTCAAAAGTGCGTCGAAACCGTTCGTGTAAATAGTGCACGGCATGCGCGCGGCCTGCTGGAACTTGGCCGCGCACTCCGTGCGCTTTGATAATGCAACATAATATTTGTTTATTGCGCGGTCAAAACTCATTTAAATCGGTAGCATTATACGCACACTGATGACTGAACCCTGTCTAAATTTAGGTAAAAATTAAAACGATCATGAAAATGAAACTTTTAACCATATGCGGGTAAAAAAAATCAATCAACAAAAGAGTAAAGAAAAAAAATGTTTACGTAACAGAATGTTCGAAATTCGAACGGGCTCCCGTTTTTTTACACCAACCTGTTTTATAATTTTTTCCATAGCATTTTGTCCATCATTAATAAGTTTCTCACAATACAATGCACCTTATTTTCATGAAGCTAAAGTTGAAAATAGCATGTCAACATTTGGTAAGTGTAAATAAATTTCGTCAGTTGCGTCATTTGATTTTCAACTCTGTGTTAAAGACATTAGGGTTGAAATTCCCATGGTTTGAGCTGGTGATGTTCATATTAGCGTTTTATCAACGATATCTAAATACTTAGATACGACGTGTGCCGTCAAAACTATAGCAATGTTTTTGCATGTGTGCGTTAGATAAATAGCGACGCGCGCCACACTAATGTGTGTGTGCGTGGTACGGTCAGCAAAAAAGGGTGGTCGTTATTTCACGTCACTAGTTACCAGGGACTGTAATGCCGGTATATTTTTTATACCGATATTGATTATCGGTACAAATATCGATAATATGGGAGCGAGCAACCAGTACAGGGCCTATAGCCGAAACTTTTTCGTTATCGCTTCGTTATAGAATCGCCGATCAAAATGTATGGAATTGACATAAGACGAGTCGAACGTCAACGTCATATTAACGAACGCTTATGTCAATTCCATACATTTTCATCGGCGATTCTATTACGAAGCGAAAACGAAAACATTTTGGCTATAGGCCCTGTACTTGGCTTTGGCTAAACCCCCTATGTACTGAAAATCCATATATATATATATATATATATATATATATACATACAGTGTGAAATTTAAATGGTTGTTTTCCCGCAGTAAAATGATTCTATCTTAGTAGTACAATAGATTTGTAAAGTTTTTTTTGTTCAAATCAAAAAAAAAAATCGGTCGGGTCCATAGTAACTCGCGCCTATCGGCATAAAGTTTCCATAGTACGTCATACAAAATATTTTTTATTTTCAAAAAATAACATGCATGGTTCGATAGTACTACTATAGGTAAATTTCCCTCGATTACATAGATCCCATCATGGTCACAACTTTAATGAACGTGGTACCAAATTCGAGTTAAGCACTATAGAACAAAAAAAGAATTTTGAAAATCGAGCAACAAACGAGTGATCCAGTTTTAAGAGTCCGTATACGAAATTTGCCGATTTCGCTGATTTTACAGACGTGATTTAACAGTTAAAATACAGTATTTCTATAAGTTTTAATGCTAAACATGTAAGATCATTTCAATTATAATCTAATATTGGAGCTAGATTTTTTTTAAGTATTTTTAAATAATCCAACTCAAACCCGCGACAGTTTTATAATTTTTGCTGTAAAAGATTTAGGATATCACCTGTTTATTGATTGTATTGACGTCTTAACGGTATGAAAAAAATACAATGTACTGTTGAGAAAGTCGTCTATACAATGTTGGAATTACTTTTTACCACTTTAATATGAAATAGTTGAGTAAAAAAATAATTAACTCGGCAAAATTTTAGAGAAAATGGGCAAAAATTGCTGTTAATTTCGGCAACTTAGAGCTGTAATTCATAAAAAGAAAACGACAGAAATAATCTATAGATAAAATTCTATCCAATTCGATAAAAAAGAAAAAAAAACCTTTGCAATTTCATATTCATCGGCAAAATTTCGTATACGGACTCTTAAGTAATCGGATTCGTAACATTTCAAAAAAAGTACTCTTGTGAAAAGTGAAAAAAAAAATTGGTCTTTCAGCGCTGCTACTTTCACAGCGAACTCTTTACAAGAAACACGTACACATCCTAAAGTATTATCACTTAGTTTTGTTGTATATTTATTACGTATTATTACGTGATTTTCAAGAAATTTAACGAATACGGTAACTTAAAACTTTACATAAATACGTAAATAAAATCGTTACAAAAATCACTACTCGTAACGTAACGGTATTCGGTTGCATGCTGAAATAACTTTCGAGTATGCTGACGGTACCTAAGTTTACCCGTTTTGATGTCCACTGTAAAATGATCCCTATTAGTATGAGCGTTGATACAACCGGGGGTCACAAGATATTGGTCATAGCCCATTGAACGTTAAAGCAAAATGTGTATCGAGAAAATATTGTCGTCCTTTTTTGACTTACAGTAATAGCATATACTACTTTCTCTTTCGTTCATTTTACGCTTTGCTAAAATTTTTCTCTTAAAATGGCCGACAATAAATTAAATAATTAATTAAATCATAGTAATAACGTGTGAAATGTTACACCTTTGGCTTTATTTGTGTTTCTGGTGTTATTATTACAATTTCGGAAGGCACACGACGGCATTCTGAAGCGAAATGTGGTGAAAAACAACGCAGTAAACAATTAATTGAGCATGTCTGACTGTCACCGCGTCCTAAGGCTCACTGGTCACAGATGAGTGAGCTCACTCATCTCAAGAGTGACACATTTTCGCGCTGACGATTGTATGGAATGCCTTTTCTAACGTTATAGTTCTTTGCGTTTTATGTCCATGTTTTTTGAGGCAGGTGTTTTGTTTCTATCTCTTTTTATTGTACGAGGTTTTACGAATCGGACTGCATCTGAATGGCGGGAAAAGAGATCATCTAAGTAATGAGTCATCATCGTCATCATCACTTCTTCATACTGCCTGGCGAACGTGTTTCTAACCGACTTAGAAAAGGAGAGGGTTCTATGTACGGCTTTCTACATATTTTTAACCGACTTCAAAAAAAGGAGGTTATTAATTCGACGCGTATGTATGTAATATTGCCAGAACTGCCCAATTTTCGTATATGTTAGTCTGTAACAATATCTGAACAAATGTGCCAAATTACAAAAGTTTATACATACTTAATACTTATGTATGTACTATGTAGATTTGTATATAGGTATGTATGTTTTTATGTTTGTGTTCGCGTATCTCTGGAACTACCATTCCAATTTCAGTAATTCTTTTTTTTTTTGTTGTACTAGGTATTGTTCAACTTAGGGAATATTGCAAGTTTCATCAAAATCCGTTCAGTAGTTTAGGAGATACGGAGTTTTTATTCTCCAATACGTACAATTTGGAAGTCGGTTTTATCTTTTTAAAATACATGTATAGTATAGATTGTTATGGATATGGTATCAGGGCCTGTAGACAAGTGTCAAAACGCTAACGCTAACGCTAACGTTACAAAATGTATGGGATTTGACATTAGTATTCGCTAGCGAAGCGATGACTTATGTCAAATCGCATACATTTTGTAACGTTAGAGTTAGCGTTAGCGTTAGCGTTTTGACACTTGTCTAGGGGGGCTGTATAGATTACTATGGATATGGCTGAACAGTGAATAGTTAGGGTTGATTCAGACCGCAACGCAACGCGTAGATGCATTTCTAAATTAGTATGGATTTGACAGATTCGCAAGACGTCTCACGCTGACGACATCTGTCAAATCCATACAAATTTAGGTCGCGTCGCGTCGCGCCTCGCCTCGTCGCGTTGCGGTCTGAATTGACCCTAAGAATACTACATTGTCAAGTATTTCGGACAACTTCACACATAATAACTGCAGTTAATAAGTAACAATATAGTATGTATTCTTACTATTCACTGTTCAGCCATATCCATATTAATCTATACTGATAAGTACTGATAAACAGAGATAAATTGATAATATATTAATTATGTTTGTCTGTTACCTCTTCACGCGCAAACCGCTTAACCGATTTTGCTGAAATTTGATATGGAGATACTTTGAGTCCCGGGAAAGGACATAGGATACTTTTAAACCTGCAAAAATGTACGGTTCCCGAGATATAAAAGAATTTTGGCACAGCGGAGTTACGGGCGTCATCTAGTGTACCATAAGCCATAGTATTTCTTTTTAACCGACTTCAAAAAAGGAGGTTATCAATTCGACGCGTATGTATGTAATATTTCCAGAACTGCCCAGTTTTTGTATATTATGTTAATATTGGGTTCCATACCCAAAGGGTAAAAACAGGACCCTATTACTGAGACTTCGATGTCCGTCTGTATGTCTGTCTCCAGGATGTAACTCAATAGCCGCTTCATTTTACCTTTGAAAGTTATTTGCAACCTTTTTTAGGGGAAAAAATATACCATCCCAATATTATACTAATTACTATAAGTGCCGAATAGGCTATCCACCAATTAACTTGACAGATCTAGTATCGAGAATCTGTCAAAAAAGTTGTGAATAGCTTGTTCTGCACTTTATAGGAAGTGGTGAATTAATCTTTCAAGCCCCAAGCGGTCGCATGCGACCGCGATAACAAAACAAGAACAATAGATTTCCAAGAATCTGTGATCGAGGGTTGTTATAGTGTAAAACCTTTGAATGAAACCGTCACCGAAGCCTGTATGAACGGTATTTTAGAGGCAGGATCTAGTTAGATTCAACTGGAACATTAAGCCTAACATGCCATATTTCACCTGGAAACGACCGCCTGGCTATTCAAATTCGTCTGTAATTTATATGTTAGTATGTTGAATATTTTAGTTCATATTGATTTAAGCTACTAATAAAACGTGAAATTGTCTGGTTACCTATTACGTTGCAGCTGAACCTATTTTGATGAGTATGGGGATATTTTCAAGTTTGAGCCCCACAAAGGATATAGGATAGGGTTCCGTACCCAAAGAGTAAAAACGGGACCCTATTACTGAGATATTGATGTCTGTCCGTCTGTCCCCACTCCCTAGGCTGTAACTCAGGAACCGCTATAGCTAGACTTTTGAATTTTCGCAGAATATGCATATCTGTTGCCGCTATAACAACAAAATATACTAAAAACAAAATAAAGTTAATATTTAAGGGGCGCTCCCACATAAAAAACACCATTTTTGGCCTATTTTTGCTCTATAGTGGTACGGAACCTTTCGTGCGTGAGTCCGACTCGCACTTGGCCGATTATTATACTATAATTATATTCATGTTAGAATGGAAAATCACAAATTACAAATTTTTAAATTGCGTCATGGACCATAGTTCAATCAATCTACATTATGGGGTAAAGTGGGTAAACTGCATTAGGGGTAACTTGCAATGGAAAAGCTTCAATTCGATAAGTTTAAATTGCACCATGGTCCATTATGGATACGAGGCAAGCCTGAAAACATCTGGACAAATTACATCTCAAGGCTAGCTACATAACAATTTAAAGGGCTTGTTAGGAATGTTAGGACTTTGGATGGAAAATCTCCAATTTTACATTTTCAATTTGTCATCTAAGTAACTTCTCAGTAATTTCAATGATGGGGGAAGCTGAATAATATCGGAAACTTTATGGGGCAAGCTACATGGGTTTATTTCTAAGAAAATATTTAATTTCAAATTTTTCGTTTCCTTTCAGTAAGTACCTACTGGGGAAGGTACATCATGAAGTAAGCAGCAAGAAGGTGAGTTACAAATTACAATGGAAAATCTGCAGTTTGAAATTTTCAAGTCAAGTAGGTAAGTAGGTACCTACATTATAATTGTTTAAATCACTTGAATTTTGTCCCATGTATGGGGCAAGATACAATGTTTGCATTAATATTACGAATAATGGAATTGTTCCAATTTTTACTTTATACTTGCATTTTATTATATTTCGGGACTACCTACATCATGGGGCAACTGCCCGGGTTGAGAGATCTAGATTCTAGATCATGGGGCTATTTTGAATTTCATATTTTCAAGTCACTTGAATTTTTGCCCCATGGGGCTACATTTACGGGGCAATATACCTACCCCGTAAGCTACAATGAAACATCTTCAGTTTAAAAATTCATCACGAAGCTAGCTACGTTATGGAGCAACCCGGGCAAGCGTTATGGGAGTAGCAGCAATAATGTAGAAAGTTAATTTACAATTGCCAAGTCCGATTTAAAATTTTTAAGTCTCTTGAATTTTGTTCCAAATTATAGCCCCATCTACCCCGCAATACAATGGAACATCTCCAATTTAAAATTTCGAATTTGGAATTGCGAACGCACGCAAGACGCTCCACGCAGGCTCCCCGGGAATCCCTCCCCCCGCGCCATTCCGCGCGCAGACGTCGTCGCGAGCGGTCGTGTCGCTCGTCTCGGTACCACCTGTAGATACGGATTTCAGTGCTTGTGTTTGTGTGTGTGTGTGTTGTGATATAAGGTAATTTTATTATTATAGTGTGTTTATTGTGGAATACGTATGTATATTTTTCATGTTTTTTATGATTCTAATGTGTCTGAAAACATAAAATTTTGTTTAGTTTGATATTCGAAATATATCTTCAATCGATACTGTTTTTATCACAGATATTTTTATGTGTTCACAACATTATTATGTTCAAACAATACGTATTTTTCATGACTTTGAAAGCTTTGCATGCGGACGCTGAAAAAACAACGCAGCTTATTCTACAACAAAAAATACATTTCAAATGCTCATTTTGATTAGAAATATATTACAGTATTGATTTAGGACAATATTATATTATATCGTTCTTTAAATTTGTAGATACGTGTTTTTCATGTTTTGAAAAATTATGCGTAGTCACTGAAAACAAAAAAAAATGCGTTTAAAATGCTCATTTTGATGTGAAATACAATAATAATAACAGTTTTGATCTGAGATGTAACAGAGATGAGATAGATTTTGTGCTTGCTTAGGACGGGTTTATTTTCTTCTATAAAAATCTAGTTTTTGTTGTCAGGTAGGTTTTGAACTGGTTAAAGGATAGATAGGTTGTATGTCCATTCTGTTAATAATATCAAAGATTTTAACTTTGTTGCATAGGAAACGTACATTTTGCACAAAAACTATCAGATCCTTACCCGGGACATGATTTTCATCCAAATCGGTTCAGGGGACTCGGAATTTTTATTAAAATCTGTTCAGCGGTTTTCCCGTGATGAGCAACGGACGAACACATTTTGTCATCTATAAAATTGAGTATGGAAATAAGAAAACGCGACCAAAAGTGTACTATTCAGTTTTCACGCTGGCTAAGCTAACATTTTTAGTTTCAAGTTTGACTTTGAAAATGGAAAATCTGCGCTACCGGCTACCCTCACTTTTCATTTCAGAGAAAATTTGATGGTTTTGGTTAAAAGATGCTCTTTGCGAGTCAGATTTTTACTAATATTATAAATACGAAGATCTGTCTGTCTACTTCTTTACGCTTAAACCGGCTAAACGATCAGGTTGAAATTTAGTATTGACTAGGGAAATACTTTGAGAACCGGGGAATTTTTTTTTTTTTTTTTTTTTTTCTATGGACGCTTCACACCACGTCAGTCTGGCCCCGTGCTAAGTACCTAAAGGACAACAAATTTTCTCAAGACATAGGATTATTTCTTTGCCTGAAAATGTACGGTTCCTAGGCCAATGAAGTTGTGGCAACATTCAGCTGGTGATTTTCTGCAGAAGGCCTCCAAAATCTGATGTTATATCGTTTTAAATTCTAGGAAACATCTTTTTAAAATGTTTTTGGTGCCTTCCTACCTACCTCAAACTTTCGGCAACAGACAGACAGAAAGACAGCCACTTTAGCAGAAAGTACTAGATTTGTTTGACATTTAACAATATTTACCTAAACCTAGTAGGTATTTGAATAAAACATAGCTTTTGTAATTGCTAGCCAAAATAGTCGTAACTTAGTAGGCACTTAGAAATTGCTATTAATTATAAACCTTTACCATTATAATGCTTAGTGTAGGTTTAAACACAGGTCTATATAAGACACTGTGTAGGTTGACCTAAAACTAGGGTTGCCATCTCTAGAATTTGGAAAACAGGACAAGACGCGTGAAAACCCCGCATTTTGGAGTCCGAAAGCCGGACATATCAACAAGATCTTTTAAACATAATATTCAGTGTAATAAAAAACAATTGAAAATATCATTATCGTGGTGTGCGAGCATAGTGCGTGTCTCGCGGGCGGCCCAAATTTTTTTTATTTATTTATTTTTTAAAACTCGGTCTACAAATGAAACCTTCCCCGGACGCTCCCCGGATGCCCTCTAAACTAGGACAAATCCGGGGAAACCCGGACGGATGGCAACCCTACCTAAAACTAGTACTCAGACATTTTACTAAAATACAAGTCACTAGATTACGCCCTCAACTCCGCCGAAATTCGATTATCGCGAGGATACCGTACATTTTTCATAACAAAAATTATCCTATGTCCTTTCCCGTCTCTTAAAGTATCTCCATACTAAATTTCATCTAAATCGGTTTAGCCGTTCTATCGTGAAGAGGCAACAGACAGACATTCCATTTGAATTTAATGAACGTGCCTGTTAAATAAGTTTGATTTTCGAGATTAACTACCATTTTGTACTTTTAGGTTGAAGCCAAACGAGCGTTATTTGTGAGTTGTGAGTCGCAGAATTTCGGTCGCGTAAATATCTTTTCTTACAAAGCATGACTCACAAAATTACGCTCGTGTGAATCAAACAAGACTTTTGTATGAAACTGAATGCAGCAGAATTTCTGCTAGCCGAAAATCTGCGACTCACAAATGATACATCGATACATAGTATTCTAATGTGTCTGTCTGTCTGTCTTTCTGTCTTTAACCGCATCACGCCCAAACCGCTGGGCATCGTCTATGTTGATAAACAGTGTCCAATCATGTTTATCAACATAAGACACAGTGTCTTTCCCGGGACTCAAAGTATCTGCATACCAAGTTTTAGCAAAATCGGTTTAGCGGGCGGATAATTGAGCGTGATGAACTGATGAGGCAATAGACAGACATATACTTTCGCATGTCTAATATATTAATATGAATCTATCAACCCCCGAACGGCTCAAGTGGGCAGCGATAAAAAAAGAAACACAATAGATTTCGAAGAATCCGCGAATCGCGATCGACGGATTAATATAATGGAGGCACAGGTTTTTAGGTCTTTGAATCTGAGCCCTAAACCCAGGAAGATGTGAATCCTTACACACAGGATGTGAGAAGCCATACGATACACCGTATTGGGCAGATAGGATGGTGAATCTTTTGAATAAAAAAGTCTTACCTAACCTTATAAAAAGAGGTACATACTATTGTAAGGCCCACTTGCGCAGATCCGAGTTAAAATTAACTCTCAGTTAAGCATGATGTCATCTGTATCACACAGGTCTTGGTGAGTGATACAGATGACATGATGTTTAACTCAGAGTTAACTTTAACTCAGATCTACGCAAGTTTAAAGTTTTAACTTCGGCTATTTTTTGTTCGGTTTCAATGGGTTTTTTTTTTCAGGAATTTACCAATAGACAATATTACGCAAAGTTGGGAGAAGAGGGCGTTACGTGACTGACGTGAAATCATTGCAGAAACATTTATTATCCTATTCAACTGTGTTTTTATTTAATGATCCAAACGTCAAAATATTTGTGTAAATAGCGAATAGATAAAAACTTCTTTTTTAGCATTTTTGCGTTTTTATTTATGAGTTGTTGTTAAAATAAAAAGATAATATCTAGTTAATTTATGATATAGATCAAAAGATTTCGGTTTAAAAGTGTAGTACTTAAATATTATACATCTATAAAAATGTCGGTACGTTTGTCTTTGTGCAATAAAAATACATAATGACAATAAATCATTTAGGTCGGAATCTTTGACAAAAAACGAGAAAAAAGTAAAAAATTATTTGAATTTAAATTTCGAATATCTTTCACCGGAAACTGGTATGACATGGCGACATTCTCAAATCAAATTCGTTCCAAATTTAAACGTGTTCATTAATTGAGTAGCACATAATAATCGTTACGTTTTTAAATTTAATTTCTTTTAGATTATTTTACGGAATATATCTTAAATAAATTTTATCTTACTAAATCTTATGAAATCTTATTTTTTCTTATCTTATGTTAATACTTATTAACTAGGTGTTATTTATATTATATTCGTTTGTCATAGGAACCGTACATTTTCCAGGATATTATAAACTATCCTAAATATATTAAACCACATTTTTGGCTTCCATAGCGATGTAGTGACAACCCCCGCTTATAATTTTTTGAATATCTTTAATGTACAGAATTTTCATTTCTACAGTTTTATTATATTGTCATAGATAATAATCGGCCAAGTGCGAGTCGGAATCGCGCACGAAGGGTTCCGTACCATTATAGAGCAAAATTAGGCCATAAATTGTGTTTTTTGTATGGGAGCCCCCCTTATTTTTTTATTTTATTTTAATATTATTATTAAATTATTTAAGTACACATATAACTAAGGATTTTGTGAAAAATTCAAGTACCTACCTGTTGCGATTTTTGATAGAGCAAAAAAGGCCAAAAAAATCACGTTTGTTGTATGGGAGCCCCCCTTAAATATTAATTTTATTTTATTTTTAGTATTTGTTGTTATAGCGGCAACAGATATACATAATCTGTGAGAATATCAAATCTCTACCTATTACCGTTCTTGAGTTACAGCCTAATTGTTGTTATAGCATATCAAATCTCTAGCTATTACCGTTCTTGAGTTACAGCCTGGAGACAGACAGACAGACGGACAGACAACGAAGTCTTAGTAATAGGGTCCCGTTTTTACCCTTTGGGTACGGAACCCTAATAATATGACTTTTGTCAACCTACATATTAGCAAGTGGGCGTATTCTGTTCTGTTCGATAAAAAGTATTAAATATCGGCGATAGGAAATTTGGTGCTCTGGTTGATATGGCAATTGTGTTGACTGTTGTAACCGACAAACGAGATGATCTTTTATATATATTATAATATATATATATTTTCGGCGCAACGGCTGGAATATTATGAAATTTAGGTATTTTTAGGTTTTAGGAAAAATCTTTTATTCAGACATTTAATTTTATAATTAAAAATAAAGCCTCGTTTCTTTGAGTAGTTCTGTAAAATAATTAGTGTATTGTAGGTTCACTTAACTATCTTTTTTACACATTCCATTTTTATTAGGGACCAAAAATACATTAAAATATATAAAAATTTTACACTTGAATTTATCAAGCCATCCGATCAGTGGCTTGATCGTGTGGCAATAATAACACATTCTTTTTATCCGCCATTCATGATCCATTTCACCTCTAATTAGGTTTTAGGGGGTTGAAATATTGTTTATTAGATTTAGTTACTACTTATCTTGCTATCCATTCAGTGGTTTGAGCGTGTGTTCATTAAGGCCCGACTACACGTTTTAATTTCTTTTTTTATCGACTCGACCGGATGGCAAACCAGTTTGATTAATTCAAGAAACTAGTAGTAGGAGCAAAGTTCCCACGGTGGATGACCTTTTATATATGATTATTATAGTAGAATTAGTATAGAATTAGTGGATAATCTAGATTCTAGACTAGTTTTAGGAGCTATTAAGATTAGGTTTTTGGGAGAACAATAAAAAAATTGAGTGTTATGAATTATGAGTGAAAAAAGTTTGAAGGTTTTTTTGGTGCGTTTTTTATGAGAAACCAGATTACGCGTGGGAATGTAGATTTACCATTAACTCTACTAATCCTTCTATAATCCATACTAATATTATATACTAGACGTCCCTCGCGGCTTTGCCCGCGTGAATTAGGTATTTCACAGACAAATCAGTCCACGAAAAATAGCGTGTGATCCTTCCCGTGGTCTACTTCTTATCTGTTCCAAATAACAGAAAAATTGCTCCAGTAGTTCGTGAAATAAACCCTTTCAAATATAATTCCCCCGTTTTTGTCCACATTTTCTTCTATTTCTTCGCTCCTATTGCGAAAAAAAGTGAAAATACTTTAGGGTGTGTATGAGTCCCATGTATAGAGTTAACTGTAAAAGTAGCAGCGCTGAAAGAGCAATTTTTTTCACTTTTGTATGGGAAAACTCGTGACGCTGGCTGGGACGTTTGCCCATACAAATCACAAAAAATTGGTCTTTCAGCGCTGCTACTTTCACAGTGAATTCTCTACAAGGAACACATACACACCCAAAAGTATTATCACTTAGTTTTGTAACACCCTGTAGATTTTAAGCTCACTTTCAGTGTTATATTATTGTATGTAAAACTTGTTATCTGAGACGAAAAACATATTATTATCATCTAAAAATAATATACATATTATGCATCGAAATATATCACGAAAAAACGTCTATTATATTATGTTCAAGGATGTAATATATATAAACCTGTCCATGCTAAATGTCATCAAGTATTCCCACGGTACAGGTAACTTTCTTAATTAAAGAATTAATTTATTTAACGGCCACATCGAACCTGGTAGATAAATAAACCTAGGCTTGGTTGATCTGGGAACTTGGTTTGAGTTAAGTTGGCATAGTAAATGTATTATAACTCCCACAGCGGTTTCGGTGACGGTGGCCGGTTTCAAGGAAACACACAAGAGCACTCTATATTCCTTTTACTCTCATAACCCAGTGAGACGGAAGACCGACACGACTGGCGAGAGATCAGGCGCAGCACTTTTTACATGCCCATCCGACGCATGGATCATCTTACTTGTCAGACAATCAGGTGATCAGCCTGCATTGACCTAACCAAACTTGGAAATAACATGTTTCCAACGCGGGAATCGAACCCACGACCTCCGAGTCTAGAGCCACGCTCTTAACCACTGGACCACGGAGGCGATTTCATAGACCATAGTATATACTGGCTTTGGAGAGAAGAAAGGTTTTATCGTCCTTAAATCGATAAGGATTATTACTCAAATGTCCGAACAGAGGCCGCCACAGCATCTGGATGCATTTTAAATTGAAACAAGGGGGGCGCTAAAACATAATTTGTTCTCAAAGTGGACACTAGGGAACCCCTTTTTTTTTTTTTTTTTTTTTTTTTCCGGAGGGGGAAATGCATTACGCATACCACCCAGGCGCAGGGGGCGACCCGAGCGGTGATGTGGGACTCCCGTAGCTGATGAGACCACGGTATACCCACTAAAACCCCCCCCCCCATCTTCCGCCACGCCGCCTTTTGACGGGGCCACGGGAACGATACACACATCCGCGACCCCGCCAGCGGTTCGAAGACTCCACGATGGGCGCACGACACGTGCGCCCTCCTCCTCGGCCCCCACCAGGGCTGTAGCAGACGCCCCCCGAGTCTGCTACTTGGAGGCCATGTGGCAGATCAGGTCTGTGGCTCTGCCACCGACCACACCTCGGCCGCAGAGGATAGGGCAAGCGGCGCACCGCAATACCTACTTGCCTCCTCCTCTGCGGCCCCACCAATGCCGTTCAAACGGAACGGCCAGCTCGCAGGGGGGGTAGGGAAAGCGGCAACCTACCACAATGCCTCTCCCCCCCGCGATCCGTCCTCGGCCGCAGAGGATAGGGCAAGCGGCGCACCGTAATACCTACTTGCCTCTTCCTCTGCGGCCCCACCTCGGTGCGCATCCGCAGCGGACTCCTCCAGTCCGCTGGGAGCGCCCTCCTCGGGCCAGGCGGCGACACCGGCCGGCCCTGGTTGCCTCTTCGCTTCACCGCGGTTGTCCAAGCCGCGGTTACTGAGCCCCACCGCCACGACAAGGCGAGCAACCTTCGGGGGGACACTAGGGAACCCCTGGATTAAGAAATATTAAGACAGCGCCCTTTAAAAATCACAAATGCGTAGCTTTCAATTGTTTTTGCTAAGTCCTCCGAATTTGAACCTACTTTCGAGTTTCGACTAACCACTGAGCTATAATAGGTAATGTCTTAATGTGGTTAGAATATCAATATTATTTTACTTTCGGTTTTGTGGTATATGACTGAAATTGGAACTTATTGGACAACTATAACTATTGTGTAACCGACTTACAAAAAGGAGGGTTGTGTTTTTCGAGTGGTTTATAATAGGGCTATAAGGAAGATGCCTGGGAAGATGTAACTTTAGGAACAGCGGGGCTAAAAATATGGTCGCTTTGGAGAATTATATTGTGAATCATAATATGATTCATTTTTAAAAATTGCATTGCTATTCAGATGTCTAAATTCGTACTAATTTAACATTCGTGAGTTTGACTTTGATCAAATCAATTGGTTGATATTCGTACTAATTTGACATTAGTGACTTTGACAGTTTTTAACCGACTTCCAAAAACGAGGAGGTTATACGTTCGTCTGTGGATATTTTTTTTTTTTATGTATGTTCAACGATTACTCCGCCGTTTATGAACCGATTTTCAAAATTTTTCTTTTGTTATAATAGGTTTCACTCCAATTTGGTCCCATTTTGACAAAAGTGGTGATCTGATGATGGGATCCATGAGTAATCGAGGGAACTCCTCAAAATTCAAATGGAAACATATGTTTTTTTTGGTTTCATATGAAGTATTCCAGGCATATGTTACCAAAAAGTAAGATTTTGCACCAGGATTTACTATGGTTCGAAGGTGGTGAACAGAACTCCTTACTCCTTATAGATACATGTTTGGGGGTTTCGGCGTTGTCTTAAGAACTGAAAGCATATACTACTATGCAAATTTAATTAATCATCATCATCATCACCACCATTCCACCATACATCCGTGAGTAATCGAGGGAACTCCTCCAAATTTATATGGAAACTTATAATGATTTCGATTTTATGAGAAGTATCCTAAACATATGCTACCAAAAAGCAATGTTCAGAAAAGTGGTGACCTGATGATGGGATCCATGAGTAATCGAGGGAACTCCTCAAAATTCAAATGGAAACCTATGTTTTTTTGGTTTCATATGAAGTATTCCAGGCATATGTTACCAAAACTAAAAAGTAAGATTTTGCACCAGGATATACCATGATTCGAAGTTGGTGAACAGAACTCCTTACTCCTTATAGATACATGTTTGGGGGTTTCGGCGTTGTCTTAAGAACTGAAAGCATATACTACTATGCAAATTTAATTTATCATCATCATCATCACCACCATTCCAACATACATCCGTGAGTAATTGAGGGAACTCCTCCAAATTTATATGGATTTCGATTTTATGAGAAGTATCCTAAGCATGTGCTACCAAAAAGCAAGTATGGGGGTTTCGGAGTTGGTTTAAGAACTGAAAGCATATTATGCTACTATGCAAGTTACATTCATCATCATCATCACTACTACCGGTCACCACACCATGAATTATCTAATTATGACCCTATTATTGTTACTTTTAATCGTCTTTAAGAACAAAGCCCGAATTTGTCAAACGATTTAAAAAATTATAATGTTGTTTCAATGTAAATGACTCAATCTTGGTGTTTAGGTTACCAAGTTAGCAATTTGATCATAAGATCTATGAGGTAAGTTATCCTTAAAATTTATAAGGACGATTTTAGTTATATTATTTGAGCATCCATACTAATATTATAAATGCGAAAGTGTGTCTGTCTGTCTGTCTATCATTCTGTCTGTTTGTTACCTCTTCACGCTCGAACCGCTGAACCGATTTTGCTGAAATTTGGCATGGAGATACTTTGAGTCCCGAGAAAGGACATAGGATAGTTTTTATCCCGGAAAAATTTAAAGTTTCCGCGCGATAAACGAATTTTGGCGCAACGAAGTTGCGGGCGTCATCTAGTAATGTTGAGTTGTTTTCATGAGTGATGAGTGTAATGATAGAAAGAAAGTCACTGAACAGAACTTTAGAGCCTTTAAAGACAGGCGTATGAACATTAATTTTATCATTGCTTGATTAACGCCAAGCAATAAGCATATACATACATTAGGTACACAGTGGTATATGCTTGGAGTTGCTTAAGCAATTCTGAAGTAGTGACATCAGACAATGAGTTCTCATAATATCATGAAAGTGTATCCTGGATCCAAAGTCACTAAGCATAACACATTAGTCTGTGCAGAAAACCAGCTTATAAATCACTTAAAAGAGTGAAATTATTATTTTTAACAAAAAATTAAAACCGACTTCCAGGGTAAAAACAATAATAATTTGTAATGAACAAAAAAGTGTTAAATAATTCTTACTCTTTAAAGTGCCTTATGCATAATTCTCCTAAACCTCAACTATTTCTGTACACAATCTACATTATTTTGAAGTCGGTACCAGTCTTAATTAATATTAAATATATTTTGTCATAGAACTCAGCATTCTCATCTGGTACCGTCTTCAAAGTAATGAAGATTGTGTACAGAAATAGTTGAGGTTTAGGAGAATTATGCATAAGGCACTTTAAAGAGTAAGAATTATTTAACACTTTTTTGTTCATTACAAATTATTATTGTTTTTACCCTGGAAGTCGGTTTTAATTTTTGTTAAAAATAATAATGACAATTCATTTTCTGAATTGATTGAGAGGAATTGCTAAACGGCCATATTAGCCCCGCTGATTTTCGGAATTAAAAATATTATTTTGTGTATGCCATGTCATGCCGTGAAGAGGTAACAGACAGACAGACACACTTTTTTTATAAAATCAAGGGGCAAACGAGCAAACCGGTCACCTGATGGAAAGCCACTATCAGAAGAGTTGTTGGTGCGTTAGCACTTGCCGGCTCCATGGACAGTCGTAACATCAGAAGAGCTGTAGGTGCGTTGCCGGCTTTTCATGATTTTGCATTTATAATATTAGTATGGTATCTGCTATACCGGAGGGCTCGCATGTGCGGTGATAAACGGCACATGTCGCGCTGCGTTGGTCATTAAATTTAGTTGTGTATTTCGGGGCGGACGCGGGGTGCTACGAAATAGGACACCAGATGTTGTCGGTGCATAGGATTTAGGTGTTTTGGTGTCCTTACTAATATTATACATGCGAAAGTGTGTCCGTCTGTCCTCTTCAGTAATCTAATAAATATTTTTTTTTGTTGGTCTCGCTAAAGCCGAGAGCGGCTGAACCGATTTGGTAAATTTTAGTATTGAAATATTCGTGGGAGTTTAGGGGAGGTTTACATAAGGAGGGAAGTGAGGTCACCATCACCAGGTCATCTAGTCTTTACTGTCTGTCTGTCTAATTATTACTGGAAACAGTGTAGCACAACAAATTCCAACATTAACGATCTAGCTTAGTCGTAATTATTCCCGTGGTGCTTTCCCTAATAGTTTTTTGACTTTCGGTCATTGCAACTTTGACTTCGTGATGTCTCCCGCTTTTTATGGGGAGGGAAAACTGTATACGTCCTACTCCTCCTACCTTCTTCTGATTAATTTCGTTACGGGTCCCAAGACAGATTTAGCTTGTCCCTCGGGCTCCCTGAGATCATATCAAAGGGTTTTCGTGGTTGGATACCGCTGTCGATCCTGGCGACACAGGAGATACAGTGGTGGGAATGTGTGGTGGGCCAAAGCCCGATAAAAAAATGTCTGTCTGTCTACTACTTTTCAGTAAGTTATGTCGTATTAGTAGATTTTACCATGGTGCATAGATTTAGGTATATTGATATTGTAATCATTGCTAATAATATTATAAAGCTGAAGAGTTTGTTTGAACGCGCTAATCTTAGAAACTACGGGTTTGAATCGAAAATTATTTTTGTGTTGGTTTATGGATTTTAGAAAGGCTTTAGGCTATTACCTATAACATCACGCTGCGACCAATGAGCGAAAAATCAGAGGAAAATGTGAAAAAAAAACTGAAAATTTAAATGTGCTCATCTCACTAACTACTGGATAGATTTTAATGTCGTTTGGCACAGATATAGAAGGGAAGGACTGAAGGACACGGACGGGACAACGTCCGCCGGGCCCGCTACTTATATGACATAGTATATGTCCCCCAAGTAACATACAATCTGTACGCCACGTGTGGGAGTTCCCACGCAAAATGTTCCGACATAACGCATGTGTTTTTTGTAATGTTTTTTTGCGAAGCGGTTGTTGTAACTTGTAAGTACGGATAGCTGCGTTTTCGTTGCGTTCGCGTTGGAATAATATGAAAATAACGACGCTATTAATACTAAATGACGCCCGCAAATCCGTTGCGCCAAAATTTGTTTGTTGCGTTGGAATTGTACATTTTTGCGGGGTAAAAATTATCATAATAGGTATGTCCCGGGACTCAAAGTATCTCAATGCCCAACATTTGTATCTTTTAAATGTGTGCACAATAAGGAATATTTCATTCATTCATTCATCAAAATCAGTTAAGCTGTTTGGCCGTGAAGAGGTAATAGACAGACGGACAGACATATTAGACAGATATACATCCGCATTTAAAATTTGAGTATGCATAACACCTTTTTCACACTCGTGTAAAATACACCGGATACACGTCAA
This sequence comes from Plebejus argus, assembly GCA_905404155.3. Lineage (NCBI taxonomy): Eukaryota > Metazoa > Arthropoda > Insecta > Lepidoptera > Lycaenidae > Plebejus > Plebejus argus. Next base: position 6,147,061 of record FR989948.1, on the reverse strand, counting down.
AACACGAAATACTGAATGAAATATCCAGGTCAATACCTTACTGTATAATATTATACTGTGCCACTTCTACATCCGCCGCCAACCGGTTTTTGTTTCATTCACAAAAAACTTACTCGATTGCGGCGAAAGAGGTAATGGTTTTAATGCTAAGATGGCGTCAAATTTTGACCTGCGCCTGCTCTTATGGATATCGTGAGATTTTCTTCAAACCCCCACCAGATTCTGTTAATCTTTTTTAAGTTCAGTGAGATTTGACTGGACCCCCTCCTTGCGTAATTTGTGGAAGCCCCTCAGGGATCATTAATAAAGTACGTCACGCGAATTTTATGTTTTTTCGACCCCATCTCCTTGACACATTTGAGAATCACAAATTCGCAATTTTACATCTTAAAATTAAAACCACCTGAATATTTCGAATTTTACGATTCAATTTATTCAAATGTGATATCACAAAACCGCCATTTACGTCTTTATGGGCGACCCCTTAGGAACTTCGTCTGTTCCAATTTTAAACAGGGACCGTTGATACACCTGTCTTGCAGGTGGCTAAAGTTTTTATGTCTACTATAAGTTTATTGCGTTGTCAATGAAATGGACTTTAAGATACCTGATCTAAATGTCTGCAGTGCCGGTTTAAAGTTCACTTTAAGCACTACCAGCGCCCTGGGCGACTTTTCTTCGGCGCTCAGGGTGCCGGTACCCCTTTTTATCTAACGCCCTGAGCGGTCGCCTAGTGTCGCCCTCCCCTTAACGCCACTGAATATCCGAGTAAATATGTACGGTTCCTGCGAAATGAAGGATCCGAGCGCAGTCTACTGAAAAAGCCTTAACTACTTTTACATGCCACTTCCTCACACTATCCACTACCGGATTTACTAAAAATAATAACTCCCACACCGGCTAACTACCAGGCCAGGTACGCAGGAGTTATTTTATAGTGCCCAAGTGTGTGCGCAGTACATAAGAGCACTGATATTCCTTTAACTCTCATAACCCAGTGGGACGGCAGACCGACACGACCGGCGAGAGATCAGGCGCAGGACCGACTTTTTACATGCCCATCCGACGCATGGATCATCTTACTTGTCAGACAATCAGGTGATCAGCCTGCATTGTCCTAACCGAACTTGGAAATAACATGTTTCGAACGCGGGAATCGAACCCACGACCTCCGAGTCAAGAGCCACGCTCTAAACCATACCGCAAACATTATACAAGCGAAAAACGAACAGACAAACAAACCCACATAGACGTATATACATATATAGTATATTATGTGTCCGTTAGTCTCCCACGTGGAGTCATCGGCCTAGCTAACTGTTTTAGTAAAAGCCGTGTGAGACGTCTGCCTGATTTTTAGGGTTCCGTACCCAAAGGGTAAAAACGGGACCCTATTACTAAGACTTCGTTGTCTGTCCGTCTGTCTGTCTGTCTCCAGGCTGTAACTCAAGAACGGTAATATCTAGAGATTTGATATTTTCACAGATTATGTATATCTGTTGCCGCTATAACAACAAATACTAAAAATAAAATAATACTAAAAATAAAAATAAAATAAAATAAAAATTTTCACAAAATCCTTAGTTATATGTGTACTTTAATATTTAATAATAATATTAAAATAGAATAAAAAAATAAGGGGGGCTCCCATACAAATACACAATTTATGGCCTAATTTTGCCCTATAATGGTACGGAACCCTTCGTGCGCGATTCCGACTCGCACTTGGCCGATTATTACTTAACTTCAATCACAAATTTTTAGACTAATATTATAAATGCGAAATTGTATCTGTCTGTCTCTCTGTCTGTCTGTTACCTCTTCACGCCCAAACCGCTGAACCGATTTTCCTGGGTATGGAGGTACCTTGAGTCCGGGGAAAGGACATAGCACATAGGGCACTTCATCCCGGAAAAATGTACGATTCCCGCGCGATAAACTTAACGCGGATTTGTAGGCTTCACGGAGTAAATGATAATAATTAAAACGAAGTGTTTAAATAAACCAGTTAAAAAGTTATCAAATACAAAATACAAACATACGGTAGCTTTACAGGTAACAAAAAAAAATTGTTTAGGTCCCAAAAAAGGAAAAAAAATCTTGTTTTCATCCAAAAAAGTTACCAAAACTCTTCTTGCAAACATCTGTCGAGGTTTTTGTATCGCCAGATGGATGACATACAAACATACAGACGAGCTAGACATAAAGTAAATTAATTAAAAAATCAAAAAACCCGACTGCAAAAAATTTTAACTAAAAAGACCGAAACAAGACCTAATTCTGCCGGAAGCTTCAAGCCATGTTTAAATTGATACGACCATTGCTTACGAGATTCATGTCAAGATGAATAGAAGGCTACATTGAAAGATATAGAAAAAAATGGACTACAAAATGCAGTCGGAGGCATATTTTATGATTTTATTAAAAGGTTTAAATTGGTGCGACATGCCTCCGACTGCATTTTGTAGTCCATTTTTTTTTATATCTTTCAATGTAGCCTTCTATTCATCTTGACATGAATCTCGTAAGCAATGGTCGTATCAATTTAAACATGGCTTGAAGCTTCCGGCAGAATTAGGTCTTGTTTCGGTCTTTTTAGTTAAAATTTTTTGCAGTCGGGTTTTTTGATTTTTTAATTAATTTACTTTATTTATGTCTTTTTAGTTAAGAAAGATTACGTAACCGGATTAATTCTTTAAACGAGTTTATGTCATGTGGTTGCATCTGGATCCTATGCTAACTTCATTCTATCTTTCATTTTATCAAGGCGTATTTTACGTGAAATAGGAGATTCTGTCTTCTCTTTTGCAGCCTTAGCTCGTTTAGTCTTGCGGGATAAAGCCATGTTAGTTAGCCAAAAAAAGTAAAAAAAAATTGGAATTCACAACACAAACAAAATATTAACAACAAATACAATCAATTGAATTTTTAGGACAAATCTCAGCTCACCTTAACTTTTTTTCTTTAATTAATCCTATTAGCTTTGGTAATCAGTACCAAACTACAATAATATAATATATTATAACGCCCCTTAGGGTAGTTACTACTTACTAGTTTCAATTTTCAAAAGTTAATTCAAAACTAAACCTTAAAGATAAAGATAAATGATAATAGAGAAGTATTTTTACGAGTTACGAAATAAAGTTTCAAGTTTCAACTTACAACTAATGTTTCGAACGAAATGGTAAATTTATTTATTTCGTCTTTAATCTTTAATCTTTAATTATTTATAATTTATAATATATTTTATTTTTATACTCTATTATATTTCAATTTTACATTTTTCATTAACAGTAATTTAGCACGGACAATTACTCAGTTGTTACATCAAAAAACATGGATTTATAGGTCAAAAAACGTAAAGACTTTATACAAACGTGTACAGACAAGCGATAGCGCGATCTAAAGAAAGCACAGCGAAATCTATTGACGGAAGTTGGAACTAAATGTCGCTTTAAATACAAATCTATACTACGGAGTACTATTATTTATTCTGTGTCTATACATAATATAAATGCGAAAGTATATCTGTCTGTCTGTCAGTCTGTCTGTCTGTGTCTGTCTGTCTGTCTCGCTTTCACGCCAAAACTACTGAACCGATTGTTATGTAATTACAGACACAGATAGTCTAAAGCCTGAGAAAGGACATAGGCTACTTTTTAACTGGAAAAAGGAGTTGTAAGGGGGTAAAATGCGTAGGTAAATTTGTTCAAATTAAGTTGGAGCCGTGTGTCTTCTACATCGCACCATCGCTTACCTAAACGTGTTTCTTTATGAGGTGGTAAGGATGGAGGAATCTTTTCCGATTAATTTGAAGAAATGTTTGAAATCTTACGAAGTCAATGTTCGACTTCGGACTCTTCGAAGTTCGACCCCACTCCCCAATTATTAACCCCCTACGCAAAAATAATAAGTAAGAAGAGTTTTGTGTCTGTCTGTCTGTAAACATTGAAGTTTGAAGTAAGCGTACCGCGGAAGCACCTCTGTCGTGCAAATTTTGCAATTTGCAGTAATGTAGCCAATGTTCTTATTTTTATAGATTGTATAATATTTTATCCATGCAGGCGGGTTTTTACCTGCACAGCTGATTGTCTAGGTAGACAATCAGCATGGACGGAGGTCCGTCCATGCTTCCTCCCGCACGCGCACCCCCGCCTTGGTGACGCCCACCATCGTAATATTTTAATTTCGCCATAATTTCAAAACCAAACATCCAATTTTAATCATTCAAAGACCAAATATTATCTACATAAACTGTACTTAGTAATGGAATAATTTATTTTGATAAGGATTAAAAGAATGAGTAAATTAAACACGTTTAAATATAGTCCAAAAAAATTCAAGATTTTTAAATAAAATAATGGTTATTGTGCCTCACTCGACATAGATAGGTATAGTGTGTCGCGGACTTTTTTGTAGATATTTACAAGTTCTATAATTACTTAGAACATATTATGGTTCTATATTTTATAGTTTAGGCAGCGTACGTAAAATAAGTAACTTTTCTGGTTGATTTTTTACACCTTGCGTCCGAAGAACCCAAATATTTTACGGAACCCTATTTTTCTCCAAAATAAAATTCAGCCTATGTTCAGCAAAAATAATGTAGAATTCCAATGGTGAAAGAATTTTTCAAATCGGTCCAGTAGTTTCCGAGCCAAACAAACAAAAAATCAAATCTTTCCTCTTTGCACTATTAGTGTAGATTTATCGTTCGATTTAATAATAAAACTGCAAGTTATATCTAAGAACACTTGGGCCATTAAGACAAATCTAACGATACCTCAAATATGAAAATCCGCTTAGGGGTTCTGAAGATACGAGGTAATAAAGAATATTACAAACATACAAGATACGCGCCAAACACATAACCCTCCTGGCAGTCGGGTAAAAATTTGTTATTAACGCCTACAATGTGCTTTGGTTTGAGTGAGGAGATGTAGCGATTTTAACTTTTTAAGGGTGGGTTGCACCAGAGGCGTAGTTAAAGTTAAGGTTATCGTCAAATATGGCGTCCATAATGGACTTTTACTAGGGATTTGACAGTTCATTTGACTTTTTGTTATGTTTAAAGTTAAAGTTATAGTTAAAGTAAGTTGGTGCAACCCACTCTAAGTGATGGAAGATAGGTAGCGATTTTACGCGTTCGTTGCGTGGGAACCGTACATTTTATTCAAATTAAAAGTATGCTATGTTCTTTTTAGAGAGTTATGGTATATGAATACAAAATTTTATCAAAATCGGTTTAGCGATTTAAGCGTGAAGAGATGACAAACATACACACTTTCATTTCATCACAAATAACAATGAAAATAATTAAATTTAAATAAATGGATGTGAAAGTGTGTCTGTCTGTTACGTTCACACTGAAACAGCTGAACCGATTATCATGAAATTCAAAATACCTAATTTTTTTTAATTAAGTATAAAATTGCCTTTGCGGTAAAATAACTTTCGAATATAGCGCCTTAAGACCGAGCTGTAATTTTTTGCTGTGTTTTCTACTAAGTATTACACTCCCGGAAGACGATTGACTCCAATGAAATTGAGATTTATTTAATCATTGTATATTTATCTGATATCTAACTTACGGAAAACACGATTCACTTATTTTGACTGGATAGTATTATTTTTCGAAATTATGAATATTTTTGGGCTTTTCAACGAATATCTGTTACACTTACTACTACACTACAACACGCACTACTACAATCACACTTTTTATAAAATAATAGCTAGCGGAAATATTTGTATTGTATTTAGTTTTTAAGTAATCACCAAAAAACAGTTCTGGGACTTACGACCTTTACTTTCGTGCTATAATGCGGGCCCGCGGGGACCGTTGTTACGTGATATTGTTCACTATTAGCTGCAGCGTAAAGCACATTGCTCGGGAGCACGATTCATGGAATCATTGTATCACGATTGGAGGATAGCGGGATGTGTAGGCGGGGCTAGCGTTTTAGCAGCAGGCTCTTAATTCCGGCGCATCAACAATATTCCAACCTCCAAAAAAAGAAGGTTCTATATTTCACGCTCAGTTTATAACTTGAGGCTCAAACCACTAACTAAGCTGCGTAGGATTCAGTGTCGAAATCGCTGTGGGCCGACGTCGCGTCATTCAACTATCATGACGAAACCATTGGTCAAGGGACTTGCCCACACACGATAGAAAAATAATTAAGGTTAAATGTAATCATTACTGTATTTTAAAAAGATAAAACCGACTTCAAAATTAAAACTTCCTATCTCCAAAACTACTGAACCGATTTTGATGAAACTTGCACTGTTCCCTAAGTTGAACAATACCTAGTACAACAAAAAAAGAATCACTTAAATCGGACTTGTAGTTCTGGAAATATGCGTGAACAAACATAAAAACATACATACATACATACATACACTTTTGAAATTTGGCACATTTGTTCAGAAGCTGTTATAGATTAACATAATATACAAAAACTGGGCAGTTCTGGAAATATTACATACATACGCGTCAAATTGATAACCTCCTTTTTTGAAGTCGGTTAATTAACTAGATGACGCCCGCAACTCCGTTGCGCCAGAATTCGTTAATTGAGCGGGAACCGTACATTTCCCGGGATAAAAAACATCATATGTCCTTTCCCGGGACTCAAAGTATCTCCATACCAAATCTGTTCAGCGGTTCGGGCGTGAAGAGGTAACAGACAGACACACTTTCGCATTTATAATATTAGCATGGATATACTAATATGGGGCGGCATCATAGAAAACAAGCAATCTAAAACATATCCAACACGGCTTTTTTACACGGCGGCGTCACCTTAAACATACCTTAAACATTCTCCCTCTTACTAATAAAAAGTTACACAGCGTGTATAGAGGGTGCATAAGTTTTTTCTACTAATAATCATTTTTTGACATAAGGCCTGTATAACGATGCTGTCATTTCCATACAAATTTCTCTGTATAGACCATGTATAGACTCTGTGTAACGTGTGTATAACTTAAAAACTCCTGTATTATAACTATTCACACGTTGAACGCATGTCTAAGAAATTTTTATTAGTAAGAGGGCTAAATTGGTTGATGATGAGTGATGACGATGATAATGATGATGAAAGAACTTTCGAAATTAGGAAAGCTTAATAAATGTAGCGAAAATGATGTAGGCAGTTCATACAAAGGTCATTAGAATACAACCCACGTACATAATATAATTAGTTTGTCCGCCTGTCCGTTTTTAATTAACTTTACATATTTTAATACCTTTATACTAAACACAGATGTTGTCTTTGTAGTTTGTACCCATTTCGGGGGTGAATTTTGAAATTTGGGGGTGAAAATAACGTGACTAAGTGGTGCCCGTAACTCCGTTGCGAGAAAATTCGTTTATCGCGGGAACCATACAGTTTTCTGGAATAAAAAGTATCCTATGTCCTTTCCCGGGATTCAAAGTGTATTGATACCAAATTTCAGCCAAATCGGTTCAGCGGTTTGGGTGTGAAGAGGTAAAAGACAAACAGACAACTTAAAGAAAGGCATTTAGGATTAGTGACAGAGTCTGACATAAATGTTGATGGATTTAAAATTTTAAATTATGTCGAATGCATGACATTAATATGTTTTATGTCGTAAAAATGACGATCACATAAAATATTTAATACAATGCTAACGGCAACTGATATTTATATGTATTTTAGTGATGGGACATTATTATGTCGATAAATTGTATCGATGAATAGTTTTTCAATAGTTAATATGCTATATTTACAGTTCAGTTTAGTGATGGAAGTAAAATAAGTTGTCGACGAAATTATCAATGGATATTTTGCTTCTCTCAAAGCCACCAAAATGTGGTTGCCGAAGGATAGTGTAAAAGCTAGCCCAAGAAGCTAATAAACTCCTTTATAATAATATATTACTAATTAAATTATAGAGGGTAATATCTGGATCTACTGAACCGATTTCAATAATTATTTTATCAATAGAAATCTATTACATTTGAGAGTATCATAGGCCACCCGTTTGGATGCTATGACGGCCAGTCACAGACATACACATAGATACACTGACAGACAGACAGACACGTAAAACTTATAACGTCCTGTATATCGTGGGGGTTATAAAGAAGTTTTATGAAAAGTGATGTAAAACAAACGCCAAATATTATCGATGTTTTATGAATTCCATTTAAAAGTTCCATTCAACACTTCCACTACCAACTTTTTGGTGTTAAGTAGCTCAGTTTTTGAACGCTGAGTTGTAGAACGGTTTTTCGTATTTTCGGCAAAAGTTTGCCATTAAACCGCGGTTGAAATGTAAAATGAAAATATGCTAAAATATAAGGATTTTATTATGCGCTATTTAATTTTGTTTTGTAAGCTGCTTGGATTTACAAGATTTAAATTAAGTTTTCATAACTATTAAGGCTGTCTTTGTTTGTCGTGTATCCATTCCAATGTGCTAGACAGAGACAAGCAGACATAGTTGTTCGCTGTAAAAATATTTTTTTAATACATAATTTATTGCGTATCGAGTATCAATATCGATTAAAACTATCGATATCACACATCACTAAAGCTTACGAATGTAAACTTTTTAATTTTAAATCGTTTTTAAAGGTGACAATCTGATTTACTTCTAATAGTTTTTTTATGATCCAAAATTATTGCCAAAGCTCAGTCTTAAATTTTATCGATTTTGAAGCATTGATTTATGTGACAAAAAAAGTTGAATTCGTTTTAAATGTTATTTATAAGTGTCTAAACACACTAGGCCGAAGTTTCGCGGCTTAAATTCCGCATGATTCCGCCTGCAATGTATTTTAAATTACTGATGACACACTATTCCGTCGCGTTCCGTCCATATTTTGTATGCGTTTGACATTGCGGACGTAATCATGCGGCATTTACGCTGCTTAACTCCTAGTGTGCTTAGACACTAAGATGACCCCCGTATTTTTTTTTTAGAATAGAATTTATTTATTTCCAAGAAATTTTTTACAAGGTGGTACAAATTGTAGCTCCGTTCCGCTGAAATTCTCGCGGGAACTGTACATTTTTCGGCCATAAAAACTAAAAAGTGTCCTATGTCCTTATTTTCAAAGTATCCCCATACCAATTTTCGTCTAAATCGGTTCAGCCACTTAAGCCTGAAGAGGTGACAGACAGACAAACTTGCAAACAAAAGCCACAGACAAAAGATTCCCAAACTTTTTTGTTTGCGGAACACTTTTAATAAGAGACACGAACCCCCAAAAAATAATGTTTTGTCTTTGAATAGATTGTCTCCATACTGTGTCTGATGACTTTTGGCGCAAAATGGGGAGCATCAAGCAATCGTAGAAAAAAAGGCGGACGGAGTCTCATTATACACAGAACTGTGTCTTCAGAGTCGGCCACACACACATTCTTGCGCCTGTCAAATGGCTGTCAAATGGCTGTCAAATGTTCTGTCAAATGGTCGACTAGCGTAAGAATGTGTGCGTGCGGCCTGCGGGCTGTGTGCGTACAGTCAGCCTAGCCGACTCTGAAGACACAGTGCTGTGTATAATACCGCCTATTTTTCTACGTTCATGCTGATGACATTAAAATTTCTAAAAATAGTGTAACGTTCATGAAGCCCCTACAAGGCCTTTGCGGAGCCCCAGGCCTGCGCGAAACCGGCCTAGTCCATAAAAAGTGAATCCAAATCGTTTCTAGCGTTATGATCATTTGAAATTTATGGCTCAGGAGAAAAACGTTTAATGGCAGTAAAAGTGACGTTAATTTTTTACGGTTATAGCAAAAAACGGTTAGCGCAGCGTTTATGGTTTAACGGCGCAGTTACTTTTAATGGTTAGATTTTAACAAATGCATCTAGATCTATAGCACCTGTATCTCTTCTGATGATGCGAGTGTGGACGACGGTGGCTGCTTTCCACCAGGGAGCCGTTTGCTCGTATGCTCCCCATTTTGCGCCAAAAGTCGTTAATATGTATTTCCTCTCTATTATACAAGATCTCTATTATACAAGTACGCTGGATAGCTGATACACACCTGCTTTTTGTGCCTATTTGAAGCGGAATCAGCGCTTCCATTATAGGGGCTGAGAACTAAATTTGACGTAACCACAACCAATAACAACTGCCCCCCTAGACAAGTGTCAAAACGCTAACTCTAACGTTACATGTATGCGATTTGACATAAGTCATCGCTTCGCTAGCGAATACTAATGTCAAATCGCATACATTTTGTAACGTTAGAGTTAGCGTTAGCGTTTTGACACTTGTCTACAGGCCCAGTTGTCATCACTAGTATTAGTTCCAAGTACTCTCGCTACTGCTATCAGCGCCAATATGGCGACTTTCAAACGTCATTTTTACGTCAGATTTAGTTCTCTACCCGAATAATGGGGGCGCTGATTCCGTTTCAAATAGGCACAAGAAATAGCTGTCATTTCAAATGGTATCAGCGATCCAGCGCACTTGTATAATAGAGATCAGTGACCTATGTCCTTTCACGCGACTTAAAGTATCTACACACCTAATTTCAGCAAAATCGCTTTAGCGGCTTAAGTGTGAAGATGTGACAGACAGTTCGACTTTCGCATATTTATGCTATTAGTCAAAATCGTGCCAATATTAACAAAACCTCTCTTTTTTTTTCAGGTACGATGAGAAGATAGCCCAGAGTAATTGTGACATGTGTCAAAGTGACAATGAGGTGATTTGACATTGACAGTGATTGTGACAGCAGTGACAGTTGTGACAGTTATGTGCTGACTCCCGCCAAAATGTCGAAGTTACTACTTTTGTTTGTTTGTGGTAAGTTTATAACTTTTTAATTTAAAAGAATGTTACATATTATATTATGTCGTACATATTTAACTTATTTAAAGTACTATCATGATTCGTAATGTAAGCTACTTAGATCAACTAAGTTAAATTATAATAGCAACAACTTCGGTAACGGTGGCCGGTTTAATTGGAGACAGGCCATATACTTCATAGTGCTTATGTGTGTAGGTACGCAATACATACCCTCTATTCCTTAAAACAGGAGGACGGACTCGACTAGCGAGAAATTACGGAATTTTTACATGCCAATCCGACGCGCGACGCATGGATCATGATCAGACATTGTCAGACAATCACCTGTGATCAGCCTGCATTGTCCTAACCAATCTTAGATACAATTACTTTGTAATATGTTTAAATCGAGGGAACCGCATATGTTCTTTTCCAGGTTTCATATGCCTGTACCTAATTCCATTAAAAAACGAGCAGGTTACATTGCAGGTAGACAAACTCTCGCACTAATAATATTATATTATTATTTACTGTTCGAAATACCTTTTATTATAATTCTTATTCAAATAGTATAATTTTTAAGCCGTAAAACCCCATAAGGAAAACGCAGAAAATAGCTTAGAATTGGTTGTTAAAAATGCCATTATAAGTTTGTAAGCTGTACTTATAAGTTTATGGTTTTTATCACGCAATTTTTATGGTATTTAAAGTGGAATTGCTATTTGTAATTGGCAGGCACTTGGTAGGAATTGCCGTAATCTACATTTGAAGCCATTTTTATGCACGTTTGAACCTTATTTAAAGCTTATAAAAGAAATGAGTTTATCGTGTTGCGACAAAATCGTTGACCGTGCGGGAACCGTACATTTTTCGGGATATAAAATTAAATTAAGAAATTTAAAAAAACCCCCGCCAAAAAACTTTAAAAAGTAATGAAATAACATTTCCTGACTTTAAGTTTAAATCATTCCTAAGAGTAAAGTAATATTTTAGTCCATAATTGTTGTCAAGGTGTGTCGGGGGACCGTTAAGTAAACTACCACAACAGCGACTTTTGCATTTTGTATCGCCATAATAGTCGCTGATTCTCTCGATTCGGGTCGCTGTGAACAGACCCTTAATTTATATTGTTATGTGAAATCAAACATCTACATTAGCGGTCCCCCGACACACCTTGACAACAATTATGGACTAAAATATTACTTTACTCTTAAGTCTTAGGAATGATTTAAACTTAAAGTCAGGAAATGTTATTTCATTACTTTTTAAAGTTTTTTGGCGGGGGTTTTTTTAAATTTCTTAATTTAATTTTATTTTGTGCTTTTTAAACTTGTGCAGAATAATTCCTATCAACTGGATCATATCTCAATGAATACCATCTATAAAATATGTCCTCTTGGATGAGGCCATCAATATGAGCCCAAACATGAAACCTCCACTTTAGGTTCATACGGAGCTTGGATCCTATAGAATCCAGGTGATGCTGCAGCAGCAGCATGCAAATATTTACTGTTTATCTACGTCTTACTGGTTGTCGCAATTAAAATGAGCCCAAACACGAAACCTCTGCTCTAAGTTGGTGAGGAGTTGGGTATCCTATTGATTACTAGGTGATGCTGCACCACCAGGTCAACTTTCCAATAATGTGTATATATTCATAAGTGTCTCGAACCAGGATGCAAAATATAAAACCCATCAAACGACTGCAAGTTGCTAATCGTCCTATCACGAACCAGATATACCGTGATATTTCAGCAATGAGCAGGCTGATGATGATGAACTATAGCTAAGAACACTCACCGTCATGTCAGCTTTCAAACAAAAAAAACTAGATCAAAATCGGTCCACCCGTTTGGATGCTACGATGCCACAGACAGACAGACAGACAGACAGACAGACAGACAGACACGTCAAACTTATAACACCCCTCTTTTTGGTCGGGGGTTAACCTATAGAATCCAGGTGATGCTGCAGCAGCAGCATGCAAATATTTACTGTTTATCTACGTCTTACTGGTTGTCGCAATTAAAATGAGCCCAAACACGAAACCTCTGCTCTAAGTTGGTGAGGAGTTGGGTATCCTATTGATTACTAGGTGATGCTGCACCACCAGGTCAACTTTCCAATAATGTGTATATATTCATAAGTGTCTCGAACCAGGATGCAAAATATAAAACCCATCAAACGACTGCAAGTTGCTAATCGTCCTATCACGAACCAGATATACCGTGATATTTCAGCAATGAGCAGGCTGATGATGATGAACTATAGCTAAGAACACTCACCGTCATGTCAGCTTTCAAACAAAAAAAACTAGATCAAAATCGGTCCACCCGTTTGGATGCTACGATGCCACAGACAGACAGACAGACAGACAGACAGACAGACAGACAGACAGACAGACAGACAGACACGTCAAACTTATAACACCCCTCTTTTTGGTCGGGGGTTAAAAAGTACCTTAAATATCCTTTCCCGAGACTCAATGCATCTCCTTACAAAATTTCAGCAAAATCGGTTTAGCGGGGCGTAAGGAAGTAGCTTTCGCATTCATAATATTAGTATGGAATATGATATATTTTAACGGCGCTGCGGAAATAGTTTTACTTCAAATATGATTTTTTGGTAGATTAATATTGTAATTGGTAATGTCCAAACGAAATATAGTTATCGCTCTGACGTAACGCTAAACACTGAATAGGCGGCCAATTAAAATGATACTGGCCGAATATGGCAAAAGTCAAAACTATGGTTTATTGTCTGTGGATAAAAAAACGGAAGGAGAAGAAGAAAATTGTTCGGACGTTCCGGTGTTGAACGCGCTCGCAATTCAAGTGATTGGCGGACGCCATAGTTTAAATTGGGAATTATTACGAATAATTATCGTCGTTGTTTCATTATATCTATTAGTAGAAACTCAATAAGAATTATAGTGGAGAAATAAGGTGGTATATATCTCTTCGTACCATTCTCTCCTCGCCACTGTCTTGAATCTGCACTTTACAATGAAGACCTATTTATTCCTGATAATATCGAAGTCCCTTTAGATATTATTTATTTTGTTCCTGTAGCTTTCTTGAAACCTCTACACTCTACAATACATATCATAATAATATAGCCTCAAGTAATCAAATATGCATCCCCTTGAGGAAACAATAAAAAGTGTCGAAGGACCGACATTTTCCCGCACAAATAAAACACCCAAAGTGTCAAAGTGCGCGCCAACTTGACGTTATTACTTTTTAAATACACAGAGCTCGCCGGCAAAGATTATAATCTGCGAGGTTCGATCTTTTTATTATCTGTGGTTCTATTTATAGATCAATAATATTATCTCTTTCATGTTTAATATCTATGGTTATATTTTTAGATTCAAAGTAATCTTTTATAAAGGAATATGAATTAGATTATTAAAATAATATTTGTGTCGACACTTTTATATTATTTATAAGACAGACATACATACTTTTCCATTTATAATACTAATATTATTATATATTTTTTTATGAAATAAGGGGGCAAAGTAGCAAACGGGTCACCTGATGAAAGGTAACTTCCGTCGCTCATGGACACTCGCAGCATCAGAAGAGCTGCAGGTGCGTTGCCGGCGAGGGAATAGGGTACTAGGGGAGGGTAGGGATGGGAAGGGAAGGATTAGGGGAGGGTAGGGAAGGAAATAGGGTAGGGTATTGAGTATATAAACTCACTTACTCGGCGAAACACAGCGCAAGCGCTGATTCACGACGGTTTTCTGTGAGAACGTGGTATTTCTCCGGTCGAGCCGGCCCATTCGTGCCGAAGCATGGTTCTCCCACGTATATATAGATTAAGCTATGACTGAAAGACGTGTCTGTCATATGGTAATCTTCCTTCGAATTTTATTGGCCAAAACGTTAACTGTACGGTTAACAGGCGACGTCAACGCTTACAAAATAACGTTTGTAAACTGTTTAAAAGTATAAAGTGTAAATTGTTTAAAAGTATTTATAAACAATTAAAATCACCCCCTTTAAAACAACATCTGTTTTCGATTTGTTCAAAAAACAATTGTCATCAAGTGGCTTTAGAAAAACAATTGTTAATAGTTGTTTTGTAAAAACAATTGCTTTTTCAAGTGTTTAGGGAATAATTTAGTTTTAATTTGTATGAGAAAATTAAATGCAGTGTTTTAACTGACTACCAAAAAAGGAGGTTGTATGTTTGGCTGTAGATATTAAAAAATATTGTTTTATTACTTAGTAGATATTAAAAAATATTATTTTATTACTTAGTAGATATTGTTTTGCGCGAGTACTCTACATATTTTTTCTTTAATCTTCCAAATTCTAAAATGTCTCAAAGAATAAATCCATATCCACACCTCCATACTAATATTATTAATGCGAAAGTGTGTCTATCTGTCTGTCTGTATGTCTGTTATGTACATGATGTATGTCTATTACCTCTTTACGCCCAAACCGCTGAACCGATTTTGCTGTTGTATGGAGATACTTTGAGTCCCAGGAAAGGACATAGGATACTTTTTATACCGACAAAATGTACGGTTCCCGCGCGATAAACGAATTTCGGCGCAACGTAGTTGCGGGTGCCAGTCTAGTTACTAACATGGCTCTTAAAAGACTAATGTGGAGACAAAAACTGAAATACCGGTTGTAACCGGATAGCATGTATTGATATTATATCGATAAACAAAAATAATTTCTAAGTACATGAGAGTAAGGTTCAGAATGTGTTGTACGGCTTTATAGTGCAAGAGACAGTGTTTTAATAAGAGATTATACGGGTTATAACAAAACAAAGTTATAACACTTTAGGGTGTGTATGTGTCCCTTGTATAGAGTTTACTGTGAAAGTAGCAGTGCTGAAAGAGCAAATTTTTAATAGAATAATAAATGCATAAAGAGCGTCCGTGGCCTAATGGGTAAACCTTTGGTTCGCACTCGTAGAGGGTGCAGGTTCGATCCCGGGTGGAGGCGTGTACCAATGAGACATTTTCAGATCTCAAGTACATAATACGGACGCTCGTACGGTGAAGGAAAACATCGTGAGGAAACCCGCACATGGTTGGTCCCAGACGTATTGACTAGTTCTTTCCTCTGGACTAGGCCGACTGTGTTGCGAGAATGCCGTATGCGCTTGGGCAACCATACGGTCATTTAAAAATCCTGTCCCAGGCACTACAGTGAAGAGTGGTTACTTCGCTCTGAAAATACTGTATAAATCATCCACAATGGATGCAAAGGCCTAGTTAATAAATGCATAGCTTTTGAGCGCGACGACCGAATCAAGAAATTCTGTTACGATAATAAGCCGTATAAATTCCGTAAAGAAAATAAACCTAACGTCCTTTCAGTTTGGCAGACCTCGGCACGGTGTTTGTACGTGTAGACTAGCTGCTAATTGCAGTAGCTTTATCGCGGCAGTCCGCTAGTGCCACACGTACTTATTATAATATATTTGTTTTTATTTGTATGGACAGGCGATTTAGCGTCATGAATTTTCCCATACAAAAAAAAAAAGCGGCCAAGTGCGAGTTGGAATCGCCCATGGAGGGTTCCGCAGCAGCAATAAGGTTTATTTTTATGAAATTAAAATATTTTTGATTTATTTTTATATTTCAGTCGATTTAATGAAATTTAGATTAAGGTTTACTATTTATGACGTATAAAAAAAACTACTGGCTAGATCTCGTTCAAACCAATTTTCGTTGGTAGTTTTTATAGTAATCTACATCATATATTTTTTTTAGAATTATCATGCCTCCACTTTAGAAATTAGAGGGGGGGGACACACATTTTTCCACTTTGGAAGAGTCTCTCTCGCAAACTATTCAGGTTAGAAAAAAATGATATGAGAAACCTCAATATGACTTTTGGAGACCTATCCATAGATACCCCACACGCATAGGTTAGATGAAAAAAAAATTTTTTTGTTTCAGTTGTACCTATGGGGACCCCTAAAATTTTTAATATTTTTTCCATTTTTGCATCAAAATCTTAATGCGGTTCACAGACTACATCTACTTACCAAGTTTCAATAGTATAGCTCCAATAGTTTCGGAGAAAAGTGGCTGTGACATACGGACGGACGGACAGACAGACAGACAGACAGACAGACAGACAGACATGACGAATCTATAAGGGTTCCTTTTTTGACATTTTGGCTACGGAACCCTAAAAAGTTACTCTATCAGCGAACTTTCTTTAGGAAACAAATACGTACATACCCTAAAGTATTATTACTTGAATATGATGATGCCTGCAACTCCGTTGCGCCAAAACTAGTTTATCGCGCGGAAACCGTACATTTTCCCGGGTCAAAAAGTATCCTATGTCCTTTCCTGGGACCCTTGAGTCCCAGGAAAGGACATAGGATACTTTTCATTTTTACTCCATACAAAATGTCAACAAAATCGGTTCAGTGGCTTGGGCGTGACGAGGGAACATACATACAGACACACTTTCGCATTTATTATATTATTAGTATGGATAGTAGACTTTATCTAGATAATATATTGTAGCTCATAAATATCTGGCTCCCAGACTATTACTAGATACAAACTGCATCTCGTAAGCAATTATTGATTTTGAATTTAGAAGCGGTCAGTGCAGTGCGGAAACTTATTAGGTATTTTATTCGATAGTGCCGGTATCGATACGGATAATCGATATTGGAAGTTAGGATTATCGATATTTTGTTGGTTGGAGTTGTCGATAAAGATGGGATTACCGATATCAGCTTGGGATTTTTATCGATATTTTATTCGGTAGGGTTGGTATATACGAATACCAATTTTATAAAGCGTTTTGTTTGTTTGAACGCGTTATTCTCAGGAACTACTGGTTAGAATTAAACCGTTCTTTGTGTATTAGATAGTCCATTTATTAAGGAAGGTTTAAGGCTATTCAACATCACGCTGCAACAAATAGGAGCGAAGAGTCAGGGAAAAATGTGGGAAAAACGGGGAAAATTATTCATCTTTGTTATTAATTATTACTATCATGGACGATCGTCGCAGTCGGTCGCAGGACTCGCAGGCAATGGCTGCACGATAAAGATGAGATTAGTAATAAAGGGATTTTCGATATTTTATTCGGTTGTGTTCGCATTATTGGGATCCGATATTGATATCGGTTTTTCCCATTCGATTTCCTTGGCTTTGTAGTTTGTAGTGGGTATGGTTTCTGTTATCATTGGCTTTTACATTAAATAATGTCGGTATTTAAAATTTTTAGATTAATTAATTTCCTAAATGAATCATATTTTCTTTTATTTTGTACTTCCTTGTCATTGACCTATGACTAATACTTTTGTTTTGAGCATTTAAAAATGTTCATTTTGATTTCCGCTAATTAATAAATTAAAATGTTAGACTAGCTTTCGCCCACGGCTCTGCTGTAAAAAAGACATTTTTTAAGATTTTTTTGACCCCTTGGGTGTGAAAGAAAAAACCTTTTTTATATTATTGTTACCTCTGGGAAATTTGGCAAATAGTAGTACATGAAAATTTCAAGTGTTGGATGACCAGGCTGAATTTCGAAGTATTCGTTACCCAAGCTATAGCAATATCAAATAAGTTAACATGGGGACATTATACAGAGTAATAAACATTTTAAATCGATTACCATTGCTTGCCAAAAGAATGTCCTATTTGTTTTACCCCACTTTTATTTTAACTGTGTCATAGCTTATATTAATCTTTTATTTGTGCCTCTCACGCCAGTTTCGTTGACGGTGGCTGGTTTCATTCAGACCAGGCCAAATGCTGGAGTGATTTTATAGTGCCCAAATGTGTGCGCAGTACACAAAAGCTTTATTTCTCCCTAAAGAATAACCAAGTGTGACAGATGACCTGACTGGCGAGAGATCAGGCGTAGGACTTTTTACATCCGACGCATGGATCATCATCTCAAACAATCAGGTGATCGGCCAGCACTCCTCATAAACTTGGAAACCGCATTTTTCAAACGCAGGAATCGAACCCACGATCTCTGAGTGAAGAGCCTGAACCACTGGACAATTAGGTGTTAAGACGTAATAAAAACACAAGTGAAATGTCATTTCCCTAGAGATAGTCCCAGTATCGATAAAAAACCGGTATTTTCGGAGAAAATTCCGATATCCGGTTTTAAGTGATGTCCATTTATCGATATTTAATATCGAACGTGAACGTTTTGATAATGTTCGTATAATTTAATTACATCCTTTCTGGGAGTTGCTTTTAAAGTTTATAGTTATACAGCATGACTGATGAGACAATACCGATACTTAAGGAGAGTACTCTGTACTCGATTCTCATTATATTTATGTAATAAAATTAGGTACTTAATTTTTTTCCGAATTTCCCAAAAATAAATGAATCATGGATACTAAGTAAGTTACGCGGCTAGGCAAGTAGGCATACTATGCGGCCGGTGCAGAGGCATGCGCTACCAAAGAAATACCACACAACTACCCCTCCCGCTCGCGGTGTCCATGCGTTGGGTAAATAATTATTTAACTTTAAGCTACATTTACTCGGTGATCAATTGATATTATTTTTTTATATTATTTTTTTTCATCTAATATAATAGCCAAATATCATGTCCTCGAGTATTGAACATGTCTCACCAGTCACGCAGTATAAGTTTTTATTTATTTATTTATTTATTACATTTAATCTTATAATTTATACAGACAGTTACATACTTCCTGCGAAACTGCTTACGCAGTTTGACTGCAAGTTAATTGTTTCTGCTACATATACTCGTATATGAATTACTTAAGTAAACGAGAAAGGAAATGAATATAAGGAAACGAGCACAGGGTTCACCTGATGGTAAGCTCAGGGCAAAACACGTAAAATACTTCACAGTCACACATCATAAGTGTCCGTAATAGGCATGATGACAAATTTTGAGAAACTGTTCTATAATACTCGGAAATATATATTGATTACAACAAACATAATATTTCTGCTAAAAATTATGGTTTAGTATATAAAAATTAGTTTTTAAATCGTACATTTAAAATTTGCACCAAAACACTTCAAGGTGTCATGGCGTCACTTGTGACGTCACTCTAGAGCAAAGCTGACAAGTGACAGCTGTATAGGAATCATTCGACAGTAATAATTGTCTGTGGTAATCCCTTTGCCTGTCCCGACCGGGACGATTTAAAAAAAATGTCTGTGGTAAAAGAGAAATAACTCAAACGTCAATGTCAAAAGTGCTCTAACGTGACGTCACGCGCTCTGATTGGCGTTCAACATTTCATGGCGGATTGTCATATTTAGTGATTTTATTTTATCAATAAAATATTAATCTTAATGTAAAATAAAAAAAGAACCAGTGTTTTATAATCAAGCATTTAGATACTTTAGACACACAAATTATTTCAATGAAATTTACTTACTGTCATCATGCCTATTATAATCGAGCGGACCCTTTGTGCTGAAGCTCTATTTGTTCTTGTTTCTTTGCCATGATATTAAGTTGAGTCATCGGATCAAACAAAAAGTTGTTCTTTTTTCTTTTCCCGCATTGGATTTCTTGTTTGCGTGGTTTTCAACGTTTTTAGGGTTCCGTAATGTAACACAGGTAAAATGGTTCCCTATTCTTAAGACTTTGATGTCAGTCCGTCTGTCTGTCACCAGGCTGTATCTCAATAACTGTGATAGCTGCTAGATATTACATTTTTTCCCATTTTTGTAATAGCGTCCTTAAACACTGAACGATTTTTAATGACTCAAACGTTGCCTCACACACTTTTTTTGGTGGCTGGTTTAATTGATACTTCTTCGCAGATGTGATTTATAGTGCCCTAGAGTGTGCGCAATTTACACAAGAGCAATATCTTTTTAGGGTTCCGTACCCAAAGGGTAAAAACAGGACCCTTCTAACAGGAGTACTAAGACTTCGACTTGTTTGTCTGTCCGTCTGTCTGTCTCCAGGCTGTAACTCAAGAACCGCTATAGCTAGGCTTCTGAAAATTTCACAGTTTGTGTATATCTGTTGTCAGTAAACAAATAGCAGAAATCACGGTTGTTATATGGGAGCCACCCTTAAATATATAATTGATTTTATTTTTAGTATTTGTTGTTATAGCGGCAACAGATTTACACTATCTGTGAAAATTTCAGAAGTCTAGCTATAGCGGTTCTTGAGATACAGCCTGGAGACAGACAGACGGACGGACGGACAACGAAGTCTTAGTAATAGGGTCCCGTTTATACTTTTTGGATACGGAACCCTAAAGAGGGAATTTGAGCACTGCATACACACTTTAAAGTATTGTTACCTACTTTGTTTTGTCTCGTTACACCCTGTAGAAAAGTACAATATATTTTTCTTTAACAAAGTTGGTTACTTTCACGCAAAGTGTACTTAAAAGGTCCACTTTAATTCGGAGCACTTGCAACTCCTCTGTGGTTGCGGATAGCCGCACATTCGTTTGCTATCGAGACTTTTTTATCGACGCGGGACAACACTATTGAAAACAGTAGATTTTTAAATAATGGACATCACTAGTAAAGGCTTTTTAAGTTGTAAATTACTTTTTGTTTTAAAAATCATGTAACATGATCCATACTAATATTATAAATGCGAAAGTGTGTCCGTCTGTCACCTCTTCACGCCCAAACTGCTGAACCGATTTTGCTGAGTATGAAGACAGCCGTTCTCGAGTTTGAGCGAGACTAACAAAATTTAAAATTCATTTTCAGTGTTCCGTAAGTATCCAAAGGGTTCATTAACTACTAGATAGTCTATTCCCGTGATCCAAAGTATTTCCATACCGAATTTCAGCAAAATTGGTTCAGCGGTTTGGGCGTGAAGAGGAGACAGACAGACACATTTTCGCATTTTTTATATTAGTTTTGATAGATTATGTATTTTTCTGCCTCGATTCGCCGTTTGGAATTTAGTTTTTCTTTTTTTATAGACAGTACATCACTAGTGTTTGTCAATGTCAGACACTACCGTGACAATTGTAACAACAAACACGCGAGTTAATTTGTACGCCGCTTCAGCTAAGTTGAAGCGTAAACTACGTGTGGTGTGTGGTGTAAGTGGAAGAGAGAGCGTTTATGAAAAAACAAAGATGAATTTTCGGGTACATTTTAACTAGCGAGTGTTTAAGAATATTCATGTTCTTTATAGCTGTCAGATGCAGTTGTTGCTTAGAGATTGTAGTTTTTCCGATTCTCGGGTTTTACAATATTTAATGCAGGCTTATCACCTGATTGTCTGACAAGATGGCCCGTGCGTCGCGTCGGATGGGCAGTTTAATGTAAGTAAGTGTCTGATTTTTAGTAGTCTGTCTGTCTGAAGTAAGTGCCTTATAAAAAAGGACATTGGTTTCAAAAAAATTGATCAAACTTTTTATAAAAAAAAAATTTTTAAATATTTTACTTTTTGCGGCCCTAGTCTTTAGGTCCTGTACGTTCCCTATAAGCTTATAACTTGTACCACACGCCAGGAGCGTTCACCTCTGGAGAGCGTCGCCTCGCAAGGACCCTCGACTCGTATTAGCCTCATACAGAATATTCACTGTTATAATCCGTTCCTATCCGTTTTGATCCGCTTTGATCTGTTTTGATCCATTTTGATCTGAATGTATACAAAAAATCTACAAAACAGAACCTCTCTTTTTGGAAGTCGGATGAAAACTAGATGACGCCCGCAACTCCGTTGCGTTAAAATTGTTTATCGTGCGGAAACGTACATTTTCCCGGGATAAAAAGTATGCTATGTCCTTTCCCGGGACTCGAAGTATCCCCATACCTAAAAGGCTTAATCTGTTTAGCGGTTTGGGTGTGATTTGTGAAGAGGCAGAGAAGGAGTAGAGAGACAGACCCACTTTCGCATTTATAAAATTATTGGCAAAAATACACAAAGCCAAAGATAATTTCCTATATTATTGACAAGTGACAGTAAAAACAAGATGGCTGCAACGACGAATACCGCTTTATTTATTCGAGTGAGAGATTAAATTTAAATATGTCTGAATCAAAATGGCGACGAATACGGCAGTAAATAGGGCGTGAATATCTTAGAATGGAAATTTTGGTTATACTACACTTTTATTTTATCTGTTTTGATGTAAAATTTAAACGAAAAGTTCGGCCAAATTAATGTGGTGTATTTATTGCGTGGTTAATATATTTAAATTGACAGCATTAATAACGTTATACCATAAGTATAATTACTCATAAATAGTGATAATACTCTAGGGTGTGTATATTTTGTCCCTTATATCGAGTTCATTCACTGTGAACGCCTCTGTAATCTAGTGGTAATTGGTACAGAGCGCGGCTCTTGACTCGGAGGTCGTGGGTTCGATTCCCGCGTTGGAAACATGTTATTTCCAAGTTTGGTTAGGACAATGCAGGCTGATCACCTGATTGTCTGACAAGTAAGATGATCCATGCGTCGGATGGGCATGTAAAAAGTCGGTCCTGCGCCTGATCTCTCGCCGGTCGTGTCGGTCTGCTGTCCCACTGGGTTATGAGAGTAAAGGAATAGAGAGTGTTCTTATGTACTGCGCACACAACCGGCCACCGTCACCGAAACCGGTGTGGGAGCTATTCACCTTGAAAGTAGCAATGCTGAAACAGATGTAATTGGTTTTAATTATTATAATCTCTTTGTTTTGTAACAGCCTGTATATAAACAATACATATAGTTCATATACAGGCTGTTACAACTTCAAATATTATCATATTATCACTATTAATATTTTGTTACATCCTTTATACAGGATGTAACAGAACTAAGTGAAATCTGACGAGTTCATTGTGAAAGTAGCAGCGCTGAAAGAGCATTTTTTTCTGATTTGTATGGGCAAACGCCCCAGCGTCATGAATTTGCTTTTAGTTACTCTTTCAGTGCTGCTACTTTCACAGTGAGTTAGTATTATCACTTAGTTTTGTTACACCTTTTAGATACCAAGAGTTTCTATTTCTCTTCTTTCAGCCGTATCCTCCACCGCGTTCCAGCAGCAATACTTCAGGGTTCCACCTCGGAGTCTGAGGGTGCAGGAGGGATCGGAGGCGGTTCTGGAGTGCGCCGTCGCCAACTTGGCAGGACAGGTGCAGTGGGCGAAGGATGGGTTTGCGCTTGGTGAGTATACTGACAATAATATGACAGTCCTTAACAGTATAAAATACAGCATGACTGGTGAGACGTGTTCAATACTCGAGGACGTGATATTTGGCTATTATATTAGTTGAAAAAAAAAATATAAAAAAAAATAATATCAATTGATCACTGAGTAAATGTAGCTTAAAGTAAAATAATTATATTTTACCCAACGCATGGATACCACGCGCGGGAGGGTTAGCGCGGGGCGCGGGGCGCACGTCGCCGCGTCGGCGGCATAGTAATTTACTAAGTGTCCATGATTCATTTGTTTAAAGGATGTACCTAATTTTATTACATAATTATAGTGAAAAAATCGATTACTGAATACTCTCCTTAAGTATCGGTATTGTCTCACCAGTCATGCTGTATAGGTGCTTCATAGTTCATACCACTTCAATACTAGCTGTTTTTTTAATCGGGCAAATGGCCCATCACATATTCCTACCACTGCTCAACTGCACAACTCCTGCGTCGCCAGGATCAACAGTGGTAACCAACCACGAAACCCTTGGATATGATCTCAGGGGTGTCCGAGAGAAAAGCCCATACAGTAAACGTCAATACTAGCCGGCATTAGTAGTACCTGTGAGTAGTACGGTAAACCTTTTTAGCCCCGGACGAAAAAAAGGGGTATTATTTTTAACCCTCAACATATAAAGGGGAGGGAGGTTTACTACTTACATAAACCCCCGTTGAAAAAGAGGGTTTTTTTACACCGAACGAAAAAAACTTAAAACACTTCTCTTTTAATGTTGAGTTGACCCTCAAAATAAAAGGGGAGGTGTTTTAAGTTTGACGTGTCTGTGTGTATGTATGTCCAACTGTTTTGTCATCGCGTATCAATCATAATTCATAAGACGAAATTGAGGTGTTGTTAAAAGCCTCTCACTCGTCCGCTGGTAGGCTAAATGAAGTAGGTTCAAATTTCATCTAAGTAGGTTCAGTAGTTAAAAGGTTGAAGAGAAAAAAGATCTTTAATTAAAACTTTGTCCCCCGTCAGAATTCGAACCCGCGACCCCCGTTTAACAACTAAGCCACAGAGGTCTTATCTTCACAGCTGTTAAAATGTTTGTTTAATTTAAAGTGAAACAACGCAAAATTTCAATGAACAATGAAAAAGCGTGTTTAGTCTGGAGTGGCCAGAAGTACTTCAAAGGGTTTTTGCCCGTCTCGCCCTTTGCCTAGTACCTACCTAGACAGGACGACGACCTTAGTCTTGGGTTTAGGGCGCGTCCAGAAGTTACGTATTTTTTAACCCCTTTCACCCCCTCTAGTATGCGTCCATAAGTTTCGTATATTTTGGCCCCCTAGCTATACTGATAAAGGTGATTGTTAAAACGCGCTTATCTCACGAACTGCTCACGAATTTGCTGGAAAATGTTAGGTTTCCGCGGAGTTCCTTATTCACGCGGGCGGGTTTATCATGAGATGGTGACAGACAGAAGGACAGACGGACGGACAAATAGCGAAGTCTTACTAATTGGGTTCCGTTTTTCACGCTTTTGGTGTAGAACCCTTGAATGGAACTTAAATCATGCTCGAAAAATTGCATCAGAATTTGTATAATTTGTGGACGCACCCTTAGGTCTTAGGTTATGTTTTTAAGTACTAGGTCTGACCAAAATGACTGTTCAAAATTAGTATCCAAGGAGAGTCGACAAGTTTTTTATTGAGTGTTTTGAAAGTACGTGTTTTGAATTTTTGATTTTAGATATTATATTAGATTAAAAATAAAATATGATGTAAAATGTAGATCAGATACTCTAAAAGTGTGTTCTGCGGGCCCTGGGGCTCGGCTCCACACATGCCTGTTTTTAGAAATGTTGTTTTTAGAAATGTCATCACATCAGACACATGGCCATTTAGCCGAAACTTTTTCGTTTTCGCTTCGTTATAGAATCGCCGATCAAAATGTATGGAATTGACATAAGACGAGTCGAACGTCAACGTCATATTAACAAACGCTCGCCCCCCAGGATGGAGACATTTCATTCTAAGACAAAACATTAGTTTTTGAGGGTCCGTCAAAAAAGTTTGAGAACAGCTGATGTAGATATATCTAGACGTCAGCAACTCCGTTGCACCGTAATATCGCGGGGGAACCGTACATTTTTCGCAACAAAAACTATACTCTGTCCTCTTTTTCGTCTCTCAAGGAATATATAATCAAATTTCATCTAAATCGCTTCATCTGCTTCAGCGTGACAGACAGACAGATACATTAATATGTTTAATATGAGCAGATATAGGTTCGCAAAAGGTATGTAACAGACATCCTTCGCATTTATAATATTAGTAAGGATAATGAAATGAATGCCAAAAATTTAATTTCATCGTGCATTATAAAGAATTGGAATTCCATTCTAGAATATTCCTGCCAAGGATTCCATTCCAGAGACAATCCAATTTCGTATAATGTATCCTCGTTTGTAACAAATATTGTAACATTACTACGATAGATCGTATACTGAAGCGATAAAGTATTATGTATCTACTTCTAATATTTACTAGTTGTCCCGGCAAACGTTGTTTTGCCATTTAAAGTATTTCTACTTCATCAGTTGATACAAAATCTTACCCCCTCTTTTGACCCTAAGAGGAGGGGGGGATTTTATACACCAGATGTTAAGTTGGAAGCAGACAAATATATCTGCGAAAACCGTATGCAAATCGGAAAAGTAGTTTTCGTGTTATATACAAAAGTTTGATACAAATTCTGACCCCTCTTTTGTCCCCTTAGAGGGGTGGGGAGAAATTTTTTTATACACCAGATGTTAAGTTGGAAGAAGACAAATATATCTGCGAAAACCGCATTCAAATCGGATCAGTAGTTTTCGTGTGATGCTGGAACAAACATACAGACAGACAGACAGACAGACAGACAAAAAACTAACCACAGTTTTGGCTTCTATAGCGATGTAGTAACACACCCTGCTTATTATTTTTTGAATATCTTTAATGTACAGAATTTTCATTTCTACAGTTTTATTATATGTATAGATAAGAGAAAGAGATGACACCCGCAACTCCGTTGCGCCAAAATTAGTTTATCGCGCGGGAACCGTACATTTTCCGGGATAAAAAGTATCCTATGTCCTTTCCCGAGACTCAAAGTATCCTCGTACCATATTTCAGTAAAATCGGTTCAGCGGTTTGAGCGTAAAGAGGTAACATACAAACAGACACTTTCGTATTTATAATATTAGTATTTAGTATGGATCCACAAATAGAAGTAACCCACGTTATTTGTACTGAAGAAACACTGCAGGCTTCTAATAATGTTGGACGGAATTCTCCATGTCGCAAACTAGTTAATACTTGATAAGTTGCATCGTTCTGGACACAGCACTTGCGTTAGGAATTAGGCCATACAGAATGTCTGGATTATATGTCCTAGATTCTAGGATTTGAAATGTTTGAGCACTGAAATGGTTTAAGCTTGTTAAACGAAGTTAACATGTCTAATGCTTGAGATTAAATATATCAATTAATTAGAAAGTTCAAAAAAAGATTCTAGCAGTTATAGGCAAGCTGATGATGAATGGTTAAGAAAACTCTTGAAAATGTCAGCTTTAAAATAAGATCGGTCGGTCTACCTGTTTGGATGCTAGGAACACACGGACAGACAGAGACATTTAACTTTAGTAGTGCCCCAGTGTGTGCACAGTACGCAGATGTTAAAATACTTGTCGATAGAATTTAAAATAATTATGGCCGTAATAATAAAGTTTTGAACGTTTCGAATAACTTCAGTAAAATCTGAACCGTAGTTACGTAGTTAACCGAAAAAGTTAATACGTAGGGTTAAAACGTTGGTTAAACCCGGTTTTGGGTGGTCAGCGCTTTATGTCTAGGGCTGGCAAAAGAGAGATTCATGCTTCGACACGACTCACGAGCGGTGCAGCCTTACTGAAAAGTCGAGATTTTTTTTTGGGCAGGTTAGTTTTTTTTATACCGTGCCTAGCTTGGTCATTCAGATATTCTTTATTAATTTTTAAAACGTACTAAAGAGTTTGTTTGAATCCTAGAAACAAAGTAATAAAAAAAAATGGTTTTCAGGCTATACACGCGGACAAAGAAAATAGCAAGTTGATTATATTTGCAGAAACTGCATGTTTCACCCCTTTTTTTCCCAAATTTTTGGGGTAAACATTTTTTTTGTTTGTGGCAGCCCTAGGCGAGCCGGTGTTGCGTAGTTAATAATACCTGCAGAATCTGCGTGCTTCAACCCTTTTTTGAGTGAAAAAGAGTCGAAGCTCGCAAATTTGGGTGAATTTTCGTAAAAATAGTTTTTTTTTCGGTTTGTGACAGCCCTGTGCGGGTCGGCGTTGCGTGTGACGTAAGTTAGTTGCGCCATTTTAAATAGAATTTCGCGGTAAATGTTGATTTATACACACTCCCCATAAAATATTTCGGCATCGGCGTTTTCGGTTTTCAATTTTATTTCCCCAATAAAAGGTGGACGGTTTATTTAATTTTGGATTGCAATAAATTATATTTTCTGTATTGAGAGAAATGTTAGAGATATTATATAATATTAGATTAGGAAATAAAAAACCTCGATAAAAAACTCTATGCGTCAGAAATCACAATGCAAAATTTTAAGTCTATAGATATAAAGATCTCTATAGATATAAAGCAGATATCTATAGATATAAAGCAAAATTTTTCAGCACTAATCGGACGGATAATGATGAACTATAGCTAAAGAAACACACACTCTCTGTACCTATATAAAATTGTAAGAAATTTTATAACTTGCTATATAGTTTGTACTTATTTTAAAAAATTAACCCCTGATTTTAGATTTTTTTACATCTTCACCCCCTTCCAGGTTTTTCGTCGATCATCCCCGGGTATCCCCGCTACACCATGTTCGGTGACCGTCGCCATGGTGTCTACAACCTTCGGATAGTCAACGTCACTCTGGAGGATGACGCGGAATACCAGTGCCAAGTTGGACCGGCACAGATGCACAAGGTCATCAGGGCGAACGCGAGTTTGACTGTTATATGTGAGTAGTTTTTTTTTATTCACCCCCCTAGGATGAAACTTCAAAAAATTTTGATATACGTAGGTAATTTCTTGTGGGATTAATATTGTTTTAAGAGTTTAATATCAAAAAATGCATTCTTAGTTGCGTCATATTATGTATTTTATAAATGAAATAAGATTTTATTCACCCCCCAAAGAGAGTCAATTCACCCCTTGTGGTTAATAGCGCTACGTTGCGTACTTATTTTTTTTTTCACCTTTTACTAAGGGGGTCAATTTACCTCCTAAGGCCCACTTGCGCCAATCTGGGTTAAAGTTAACTCTGAGTTAAACATCATGTCATCTCTATCACTGACTTGGTGAGTGACAGATATGACATGATGTTTAACTCAGAGTTAACTTTAACCCAGATTGGCGCAAGTGGGCCTAAGATTTTTAACATAATATACAAGTTACTTGGTTTTCTCCCTTTAAATATTTTGTGTGTTAAATATTTTTTCACATCATTTTATTCCTAAATATGTCCATGTTATTTTTACCACCACTTAAAATACTTGAAAACATACGCGTTGTTCAACATTATTATCGATAAAGCTGAGCTTATTAAACGAATATCGTATATTATTGTATAACGTTACGTAAGTATAACAAATTGAAAATGAGATGATGATTGCCTCTTGTGCGTACTTTTGTATACTCTCCATATAATGAGGAAATATATTTTAAAGTGCTTGTAAAGTGGTGATTATGTCGTTGTAGTGGGTTCGATTTTCATTAAATATTTTTATGATAATATGATGTTGTTATTAATATGAAAATATTGTTTGTTTATTTGCATCGAATAGTAGGAAAAAACTATTGGAGCTGTATTATCTAATTAACAGGATATAAAGTAGAAACGGTTTTGACAATAACTAATTTGTAACTTGTAACACAACCTCACAAATCATACACAGTTTACTATCAACTTACCCCTTTCTTATAAAATAATCCACACTGTCTTGTCAAGCCGCTTTTGTCACCTTCAGACGAGGAAAAACAGTGTAAAATATCGGTATACGCAATGTAGATCATATTAAATAAGTGAGGTACAGTATAATATAAATTATAATAATAGCTCCCACACCGGTTTCATTGAAACCAGGCCAGCTACGCAGGAGTGATTTTATAGTGCCCAGGTGTGTGCGCAGTACACAAGAGCACTCTCTATTCCTTTACTCTCATAACCCAGTGGGACGGCAGACCGACACGACCGGCGAGAGATCAGGCGCAGGACCGACTTTTTACATGCCCATCCGACGCATGGATCATCTTACTTGTCAGACAATCAGGTGATCAGCCTGTATTGTCCTAACCAAACTTGGAAATAACATGTTTCCAACGCGGGAATCGAACCCACGACCTCCGAGTCAAGAGCCGCGCTCTATACCACTAGACCACGGAGGTATTAAATTATAATATTATAATAGTATGCTATATAACTCACTATTTTAATTATTCCATTCAACGGCAAAAGTTTATCATCCAATTCCACGGAAATCGTCACTCTTGATCTAATTTTCGTTCAGTGGCAATTTGCATTGGCAAGTGTGGCAAGAGTGGCAATTCCGGGGCGATTCCGTGGCAAGTGCCGGCAAAGAAAACGAGTCCAAGTGCCTGGCAAGCCTCCCGGTCCTTCAGTCCACTCGCCCGACTAAAATGTGAGCGGCTAATTAACTGGAACTATCGATATTTTCGGTTATTTTATCGATATTATTTTGGTTTTTATCGATAATTTTTTGGATGTTTTATCGATATATTTTCGGTTACTTTATCCATGTATTTCTCATTGATATAATTTATTATTTCCATTTTTTAGATGTTTGTTTTGGTTGTTTTGTCTATTCATTTTCGGTTACATTATCAATATTTTTTTTGATTATTTTTATCGACGTATTTTCGTTGATTTTTTGGTATGTGTTACATCACTATTTTTTATTTATATATTTTAAAGCTTTATTGAATAATGTTAGTAGCACAAAACCATTATTACTAGTAATGTTAAAAATGCGGAAGTGTGCCTGTTACCTATTCACACCAAAACCCCTAAACCGTATTTGCTGTGTTACTTAGATATTTTAGAGTCCCGGGAAAGGACATACTTTTGATCCCGGAAAAATGTACAATTCCTGCGCGATAAACGTAGCGTCATCTCGTTTTTTGATAAATCAAGTATTATTTTACTAGAAAGTAAGTTAAACTAAACCAAACACACGCAATCCAATAAGGAAGGCAATATTTTGACGTCCCCCCCCCTAAACTATCCCCGTATGAATTATTCTGGGAATAAATCGTCAAGATAAAAATGTTTCGATCAAAATGTATATTTCGGCTGTCAAACTATTCAATATAAGGGTTGGGCGTAAAAATGCCCGGCGATGTGCGAGGAGTCGTGCTGAGGGTTCCGTACGAATTTTAATTTAATACGCTTGAATGAGGAAAGGGTTAGTAATTTTAAAATATCATAAATATTTTATTATTTTATTTTCTTTATATTATTAAATGTGCTTAAGCGTTGCTTTCTAACAAATTGTAAGATTCTTAGTTGACGGGTTCCCAATAGGTTTGGATTCCATACTTTTTGGAAACTTGTGGCATATAATATTACAATTATACCTCCATGCATTTTTGAGAAAAAGGGTCTTGATAGACATACAAACAGACGGACAGACAACATATAAGGCCACCGTGTTTTCGTTTCTAGGCTCTCTTAAAATACGATACGGATACGGAACCCTCAAAGTAATAGAATCACTTTGAGGGTTCCGTTTTTTCTATCATGGTACGGAACCCTAAAAATACCCCAAATAAGCAAACTGACTAAGCGACGAAACTTGTAACTGAAAGGGAGGCGTAAAAAGGTTATATGAAAAGCTTAACCCGAATCCGGGGGTCAGATTATTGGAGTAGTGATGTCCCTTATCGATATTCGGTTATCGAGATCGATATTGGGTCATCGATATTTTTTATCGATAAATCGAGTATTTGATGTTGGGTTTTCATCAATTTATCGACAATGGTTCATCGATATCTCTTTATCGATAGATCGCGTTCTTGATGTCGGGTTTTCGTCGGTTTTTCGTTTAGTGAACTGTCATTCGGCACATTAATTTCGCAATGTCAAAAGTGATGTAAGTTGTGTAATGTAGCATGGAATACAGATACGAGGAATAATGTTATGTCAGTAATGATGTGAGTATTAGTTATGTAAAACAATACATTACGCTAACATCATAATATTATTGTAGGCTCGACTTGTCTTCCATAATATTGTGTCAGATTAAAAAATCCTAATAGCTGTCTGCGAATGGCGTGACTGATATTATAAATATGATACTGACTTATGGCCGTTTTCGTAAGCTCTTTAACAATTTACTAGCTATTTATTAATACTTTCGATTGGTTAACGTCAAATATTTAATCAATCAATAAAGTAAATTAATTAAAAAATCAAAAAACCCGACTGCAAAAAATTTTAACTAAAAAGACCGAAACAAGACCTAATTCTGCCGGAAGCTTCAAGCCATGTTTAAATTGATACGACCATTGCTTACGAGATTCATGTCAAGATGAATAGAAGGCTACATTGAAAGATATAGAAAAAAATGGACTACAAAATGCAGTCGGAGGCATATTTTATGATTTTATTAAAAGGTTTAAATTGGTGCGACATGCCTCCGACTGCATTTTGTAGTCCATTTTTTTCTATATCTTTCAATGTAGCCTTCTATTCATCTTGACATGAATCTCGTAAGCAATGGTCGTATCAATTTAAACATGGCTTGAAGCTTCCGGCAGAATTAGGTCTTGTTTCGGTCTTTTTAGTTAAAATTTTTTGCAGTCGGGTTTTTTGATTTTTTAATTAATTTACTTTATTTATGTCTTTTTAGTTAAGAAAGATTACGTAACCGGATTAATTCTTTAAATGAGTTTATGTCATGTGGTTGATTTACCAATTTGTTAGCGTCAAGAGAACTAATTGCAAGTCCGGAGAGAGTCTTCACTCTGCTCAAAGCAACGTAAGCTTGACTTTTTGCAAATAAGTTTCTACTTAAATCTACAACTGCTCGGTCTAAAGTCGTGCCCTGTAAATTATGCACCGTCACTGCCCAGCACCGATAATAGAGAAGTATTTTTACGAGTTACGAATTAAAGTTTCAAGTTTCAACTTACAACTAATGTTTCGAACGAAATGGTAAATTTATTTATTTCTTCTTTAATCTCTAATCTCTAATTATTTATAATTTATAATATATTTTATTTTTAATTATATTTTTATACACTATATTTCAATTTTACATTTTTCATTTTTCATTAACAGTAATTTAGCACGGAGAATTACTCAGTTGTTACATCAAAAAACGTAAAGACTTTATACAAACGTGTACAGACAAGCGATAGCGCGATCTAAAGAAAGCACAGCGAAATCTATTGATGGAAGTTGGAACTAAATGTCGCTTTAAATACAAATCTATACATAATATAAATGCGAAAGTATATCTGTCTGTCTGTCAGTCTGTCTGTGTCTGTCTGTCTGTCTCGCTTTCACGCCAAAACTACTGAACCGATTGTTATGTAATTCTGTACACAGATAGTCTAAAGCATTGATTTTCAAACTAGGGGGCGCGCCCCACTAGGGAGGCGCGAAGACATGATAAGGGGGGCGTGGGCGCCAGTGGTGGTTTTACTCCAGAGTCCAGACGCCCGCGCATTCCCGCGACGTACGCGAATTGGAAATCTTGTCAAAAACATGCAAGCTCATCCGTCACATTGATTCTTCTTAAGAGGGCGCTGGGCGACTAACCCATTACCCAAAAAAATCAAACATTGTCCTTCTCAATAGTAAATATACAACATTTTAAAAATCCGCTAGGTCGGTTTCTCAATGATAGAATTTTTACAATGTGTTAAAATATTATATTAACTGAGATTAATGCACGGTTATGGCAATATATGAAAAATTCTTGAAAATTAGATGCATCTTTGTGAATTGCGATTTTTTTTCTATCGAAAAATTTTTAAGATATCGTGTTTTTGCTCAGATGAGATTCTTGGAAATATAATGAAAGTAGTATTTAATTTTAGAAAATGAAACAATTCGGAGCTTAATTTCAAGTATAACAATGAATTATAAAATCGTCAATTTTGGGTTAGTCGCCCCCTTAAAATAAGTATGTAATGTATGTAGTAAAAGCATATTTTTATAATGAAACATCTGAAAATGTATTTTTGGTCTTTATTATTTTATTTTACAATAGCTTGGCTAGCCCACTTGCTACTACTTGCTGAGCCCTGGGCCGAATGGCCGAAGGGAGGCGTAAGCATGTTCATTTTAAGCAGCAGGGAGGCGTGATACTTATAAGTTTGGGAACCTCTGGTCTAAAGCCTGAGAAAGGACATAGGCTACTTTTTAACTGGAAAAAGGAGTTGTAAGGGGGTAAAATGCGTAGGTAAATTTGTTCAAATTAAGTTGGAGCCGTGTGTCTTCTACATCGCACCATCGCTTACCTAAACGTGTTTCTATAAGAGGTGGTAAGGATGGAGGAATCTTTTCCGATTAATTTGAAGAAATGTTTGAAATCTTAAGAAGTCAATGTTCGACTTCGAACTCTTCGAAGTTCGACCCCACTCCCCAATTATTAACCCCCTACGCAAAAATAATAAGTAAGAAGAGTTTTGTGTCTGTCTGTCTGTAAACATTGAAGTTTGAAGTAAGCGTACCGCGGAAGCACCTCTGTCGTGCAAATTTTGCAATTTGCAGTAATGTAGCCAATGTTCTTATTTTTATATATTATATATTTATCCATGCAGGCGGGTTTTTACCTGCACAGCTGATTGTCTAGGTAGACAATCAGCATGGACGAAGGTCCGTCCATGCTTCCTCCCGCACGCGCACCCCCGCCTTGGTGACGCCCACCTTCGTAATATTTTAATTTCGCCATAATTTCAAAACCAAACATCCAATTTTAATCATTCAAAGACCAAATATTATCTACATAATTTGACATAAACTGTACTTAGTAATGGAATAATTTATTTTGATAAGGATTGAAAGAATGAGTAAATTATTTACGTTTAAATATAGTCCAAAAAAATTCAAGATTTTTAAATAAAATAATGGTTATTGTGCCTCACTCGACATAGATAGGTATAGTGTGTCGCGGACTTTTTTGTAGATATTTACAAGTTCTATAATTACTTAGAATATATTATGGTTCTATATTTTATAGTTTAGGCAGCGTACGTAAAATAAGTAACTTTTCTGGTTGATTTTTTACACCTTGCGTCCGAAGAACTCAAATATTTTACGGAACCCTATTTTTCTCCAAAATAAAATTCAGCCTATGTTCAGCAAAAATAATGTAGAATTCCAATGGTGAAAGAATTTTTCAAATCTGTCCAGTAGTTTCCGAGTCAAACAAACAAAAAATCAAATCTTTCCTCTTTGCCCTATTAGTGTAGATTTATCGTTCGATTTAATAATAAAACTGCAAGTTATATACATACTTAGAATCAGTGTTTAAAATCCTTTATTTTGATACCCCACTCGATATGCTTGGTAAATTTTTATTTTTTTTTACATCACAATATGGCGTCAAACGTCCACCATTTTGGTTTTTTCTTCATGTCACCTATCTAAGAACACTTGGGCCATTAAGACAAATCTAACGATACCTCAAATATGAAAATCCGCTTAGCGGTTCTGAAGATACGAGGTAATAAAGAATATTACAAACATACAAGATACGCGCCAAACACATAACCCTCCTGGCAGTCGGGTAACAAAGCTATTGAAAAACTCCTGTTAAAAACAAACTTTAAAATCGAAATTGCAAAATATCTTAACGATACACTAATACAATCATAATTATATTAATTGACAATATACATAAATTATAATTTTTATGACGATATCAACCTATCGATAATATCGACTTTATCGATATATTTTCGTGCACGGCAC
This sequence comes from Plebejus argus, assembly GCA_905404155.3. Classification (NCBI taxonomy): domain Eukaryota; kingdom Metazoa; phylum Arthropoda; class Insecta; order Lepidoptera; family Lycaenidae; genus Plebejus; species Plebejus argus. The sequence continues at coordinate 6,111,168 of FR989948.1, read as the reverse complement.
AACACTACACAATAATAGGATGGTGGCTACTTTACGAGGCCCTATTCAAATTCGGTTCCGCAGCCAATAAGTGATACTGCCACAAGTATGAATTACAGCTGACCTTGGGGCACTTTTTAGGGCCAACGGGGGAAATCGGAAGAGAAAAGATTTGTTTTTTTAATCGAATAAGGCCCACTTGCGCCAATCTGGGTTAAAGTTAACTCTGAGTTAAACATCATGTCATCTCTATGGCACTGACTTGGTGAGTGACAGATATGACATGACGTTTAACTCAGAGTTAACTTTAACCCAGATCGGCGCAAGTGGGCCTAAGAGTTTTTATTTATTTATGTAATTTTGGGCCGTCTATAGGCTATTCGCCCATAATCGAATCGATAGGAATTACAAACGTGTATGAGTTAGGTACTGTTTTAAGTTTACCTACGTGGGGATATTTTTGGGGCATTTGCGGGGCCAATAAGGAAAATCGGCCTTATTGGCCCCGCAAATGCCCAAAAATATCCCCACGCCTCCGTGGTCTAGTGGTATTATAGAGCGCGGCTCTTGACTCGGAGGTCGTGGGTTCGATTCCCGCGTTGGAAACATGTTATTTCCAAGTTTGGTTAGGATAATTCAGGCTGATCACCTGATTGTCTGACAAGTAAGATGATCCATGCGTCGGATGGGCATGTAAAAAGTCGGTCCTGCGCCTGATCTCTCGCCGGTCGTGTCGGTCTGCCGTCCCACTGGGTTATGAGAGTAAAGGAATAGAGAGTGCTCTTGTGTACTGCGCACACACTTGGGCACTATAAAATTACTCCTGCGTAGTTGGCCTGGTTTCAATGAAACCGGCCACCGTCACCGAAACCGGTGTGGGAGCTATTATATTATAAGGAAAATCGGCCAAGTGCGAGTTGGACTCGTGCATTTGTGGGTTCCGTACCTTATGTTTTTGTATGGGAGTAATACATAGATAATTATATAGTACATAATATGTACTATACTTATATTATAAGTAATGTAATTCTATGGCAAAATTGTGGGCGCCTTGCGAGCTCCCCGTGCGAGTTTCACGCCGGTTCTTATCGCCGGACTAGTTCCCGAACCGGTGGTAGACGTACCTCATGTAGACGTACTAAAAGTGTTAACTTTGTTAACCTATTTAGATAGATATTTTGATTTTGATTCCAATTGTAATTTTTGGAAGTATCTCTAATATTTTTCGAAATAAAAATAGCCTATGTTCATCACAAAGGTCATAGCTTTCTGTAAGTGAAAGAATTTTCAAAATCAGTTCAGTAGTTTTCGAGCCTATTCAATACAAACAAACAAATTTTTACCTCTTTATAATGAGTATAGTATAGAGTATAGATAGATAATAACTACGATACTTTCCGATTAACAAAGTAACAATTATTGTCAGGTGTTGCTCGTTTGCTGCAGGGATCACAAACAATTTATATTTATAAGGATGTAACCCCTTGCGCCAGGGGCGCTCGACCATACACGAATGAATTTTTATGACACCTGTCTCTTTCTAGCATTGTTTGTCTCCTTCGCACCCAATCTCGTTCTGCTTAAAGTTGCAAAGGGCGTTCCTTTTTTAAATATTAACTCGCGAAAAGGTGAAGGGCTGTATGAGCATTAAATAATTAAACTATTAGTTTGTAAGGGTCATCGCACATTGAGTCGCGAAAGAGAAATAAAACTTTTATTGCTTAAAAATAGGAGTTTGTTATCATGAGATTTCTAATTTCAGGCAAGACTGCTTTGAGGCGCTCCCTCTATGGAGATGCCGTAATTTACCGTAATTAGAACCTTTTAAACTGACAATTTGAAAGCTATAAAGTTATAATAAAATACAGCAATATAATCTTCAGTATATTTACATTCCTTCCACCGTTATTAATTTCCTATTGTCAAATGTATGGTCAAAGTCGTTTGCTCAGGGGATGGCCTTAAATACGTTTTACTAGATGTGGTCCGGAACATTCATTCTGTAGTTAAAAGAAGGCACAATAATTATAAGAAGGTTTTTATTCTTAGCACACTTTACAATTTAGTTTTTGACAGAACTCTTAAGTCGTACAATGAACCGGACGCCATTGACAATAGACTCTAAACTTCATAGACAAAGAACTATTTTTACACAGATAAAATAAATAAATAAAATAAATAAAAAAATAAAACAGATAAAATACCTATATAATATTGCATTGTACACTTTAACACATTCGTTGGGGAACCGTACATTATTCCAGGATATAGATTGTTTCATGTCCTTTCTTAGGACTTAAAATATTTTTGTATCTATCACAATTGGTTTAGGCGTAAAAAAGTAACAGGCGAGCAGACATTACTATTGCATGTATATTTATTAGACCGTAGGTATTTTCCCCATTATTATGAATCTATTACCCATAATATTATTAAGAGAATACACCAAGGGCGAGATAAATTGAAAATAGCCAATAGGTATTTGAAAATGTATTGCTGTCTCACTAATCTCAAGTCTCCCGCCGCAGAGCGCGATAGAGACAACACGACAAAAGTTCTAAATTCTAATAAAAGAACCTTTACCCTTTACCATCCCTTTTGGCAGCGTAAAGCGTTATCGCGCTAGAGTAGCTTTTTATCCTGACAAAATCTCCCTAAAGACATCAATTTTCAAGCAACTTTTGTGTTACTCCCACAAAATACTAACAATACACTACGTTTTCAAAGTCGGTAAACAAACTAACAAAGTACAGTATTGTACACATTTAAAGAGGTTAATTTTAAACTTACATAAAAGAAGGTTTTGTAAAGCTTGGAATAATAGTCGTAGTAAAATATTTAGTTTGTTGTAAGGAAAAATGTTTAGAATAATATACAGGGCGCAATTAAACCTTTCTGCCAAATTTTGACATATTGATCCTTGTTAAAAATAAAAATACACGTATTTTTTCTTTAATATAATCACTCAGTACTAAAATGTTGAGAAATGGCTCCCGAAAGTTATCCTAAAAAACACTACAATTAATGGACACTACTCGTCGCCCGCGCGTTCACGTGCCCCCGCGCGCGCGCCTCCCCCCGCGTCACCCCCGATCATACCCTCCGCCGCAATTGACCGTTCTGTAACGATTTTAAATGGTATAAAATATCATCAAAAAAAAATTAACAACCAATTTTTTTTTCGTTAAATGGGCTCTCCTAATGATTATAAGCCCTGGAAAAAATTTGGCAGGAAGGTTTAATTGCAGCCTGTATTATGGAGCCCTAGGAAAAATATTCGCAGTTAGAAAACAAGTTGGCCTGTAGTATTTCAGAAACATCACCTTGTCCATACTAATAATATAAATGCGATAGTGTGTCTGACCGTCTGTTACTTCTTCACGCCCAAAACGCTGAACCGATTTTGCTGAAATTTGGTATGGAGATACTTTGAGCCTGAGGAAATTACATAGGATAATTTTTATCCCGAAAAAATGTGAGGATCCCGCATTGTCGCGCGGTAATCGTTCATTTTTCCGGGATGAAAAGTATCCTTTGTCCTTTCTCGGGACTCAATGTATCTCTAAACCCAATTTCAGCAAAATCTGTTCAGTGGTTTGGGCGTGAAGAGGTAAACGACAGTCAGACATACTTTTACATTTAAACTTTTGGATAATATAAGTACTCTTGAAAGCACTTACCATCAAGTGCCTCGAAGCTCGTTAGTAACTTTGAAATTTAAATTGAAATACTTGTAAGCTAAAGTCCTGTCCAGACCAAAAACTTTGCAAAGTCTAAGTTTAATTAAATTTTAACAAAACATCACTAGTCACTAAATAAAACAAAGTTGCTCTCCGTTGTCTGTCGGCTGTCCCTATATTTAGGTTTTAGAGCAGCCAAAGGAGCCCTGGGGCTACGCAAAGGCCCTGTAGGGGCTCCGCGAGCGATACATGAATTGGTTCTGGAAATGTCATTTGACACCAACCAGCATGGAGACAATTCATTCGAACACAAAACATTTTTGGGAGTTTGTCTAAAATGTCTTAAAAGGGTTCCGCTACTTTTTAAGGCCGTCCCCCGAGCAAACGACCTTGGCCACACATTTGACGCGTTGCCGAGATCGCACCAAAACCGTATTTTTTTACTTATCTTAGTTCAAAATTGGCCGAAAAAAAATTTAAAACGGGGAATATGTAGTTTATGATATTGTCGATTTATTGGCGTGTGTTTCAAATAAAAGTAATTTGTAAATACTAAGAAGATGCTGAATGTATGCTTGAATTTTAATAAGTTGGCTTTACTTTGGAAGCTGATATATCATGAGTATAATAAACGAAAATAGAAAATTTAAAACGTGGAAAGGAAAGTTGAGATACTGAAGATTATTGTTGTATTTATTATAACTCTGTAGCTTTTAAATTATGAGTTTATAAGGCTCTAAATACGGTAAATTACGGATTCTCCGTAGGGAAGGCCCTTAACGCACCTTAGCAATGCGAATGGTCATTGACACCTGTGTTTACTGCCACTTCGAATGCCCAAGAAGGACACAATTTGAGACAACATACGACAATTTAATTAGTGCTCAAGGATTGCTTAAAATAAGAGCCTCTTAAATTTGGGTGACGCTTCACATGTCTTGTTATGGCGTGTCAAATGTGTAAATTGTCAAATTGACACCACCAAATGTAGCTTAACTCCTGGGCATTGGAGTTCAAAACTAGTCACGTCTAAAAATATTTTGTACCAGATGACGCCTTCTGCAACTCCGTTGCACCAAAATTAGTTTGTTGCGCGAGATACGTACATTTTTCCGGGGTAAAAAGTATCCAATGTCCTTTCCCGGGACTCAAAAATACCTAAAAATGGAACTTAAAGTGAATCTCAAAGCTGTACAGGATCTTGAGTATAACTTTTAACTTAGTCACTTGCACTTTTGCTCGGCGCTCTATAAACTTTGCGCGACCTACACATTATATTAATTACAAAATCTTGAGTGTAACTTAAGTTTAAGTAACCCTTGTCATTTGTGGGTATCGATTGAGAAAGGGCTACCCTATTACAATATAATATTAGTTTTCGAACCCAACTAAGTTGAAGATGATTGAAATTGTTAAAGGTTTCTTGTGTCTTTGATGTACACTTAAGTTAGTTGATCAATAATGATATTATAACTAGCTGATCCGGGGACGTTGTTTTGCCATATACAGAGTGTAACTAAAATGATAATACTTTAGGGTGTGTTAGTCCCGTGTTCACTGTTAAAGTAACAGCGCTGAAAGTGAAATTTTGTTGCGATTGATATAGGTGCCTCAGCGTTATTAATTTGCTCATACAAAAGTTAAAAAAATCGGCCAAGTGCGACCTGGACTCGCGCACGAAGGGTTCCGTACCACTATAGAGCAAAAACAGGAAAAAATGTGTTTTTTGTATTGGGAGCCCCCCTTAATTATTAATTTTATTTAAATTTTATTATTAATTATTTAAGTATAAATAAAACTAAGTATTTTGTGAACATTTCAGGTAGCCACCTGTTGTCATCATTGATACCGAGCAAAAAATGTTTAAAAAATCACGTTTGTTGTATGGGAGCCCCCCTTAAATATTAAATTTATTTTGTTTTTAGTATTTGTTGTTATAGCGGCTACAGAAATACCTACATAATCTGTGAAAGTTTCACCTCTCTAGCTATTACCGTTCTTGAGTTACAGCCTGGAGACAGACAGACGGACAGATATCGAAGTCTTAGTAAATAGGGTGCCGTTTTTACCCTTTGGGTACGGAACCCTAAAAAGTTACTTTTTCAGCTCTGCTACCTTCACAGTGAACTCTATTTAATGGACTCTTAAACTCCCCAAAGTATTATCATTTACCACTTAGTTATGTGACACCATCTAGATTCCTCTGTGAAAGTGGAAGCTTTGAAACAGCAAATTTTTTTAACTTTGGTATCGGTTTTCATGATTCTGCCTGCCTATACTAAATCACAAAAAAACTTGCTCTTTTAGCACTGCTACTTTCACAGTGAACATAAAGGGGACTCACACACCCTAAAGTATAATCACTAAGACTTTGTTCCTAAAGAATTTTTTAAGCCCTGTAGGTATAGTGTGAAAAATTCTTGAGCTCAGTTGAGTTTAGTTAAACTCAGTACACAGCATGACTGGTGAGACATGTTCAGTACTCGAGGACGTGATATTTCGCTATTATATTAGTTGGAAAAAAATTATATAAAAAAATTATATCAATTGATCACTGAGTAAACGTAGCTTAAAGTTAAATAATTATTTACCCAACGCATGGACACCGCGAGCGGGAGGGGTAGTTGTGTGGTGCTTCTTTGGTAGCGCACGCCTCTGCACCGGCCGCATAGTATGCCTTCTTGCCTAGCCGCGTAATTTACTTAGTATCCATGATTCATAAATTTTTGGGAAATTAAAAAAAAAAATTAAGAAGGACCAACCTAATTTTATTACATATTTATAATGAGAATCGAGTACTGAATACTCTCCCTAAATATCGGTATTGTCTCACCAGTCATGCTGTAGATATCAGATGATGATGATGATGAATTGAAATAGTAGTATACCTAGGATCTAGAATATTAACCTGTCTAGGCACTAATGCATTGTATGCTATTGCTGGGTCTAAGCTCTAGGGGTTGAAACAAAATGGCAGCTTTCGGATGTTAATAAAATATAGTGTGTGATACAAGTCTAGATAGAAATGTGAAAACAACTTCAATTCTCTTGTTAAGCCATACTAATAAAATACAACATGACTGGTGAGACATGACCGATACTTATGGAGAGTACTCTGTACTCGATTCTCATTATAATTATGTAATAAAATTAGGTTCTTAATTTTTTTCCGAATTTCCCAAAAATAAATGAATCATGGATACTAAGTAAATTACGCGGCTAGGCAAGTAGGCATACTATGCGGCCGGTGCAGAGGCGTGCGCTACCAAAGAAACACCACACAACTGCCCCTCCCGCTCGCGGTGTCCATGCGTTGGGTAAATAATTATTTAACTTTAAGCTACATTTACTCAGTGATCAATTGATATTATTTTTTTTATACTATTTTTTCCAACTAATATAATAGCCAAATATCACGTCCTCGAGTATTGAACATGTCTCACCAGTCGTGCTGTATATTATTGCGTTTGTCTATCTGTCACCTGTTCACGCTTAAACTACTGAACCGATTTTACTGGGTATGCAGATACTTGGTGTCCCAGGAAAGGACATAGGAATTTTGTCGTGAAAAATGTACAGCTTCGCCAAAATTAGTTTATCGCGCGGGAACCATACATTTTTGTGGGATAAAAAGTATCCTATGTCCTTTTCCAAGACTCAAAGTATCTTCGTACCAAATTTCAGCAAAATCGGTTCAGCCGTTTGGGCGTAAAGAGGTAACATACAAACTGACACTTTTGCATTTCTTTACTAATATTATAAAGCTGAAGAGTTTGATTGAATGCGATAATCTCAGGAACTACTGGACCGATTAAAAAAATTCTTTCACCAATGTATAGCTAAGATGTCTCTGAGTGTTATGGGCTATGTATGTACCACGGGCGGTGCCGGGGCGGACCACTAGTACACAATATTAATATGGATAGATTTAGCATCTTCTATTTTCTCTAAGATAACTTTTTACGTCTCTCAGTTTCTAATTTCTCGTATCAGCTGAATCAATACGTATAATGGGTTTTTCCCATCATTGTGTCAAGTTCCCAGGCCCGTAAGTTAATGTACCTATATACCTTATGAACTCAATGTACAGCATCATCATTATCCGTACTAATGCGCGAAAGTGTGTCTGTCTGTTACCCCTTCACGCCCAAACCGCTGAACCGACTTTTTTTTATGAAATAAGGGGGCAAACGAGCAAACGGGCCACCTGATGGAAAGCAACTTCCGTCGCCCATGGACACTCGCAGCATCAGAAGAACTGCAGGTGCATTGCCAGCCTTTTAAGAGGGAATAGGGTAATAGGGTAGGGTAGGGATGGGAAGTGAAGGATTAGGGGAAGGTAGGAAAGGAATTAGGGTAGGGAATTGGGCCTCCGGTAAACTCACTCACTCGGCGAAATACAGCGCAAGCGCTGTTTCACGCCGCCGGTTTCACAGAAAACCGTGGTATGGAACGTGGTATTTCTCCGGTCGAAGCATGGCCCATTTTGCTAAAGTGTGACCGAAAAAGTTTTAAATGACAATATTCGTTGTCAATCCTTACTAATATTACAAAATATGCGAAAGTTGTCTGTTAAGGTGACGCCTTGATAATTTGGCTGTAGCGATGTCCATGTTTCTCAGCAATGACTAAGGCTAAGAAACTAAAGTTCACTGTCAGTATTCATCATGTCTTTGTCTTTGAATTACCCATAGCATAACACGATTGGTCAACTTTTATAACACAGAATAATCAATCAAAAAGACCTCTGTAAAAAAAGGGATTCCTATTTTGCCAACAGAGAAGAGTGATATAAGCTTCCAAAATTTGTACATAAATTGCTTCTAGTATACACTTTAATTTGTCCATAGCTTATATGAAATTTATTTATGCTTTTTAAATTACGCGACAAAAACCATTTTGTCGCTACGCCCTTTCCATTTTTTGCTGTTCCATTGCTTGTTTTCTATGAGAGGCCGGGCCAGCCTCGCATAGAAAACAAGCAATCTAAAACACATCCAACACGGTTTTTTACTTTAACATGGCGGCACCTTAACCCGGGCCGGGTTACCCTCGAAATTTTCATACATTCTTAATACCAAAATCATTTTCTCGTACGAAAATATTTAATAATAAAAAATATTTTTAAGGTTTAAATATTTTGTAGTAAATTTACTATTTATTTATATATTTTTTAGTGTTTTTGTCTATTTTTTGGTGTTTAAATATTTAGTAGTAAATTAACTAAAAGATATTTAAACACAAAAATTTTTTTTAGTATTTAAATATTTTGTAAAAAAAATTTGTTCAGGACCCTAGGTAATTACTATCTTAAGCTGAAAAATAACTCAAACATGTTAAATATTTTCGTATGAGAAAATGATTTTGGTATTAAGAATGTATGAAAATTTCGAGGGTAGCCCGGGCCCTTAACTCCTTCACACCCAAACCGCTGAACCGAATTTGCTGAAGTGCGATCGAAAAAGTTTAAAACTGGTAAGCAATGTCAATCCATATTCCATAATAATATTATTATTGCGAAAGTGGGTATGTCTGTTAAAGCCAAGTCTTTAAGCCCAAACCAGTGAGCGATAGGCTGTCATCATACAAAAACGCAATTTTTGACAGTCCTCCTTTACCAGCAGCGCCCCTGCCCACGTTCATTTAAAGTTGTCGGACCAGCAACTGCAGACATCTGTCAAGTTCTGTGGTCAAAGTTAAGGTTAAAGTTAAATTAGCCTTAACTATAACCATGACTTTGACAATAACTGCAACTATAACCTCGCCTCTGGTGCAACCCACCCTTAGTAATATTGCGAAACGCGAAATTGTGTCTCTCTGCCTATTTGTTACGTCTTCACGTCCAATCGAGATTCCCACAAGTATTCCTACAAGTATTCCATTTAGCCGAAACTTTTTCGTTTTCGCTTCGATAAAGAATCGCCGATCAAAATGTATGGAATTGACATAAGACGAGTCGAACGTCAACGTCATATTAACGAACGCTTATGTCAATTCCATACATTTTCATCGGCGATTCTATAACGAAGCGAAAACGAAAAGATTTTGGCTCACCCTCCTGGAATGATACGATGTCACGGACAGACAGACAGACGTCAAACTTCTAACCCCCCTTCTCTAAAGAAAAGGGGAAAACCCCATGAATTTTGGACAGCGTTCAAAGGAACTATCTACAGTTTTAAAATTGTAGATCATCAATTACACCAACTATTCGCAGAGATATTCTTTAATGTGTATTGTGGTTTTTAAATTCTGTTCTCCCCGTGTTTTGTTCCGGGATTTATGGGTTTTGTGATTTATTTTTCCGGACTTTTTTGCTCTCAGATTGCGGAGTAATGGTTAAAGTGGTGTTTTTAATTTGGGGTTCCTTCTTGTAACTGTATGTGATTTTCAAAACAAGGCAACGAATTTTGGTGTTTTTAGGGTACTGTAGCCAAAATGGCAAAAAAAGGAACCCTTATAGATTCGTCATATTGTCCGTCCGTCCGTCCGTCCGTCCGTCCGTCCGTCCGTCCGTATGTCACAGCCACTTTTCTCCGAAACTAACCTTATTGCTGCTGCGGAACCCTTCATGGGCGAGTCCAACTCGCACTTGGCCGCTTTTTTAACAGATTGAGTGGTTCTAGAGGAAAGTATACATAATCAGCTATTAAGGTGACGCTGCGTTAAAGTAAGAAAGCGGCCAAGTGCGAGTTGGACTCGCCCATGAAGGGTTCCGCAGCAGCAATGAGGTTTATTTTTATGAAATTAAAAGGTTTTTGATTTATTTTTATATTTCAGTCGATTTAATGAAATTTAGATTAAGGTTTACCATTTATGACGTATAAAAAAACTACTGGCTAGATCTCGTTCAAACCAATTTTCGTTGGTAGTTTTTATAGTAATCTACATCATATATTTTCGCTACAGCCAATTTATCAAGGCTTCGCCTTACCAAATTTCAGCAACATCGTTTCAGCGATTTAGGCGTAAAGAGCAACCAGACAGACACTTTCGCACTAGTATTAGTATGTAAGATTGCGACTGAGGAGTGGGGTTACCCACCCTCTACTCTCCCTAGAAAGGGGGTGAAAGGGGGGCGCTCGCTACATTAACTTTATCAGTTAGTATAAGGCCGTAACAAAACAAAATGTTAATAATTTTTGTGGCATTCGGAGACTGCCGAGGTAAAGGTACTTCGAGTTTCGACTAGTGACACGCACACAAACACCGCGCCGCAGTCTGGCATGAGTAGCAATGCCGCTCCTCTGTGCCGGTCGGAGTGTGCTGTGTTAGGTTTATTTTCGTTACGGAATTTCTTGATTGATAAAGGCTCTATGCAATAGTTCATAGTGGAAGTAGCAGCGCTGAAAGCGTTACTTTTTTAGGGTTCCGTACCCAAAGGGTAAAAACGGGACCCTATTACTAAGACTTCGATGTCCGTCTGTCCGTCCGTCCGTCTGTCCGTCTGTCTGTCTGTCTCCAGTCTGCATCTCAAGAACCGCTATAACTAGACTTCTGAAATTTTCACAGATTGTGTATATCTGTTGCCGCTATAACAACAAATACTATAAATAAAATAAAATTTATTTTTAAGGGGGGCTCCCATACAAGAAACTTGATTTTTTGGCCTTTTTTGCTCGTAATCAATAATGGTAACAGCTACGCACTTGAAATTTTCGAAAAATCCTTAACTGTATTTGTACTTTAATAATAATTAATAATACAATTAAAATAAAATAAATATTTAAGGCTCCCATACAAAAAAACACAATTTTTTGTCTACTTTCGCTCTATACCGGTACGGAACCCTTCGTGCGCGAGTCCGACTCGCACTTGGCCGATTTTGTAACTTTTGTTAGTATAAAGTCATGGCAGCAAGTGACTTGGGCTTGCCCATACAAATAAAAAAAACTGCTTGTGAACTCGCGGTGTAACCGCTAAACCGCGCGTTCGGGCGCACGCACGCATATTATAATCGAGACTAAGGGTCAATTCAGACCGCAACGCGACGAGGCGAGGCGCGGTGCGGCATAAATTTGTATGGATTTGACAGATTTCAATAGCGTGAGACGTCTTGCGAATCTGTCAAATCCATACTAATTTAGAACTGCATCTACGCGTCGCGTTGCGGTCTGAATCAACCCTAATACCGCCGTGACTTGTTGAAATATATCTGTCACGGTAACCCGGAAATTACGCACTCCGTAATTATTCCGGAAAAACGGGAAAACACTTAGCGCGGATGTAGGGGTGACGCTCGCGACTTAATGTGCTAGGGTTGACACAATTTGATTTATGTGGAGTAAGATGATCCACGCGTCGGATGGGCATGTAAAAAGTCGGTCCTGCGCCTGCTCTCTCGCCGGTCGTGTCGGTCTGCCGTCCCACTGGGTCATGAGAGTAAAGGAATAGAGAGTGCTCTTGTGTACTGCGCACACACTTGGGCACTATAAAATTACTCCTGCGTAGCTGGCCTGGTTTTAATGAAACCAGCCACCGTCACCGAAACCGGTGTGGGAGCTATTATATCATTATAATTATTATTATTATATCATTTATTAATATCCATACTAATATTATTATAAATGCGAAAATGTGTCTGTCTGTCTGTTACCTCGCTGAATCGATTTTTCCGTTTTATATAGGGATACTTTGAGTCTCGGGAAAGGAGGCCCAATCCCCTACCCTTTTCCCTTCCCTACTCTCCCTTATTTTCTTTCCTAACCTCCCCTATTCCCTTCCCTACCCTCCCCTACCCTATTACCCTATTCCTTCGTAAAAGGCCGGCAACGCACCTGCAGCTCTTCTGATGCTGCGAGTGTCCATGGGCGACTGAAGTTGCTTTCCATCAGGTGACCCGTTTGCTCGTTTGCCCCCTTTTTTCATTAAAAAAAAACATAGGCTACTTTTTATATCGGAAAATTAGACGGTTCGTTCCCGCGTGATAAACGAATTTTGGCGCCACGGATTCGCGGGAGTCACCTAGTCCTGTATAAGGCTTCTTAACGGCCTTATAAGGCAGTTAACATTTTAACGGCCATCAAAAGTACGTTAAATTTTTACCCTCGCATATTAAAGGACGACCTTTCACCCCCCCAAAGAGATAATTTCGTTGAATTCTAATGTTCAAAGTTTAAAGACGTTACGGAAACGGAAATAAACTCTCGGTGTTACAAAATTACTCCTCGTACCGGGAGGACAAAAGGTTCTAAGTTTAATAATCGATAAAATTCATGCTAGGCGCTCTTTTCGCTCGAATATTTTTATTAAAATTTCTCACACTCGAGTGGGACGAGCGACAAGCAAAATTCGAAGCATGAAAGTAGCTATCTTATAAACGGTCGTTACTAGATTTCATCCAAGAGCTTCTGCAGTCTTACGTTTCACCCTTTAGAGGGGAAATTAAAAAAAAACTTTACTTTTCTATTGGGCTGGCGCTTACCTCGGCCAACGTATTAGTTTAGCCTGATTTATTTCTGTGGTTTAGCCCACGGAATATATAACATTAAAGGAAAGGGCATAGCAAGTAAGTTTCAATAAAACTGCTGTCGCCAAACTCACACAGTAACATTTTACGCACACAAGAAATAACCAATCACAAAGAGATTTCTTTTTTAAACACAGTGTCGTAAAAACAACCCGAACCCTTTTGAAATAAAGAAGAATTTAAATTTAGCAATACCGGCTCTGACTACCGAGTTCAGTTATTCAACGCTAGATGGCGCTTGACAGCTAAATATGATAAGACTTAAAGTTGTACGCAATTTTACACCTTACGTCAACTAACGTGAGGTTTAAATTCGTACTCGCGCACTTCCTTTTGCGTGCGAGTTAAGTTACGTCCAGCTGGACCTAACTATGGCACGCGGGCCACGCCCACATGCCCTTTCCTCTACTGTTATAATATATTCCGTGGTTTAGCCATACAGCAAGATAATACTGCCAGCCTAATATGTAATTATTGGTACTTTATTTACCCGAAGTACGGAGTACTATTATATTTTCTGTGCCCGAAGCCTCTGATTTAGATTTTTTTTTACTTAAAGTTATCTATATATATAAAACTCAAAGGTGACCGACTGACATGGTGATCTATCAACGCACAGCCCAAACCACTGGACGGATCGGGCTGAAATTTGGCATGCAGGTAGATGTTATGACGTAGGCATCCGCTAAGAAAGATTTTGATAAATTCTCACCCCAAGGGGTTCAAATAGGGGATGACTTGTTTGTATACAATAATACTTCTTAACGCGAGCGAAGCCGCGGGCAAAAGCTCGTCGTTCATATATTAAGTAACTTTGTATTTTTTACAATAATTATTGTGTTTTAATTTTGAAAATAAATGTTTTAAATCTTTTTTCTCTAAACTTTAAATTTTGTTTAGTCTTGCTAAGACTCGCGAACGGCTAAACCGATTTGGCTAACTTTAGTCTTGGGATATCCGTGGAAGTCCAGGAAAGGTTTATATTAGGTGGAAAGTGATAAGTTCACCGGGACAGCTAGCTTATTAACAAAAGAATCCTACCTTTACTTTTTTTAATACTTATTGTATTAAATATCAGTTATTCTAGACGTTACCTAAGGCGATGGAACGAAAACCGAATTCAATATTAATCTTACGGTTAAACCTGTCAGAGGCACTGCCCTGTTAACATCGCAGACCCTTTTGAAAATAGTGGAGGTATTTCCGATTTTAGATTTTATAAATAGATAAAAAGAAATGTTTCATTTACCAAGTGAACTGGCAAACGCTATTTTGCAGAATACGACCTTATTGACAGACATTCGAGTCCCCTGCCTTAAGCGCCACACAACAACTGAGCCACAGAGGTCGCCAAAACGCCAAAAACATAAAAAATTAATGCATGTTGAAGAAACCTTCATTTTGTGAAGTCGACTAAAACAGAAAAGCAAATATTCTTGATGAATGTAGCTTATCTCTTATTCCATTATCTTTGTATTTATGTTGGTCATAAAACAGTGGTGTGTGCCGTTTATTATTCGGGAGTGTGTGATGCCCTTTATTACACATTATTACTGTGTGGAGTTATTGAGTGTTTGGAAATTGTTAGATTTTCACATCAAAAAAAAATAAACTTCAAGAAGAGAGCGTATTCTCTCTTAAAAGGCCGGCAACGCACAGCTCTTCTGATGTTGCGTCTATGGGCGATATGTGACCCGCTTGCTCTTTGGCCCCCTAATTTTATATAAAAAAATCCAAGTGCACACGAAAATCCGGCGATAAAAATTAGCTTAGACTATCTAAAAACTGAAGTGGGAAGTTATAGCAAGTTTCTTACGCCGACGGTTCTTCTCGCCGGGTTGGTTCCCGAATCGGTGGTAGGCACCATGTAGACTTTCTGAGAACATTTATTTCAAATTTTGTGTTTTCACCATGACTGTACATTTTGGAGCAATACACTACTTCCTTTCCTACGTCGCGCCGGAGCAGTCTATTTCGTCTGTCTTACGAATCTTCGATCAGGTGTAACATTTTTACCCACTATCCCAAAAACCATTAAACTATAGCCGCGCCCCCCCCCCCTCCCGTGCGGGGTGGCGTTGCTTATAGATTTCGGCACGTTGTATGTGAGCGTAAGACTAGACAGTAGGCGTACACGAATTATAATTGCAGTAGCTGATAAAAAATGCAATGGAACCGATTTACCGCGGTAGTCTCCGAGTGCCACGCGATTTATCTCTTTTCTTATTTCTCAAGTAAATATTATTATTAGTTTTATTTTTAGATTATCTATTTCTATCCTATTTCTTTTCCCCAGACGGAGACTTATATAATCGTCCAAGATGGCGGACGTTCGAATTTTAAAAATGCATCGTGAAAAATACCGGCAATATTCTTATAATTTATCTCAGAGAGAGATAGTTCTAGAATTTGATATTTTCGACGTTTTAAATCCGGTTTAAAGGTGTTATCGTATTTGTGGAGACAGAAAAGAAAAAGTCGCGGTAACTGTACGTTTTTGCGATAAAATTACGTATTTCCAAGTGCGGTTTCTAGTTATAAGGCTCGATATAGAGGGTGTATCAAAATAAGTGATAATACTTTAGGGTGTGCACGTGTTCATTGTAGAGAGTTTACTGTGAAAGTAGCAGCGCTGAAAGAGCAAAAAATTTTTTGTGATTTGTATGGGTAAGCGCGTCATGACTTTTTTCATGCAAAGGTGAAAAAAGTTACTCATTCAGAGCTGCTAGTTCCACAGCAAACTCTACTGCGTGACTGGTGAGACATGTTCAATACTCGAGGACGTGATATTTGGCTATTATATTAGTTGGAAAAAAATAATATAAAAAAATAATATCAATTGATCACTAAGTAAATGTAGCTTAAAGTTAAATAATTATTTTCCCAACGCATGGACACCGCGAGCGGGAGGGGTAGTTGTGTGGTGTTTCTTTGGTAGCGCACGCCTCTGCACCGGCCGCATAGTATGTCTACTTGCCTAGCCGCGTAATTTACTTAGTATCCGTGATTCATTTACTTTTGGGAAATTCGGAAAAAAATTAAGAACCTAATTTTATTACATAAATTTATTATAATGAGAATCGAGTACAGAGTACTCTCCATAAGTATCGGTAATGTCTCACCAGTCATGCCGTATATGGGGACCTATACACACCCTGAAGTATTATCACTTTTGTTACACCACCCTGTATATAGCGGCCAAACCCCTCGTTCGCTCGCAACTCCGTTGCGCCAAAATTCGTTTATCGCGCGGGAACCGTACATTTTTCCGGGATGAAAAGTATCCTATGTCCTTCCTTGGGACTCAAAGTATCTCCATACCACAGAAAAGATAGAACGGCTAACCGGGTGGAGTACGCGTGTTTCAAACTTGCACAAGTGGGCAAAATTCGTTGAACGTTTATTCAGTCAGCGCGCGCGTCTCGACTTGATTACACCGGAGGGGTTGTGCAAAAATGCCTCATTGTGCAGTGTCTAATTGTAAAAAGAGAAGTACGAAAGTAAATCGGTTAAAAGGAGGTATTTCTTTCCACGGGTAAGTTATTTGTTGTAACTAAAAGCAAAGCAAAAATTGACACGCGCGATTCCTAAGCAACGGACGCGTGTGGCCGTTCTATCTTGATTTATTTCTGTGCTCCATACCAAATTTCAGCAACTACTATTCAGCGATTTGGGCGTGAAGAGGTAACAGACTGACACATTTATAATATTAGTATGGATTGTAGTCGTTGCAACTTCGATTTTTTCGCCACGGTAAACATTAGTAGTTAGTAACCGTACATTTTTCCGGCTAAATAAAACACCACCGCGACTCTGAATCTCAGTATTCCATAAAGCTCGTATTCCCAACTCCATAAAATACATCACGGCTGTTAATACGCCTCCCCCGCGTGCGATTCTGTGCGAAACACTTTTTGTGGGGCCCCGATTCTCTATACTAATTATATTATAATTATAATTACTAGTTACGATACTAAAAACAGTGAATCCTGTCAATATGACTAGAAACGCTTAGAAAGGTGTGATGGACCAGAACTGCATTATGGTGAATTTTAATTCATTCTATTCTAATTAGTTTGTGTCCCACTGCTGGGTAAAGGCCTCCCCTCTTTCCTTCCACTCGTCTCTATTATTTGCTGTGTTTGGCCACTCTTTATCAACAGCGTCTAGTTCATCGCGCCACCTTTTATTGATAATTCATTGCCCTATGAAAATAATTTTACAAAAGAGGAAAACTTGCGAAAAGCCTGTAGAACGGAAGGATAAAATCACGGTACCACCAAAAAGTGCAGCTACTTGGTTTTAACAAAATCAAATGCAAAAATCCATAAAAGTGTAAGAGTAAAAGTGGAAACAATATCGTTTCCCTTAGAATTTTTAAGGTTGTTACAATTTGAGTACAAGTTATTTATAGACATGGCAATAATGTCGTAATTTCAAACATTGTATTGGACCTTACATTTATGACAATTGAACAGTAGTTATTTTAGTGATCTCTAGCTATGTTTGAAGTCCTAGTTCTGATGAATAACACTGAAAAAAGTGTAATGTTTCGTTGTAAGTTAATAAATCCAGACTGTATCAAAACCATACTAATGTTGAACCAAATTGAAGAATCAGTGTATTATCGCCGTGGCACCTATCTAAAGGTTTATTCCTAGTTTATCGAATAAATAAGTGGGCTAAACAGATTTGTGCATCCCATGGGAACCGTACTGGTTTATTGGATAAGTAGGCTGGATCTATCCCGCGGGGACCGTACATATTTCCTCAACGATATGTATCGATAGTTCTGTTCGTGGGAAAATAATACTGAATTTATTTGTGCCATAGGAAACTTACAACTACACATACAGGGTGTAACAAAAATAAGTGATAATACTTTAGGGTGTGTATGACTCTGTACAAGGTACAGAGTTCACTGTGAAAGTAGCAGCGCTGAAAGACCAATTTTTTTCACTTTTGTATGGGGAAACTCGTGAGTCGTGAGTCGTGACGCCGCGCGCCGGGGCGCTTGTCCATACAAAAGTAAAAATTGGTCTTTCAGCGCTGCTACTTTCACAGTGAACTCTCTACAAGGAAGTCATACACACCCTAAAGTATTATCACTAGTATTGTTACAGCTTGTATTTTGCACTTCTAGATGACGCCCGCAACTCCGTTGCGCCTAAATTCGTTTATCGCGCGGGAACCGTACATTTTTCCGGGATAAAAAGTGCCCTATGTCCTTACCCGGGACTCAAAGTATCTTAATACCAAATGTCAGGAAAATCGGTTCAGCGGTTTGGGCGTGAAGAGGTAACAGACAGAAACTTTCGCATTTATAATGTTTGTATGGATAAACAATAAATGAATCAATTAACTTGAACATTAAACAATGTGTAATTAAATAAGTTAACTACCAATTAAAAACTTAAATATTAAAC
Organism: Plebejus argus; assembly: GCA_905404155.3. Classification (NCBI taxonomy): domain Eukaryota; kingdom Metazoa; phylum Arthropoda; class Insecta; order Lepidoptera; family Lycaenidae; genus Plebejus; species Plebejus argus. The sequence continues at coordinate 6,092,614 of FR989948.1, read as the reverse complement.
AATGTGTTAATAAGCTAATTAATTAAAATCACATTAACGTTTGCTGCGCACATTTTGATGTAACACCGATTTCACGGTGCTGCGCGTGCGATATGGCGTTTAGTTAGCCAGCGGAGCGGTTAATATGATGAAACGGCTAGTTGGTTTATAATGGCTGTATTATTAAAACACTTTTTCTTTAAACTACCTCTAATGATCGATAATAAACGGTAACTTATTTCCATCCGTAAATTTTTGCCGTCTACTTTTTTTGGGATAAAAAGCATGTCGTATGTCCTTTCCCGGAATTCCAATCGTCATACCCAATTTAAGCAAAATCGGTTTGAACTTGAAGATGTAACAGACAAACAGATCGACTCACACATTTTCGATTCCCGTGTTGGAAACATGTTATTTCCAAGTTTGGTTAGGACAATGCAGGCAGATCACCCGATTGTCTGATAAGTAAGATGATCCATGCGTCGGATGGGCATGTAAAAAGTCGGTCCTGCGCCTGATCTCTCGCCGGTCGTGTCGGTCTTCCGTCCCACTGGGTTATGAGAGTAAAAAGAATAGAGAGTGCTCTTGTGTACTGCGCACACTCTTGGGCACTATAAAAATACTCTTGCGTAACTGGCCTGGTTTCAATGAAACTGGCCACCGACACCGAAACCGGTTTGAGAGTTATTATTATTCTTTGTCGATTGGGAATCGTATAATTATCCTATGAAAGGTATAATTAACATTACTCTCTTTATCACAGTTGGTTAAACATGTTAAACCTAATAAAGTTATCTAACTAACCACGATTACTCGGTCTGCCGCCTCCCATATCGCACGCGTCGCACCGTGAAACGTTTCATCAAAACGGGTACAGCCTACAGCACAGGTGTAATTATTCAGTTGGATTAACATAGAATTGGAATTTGTTATTACTTATGAGTTATGAGATATCATTTTGATTTTAAGTTATGTTTATTTTTGTAAATATATGGTATGTTTGTTATATCAGAGGAAAATCGTTGGAACCGTACATTTTCTGAAAATAAAAATAAGCAACGAAATATAGCAGTAAATTTTTAAAAGGTTTAGTATGGAGTTACATTCAGTTCCGGGAAAGGACATAGGATTCTTTTTATCCCGGAAAATGTACGGTTCCCACGCGGTAAACTAATTTTGACGCAACGGAGTTGCGGACGTGTAAATTGTAATACATAATACACAGACAGTCAAAATCCTTACTCTTCCTTTTCGTAGTCGGGTAAAAAGGCTTTTACATTGCACTCGAAGTAATTAGAGAATGGCCTTAAATTACAAGAAATTACCCTAAATTGGCCTCCAATACTGAATTTATTATGTCATTACCCAAAAATGACCATTAATTATAATTAATTTTTATTAGCGTTATTAATAAGGTTGGAGAAAATGAGAGCTTTGCTTCTTAGGGTCAATTCAGACCGCAACGCGACGAGGCGAGGCGCGACGCGACGCGACCTAAATTTGTATGGATTTGACAGATGTCGTCAGCGTGAGACGTCTTGCGAATCTGTCAAATCCATACTAATTTAGAAATGCATCTACGCGTCGCGTTGCGGTCTGAATTGACACTTATGAAGAACGCCTCCGTGGTCCAGTGGTTAAGAGCGTGGCTCTAGACACGGAGGTTGTGGGTTCGATTCCCGCGTTGGAAACATGTTATTTCCAAGTTTGGTTATGACTGCAGGCTGATCACCTGATTGTCTGACAAGTAAGACGATCCATGCGTCGGATGGGCATGTAAAAAGTCGGTCCTGCGCCTGATCTCTCGCCTGTCGTGTCGGTCTGCCGTCCCACTGGGTTATGAGAGTAAAGGAATACAGAGTGCCCTTGTGTACTGCGCACACACTTGGGCACTATAAAATTACTCCTGCGTAGCTGGCCTGGTTTCAATGAAACCGGCCACCGTCACCGACAACGGTGTGGGAGTTATTATATTATATTTTATGGAGCTATTTACGTTTTCAAAGTCCCTCGTATTTGTCTGTCATCGGACTTTTCCAAAGACATCAGATACAGAATTCATGATCTACTTAAGTGAAATTTTTGGGACACTCAAATGTTATAACTTAGAATGTTATGACATTGCAAAGAGAAATTATAAGTTAGTGGTGCTCGCAATTCTGTGGCGCCAAAATTTGTTTATTGCTTGGGAACCGTACATATTTCCAGGATAAAAAAATTAGAGGTGTCAAGGGACACTCAGATGGAACAAAGTTATAAAATTATGAAAAAAAAACGTTAAAAAACGCTATCTATTGACGCCCAGGAGTACTTACTATCAACGCCCTCTGCCCCCTACTATGCAGGTACTATTAAAAAAGTGTCGAGGTCAAATGTCGTTCAGTCTAGCCTCCTTTCGCAACGCCGAACCCGCCATAAGGAACTTCGTTCCAAGAACTATCTTTTATCCTTTCCCGGAACTCAAAGAATCTGTTCAGCTGTTTCGGCGTGAAGAGATAACAGACGGACACACTTTTACGTTTATAATATTTGTGTAGATGGTAGTAAGAGATTTAGCTTCGCCAGCTGTACGATTGCGTGCTTGTCACAATTATTGATACCAAATCAATGTTCAGCTATGTTACGCGCGTGCTAACGGACGGATATAACATAATACGATTAGTTCCGGAAGGTTCTGAGTTCAAATCCCATTTAATGGTTGTCTATAGACGAAATAACCAAAGAGTAGACTTTAATAAATTAGGTAATTTTAAATAGTTTAAAAAACGCTGTAGCCAATCCGCCATCTTGGATGTCCACCATGTTGGATTTAAGTCACGTGACTATTTTTTTAAATATTCCTGATAGCAAACCCTTTCATTTGATACCTATATCGTGGTTAGTGGCATTTCAAATAGTCTGTTCGCCATCTTGGGGAGGCCGCCATATAGGATTTATTTTTTTCTTAGCTTGTCATGTATTGTCATCAGACCTCAGAGCGTGTGCAAAATTTCATCTTAATCGAAGACCGGGAAGTGGGTCAAATTAAGATTCCAAGATTTTCTTACATACATAATTTTAATATTATGTATTTTAGTTACAAGTGAACCTAATGGTAAAGGGTAAAGTAGTCAACCAAGTTTTATTGATTACAGAACCCTAAAACGGAACCCTAACCAGCTGATTTTTGTATATTGGTAGGTTAATAGTTATAGTATAATTTAAGAGTAACCCTGTCCTACAAATAAAACAATCCAAATTTCAGGACCATCAAGTCAAAGTATGAAATCCTTTCTATCTCTGTTAGCTACCACTTTCGAGATTTTTCGAAAATAAAAATGTTGTTCGTCTTATCAAAATGTAGCTACTCACAAAAAATTTGCTTGTTAGTAATCACAAAAAAAAATTGTTCTAGGGCTCCCGCACTATAAGTACAGAAATCAGAGTAGATAATAGTACAAGTACTATAAGTTCGCCAAGGCTAAAAAACTTTATACAATTTAATCTGAGACCGTGTAATTTTCGTAGCATCTACGTAAATATGTGGGGGTGGGGGAGCCCCCAGTCCTACCCCCATATTAGACGGGCATTCCGGCGAAATCCGTTGAAATAAAAGAGTGAACGTCACGGCTTATCTGGCAGATAACGCAGAAATTTATGGCCTCGTCACAGGAATGTTAAATTATGAATAGCTTTTTGATTGCGCGAAGTATTGTTTTATGAATACGTGGAATATGCGAGTACAGAAACGGTTACCGAAATTATGGAATTATAGGCAGTTTTTTTTCAACCTAGGTATAGGTCGCGACCCCTGGAGAGGACCATTTCTGTAGAAAGAAAAGCAATGGTTATAAATTAGGCATAGAGGTAATGAGTAGGAGAATTTCAACTTAAGGGTGTGCAAAGGGGGGTGTCGCAAAGATTTTTTCTTACCATCATAAAAAGGTTGAAAAAAACTGCAAATAGGCAAATGCCTACAAATGTTGGCTTGTGATGGGCAAATGCAAGGATTAGGCAAAGAATAAAAACATAAAAGATTTGACAAAATGTTTTATTCGTTAAGGAAAATATTTAGTTACTAATAAGGGATGGAATAATATTTTAGGCGTAAGGTAGAATTTAGAATTCATGGCTTAAAATAGAAGCGAAACGAAGCGAATTGGATGATTTTACATTTCCTGGCATCTGCTCCGAATTTCTAATAAAAGACAGTATTGTTTCGATCCAGGATTTTAAAACAGCAATACTGAATAAATCGTCCAGATAGAAACTACGAAGCGTACTCATCGAAATACAGGTGGAATCATCAAAATACGTCACGGAAACCTTACAAAATACCCAATTTAATTCGGTCGCCGATCAGATTTCCTTTATTGGATTTGCCATACAATCCAATCATTCGAACGAAACAAAAATGCCCGGGCAAAGAGCGTATTTGTAATTCATTGTAATATGATGAAATACGTTGTCAGTGTCGATTGTTTTGTAAAATATTAATTTCATTTTGTGACGTTGAAAAATGCTAGGATCGCTGCTGCCAGCAATAAGTTCGATGTTGAACAACGTCAATATATATGATTCTCATAGCAGGCTTGTTTTAGTAAAACTAAAAAATTGTATTCTCATAAGATCATTATATTGCTAAATCTCCAAAAATTTTAGTGCGAAAGTCTGTCTGTTACCTTTTCACGCCCAAACCACTGAACCGATTTTGCTGAAATTTAGTATGGAGATACTTTGATACACGGGAAAGGACATAGAATACTTTTATCCCGAAAAAATGTACGGCTCTCGGGCGATAAACGAACTTTTGCGCTTTGCAGTAATTGCGGGCATGAACTAGTTAAACATAAAAAGCGGCCAAGTGCGAGTTGGACTCGCCCATGGAGGGTTCCGCAGCAGCAATAAGGTTTATTTTTATGAAATTAAAATATTTTTGATTTATTTTTATATTTCAGTCGATTTAATGAAATTTAGATTAAGGTTTACTATTTATGACGTATAAAAAAAACTACTGGCTAGATCTCGTTCAAACCAATTTTCGTTGGTAGTTTTTATAGTAATCTACATCATATATTTTTTTTAGAATTATCATGCCTCTACTTTAGAAATTAGAGGGGGGGGACACACATTTTTCCACTTTGGAAGAGTCTCTCTCGCAAACTATTCAGGTTAGAAAAAAATGATATGAGGAACCTCAATGTGATTTTTGGAGACCTATCCATAGATACCCCACACGCATAGGTTAGATGAAAAAAAAATTTTTTTGTTTCAGTTGTACTTTACTATTTATGACGTATAAAAAAAACTACTGGCTAGATCTCGTTCAAACCAATTTTCGTTGGTAGTTTTTATAGTAATCTACATCATATATTTTTTTTAGAATTATCATGCCTCTACTTTAGAAATTAGAGGGGGGGGACACACATTTTTCCACTTTGGAAGAGTCTCTCTCGCAAACTATTCAGGTTAGAAAAAAATGATATGAGAAACCTCAATATGATTTTTGGATACCTATCCATAGATACCACACACGCATAGGTTAGATGAAAAAATTTGTTTCAGTTGTACCTATGGGGACCCCTAAAATTTTTAATATTTTTTCCATTTTTGCATCAAAATCTTAATGCGGTTTACAGACTACATCTGCTTACCAAGTTTCAATAGTATAGCTCTAATAGTTTCGGAGAAAAGTGGCTGTGACATACGGACGGACGGACAGACAGACAGACAGACAGACAGACATGACGAATCTATAAGGGTTCCTTTTTTGCCATTTTGGCTACGGAACCCTAAAAGTGTATAAAAAGGGTTAAAATATTAACGAAAGAATCTAGATCTAGAGCTGTATTGATATACCATATATCTTTATGTTTACTTTGGCCAGTAGCGTTAGGAATTCTGCTAAATCAGTCTATTCCAAGTTATTTTAAGTTATGATATTGCTTACGAAGGCGATTCGTGGAAATCTCTTTTGTTATTTTGTGCTATCTTTTACTATTATGTAAAATAATCTAGGATATTTTTTCTATGTAACAATAAAACGAGTACTTTAGATATTCAACATAATATAAAAATCTCGTGTCGCGTTGTTGGTTGCTCAATTTATTAATTTTGATAAAGTTTTGTGTGCTTGTCTGGTAGGCTTTTTTAAGAGGGGAAATGTCTGGTGGGCCTGAGAATTGGCAAACGTCTGTTTTACATAGAAGGCCTTTTGGGGGCAATGACAAATGAATACAAAAGTGGATAATTTTTTACGTAATAATTTAAACAAACCTTGTAACTTACCATTACTTACTTCATCATCTGGATGTACCTGGCTATACATAAAATCCACATTCCTTTGATTTTCTCAGTACTTAAACCTCAATTTGTACAAAAAACGTAAATTTCCAAATAGTTAAAATTTCTCAAATGTCTATACGCATCTTTAGCTTTTACTTTAGTATTTACAGTACACTTTAGGTACATGTCTAGACGGTATATGTTTTGTCTCACATATAATCTGTTGATAAAGCACTCGTAAAATGATACAGCGTAATAAATAACGAAGATGATAAATTCGTGCGAAATTTCTTGATAATTTTGTGAACTATCCCGCGTTGAAATGTGAATTATTGCCAAGTTTCACACAAAAAGTGCAACTCCAAATCCTGTGATGTGAGAAATTTCAGGATGTGATAAAAAGAAATCAAAATTCACGAGAAATAGTAGTCTGAGTTTTAGTATTGTTATGAATGGAAAATATAGGTCAACTTGTTTTTTCTCGTAATGTATGGTCTTCTTCTATGTATTTTAAACTAGAATATGTTCTGCGCGGCTTCGCCCGCGTAATTTACGAATTTCACGTAAATGGTACATTTTTTCGCGAAAAATAGCCTATGTCCCTCGTGATCTATTCTTCATGTGTGCCAAAACATAAAAATTGCTTCAGTAGTTCCTAAGATATAATAATAAATTAAGCAATCCTTAATATAATTTTCCCCGTTTTTTCCCACATTTTCCTCTGTTTTTTCGCTCCAATTGATCTTAGCTTAATAATTATAGCCTATAGCCTTCCTCGAAGAATGGGATATCTAATACTGAAAGAATTTCTCAAATCGGACCAGTAATTCCTGAGATTAGCGCGTTCAAACAAACAAACTCTTCAGCTTTATAATATGAGCATAGAAGTATAGATATAGTATGATATTATGATACTTATAATAATAATTATTTTTAGGCATTATTTTATTTTATTTTTTGACACAATAATATGTAAAAAAATTTATGCTAATGAAATTTGCAATAATTTTAATTTTATACTATTGACAATCTTATTTTAATGAATTATGTTTGACATTAGTTATTATTAATGATGTGCAATTTGACTCGACAAATTTTATAATTACCTATAAATTATTAATAATTATTATGATGTATAAGTATATGGTTACTTTTAATTGTCTCGTTATTTAAAAAGTGCATTAGTTGTAGTAGTAATAGATATTAATTAGGACTTAATTTTGTATTTTTGTATTGCACACCATTTTAATATGGTAGAATGAAAGATCCAATTGTATAATATATATAGAACTAAGACCAACCTGGGGGGTTATTATTTATTTATTTATTTATTTATCATTTATTTGCAAAGAATGTTGTTACAAAGATCTTATAGTAATGATGAGCTCTTATTATAGTAATTATGAGCTTATTATAGTAATTATTTATATAGTAATTATGAGCTCTTATATCCAGCCAGTTTCCAGCCAGTTTACAAGCCGTGTCTATGCAATGGCCTGTAAATTGGCCTGTAAACTGGCTGGATATAAGAGCTCATAATAACCCCCCTGTACTTCATTCTGGCAATAAACGAATTATGAATTATGATATCCCCCACAGTTTTAAATGGCAAAAGTGATGTGCGCTAACAGTGTCAACTTTTTAATTTGGATTAAAATCAATCAATTCACTTAAATTACCTATCCTTTAACTAAAACATATTTAGCATCGTTGTGCATTTCGCATCAGGACATAATATTGTGAACTTCCCAGTTTTGTTTTTCGCTTCTCCAGGCATTCCTGAGCTCAACTTGCAGTTTTTAAGACAATTTTACTAAAGTTATAACAAGCAGTGAAGGACCTGTTCTTTTTAACAATTCTTAATGATACCAGATATTATTTCAAATCAATTTCCAAAGATTCCTACATTTGACTTCCCATTTTAATATCTTTTGTTTGAGAGTTTTGGCTCGGGGATCGTATTGATTATACAAATCCCCGCTGTCTTGAGTGTTTGAGAAAAAACTTTGGAAAACAAACAGAGGAGCGAGAAGATTGATGATTTGGCCCCGATGTATGAATAGATCGTGGTACACGGCGCACTCGTATAGAGAACTTAGATATTTTTATGTTGATGACGTTTTGTGTGGATATTGACGAGTTGGTGTCGATGTATGAAGATCGTGTTACACGTCGCGGATCGAGAACCTAAAGTTTCTATGCTGATGACATTTTGTGTGAATTTTGATGAGTTGGTGTCGATGTATGAACGTCGTGGTAGACGGCGCGCTTGGGTAGAGAACTTAGATATTTCTATGTTGACGACATTTTGTACGGATTTTGATGAGTTGGTGTCGATGTATGAAGATCGTGGTAGACGGCGCGCTTGGGTAGAGAACTTAGATATTTCTATGTTGACGACATTTTGTACGGATTTTGATGAGTTGGTGTCGATGTATGAAGATCGTGGTAGACGGCGCGCTTGGGTAGAGAACTTAGATAATATATCTATGTTGATGACATTTTGTGCGGATTTTGACGACTTGGTGCTGATGTATAAAGATCGTGGTGCACGTCGCGCTTATGTAGATAACTTAAAGGTTTTTATGTTGATGATATTCTGTGCGAAGCAGGTGTAACTTTGATATTTTGGGCTCGTAGTGTTTTCGTTGTTATTTGCCCTTGTCTACGAATTTTTTCTTCGACACTAAATTACACAAATCGGTGCAGAAAATAATTTTAATCATTTGCTTTACAGTCGCTTATAGTCGATCGACAAATCAGTCTGGTACTACCATTTTTTAATCCTTAAAAGTCAGTTGAAAATTCCCCATTCTCGACAGCCGTGTGTCTCAAAGTTAACAAGAAAGATTCGGAACAAAAGCTCTTATGCGAAAAGTTTTTGAGAAATATCAATCAATCTATGAATTTGTTACATATAATGGCTTCCCGGGTGGATCAGGGTGAGAATTGCCTGCTTATTGATCGCGACAGGTGCGCCATTCCTCGAAAGCCTTCCTCTAAATAGTCTTCCGCCTTTTCTTGGAAAAACAAGGAAAGATTGAGATATTCGTTTTTTGTTTGGATGTCTTCCTCCTTTTTTATTGGAAAAACAATGGATTGATAGATACTTTCGTTGTTTGGAAGATTTTTATGTTAAACCATTTTCAACTGTATTGTAATGTTTCAAGTTCACATATTTTGGAATTTGATTATTATTTTTAACAAAAAATTAAAACCGACTTCCAGGGTAAAAACAATAATAATTTGTAATGAACAAAAAAGTGTTAAATAATTCTTACTCTTTAAAGTGCCTTATGCATAATTCTCCTAAACCTCGACTATTTCTGTACACAATCTTCATTACTTTGAAGATGGTACCAGATAAGAATGCGTTCTATATGACAAAATATTTTTAAAATTTAAGACTGGTACCGACTTCAAAATAATGTAGATTGTGTACAGAAATAGTTGAGGTTTAGGAGAATTATGCATAAGGCACTTTAAAGAGTAAGAATTATTTAACACTTTTTTGTTCATTACAAATTATTATTGTTTTTACCCTGGAAGTCGGTTTTAATTTTTTGTTAAAAATAATAATTTCACTCTTTTAAGTGCTTTATAAGCTGGTTTTCTGCACAGACTAATGTGTTATGCTTAGTGACTTTGGATCCAGGATACACTTTCATGACATTATGAGAACTCATTGTCTGATGTCACTACTTCAGAATTGCTTAAGCAACTCCAAGCCTATACCACTGTATACCTAATCTATATGCTTATTGCTTGGCGTTAATCAAGCAATGATAAAATTAATGTTCATACGCCTGTCTTTAAAGGCTCTAAAGTTCTGTTCAGTGACTTTCTTTCTACCATTACACTCATCACTCATGAAAACAACTCAACATTACTAGATGACGCCCGCAACTTCGTTGCGCCAAAATTCGTTTATCGCGCGGAAACTTTAAATTTTTCCGCGATAAAAACTATCCTATGTCCTTTCTTGGGACTCAAAGTATCTCCATGCCAAATTTCAGCAAAATCGGTTCAGCGGTTCGAGCGTGAAGAGGTAACAAACAGACAGACTGATAGACAGACAGACATACACACTTTCGCATTTATAATATTAGTATGGATGCTCAAATAATATAACTAAAATCGTCCTTATAAATTTTAAGAATAACTTACCTCATAGATCTTATGATCAAATTGCTAACTTGGTAACCTAAACACCAAGGTTGAGTCATTTACATTGAAACAACATTATAATTTTTTAAATCGTTCGACAAATTCGGGCTTTGTTCTTAAAGACGATTAAAAATAACAATAATAGGATCATAATTAGATAATTCATGGTGTGGTGACCGGTAGTAGAGATGATGATGATGATAAATGTAACTTGCATAGTAGCATAATATGCTTTCAGTTCTTAAACCAACTCCGAAACCCCCATACTTGCTTTTTGGTAGCACATGCTTAGGATACTTCTCATAAAATCGAAATCCATATAAATTTGGAGGAGTTCCCACGATTACTCACGGATGTATGGTGGAATGGTGGTGCTGATGATGATGATAAATTAAATTTGCATAGTAGTATATGCTTTCAGTTCTTAAGACAACGCCGAAACCCCAAACATGTATCTATAAGGAGTAAGGAGTTCTGTTCACCAACTTCGAACCATGGTATATCCTGGTGCAAAATCTTACTTTTCAGTTTTGGTAACATATGCCTGGAATACTTCATATGAAACCAAAAAAACATAGGTTTCCATTTGAATTTTGAGGAGTTCCCTCGATTACTCATAGATCCCATCATCAGGTCACCACTTTTCTGAACATTGCTTTTTGGTAGCATATGCTTAGGGTACTTGTCATAAAATCGAAATCATTATAAGTTTCCATATAAATTTGGAGGAGTTCCCTCGATTACTCACGGATGTATGGTGGAATGGTGGTGATGATGATGATGATTAATTAAATTTGCATAGTAGTATATGCTTTCAGTTCTTAAGACAACGCCGAAACCCCCGAACATGTATCTATAAGGAGTAAGGAGTTCTGTTCACCACCTTCGAACCATGGTAAATCCTGGTGCAAAATCTTACTTTTTGGTAACATATGCCTGGAATACTTCATATGAAACCAAAAAAAACATATGTTTCCATTTGAATTTTGAGGAGTTCCCTCGATTACTCATGGATCCCATCATCAGATCACCACCTTTGTCAAAATGGGACCAAATTGGAGTGAAACCTATTATAACAAAAGAAAAATCTTGAAAATCGGTTCATAAACGGCGGAGTAATCGTTGAACATACATAAAAAAAAAAAAAAAATATCCACAGACGAACGTATAACCTCCTCGTTTTTGGAAGTCGGTTAAAAATGATTTGCGAATGGGCCAGATTTTGCGAACCCATTTTGATAAAAACTAAAACTGTGTCAATTTATTGCATTAATCACCCAAATCATTCAATTTTCTGCTGCTGTTTTTAAAAGATTTTAACATGGTTTTGACGTCGCCTATCTTTACTTGCAAGTTGCACCCTAGCGACGGTACGTCGCAGCCCTTTGAAGTCTAAGTTACGATCGACCGAGAGGCCTATTATGACACTACATCACTTATGACCCTTATCGCCTTGTTAATAAGGTTGGGTAACGTCTCCATTTGGCTGGCAACTGCCAATTAATATAATGGACTGCCACGGCCACTCGAGGCAGTTAGGCTAAGACCAGTAATGGATAGGGACACTAAAGTTTAAGGACAGTTTGGATATTGCCAATTTTGTTGCATGTGTCGATGAGGTGTGGACAAAACGTCTTCGTAATTTTAGATGCAGACGTTTCTTCAGAAGTATTGTCATGCTATAATAAAATAAATAATGTTGGCGCTCATTGGGTGAGGCCCACGTTCATTCAGCAGTGGATGGCAACAGTCGAATGATGATAATAATAATAAAATAATATGCTTGGTCATTATTTACACCATAGGAACCGTACATTTCTCTGCAACAAAAACTCTCTCTCCAGTCTCTCAAAGTATGTCCATAACAAGTTTCGAATATATCGGTTAAGCGTCAAGGGGTAATAGACAGACGGACACTTTCGCATTTATAATATTAGCGCATAAAAGAGGATATATCCTTACTTCCTAGTAAGGATGTATCCTCTTTTATTATGCGCTAGCTTGCGTTGAGCAGACAGTTGCCGAAAAACCGTACTTTCATGAAAATCAGTTCAGCGGTTTGAGCGTTTGAAGTAACAGAATGATAGTATAAATTTTCCCGAATGCTGTGATTAATAAAACAATAAAATATACTGTTTTAAATTTGGGACCGCATTTCTCCCTTAGTATTAAGGATCAAGTACTTCCAAGGTGCTCTAAAAACGAGTCAAGAACCGAAAACGACCTCGAAATTACCATGACAGACGGACAAGTTTACAAAAACTATGCATTTCCTGAATAAAATATGCGCCTTTAATATTCATAACTCGGCCAAGATGATTTTAAAACTATGAATATTTAGCGGCGCAATATTTCGTACGACGGGTAGCAGATTTTTATGATCCCTTTTCTCTTGCGAGAATTTCCACGTTGGATGGTATCTGCGCCGTAAATTCTGGAATAAGCCTGTTTTAATATTTTGAGTTATGTTGCCATTCAGATGCTGCTGAAAATTTAACTGACTCCATATGAATTGAAGGCATGAAGTGGGAACTCACACTTTATAACATGACAATTACTCATTTCTTCTCTTATTTCCAAACTTCATCCACTCTTTTCTTTAATTTTAAATTGATAGAGAAGGAAAAGTAAGGACTTTCACCACTTTCTGATGAAGTTTCGAATACACAACTTTTTTGACAGATTCTCCATACTTAATCTGTCAAGTTAAGTGGTGGATAGCCTATTCGGCACTTATCAGGAAGTGGTGAAACAGGCCCTGAAAGTCCTAAAAGGAGATCTTCGATCAAGGATGGCGTAGTCATAACAAATGCATAACCGGATTTCTTCTCAGGAGTTTTGGATTTATATTTTTTTATAGGTTCATCTATTCACTAATGCGTTTGATTGGCTAACGTCATTAACCAATCAGCAACGCTGTGGCATATATAAACTCCTGTCAAAAACTTCAGGAACTGGACATTAAACAACTTAAGTTACTTAGCAGACGCTGAGGAACAATATGGTTACCAGCTTTTAGATATTAGCGTCATTTTGGATTCTAATCTGCCACATGACAGCTGTAGGCGTTAAGACTTATGAATTATGATATAAGCATGTTATAAACCTTCCTCTTGAATCACTTTATCTTTAAAGTAACCACATCAAAATCTGTTCCGTAGTTTTAAAGTTCTGAACATAATATACGAGTACCAGACAGTGGTTAGAGACTTTGTTTTAAGCTATATTTTTTAGAGTCAAAAACATGGAAGCTCATAATATTATGCTATATTTAACACTACTCAAAGTATTAGGCAGCAGTTAAATAATTTAAAGGCACATGTTGCAGGAATGCTTTGAGCGTGGAAAGCCTTTGCAAGGTTTCCGCGAATTTCGAGCTGTTAATTCTTGTCTCTTTGCGTCTTTTCTAATCTTCCTTATGTAATTCTTTTTTAAATTTCTCTTTCCTTTTTAAATTAATATATTTTTGTAAGTCACTACATATTTCCTGCAACTTGTGCCGAATTTTGGTTAAAGCTCAAAATCCAACTATGTCATAATCTTTTCCTAGACTCAATGTATCTCTATGCCAAATTTCATTAAAATCAGTTCTTTTCGGGAATGCCTACAGAAGTGAAAACGTAACAGCAGAAAGGTATGCAATCTTAGAAAGGGAATACGGTGTTATTTTCTTTCCCACTTTATGGCGTCTCTCTCGCCGTCTTATGAATTTTTGATCAGCTCTCGTGTCCTGAAACAAGCTTTAAAAGTGCATAACGTCACCAAAGAAGTTTTCATTTCATAAGTCAACTGAATTCTGCGCACCGTGCCGCTAGCGCCCAAACCGCTTGTTCGGGCGGACGCATATAAATCCAGTCTTTCCAAAAGCTTTTCACCAGAGCTGAGCGGAGCTGTGTTGCAGGGAATGTGTTTTTGAAAACCAATCGAATCGCTTCATTGGCATTGACATCGCTCAGGGCGGCGATGCTATTGGTTCTCAAAAACACATTCCTCGCAAAACAGGAGCTGTGTTCTCAATGCTCAGCTTTGGTGGAAACGCAGCCTTAGTGTCTAAACACATTAGGCCGAAAAAACGCGGCCGAAGTTCGGCATGATTACGCCAGCAATGTATTTTAAATTACTGATGGCACACCGCATTATATTGTATGCATTGCTGGAGTTATCATGCTGAACTTCGGCCGCGTATTTTCGGCCTAGTGTGTTTAGACACTAAGTTATGCAAACGGGTACGTTTGTTGAAACCGCATTATCTAGATTCTAGAAGTCTAGGTGGATCTAGATTTAACTATTGTACTGCATCGGCTGGAGACAATACACAAAGCGTGTCTTCGGTGTCCTTTGAAATGGAAATGCTCGGATGAGTTTGTTTGGCCGGTTTTAACGAGGACACCACAGAAATGCGGTTGGAGGAATAGTCCAAATGATTATTACGATAAAAATGATGAGACGAGTTTGACAACTGGAAATTCGAAATCAGCATCTTATTAATTCATCATCATAATCGTTGGAGGACCTCGACCTTCAAGAAAAGAGCGTATTCCCTCTTAAAAGGCCGGCAACGCACCTGCAGCTCTTCGGATGTTGCGAGTGTCCATGGGCGACAGTAGTTGCTTACCATCAGGTGACCCGTTTGCTCGTTTGCCCCCTTATTTAATAATAAAAAAAAAAGGATATTAATGGCGGCCTCAAAACTAGTGATGATGAAGACATGTACCGGTAAAACTGGTGATGATGAAGGCATCACCAAAAACTCATCATCATCAGGTATATATCCGTAATGTGAATACAGCTGACGTGAGCCAAACGATTCTATCAGCCAGGCGTTAGGGTTGGCGACGACGAGAAAATGAAAATAAAATTCAGAAAGTTTGATCTTTTCATGTTGAAGTCTATATGCTTTAACTGACTTCCGAAACAGACGTTTCTATGTTTTTATGATTGACTTCGTAGTAACAGGGTATGGTGCTGAAAAAGTTTAAATAAATATAACACGGCAGAAGTATTATCACTTAGTTTTGATGTACCCTATAATATGTGTAGTTTGCTATGACAGTAGTACTAGCACTAAACGAGCAAATTATTTTCTACTTAAATTCGCGCACTCTAAAGTATCATCACTTTGCTTTGTTCCACGAAATATCAAAGACTTCTAATATAACATTTTTTTTCGCAAGTGGCAACCCTAGCGAAGGGTTATCGGAGGGCTTAAGATTGATCGGCGGCTTAGCCCTGAGTTACAACTGTCGATGTAGGGTCGGTGTTACGCCATGTTGTGTCATTCGATTAACTTTACGCTTTGACAGTGTACCTTTAGTAGCCAAATTAGAAATAACGCCATCTTGTAAATTGGCACTTTCGATGTTGGGTCGGTGTTACGCCATGTTGTACCATTTGATTAATTTTACGCTTTTACAGTGTAGGTACCTTTAGTAGCCAAATTAGAAATAACGCCATCTTATAAACTGGCACTGTCGATGTAGGGTTAGTGTTACGCCATGTTGTGTCATTCGATTAGCTTCACGCTATGACAGTGTGCGTTTAGTGGCCAAATTAAAATTAACGCCTTAGGGCTTAGACTTTGGCCATGTTGTGTCATTCGATTACGTTTGGTGGCCACATTAGAACAAACGCCATATTGTAAATTTGTAGTGTGCAGCTAAAATTTTAAACCATCAAAAACTTATTTTTTTCAAAGAAGGCTATTTCAACTTCACTTTGAAATGCGCTAAAAACCTAAAAACGTGTACTAAAAATGAAATCTCAGCTTAAACTTTTAGTTAAACATTTCAGTTACATTCTCCCTAGGGGGTTAAAACTTAAACCTCTAGTTAGCCGAGCACAAAACATTTTCGGTAACTTCGCAAAGTTGAAAAGTATTACAACAAGGAAACTTTAGCCGCGGCTTACAGAAGGTAATATTATAGGAATTACAGCTTAATACCTAGGTTCTAGAGAAAACAATTTTTATGCTGGGTTAGGTTTTGTCTAAATACTGATTTAAAAATGTTTGATAGGTACTTTACAAGTGGTCTCATGATTATTTCTGGGTATTATTTTGTTAAAATTGTTATATCCCAAAAATTACCGAATTCCCACATTTCGGACAAAGTTGCGGTAAAGATCAAGTCGAAAGCGATGTCGGGTTCGGGCTTCCTGCTTTCTGGCCGGCCGCATACAGTCGTTTTTCGCTTGCGATTCCGAGTTCGTTTGCCGTATTCGAAAATCCGAATGCATGGAAGCAGTAGAAAATACCTGACGCACACGTTTTCTCCCGTACGAAACCAATTCCGTTCGTACGTTTCAAGTGGAAGGGGACGCGGTAAAGATCAAGTCGAAAGCGATGTCGGATTCGGGCTTTCTGGTTTTTTTGGCCGGCCGCATACATTCGTTTTCCGCTTGCGGTTCCGAGTTCGTTTTTCCTCCACGTTTTTCCCCGTACGGAACGAATTCCGCTCAATACGTTTCAAGTGGAAGGTGGAGCGTTCGCGCGTGAATAAAACGAACATTTGTGCTAGTAATTCCGAATACGAAAATCAAATTCGAAAATCGAAGACGAAAAACGTGCGTTTGCGGCCAACCCTTGTCAGATATTTTATCAAAATATCTACTCCAAATTTCATTTCCAGGAAATAATACAGCTCTATTTCATTCCGGGAATAACTGTATTTTAAAAAGGTATAAAACCGACTTCAAAATTGTACGTAATTGAGAATTAAAACTCCGTATCTCCAAAACTACTCAACCGATTTTAATGAAACTTGCAATATTCCCTAAGTTGAACAATACCTAGTACAACAAAAAAAGAATTAATGAAATCGGAATGGTAGTTCCAAAGATATGCGAACACAAACATAAAAACATACATACATACACTTTTGAAATTTGGCACATTGCAGTTCAGACACTGAAATACACTAACATACACAAAAACTGGGCAGTTCTGGAAATATTTCATACATACGCGTCAAATTGATAATCTAATTTTTTTGAAGTCGGTTAAAAACTAATTCCAATATTTCGGTCAAAGTCGCGCACAAAAACGATGTCGAATATCGGAATTCCGAGTAAGCAATTTAAATACGGAAAGTTATCCCGAAGTATAATTACCAGGGATCTATAAAATCTCAATCCAAGTTCGCGAAGACTCCGAGTTAATCTCGACTCGGTGTCAGCGACAGAACCAATTAATGTGTGGAATCTTTAGAGTTTTAATAGAATCGGGTTGGGTGGATTTGAGACGTCAGAATTGGCGAATATAATTTACAAGATGACACCCGCAATCGATGCGCCAAAACTCGTTTATCTCGTGGGAACCGTACATTATTCCAGGATGAAAAGTATCCTGTGTCCTTTCCTGGGACTTAAAGTATCTCCATGCTAAATTTCAGCAAAATCGGTTCAGCGGTTTGGGCGTGAAGAGGTATTACAGACAGACGTCAGACACACTTTCGCATTTATATTAGTATGGATATTTATCAATTTTATTTTAAAATATAATTGCCTTAGTTAAATAATTTTGTTAATGAATCCAGTAGGCTTAGCATGGTCACCATAGAAACGGTTTTTTTCTACGGAAGAATAGACAAAGTGACAGTTAGACAATGAAAATCTGCCATTTTGTCGATAAAATCTGTCAGTATGTCGATTCTTTCTGATTTCTACTGTTGTTATGCTAAGCCTGCAGGTAATCACTGTTACCATGGAAATAAAGATAAAATGACTAGAACATTGTGTTGGATTAATATAAACGCCTGGGGAAAAACAACGAGCAACAGAAAGTTTGCGCAGATAAATATTTGTTTAGGTGTTTACTGTTTGTACAGGTGATGCTATTGTTAATAAGCTTTGTATTGTTAATACCACTGTATACAATAAACTAGAAAGTAAAGGAAACTAGATGAATTTGTATATTATATCGCGGAGAAACCGTACATTTTTCCGAGATAAAAAGTGTTCTATGTCCTTAACGAGAGTCAAAGTATATGTGTACATTTCAGCAAATCGGTTCAGTCGTTTAGGCGTGAAATGGCAACAGACAGACTAAAACTTTTGCATATTTTATAATATTAGTATGGATATGTCTCTAAGGCGGACTTGAGTAGACCTGAGTTAAGGTTAACTCTGAGTTAAACATCATATTGTCATCTTTATCACTCACTTGGTGAACTCAGAGTTAACTTTAACTCAGATCTGCGCAAGTGGGCCTAAAGGTTGAAGAAACATCCCTTTTATCCACAGATAACCCCCAGCTTTTATCCAACTTGCAAAAAGAGAATTATGTTCAGCATATTTTTTGCATGTCGATAAAAAACATTATACTTTATCACCTCAATAAATAACCAACAGTTAAACCGTCAATAAGTTTTCGCGAGTTCAAAATTGCAGTTAATTTTAAACGATTGACAGTAAAGCAGTTAACGCAGTAACCGTGATTTTAAGTTATTTCATGGCTTTTATCGCGGGCTTTGAGCGTGATGATCGAATCGAGAAATTTCGTAACGAAAATAAACCTAACACTCCGACTCCGACCGCGGCAACGCCGCACCGACCGGCACGCCGTGCATAGTCTAACGTAGTTTCAATTCGGCAGACTTCGGCACGGTGTTTGTGTACGTGCAACTGGACGTATGAAATAGTTTTACCGCAGCAGTCCCCGAGAGCCACACTTTTTAGGGTTCCGTACCCAAAGGGTGAAAACGGGACCCTATTACTGAAACTTTGATGTCTGTCCGTCTGTCCGTCTGTCCGTCCGTCTGTCTGTCTGTCTCCAGGCTGTAACTCAAGAACCGCTGTAGCTAGACTTCTGAAATTTTCACAGATTATGTATATCTGTTGCCGCTATAACAACAAATACTGAAAATAAAATAAAGTTAATATTTAAGGGGGACTTCCATACAAGAAACGTGTTTTTTTTGGCCTTTTTTGCTCGTAATCAATAATGGTAACAGCCTAGGTACTTGAAATTTTCACAAAATCCTTAGTTATATTTGTACTTTAGTAATTATTAATAATAAATTAAAATAAAGTAAATATTTAAGTGGGGCTCCCCGCTCCCATACAAAAAACACAATTTTTTGTATACTTTCGCTCTATACCGGTACGGAACCCTTCGTGCGCGAGTCCGACTTGCACTTGGCCGATTATTTTTATTTGGTTACATACAAAATTACAAATCTCTGAAATTAGTACCTACGAACTACAAAACGCCGTTGCACCGAAAGAAGTTTATCGCGCGGAAACCGTACGTTTTTCCGGGATAAAAAGCATTATATGTCCTTCCTCGGGACTCAAAATATATCTATACCAAAATTCAGCAAAATCAGTTCAGCAGTTCGGGCGTGAAGAGGTGGTAACATATTATAGCTGTATATTTTGTCGAAAGTTAGATATGCAGAAGGATACCTTTTTAAGTAACCGCGACCGAAATTCCATAGTTGCTGGTCGTTCTTACCTCTATAGGGGGTCATATACAGGCAACTTTCGGCTTTTTAACCGACTTCCAAAAAGGAGGAGGTTATATATTCGGCGGTGAATAATTTTTTTTTTTTTTGTATGTTCAACGATTACTCCGCCGTTTGTGAACCGATTTTCAAAATTTTTGTTTTGTTGTATTAAGTTTCACTCCAATTTGGTACCATGTTCACAAAAGTGGTGACCTGATGATGGGATCCATGAGTAATCGAGGGAACTCCTCAAAATTTATAATTAAACATAATATGGTCATCAAACTGGCTGTTACTGGCTCTTGGGCTATAACTATTGTGCGTCTAACCTTAATTAACAA
The DNA here is from genome assembly GCA_905404155.3 of Plebejus argus. Classification (NCBI taxonomy): domain Eukaryota; kingdom Metazoa; phylum Arthropoda; class Insecta; order Lepidoptera; family Lycaenidae; genus Plebejus; species Plebejus argus. The sequence goes on along the minus strand of FR989948.1, from coordinate 6,072,420 downwards.
CTTATTACTAAGTTATGTGACTTATAAATCTTATAATCAAAAGAATAAAATCTAATCACACATATAAAAGTATGTTATGATTATTATATTTTATTGTATGTGTATTTCATATTATATTTTATACTATATTCTTTGATATACGACTGGTAACATTTAATCTTCTAGGTCTTAAATAATATATAAGTGGGTTAAAGGGGTAAAAGATAGAGATATAAGATGTTATAATATGACTAATGTATTTCATTATACATGGACAACTTTTGCCTGCGGATGGACGTGGCATGAAAATATCTAGAGCTATTTGAAAACAAAGTCTTCAGCAAAAAAAAATCGGCGTGAATGACACACATGGCGTGGTGAAGATATCGTTGTAAAAACTTTCATTTTTACCTTCTTAAGAATAACAGTTTCAACATTTTGTCATATTTATTTATATCCTAACAAGAGTCTTAAAAGTAATTTTCAACTATCTTAAAAAAATATTTGCCTTTTTTATAAAAAGTAAAATTACTATACTAATTAACTATTAAAGTAAAATTTTTATACATAGAGACAAAAAACCGGCCAAGTGCGTGTCGGGCCACGCGCAATGTAGGGTTCCGTAGCACCGCTAGTTTTTGAAACTTTCTGTATGGTCAATGAATGTACATTATTTTATAACATGTTTTACACTACTAACATCATCATCTCAAAGGAATTTGAACGAAAAGTTCCTTTATACTTCGCCTAATACATTTTTTTTAGTTGATCGACTATTACTCAATAACTTAATATGAAGTCAACTTAGCCGTGATAGTTTTCCTTTTAAATTCAGCATAATATTTCCTACTCTCGTGAATTTTTTCACATTTCCAGAAGCAACCGTTTAGCTAGAAGCTAGAAAGAGGGGACACTGGACTCTAACGATTTTTTCCACTTTAAAACTTAATATTTCACAAATGGATCCCTAAACCGGAAAATGATCTATGAATACTCATAATATTTTTAAAAAACCTATCCAGCGACACCCCACACGATGGGAAGGGCGCGAAAAAAAAATTCAACCCCGCTTGATGTGTAGGGGAGGTACCATAAAAAATATATTTTTTAAATATTTTATGTACCATTTTGTTGGCGTTATTAATATACAGTGTATTCATGCCAAATTACAGCTTTGTAGGTCCTATAGTCTCTGAGCAAAACCGCGGACAGACAGACGGACAGACGGACAGACGGACAGACGGACGGACAGACCGAAACTATAAGGGTTCCTTATTGACTACGGAACCCTAAAAAAGGTCTTGCTTTTATACCATTTGGTATAACATTTAATTCTCAACAGTGTTTTTCAGTGGACCTGTAGTAAATTTTACTCACATCCAAAATCGGAGACATTGAAAACTTTTTGTGACCGGGATTCAACGACGACCTCCACGAGGCACTGAGCCACAGAGGTCCAAGAAAATTTCACGAGAACTCCAAAGTCCATAACAAGCTTACTCCGTTTCTATTTATCAAAATACCGAGAAAAAATTATATTATTTCTGTTCACTAGAATTTAATTTTGTTTCTTTTGTAATTAGGTAAATCTTTTCAGGTTATTTTGACCCCTCGAAAGGGTCTCTATTATATTTCTCTCAAAGGGGTTGTAATGTTTGTTAATTATTAAGTTTTAAATTTAGGAAAATGCTTGTTTTGTGAAGGAATTTCCAGAAATTTGATTCAAAGCGTGGGGATGGGTTTGTCTCAAAAATTATTATGTAAATGTTAAATAATTTTTCAAAATAGCTTCATATTTTATCTAAATCGATTCAGCCATTTTAGAACAGTTTGGCAGTTACCATCGCGACACTAGGATTTTATAACTAGGCTAGCAGATGAATTTCACAGAAACACATTTTTTTGTCTACTTTTGCTCTATACCGGTACGGAACCCTTCGTGCGCGAGTCCGACTCGCACTTGGCCGATTTTATTTATACTCCAACCGCGTACAGATTGGCCCCAATAAAGAAGATTATTGGGGCCAAATCTAATATATTCCGATGGAAACGTCGCGGAGTCTACAATATTTATAATATAATAGATGTGGGTTTTTCATCCCGACCATACCGCGTAATGGTGGGTAGGGTAGGCTAAGATAAATATGATGTATTATTATGTTTTATAGAAACGGATGGGGTGTGGGGTGAGTTGGTAGCGGTAGCGGGAGCGATCAGAAGGGGAGGGAGCGGAAGCGTGTTGCTGGGTGGTTGTTGATTAAGGGTTTACTTCTATTAATGTTTATCATATATAGTTTCTATTTTATTTAATTGCTATGGTCGCATTTTTGTTTTAGTATCTCAATATTGTATTGTGAATTGAAGTAAAATGTGTTTGCTATAATGATATTTCACATTTCCTGTCACATTTTTCAATGGTTTATTTGTTTATTTTGACATTGAATTTGATGGTATAATATTTTTGTTTTGTACATAAAGATGCTTCTTTTTGAAATCCGTAGCACTTTATTCCTAAACTTTGAAATAATTCAATTTTCTATAACACTCTTATTATTTCAACTGTGTATAGTTTTAATGTCTTGCTCCCCGCTCCGCTCACAACTTGGACCACGCATCCAGCGGAATGCTCTGTATTATTTCAAGAAAAATGGTTCCGAAGAAAGTAGTATTTGCTGTTAGTGTCATGTTTGTTTTCCTCGTCTAGGCCAATCTGCCTCCCCTCTGCCTGCTGCATTGTAAATCGTGCCTTGCAATGAGGTGATAAGGTTGCTTTTTATTCTGTTTAGATTGCTGCTCATCATTATTAGCTGCCTTTGTGGCAAATACAAGACAAAATGGAAGTGAACATAGAGACAAGTTTTGAGGGTTGATACTGCATTGTTTTGCTTACTTTAGTGACCTGAAATCACATTTATGTGTGATTCAGAGAAAGCGAGACTAACAAAAAATTAAAATGAATTTTAATTTTTTGTTAGTCTCGCTTTTCAAAACTCGAGAACTGCTGAACCGATTTGGCTAATTTTAGACAATAGAATATTCATGGAAGTCCAGGGAAGGTTTGTATGATGTGATAGTTCACCGGGTCATCTATTTATGGATAAATGTGGAAATCGCATCGAAAATTTGGTATGCGCTGCTGTTTCGTTTTTCAGTTCTGTTGACGCTTTCAGACTTCAACTCGTTCTTTCTTTTTTGTGGGTACATACTGTAAGTTTCATGCTATTGCATAGCTTTTATCGAGGGCTTTAAGCGCGGTGGCAACTCAAAAAATTCCGTAACGAAAAAGACCTAACACCCACCACTCCCACGTTGCCAGACTTCGGCACGGTGATTGTGTGCGTGTGACCAGTCGTAGGCGAATTGTAATTGCATAAGTTGATAAAACATGCTATGCAATAGCTTTACCGCGGCAGTCACCGAGTGCCACACGTATTTTTTGTAGTCTAGGGCCGGTATAAATAGTCAGTACTCAAGATGCACCTCGGTCTCAAGACACGGTTCAGGCTCTGTGATTGGTTGGCTGTCAAAATTTAGACCAAACATAGAGCCGGACCGCGTCTTGAGACCGGGTCGCATTTTAAGTACTGACTATTTATACGGGCCTAAATCTAAAATCGTATTACACACAAAATCACCAGATAAAACACAGTACACATTTTAACGGGATTAGCTATTTGTTTAATCCCGTGGGATCGGGATTTGGGACTTACGCATCCTTTCACTTAATTTACAAATACAATTTACAATCAGAAAGCCGCGTTAAGTACAAAATAAGGCTGTTTTAGTGAATAATTGTAATCGTTTGTTGTTATTGGACATTTATTTTTTAACCGACTTCAAAAAAAGGAGGTTATCAATTTGACGCGTATGTATGTAATATTTCCAGAACTGCCCAGTTTTTGTATAATATGTTAGTCTATATCAGCGTCTGAACAAATGTGCCAAATTTCAAAAGAGTATGTATGTATGTATGTATGTATGTTTTTATGTTTGTGTTCGCATATCTCTGGAACTACAAGTCCGATTTCAGTAATTCTTTTTTTGTTGTACTAGGTATTGTTCAACTTAGGGAACAGTGCAAGTTTCATCAAAATCGGTCCAGTAGTTTTGGAGATATGGAGGTTCAATTCTCAATTATTACGTACAATTTTGAAGTCGGTTTTATCTTTTTAGAATACAGTTATGTTGTTCGCTATTCTCTCTCTTTATTTACTCTTTGAATGTGAAATAAGGAGGTATTATCAGGACTTTTTCTGCATATTAAAGGTCTATGGTATGGCCATCGTTGCACGCGAAAAGTATACCATCCTCATCACCTTGATGAGTGGCGGCTGCAGTCTTCCACCGCGCGTTTTTCGCGTAACTTTCTGCCGCGCACTGTAAAACTCTGGAACGAACTGTCACCAGCAGTACCAATACGACCTGCAAACCTTCAAGAAGAGAGTGTATCTAAAAAGGCCGGCAACACTCCTGCAGCTTTTCTGATGTTGCGAGTGTTCATGGGCAACGGTAGTTGCTTTCCATCAGGTGACCCGTTTGCTCGTTTGCCCACTTATTTTATAAGAAAGCTTAAATCTTACTAGATAAAAAAGATATTTCATTTCATCTCATTGCCATCTTTATAATCCAATACACGTTGCTCATTAAAGTCCAAGGTAATTCTTGTGCATATCAATTAATGTCAGTATATTACGTTCAAATTAGCGGGATTAGCCCAATCCCGCGCTGGGATACGCGGGATACTATTTTAATCCGATATTATACCGATGAAGGTATAGGGATGAGCTTTAATAAGGTCTTAGGGCGGTTTAGGGATGTGTAATTTAAATATTTAACGGAGTTTATCTTAAGCTTTGGTCGATGTTTGACTTCTGTGGCTCAGTGGTTAAGCGCGCGGCTCAAGCCGGGGGTCGCAGTTTCGAATACCGCTGACGGAACTAAACGTTTTTAATATTCTTAGGTCATTGTTGTTATTAGTTTATATAAAGTTTTCAAATGATCTAAAATGTCTTAGAATAAGTTCTAAATAATTATTGTTCTTATATTTTGCAAGTTGTAACTAATAATTGTCTTATTTTCAGGTAAGTACCAGTAATGAAAGCAGAACTTTCAAGCAAGTATCTCATAGACTTAAGTTGCAAATTCATCATAATTTTGAGAACCACTGCCGTAGACGTATTTGTATTGCGATATTTTTTTATCTTTGCTTAAACACAGCAGGATCAAAATTCATAAAAACATATCAAAAAATCGTCCCCAAACAAACCCAATTATACAAACGCTAAAAAACCGTTTATAAGTAATTGCTTTTAGATCTGTCCCTTCGCAGGCAATAATGAATCTTAACACAATGGGAATAGGGATTGGAATAGGATTAGTCGACGCCACGCACCCTATTTTAGTGTGGTGTAAGTGAGAGGTGTTAGCGATTTTGATTTTATCTACTTTTTAGGGTTCCGTACCCAAAGGGTAAGAACGGTACCCTATTACTGAGACTTCGATGTCTGTCTGTCCATCGCTCAACCTTTATACGCTATTAGCCTTTATAAGCTAATCATTTATACGTGCTTCTATGATTTTTATATGTTATGTTATAAAGTTATTACTTACCAAGATAGACATCACTCTTGAATATTTGTGTAAAAGGAAAACGCTACCGCCTGTTTTAACCGCTGCCGCCTATGACCAACGCGCTACCCGCTCCCACCGCCTCCCATAACTTGGACTTAGGCGACATTTGGCTCGCTAATTGCTCTCCTTTTTAATTGCTCTCGTTAATGTAGAAACAATCGCTCATCCCCCTATTGTGATATCACCATTGTCTGGTGTCTTGGAGAATTCGATCCTACCGACTGCGCTTAATTCTCATTTAATTCGCATTTGGCTCTATTGGAGTGTAAGGGCTTCGATGCGCTTCGACTCTGCGCTAGTATAAATTTACCCTAAGTGAAAGTTTGGACCAAGCTGATGATTACTGGCTTACGAACACTGAGCAGGTAGGTCATTCATCATTGTTCTGACATTCGTCGTCTGCGTCCGCAAGATGGAGCGGCCAAACCGCACCTTCACGCATAGAATTATAATTTATAACCTTTATGCCGCGGCCGCATATGCGTGGTGCTTCGCGCTAAACCCGATACTATTGGACGATCTGCGTGTATCGTCCAATAGTATCGTCTCATCGCACGAAGCTTCGGACGATAGACGCAGATGCGGCCGGGCCATTAGTAGAGGCATTCTATACAACCGTCAACGCGAAAATGTGTCACCCTCGAAATGAGTGAGCTCACTCATCTGAGAGCAGTGTGCCTTAGGATGCGGTGACAGTCGGACATGTTTAATGCATTGATTACGTAAAATATGCATTGAGAACGTAAAATTAGTGAAAGAGAAAGTAGCATGCTATTGCTGTAACACAAAATAGGACGACAATACTTTCTCGATACACATTTTGCAATCCAAAAACATTGCTACAGTTTTGATGGCGTATGCCATATCCAAGTATTGACATCGTTGCGTTCACGCAGACGCATGGAGATCAAGCTATTCAAGCAATCAGAATTTTGATATTCTATTTGCTACCAGCCAAAACTTGTAGTTGATTTACCTGACGTACTGCTCATAGTTTTCTTTCACAAACTGCTGCCTATCATTAGCTATATCCACATTATGCAATTTCATCTTCAATTTTCGTCATCTTCATTTTATTCAACTTTCGTTTGGCATATTCAATAATTGGATGCGTCAAAATCCACCCGCGTTTAAAAGAGAAGTGTCATAGCGAGGGCTACGATTTCAACGCGCGTCACGGGCATGCCTCACATTCGCTGTTGACTGCGCTATAACGCATGCCCTTAACGAAGCCATTGTCTCATACTTGTACCAACCTATAGTACCTGTACGTTCCTTATTCGACCGTGTGTGTTCCACTACAAACTTAGAATATACGATCCTCTCCCAGATTAAATGTACATAACTGAGCGCGGTGATTTACTGAGTAATTTGCTAGCTGGATTGCATTTTGTACGATGCTTCTTATGTCTTGTATTGTGTTACCAAAGATATCTGTATTTAGACAAGTTGCATTCGATAATTTAGTCAGCGAAGCCGAAAGTCATGGGCACTGGCGTTTCGAATTTTCAAGTTGAACATTTTGACTCGTCCCAAAAAAATACTCTACTATAAAAATTCGGAATATTACTGAAATGTTTTCACGGTAGAGGCACCACCAGCGCAGACAGTAAACAAAAAAGCGGCCAAGTGCGAGTTGGACTCGCCCATGGAGGGTTCCGCAGCAGCAATAAGGTTTATTTTTATGAAATTAAAATATTTTTGATTTATTTTTATATTTCAGTCGATTTAATGAAATTTAGATTAAGGTTTACTATTTATGACGTATAAAAAAAACTACTGGCTAGATCTCGTTGGAACCAATTTTCGTTGGTAGTTTTTATAGTAATCTACATCATATATTTTTTTTTAGAATTATCATGCCTCGACTTTAGAAATTAGAGGGGGGGGACACACATTTTTTCCACTTTGGAAGAGTCTCTCTCGCAAACTATTCAGGTTAGAAAAAAATTATATGAGAAACCTCAATATGATTTTTGGAGACCTATCCATAGATACCCCACACGCATAGGTTAGATGAAAAAAATTTTTTTTTGTTTCAGTTGTACCTATGGGGACCCCTAAAATTTTTAATATTTTTTCCATTTTTGCATCAAAATCTTAATGCGGTTCACAGACTACATCTACTTACCAAGTTTCAATAGTATAGCTCTAATAGTTTCGGAGAAAAGTGGCTGTGACATACGGACGGACGGACAGACAGACAGACAGACAGACAGACATGACGAATCTATAAGGGTTCTGTAGTGTATGCGCAGAGTATCTATATAGTAGATACTTAAACATTGTCTCACGAACACCGAGTAGTAGGGTGCAGTCTATATAAGTGTCTGTCTGGCTGCCAACGAGTCAGTCGTGCAGTGACAGTCAGAGAGTGAAGACGTGTACCTATGGTCGTACTGGATGTTGTAGTGAGCCAGTGTCTCGAGGATTCTACAAGTGGCGACGATGATGAACAATTAAGGTATGGAAAATGATATATTTCAAAAAAAAGGAAAGGAAGATCTAAATGTATTTATAGTTCGTATCAGAGATTGAAATTTGTAAGCGGACAAAACTAATACGCTTACGTTTTGATTGTTTTCTTACCTTTCGAATATTACAAGATATTTTATAACGCGTGCAATGAGTAACTGAACAACCGTTAAAATGGTGTGTTTTGAAGTGTAATTTAAAATAATTAATGGTACTCGTTAAATATTACTTTTGAGAATAAGTTTGTGAATTTGAATATTTCTTCAAGTAAAGATTTTGTATCAAACTTTTAGCTATATAAATATATAGCTAAAAGTAAATAAATTAATTTTAAAATGTTTGGAGTTGTGGCGGTACCCACATTCGCCTAACGTTCCTGCATCACGCTATCGAAGTTTTCTGAGCGCGTCGGTATATATACGACAACTGAATTGTATTACGTGGGCTCCGGCCTGACCGGGCGTAGCACCTCGCCTGGTCGGAGGAGCTTCCTTTGGGCCTCCACGCATTATAACCCACATTGGAGGCCCCGACGAGATGAAACATTGAATCTGTTGTTCTTATTTATTTTGTTACGTTATTTCATAAATTTTGCTAATAATTGCATAATCGGTACTTACATTTAAATTTGTATTTAAACACTGATGTCACTTCACTAATCACCACACTAAATAATTATGAGCACTAGAAGTCCAGAGCACTGCACAAGTTAACACTTAGCGATACTGAAGAGACTGATTGAAGCTCTCCAATTTAATAACCACGAAACAAGAGGGGATGCACCGGAGTGAAGTTGGGCGCGAGTTGAGTGTACTAATAATTACAATCGATTTGCGATTTTCTTGTTTCGGTACGCAGGTAAGTGGAATTTAATTTGAACTTATTTAAATTTAATCTAAGAGGTTAATCTTAAGTATTCTACTTTGGTGGTAGGAGTATACGTCATGATAGGTTCTTTGATGTGTCTTATATTTTATATGGAAATTATCTGTTCTTGTAAAAGTACTAAATTCATATTTTATTATGATACAGTCATGGGTGCAATAATGAATAGAACTTTAAGACAATAACCAAATAAAATATTTTGTACAAAACAAGTACAATAATAATCACAGCGTTCTCAATAAATAAGTGGTGCCTAAATGTAACAGCGCGCTAAATTACGTTGGAAAACTAAACTTAATAGCTCATTGCTAATTTTAATTGCACAATAATTGCACCTTAAAGTATTCAAAAGAAAATTTAATGGCTTTTAAACTAATCTTTTTATGAAGTAAAGATAATTATAATGTGGATAGTTCCTTGTTAACGTATTATGGTGTATGACGTTCTACAGTTTTCGCTATTTTCTACGGTACAAAAAAAAAAAGAAGAGAGAAATAAATTGAAAGACATTAGACATTATAATTATTATTTTGTTAAGTGTTCCTGTGTTGTAATATTAAGACCAAATTGTAAAATATTTGGCAAATAATAATAATAATAATAATATTAATTGTTATAATATATTCAATGTTAAGGACTTTTTTAAATTATTGAGCTAAGAACGGTTCTTAAGAATTATAGGAATAGTGCTCCAGGTATGTGGAATAAATACAACCTACTTTATTATTTATGTTGTGATAATAACTAATAAGCAACAATAAGACTATAAAAAATTATTAGGGTTTAAATTATAATATGGAAACTTCTTCAAACAAGAATTGACAAAAAAATATATACAAACAATATACTAAATCAGGTTAATGTGGAGCTAACCGGTAAGACTAAGATCGATCTTACAATAAAGTTACAAGTAACAAAATCATATAGAGGAAATAATAAATACATTATTTGAGGGTAGTGTTGTTGTGTTAAATTGGGTCAGTGCCATAATATAAATTAGTACAGTAGACATCTTTATGCACCCAATTTCGACATGCTCGTACATTGCAGTGTTTTCCGATAGCCCGAATGTTCGGGGTAGTATAAATTTAATTACTTAATCATAATAATCATAATAATAAAGACTTAATCTAATGTAGCTCGTCGCTGTGTTGATTTTCCGGATGCCTTGAGTGAGTTTACCGTATGATCCTATAATAGCTTGCAAAACAAGCTAGGTAAAAATGATGCAATGTACGTTACACTTTATACTTACTTTTATTGTTGCTTTCTATTCATAGAATAGAACCCTTGAAATAAAAATATTTTAATAAGTTTAATATGTAGTAGTAAAAATAAACAGTTACACATTGTGTGACAAGTTGCGTAGTATATTTACAGTGCAGGTACAGAATATGTCACGTGATAAAGACATTCAAGACCTCGTTCTTTAACAACAGTATATAATATGTAAACTGAAGACAAAAGGAAACGTTAGAAATTGAGTAAAGTAAAGTTTAATGTTCGTGTGTTGATGACAAAACATGAGACGGAGATTATTCCCTAATAAAATATAAAATTCTCGTGTCACAATGTTAATCCTCTCCGAAACGGCTTTACTAATTATTCTTACCAAATTTTATATTATGCATATACAGTGGGTCTGAGAATCGGCTACTATAAGTGCATTTGTGAGTGGGAATAGTAAATTATTAATTTTCGACTCGAGACTGACGGCGACCATTATTGTTTGTGTGACGGAACAGCGATAGACGTGCCATACTAATTATTTAGTCATTACTACATTACAACTACAAGTAATTTATATGACAGGGCAAAGTTTGCCGGACCAGCTAGTATTATAATAATTATTAATTTCTATTAATAAAAAAGAAAGTACGTGAATTGGTTCTCTGGTTTTGAACAAAGAGTTGGACTGCCAAAAAAAAAAAAAAATTTTTTTTTGAAAATGGAAGGGGAAGAAGTATAAATGAAAAATTGCGGTCCAATTTCTTTTTTCGTTTTATTTCGTCTGGATCATGAATCTAATTTATCTAGTAGTAAATTAATATCGAGAGATGTGTGTATTTATTCATTGATAAATCTTAAATTTTCTTTTCATGAAACGTTGAGATGTAAAATTATTACAGAAAAAATATTTTGACCAAAATATATTCATAATAATTATTAAAAGGTCTATGTTGGGTCTATGTATATTCAGATAAAGTTTTACTGTTATGGAAGTTCTTGTAAACAATATATTAGAAATAAACTTCGAATAATCGATGTAAGCGGAGTAATCTGCTAGCATAAAAGACTTTGAAACATAGACTTATATATGCTTTGAAACTAATTATTTTTGCAATAACAAATGCGTAAAACAAAGAAAGTTTACTTTGAGTTTAAATATTGAATATGAATATGGAAATATTGACAAAACGATAATATCAGTATGGTAATAAAATATATTGTCAATAATGCAAACAAATACAGAGTATGTCAGAAATTAGAAGGTATGTTTGTAATAATTGGATTTGATGATGCAGTCGCGTAATCGAAATCCTTTAGTAAAGATAGATAATAATGTTAATATCTAAAAGAAAAATTGGAAGAATTACATATTATAATGCAAATGCAGATGCTTTGAGGCTGACCTTTGCGACCTTCAGGTCGGTAGCTGGCAGGAGGTAGCTAGGTAGCAGGACAGGGCTCAATGGCGAAAGCTCATTTTGAAGACCAAGATCCACTTCGGGTCGCTGAACCAGCGGAGTTAGTTAGTTGGGTAGTTGTAAATACTTAGTTATTCGATTAGATGACGGTACTTGCTATTATGTGAACGTTAAATTACACAGTGGGAGAAATTAGTAAATAGTAGACAATATAATATATTTAATTTTGAGAAAATGATTTTCATGCAATGAAATGCTTGGATACAAATTATACCATTTGCAAATTATTTCGAGAGGACTTGAATTTCATTCAATTGAAATTAGGAAATGCTCTAAAAAGGAATTATAAGAGATTTCCATTGTAATAGGAATACATGCAAGGGTGACAACTGACAACCAGCCCACGAGCAATGATTTATACTTGGCAGTTGGCACTAGTGTAATCATTGAGGTAATAATACTTAATCTGTGAGTGTAATGATAACTTGATGCGTCGTTAGACGGTAGTGAAGTAATTGACGCGTCAAGCGTTTACAGATAGATGGCGTAAACACGGCCACGAACAGAAAATAATAGTGTTTGGAAAAGCCTTGCCAAAATTGAGCTGATAATGAAGTCTAAAGAATTAGCACAGAAAAAATGGAAAATAAAACATATAATTAATTACTCCATTTAATGGCAATTAACTTTATGAATAATCATTAATTCATGGTCAAATTTTGTGATTAATGTTTGTTAGCATAGCAAATGATTAATAGTACTATGATATATATAAATCAATTGCATCAGTAGAATAATATAATATGACAGATATGCATTTGAACGTCTATAAATTTGAAAAATAAGTTCCACTAAATATGTTTAATTTTATTCAGTTTGTTAAATAAAATATTTAAAGTAAAGCTAAATAATATTTGGTACCATCATAATATTATTATGATTTTTTGAATAAAGGATTACAGTACTTATGTAGTTATGACAAATGGCTGGACTGATGTTTTCGGTTTCAGAAACATGACTCTCATTAAATTGAGAATAAGAACATAGTTTTTCATTAAATTGGAAATTGACAAGTGAGATTTCATTAAATTGGAAATTAATAAGAGCTCAGTTTTTCATTAAATTGGAAATTAAGTGAGATTTCATTAAATTGGAAATTAATAAGAGCTTAGTTTTTCATTAAATTGGAAATTGACAAGTGAGATTTCATTAAATTGGAAATTAATAAGAGCTCAGTTTTTCATTAAATTGGAAATTGACAAGTGAGATTTCATTAAATTGGAAATTAATAAGAGCTTAGTTTTTCATTAAATTGGAAATTGACAAGTGAGATTTCATTAAATTGGAAATTAATAAGAGCTCAGTTTTTCATTAAATTGGAAATTAAGTGAGATTTCATTAAATTGGAAATTAATAAGAGCTTAGTTTTTCATTAAATTGGAAATTGACAAGTGAGATTTCATTAAATTGGAAATTAATAAGAGCTTAGTTTTTCATTAAATTGGAAATTAAGTGATATTTCATTAAATTGGAAATTAATAAGAGCTTAGTTTTTCATGAAATTGGAAATTAACAAGTGAGATTTCATTAAACTGGAAATTAATAAGTGACATTTCATTAAATTGCAAATAAATAAGAGCTTGGTTTTTTCAATAAATTGGAAATTAACAAGTGGTTTCTCATTAAATTGGAAGTTAATAAGAACTTGGTTTTTTTTTTTTCATTAAATTGGGAATAAATAAGAGCTTAGTTTTTTCATTAAATTAGAAATTTACAAGTGGTTTCTTATTAAATTTGGTAATAAAATATAAAAACTTGGTTTTTCTAATGAAAAACCAATGAATACCCAATTTAATAATTGGACATTAATAAGTAGTTTCTCATTAAAATTGGAAATGTAGTTTTCCATTGAATAAGACATTTAGTTTTCCATTAAATTGGAATGTGGTTTTCTACAAAATTGGAAATGTGGTTTCCTATAAGATTGAAAATGTAGTTTATTTCCATTAAATTATATTGGAAGTGCTGAAAAAACAAGGATAGATAAGCATAGAAATGATCAAAACGAAAGATAGGCAAAAAAGAGATGGAAGCTTATATTTGTGGAAAGAGGTGAGGGTAAGAAGAGTAGAGAAAATGAAAAAAGAAATCTCGTAAGTATTGTAAGTCTATTGGAAGAATTGTCGCTGAGATGAAGAAACAAGTTGGCAAGGAGAAGGTATTGAAAGTAGGAGTATAGAGGTATACATCTAGATTTTGCAATCAGTCTAGTTTAATCAAAATTAGAAAAGGGAAGGGATGTAGTGTATGCGCAGAGTATCTATATAGTAGATACTTAAACATTGTCTCACGAACACCGAGTAGTAGGGTGCAGTCTATATAAGTGTCTGTCTGGCTGCCAACGAGTCAGTCGTGCAGTGACAGTCAGAGAGTGAAGACGTGTACCTATGGTCGTACTGGATGTTGTAGTGAGCCAGTGTCTCGAGGATTCTACAGGTTCCTTTTTTGCCATTTTGGCTACTGAACCCTAAAAAGTTTCGTGCGATGTTTGACAACGTTTCTTAATTTTTTTCCGAATTTCCCAAAAAAAATGAATCTTGGATACTAAGTATTTTACGAGGCTAGGCAAGTAGGCATACTGTGCGGCCGGTGCAGAGGCGTGTGCTACCAAAGAAACACCACACTACTACCCCTCCCACGTCAAGCCAGATGACGTGTGCAACATGTCGGATAATTGTGGTCGGATTGTGTCGTATGGATGATTTCCTATACGACACTTTGTTACAATGTTTTAAGGCCGTCACAGACTTAGCTATTATATATATTTTTAATATGTTTATAGCTAGGCATATTAATATATATTTTCTATACAGTTTTCGCGTGACCACACACTCAGCTATAATATATATTTCTGGTCTCAGTGTGTTTAGTACGGTATATTAATATATATTATAGCTAAGTCTGTGACGGCCTTTAAGAGCGACGAAGTATTCGCTAGCGAAGCGATGACTTATGTCAAATCGCATACATTTTGTAACGTTAGAGATAGCGTTAGCGTTAGCGTTTTGACACTTGTCTAGGGGGGCTTATCAGAGGCGTCCTGTCCATCCTATTATAAAAGCGAAAGTGTGTCTGTCTGTCTGTTACCTCCTCACGCCTAAACCGCTGAACCGATTTTGCTATTTGGTATGGAGATACTTTCGAGTCCCGGGTAAGAATAAAGGATACTTTTTATCCCGGAAAAATGTACGGTTACATCCACGGAGTTGCCATCAACTAGTTTAAGGCGCTATATTGAATACTATATACCTCAGAAATGTTACAAATCTGGTAATGAGATATACATATCTTCATAGCCTTATCTAGGTTTGAGAAGAACTAGAAACACGATTAATGTATTTTTTTATCTCGATAAGTACATTTAATTTTCGAAATGACCTCTTAAAAATACGAAATTTAAAGATTATCTTTAAACGAAAATAGATGTATTGTAGGAAATTAGTCTAATTGATAGACACCTTTGCAACTCAACATCGTATAGAAGCATTTTGCTTTAAAAATGCTCCTAGGTATTTTTTAAATGATTATAATTACGTTTTTTCGCATGTTTTCCGAGCGAGCCGATAGCTTCTGGCCGCAGCGTATTCACGACTTTATAGTCATACAAATTAAGTATAAAATTGCCCTTGTGATAAAATTACTTTCGATATAAGCGCCTTAACGTATTTTTGTGAAAATCCTTTACAATTATTAGTACCTCCACAAACGCAAAAATTAAAATTGTGTCATTTTACTTCAAACTACATCTTGGAAATTTTAAACCACCGAATCACATTTACGCTCCAATTCTTTCAATTACGGAGTGCTTCAGCTTAAATTATGACCTGGATTTAGGTTTTTAGTGCTTAGTCTTATTCTAGGTTTGGATGCTCCTTTAGATTCCTAGATTTTTGAAGTTCATTTAGATTTGCGTTTTTTTTTGTTCTTATTCCATAGCGGTTTAAACTCGTAATTAAAATTTTGAATTAAGAAAGATTTTTTTTTACTTTTCTGTTGAGATGGCGAACGGCTTATAAAATTAGGAGCTTATAAAGTTATTTTTGTAAAGAACTTGAAATAATTTCAATGCAAGAAATTTTTTTAAGAAGCTTTTTATTCATAAGTTAAAAATATGTATTTACCAGAATAGTTTTTAAGATGGTAATATTTTTCGTATTTCTATCCCCCATCAAGTTGATCCGCCATTTTAAATGTCGGCCATTTTGTACATAAAAGCAACATGGCGCCGCATAATACGTAGATCATCATTATACGTAATATATTCAACAGGTGAGCAAAATTGTGATATTTTTGATAAAGTGTCACATTAGCTGTTTGAAAGAAATTTATCGTCTACTAGATTACCGCAACTCCATTGAAATTCGTTCGCGGAAACCGTACATTTTTACTTTCGAAATTATACCATTCCTGTGTCATAAAGTATCTCCATCAATAATATAATAGCTCCCACACCGGTTTCGGTGACGGTGTCCGGTTTCATTGAAACCAGGCCAGGTACGCAGGAGTAATTTTATAGTGCCCAAGTGTGTGCGCAATACACAAGAGCACTCTCTATTCCTTTACTCTCATAACCCAGTGGGTCGGCAGACCGACACGACCGGCGAGAGATCAGGCGCAGGACCGACTTTTTACATGCCCATCCGACGCATGGATCATCTTACTTGTCAGACAATCAGGTGATCAGCCTGCATTGTCCTAACCAAACTTGGAAATAACATGTTTCCAACGCGGGAATCGAACCCACGACCTCCGAGTCAAGAGCGACGCAGCTCTAGACCATTGGACCACGGAGGCGTTCTCCATCAATGATATTCTATCATATAATATCATTGATCTCCATGCTAAATTTCATCTGAATCAGTTACAGACAGACAGACACAGTTTATAAGTAATGTAGATAATTGATGGCGCCCGCAACTCCGTTGCGCCAAAATTGGTTTATTGCATGGTAGCCGTACATTTTTCTGGGATAAAAAGTATCCTAGTATGTCGTTTTCTGTATCAATTCCAAATTTCAGCAATATTGGTTTATGGTGAAGATAAACGAGCGTAATTTGTGAGTCGTGAGCCGCAGAATTTCTGCCGGGGAGAATTTCTTTTCATACAAATTACGCTCGTGTGAATCAAACAGGACTTTTGTATGAAACTGAATGCAGCAGAATTCTGCCCGACAGAAATTACGCTCGTCCGGCTTCACCCTTAGTGGTTTTTGTGTTAAGAGGTTACAGAAATACAGACACACTTTCGCATTTACAATATTAGTACATTGGATAGTTGTTAAATTCTTGTTTTCATGTTTCTGTAACGCTATATCCAAGGGCAAAGACTTAACTGGAAAGTTTAAAGTGTTATGTACAGTTCGCTACAAGAAACATTTTTCATGTTAAAAACTTTAAGATATAAAAACCCAGGTAATCGTCTCTATAAATTTTATGGCTTAGTAGATAAATAAGTAAACTAGTAAGCGCAAAAGTGTTTTAAAAACTCTTTTTTTCCCTAAAACAAGTTATAAAAGTTTTGAACAAAATTGCAAATTTTGCCATTGTATAAACTTTATTGAACTTGCAAATGCAACATTTTCAAATATTTTTTTATTGCAATAAACGCAAACATTTTAAATACATAGTATTCTGCAATTCATGATAAAGAAATACTTATACTATCGTATGTTGTATTTTTTGCCATTTCTACAACAATCTCATCAGTTTTTTTAAAGACGGACATACAAACGGACAGACACAGGAATGTTGTAAAATGTTCACCTTTTTGATACGGAACTCTAAAAATAATAAACTGCGACATTTTCAAATACAGAATTATATCTCATCATCAAAAATATTGTTCCCGCTTTAAAGATACGATCACTTTTTAACCGACTTCCAAAAACGAGGAGGTTATACGTTCGTCTGTGGATATTTTTTTTTTTTTTTTTTTTTTTTTTGTTCAACGATTACTCCGCCGTTTATGAACCGATTTTCAAAATTTTTCTTTTGTTATAATAGGTTTCACTCCAATTTGGTCCCATTTTGACAAAAGTGGTGATCTGATGATGGGATCCATGAGTAATCGAGGGAACTCCTCAAAATTCAAATGGAAACATATGTTTTTTTTGGTTTCATTAGAAGTGTTCCAGGCATATGTTACCAAAAAGTAAGATTTTGCACCAGGATTTACTATGGTTCGAAGGTGGTGAACAGAACTCCTTACTCGTTATAGATACATGTTTGGGGGTTTCGGCGTTGTCTTAAGAACTGAAAGCATATACTACTATGCAAATTTAATTAATCATCATCATCATCACCACCATTCCACCATACATACATCCGTGAGTAATCGAGGGAACTCCTCCAAATTTATATGGAAACTTATAATGATTTCGATTTTATGAGAAGTATCCTAAGCATATGCTACCAAAAAGCAATGCTCAGAAAAGTGGTGACCTGATGATGGGATCCATGAGTAATCGAGGGAACTCCTCAAAATTCAAATGGAAACCTATGTTTTTTTGGTTTCATATGAAGTATTCCAGGCATATGTTACCAAAACTAAAAAGTAAGATTTTGCACCAGGATATACCATGGTTCGAAGTTGGTGAACAGAACTCCTTACTCCTTATAGATACATGTTTGGGGGTTTCGGCGTTGTCTTAAGAACTGAAAGCATATACTACTATGCAAATTTAATCTATCATCATCATCATCACCACCATTCCAACATACATCCGTGAGTAATTGAGGGAACTCCTCCAAATTTATATGGATTTCGATTTTATGAGAAGTATCCTAAGCATGTGCTACCAAAAAGCAAGTATGGGGGTTTCGGAGTTGGTTTAAGAACTGAAAGCATATTATGCTACCATGCAAGTTACATTCATCGTCATCATCATCACTACTACCGGTCACCACACCATGAATTATCTAATTATGACCCTATTATTGTTACTATTAATCGTCTTTAAGAACAAAGCCCGAATTTGTCGAACGATTTAAAAATTATAATGTTATTTCAATGTAAATGACTCGACCTTGGTGTTTAGGTTACCAAGTTAGCAATTTGATTATAAGATCTATGAGGTTAGTTATTCTTAAAATTTATAAGGACGATTTTAGTTATATTATTTGAGCATCCATACTAATATTATAAATGCGAAAGTGTGTCTGTCTGTCTGTCTATCAGTCTGTCTGTTTGTTACCTCTTCACGCTCGAACCGCTGAACTGATTTTGCTGAAATTTGGCATGGAGATACTTTGAATCCCGAGAAAGGACATAGGATAGTTTTTACCCCGGAAAAAGTTAAAGTTTCCGCGCGATAAACGAATTTTGGCGCAACGAAGTTGCGGGGGTCATCTAGCAATGTTGAGTTGTTTTCATGAGTGTAATGATAGAAAGAAAGTCACTGAAAACTTTAGAGCATTTAAAGACAGGCGTATGAACATTAATTTTATCATTGCTTGATTAACGCCAAGCAATAAGCATATACATACATTAGGTACACAGTGGTATATGCTTAGAGTTGCTTAAGCAATTCTGAAGTAGTGACATCAGACAATGAGTTCTCATAATATAATGAAAGTGTATCCTGGATCCAAAGTCACTAAGCATAACACATTAGTCTGTGCAGAAAACCAGCTTATAAATCACTTAAAAGAGTGAAATTATTATTTTTAACAAAAAATTAAAACCGACTTCCAGGGTAAAAACAATAATAATTTGTAATGAACAAAAAAGTGTTAAATAATTCTTACTCTTTAAAGTGCCTTATGCATAATTCTCTTAAACCTCAACTATTTCTGTACACAATCTACATTATTTTGAAGTCGGTACCAGTCTTAAATATTAAAAATATTTTGTCATAGAACTCAGCATTCTTATCTGGTACCGTCTTCAAAGTAATGTAGATTGTGTACAGAAATAGTTGAGGTTTAAGAGAATTATGCATAAGGCACTTTAAAGAGTAAGAATTATTTAACACTTTTTTGTTCATTACAAATTATTATTGTTTTTACCCTGGAAGTCGGTTTTAATTTTTTGTTAAAAATAATAATTAGAAAACAACTGCAACATTTCAAAATACAATTGCAAAATATCTGCAATAACTGCAATATTTTAAGACGTATACCACGGCAATATATTTGACAGTATCACAGTCTTTTACCGAAGTAATGACGCGTGGCTGCTATTGTAGAATTTAATGGGGAATATGAATTATGGTATTGTATTTCTCAAGTTTTATCTTTATAACCGACTGCGAAGCATTTATGATTTTGGTAATTTACTAGATACCGCAACTCCGTTACGCCAAAATTCGCGTGGGAACCGTAAAATTTTCCGGTATTAAAAGTATATCATATCCTTTTCTGGGATTTAAAGTATCTCCCAACTAAATTTCACCAAAATCGGTCCATTTGTTTGGGCGTGATGAGGTAACAAATAGACACACTTTCGCTTTTACAATAATTAGCATAGATCTAAATTGCTTCAGCCATGCTTCAACACAACAAGTACAAAGAGACACACTTTTATCGCTTGTGCGATGTAGATGACGCACAGCGCCATCTGTTATGGATTTTTGGAACTAACTTAATTTGAACGAATTTACGCATAAACGCCCCCTTCCAACCCCTTTTTTCAGTCAAAAAGTATGTCCTTTCTCAGGATTTAGACTATCTGTGCACAAAATTTAATTACAATTGGTTCAGTAGTTTTGGCGGTAAAGCGAGACATATACATATAGAATATAGATTGTTGTATATTTTCCATCCGACTATACATATCGCTTTGGAGCTTAAAATTTTAACGCTATACAAAACACACTTGAACAAAATGAATATTCAGACACAATTTTCGTATACGTAATTATTATACAACGTTTACTTAAAGTTTTGAGTAGGATTTAGTATGGGATCTTCGTAAATTTTTAAGTTTATTTATTGAAAACCGAAAAGGTGTATTTTTAATTATTCTCAAATCGCTGAATTCTGTCCGTAGCGGTCATTAACCCTCTGTCAAAAAATTAACCTCATTAAATATCCAATATTATGGCGGCCTCCCCAAGATGGCGGACAGGCTATTTGAAATGCACCCCCATGATATGGGTATCAAAATAATGAAAGGGTTTGCTGTCAGGAATACGAAAAAATAGTCGCGTGTCTTAAATCCAACATGGCGGACATCCAAGATGGCGAATTTTTTAGTTTTTTAATGACAATCTACTATATTCTACTCTTTTTTGTAATGGAATATTCACCGTTTCTACTGCTTCCAGAGGTTCTGGATCTCTGGAATCTGCGAATTTGTAGACACTTGTACACATATTAGTGATTATCGATCGCAGTATAATCCGGCTGGCCGGCCGCCAGCGTAACGAACGCATTGTGACTGCATGTGATGGTCTAACTCATAAACTTTAGTCTATCGGCCGCACTTAGATACATTTAATGATGATCAAACTTCAATTTTAGTTTCGTTCGTCGTTTCAGCGTAAAGATGTAACAAACAAACGCACATGATCGTAATATCACAGTGTATAGTTTTTTACACTGTGGTAATATTATGATTCTCCAAAGTGGCCATTTTAGACCCGCAGATCATTATAATATCTAACTAGCTGTCCCGGCAAACGTTGTTTTGCCATTTAAAGTATATTTTCTACATCATCAGTTGATACTTGATACATGTTTTACCCCCTCTTTTGTCCCCTAAGAGGGTGTGGGGGGGGAAGGTCATACACCAGATGTTAAGTTGAAAAACACAGTTAATACTTAATATGAAGTAAGTCCACTAAAGAAAAAAGTTGTATACAAAATCTGACCCCTCTTTGGTCCCCAGAGAGGGTTGAGAGGGGAGGGGGGGAGGATTTTTATACACCAGATGTTGAGTTGGAAGAAGACAAATATAATATATCTGTGAAAACCGTATGCAAATCTGTGAAAACCGTATGCAAATCGGATCAGTAGTTTTCGTGTTAAAGAAAAAAGTTTGATACAAAATCTGACCCCCTCTTTTGTCCCCTTAGAGGGGTGGGGGGAAAAAATTTTATACACCATATGTTAAGTTGCAAGAAGATAAATATATCTGCGAAAACCACATTCAAATCGGATCAGTATTTTTCGTGTGATGCTGGAACAAACATACAGACAGACAGAAAGAGTGACAGACAGACAGACACACAAAAAACTAACCACATTTTTGGCTTCTATAGCGATGTAGTGACAAAGGTGTAATTTCGGGTATCATTTCATATCTTTTATGTACAGAATTTTCATTTCTACAACAGAATATTATCTTCCTCCCGCACGCGCTTTGGTGACGCCCACTATAGTAATATTTTAATTTCGCCATAATTTCAAAACCAAACGTCCAATTTTAATCATTCAAAGACCAAATATTATCTACATAAACTGTACTTAGTGATAAAATAATTTATTTTGATAAGGATTAATAGCGTGAGTAAAATATATCCGTTTAAATGTAGTCCAAAAAAAATTCAGGATTTTTAAATAAATAAATGGCTATTGTGCCTCACTCGACATAGATAGGTATAGTGTGTCGCGGACTTTTTTGTAGATATTTATAAGATCTACAATTACTTAGAACATTTTATCGTTCTATCTTTTATAGTTTCGGCAGCGTACGCAAAATAAGTAACTTTTCTAGCTGATTTTTTACACCTTGCGTCCGAAAACCTCAAATATCTTACGGAACCCTACTTTTTTCCAAAATAAAATGTAGCCTATGTTCAGCAGAAATAATGTAGGATTCCAATGGTGAAAGAATTTTTCAAATCGGTCCAGTAGTTTCGGAGCCTATTCGACTCAAACAAACAAACAAACAAACAAACAAACAAATCTTTCCTCTTTATAATAGTAGTGTAGATAATAATAATATCTATGGACGCTTCACACCACGTCAGTCTGGCCCCGTGCTAAGTACCTGAAGGACTTGTGTTACGGATACCAGACAACGGAAATATATTTAATACTTTTATACTATACATATATTTAAGATTTTTATTATATCATACACATATTTAATACACAATACACATCCAGACCCGGGAATATTGAAAACTTTTTTTTGTTCCGTCGGCGGGATTCGAACCCGCGAAGCTGCCACACACTCAACCAATTGAGCCACAGAGGTCGTCATTAAAAAAATGTTTTAAATAATAAAACCAGCGAGTTTTCATAAAATAAATTGCTGAGAGCTACAAGGTCAATATAAAATCGATGACCACTTGTCTCAATGCAAATTAATAATAATAATTCATTAGTACGGATTCCTCGTATAAGCTAAAGGGCAAAAATAATTTTAATATTAATTAAATTAAACTTCACAAGCCCTTTGTGAACGGAGACATAAAAGGGACTTTTACCCTTCTGAAACGAAAATTTAATGTCAAAAATCATCCACAGTCCATACTAATATTATAAATGCGAAAGTGTGTCTGTCTGTTACCTCTTCAAGCTTAAAACGCTTATACCAATATATGCATGTTTGGTACGGAGATCACTTTAAGTCCCGGGAAAGGAGGTAGGATACTTTTTATTTAGGAAAAATGTACGGTTCCCGCGCGAAAAACGAAATACCTAAATAGCGGCGCGTTCGCGCTGTAATTTTTTTTCCCTTCTCTACCCTCCCTTATTTCCTTTCCTACCCTCCCTTATTCCCTTCCCTACCCTATTACCCTATTCCCTCGTAAAAGGCCGGCCCACCCCATAAATAATAATTAATAGTTTAGAAAACACGCTTTTAGTACGGACTTAACTAATCCGCCATATTGGATGTCCGCCATATTGAATTTAAGTCATGTGACAATTTTTTTCGTATTCCTGACAGTAAACCCTTTCATTTGATACCCATATCATGGGGGGGGTGCATCTCATATAGCCTGTCCGCCATCTTGGGGGGGGGGGGGGGGCATATTGTATTTGTAATGACGTTTCTTAGCCAGTCATGTATACAAGCGTGTTAAAAAATATATCCACAGCCGAACATATAATATTATAACCTCCTCCTTTTTGGAAGTCGGTTAAAAATAAGATTTCAATTTGCAACATTTTAAAATTGACGAAGCAATTATGGCCATGGATTAGACGAATGTACGAGCGCCGCCAAGTGCTATAAAACTAAAAATTAAACAATACATTGTGCGGAATGCCAAGTCTCGGCCGTTTCGGTTGATAAATATCAGAGACTTGGCACGCGAATTGCTCCTTTAGTTTTTAAAGATAACGACTTTATTAGAACTGTACCGGCTTGATTCAACGCTTCAATCTCTATTCTCTATGCCTTGAATGTCCTTTTTAGGGTTCCGTACCCAAAGAGTTAAAATGGTCTGTCCGTCTGTCCATCTGTCTCCAGGTTGTAACTCAAGAACGGTAATAGCTAGAGAGTTGAAATTTTTACAGGTTATGTATTTCTGTTGCCGCTATAACAACAACGCACTTCGCCGTTTTTTGTATAAAGCCAGACGACACCCGCAACTCCGTTGGGCCAAAATTCGTTTATCTCGCGGGAACCGTACATTTTTCGGGATAAAAAGTATTCTATGTCCTTTCCCGGGACTAAAAGTATCATCATGCCTCAGCAAAATCGGTTCAGCGGTTTAAGCGTGAAGAGGTAACAGACAGACAGACAGACGGACAGACAGACAGACAGACAGACACACTTTCGCATTTATAATATTAGTATGAATTAGTTGGTTAGCCATGGTTTAAAATGAGAACACTATTTTGCTTTTTAATACAATCCGCGATTGAAGTTTTATCAAAACAGCTCCTTACTCCAATAATTTGAGGATGGAGAATATATGTTGGTTTAAACAGGTGCTTATTTTAAGAGCCCCCTATTTTGAGATGGCAGTGTATCTAGCTAGAATGTTTGTAGTATATTACGGACAATAAGAATTCCAGTGTCGGACGATCTAGAGTGCAATTAGTTTTCTACTAAATTCCAGTAAATTCCAGTACATTCCAGAACATTCTAGTTCATTCCAGTTGGCGTTAGAAGTGTAATAAACACTGTAAAGGTATTTTATTTGATAAGAACACGATTTTTGGGTGTACAACATGAAATTTCAGTGGTTGTTATCCTGCAGCGGAACAATTTACCTATAGTAGTACTATCGAACCAGGCATGTTATTTTTAACCGACTTCCAAAAACGAGGAGGTTATACGTTCGTCTGTGGATATTTTTTTTTTTTTTTTTTTTTTTTTTTTTTTTTTATGTATGTTCAACGATTACTCCGCCGTTTATGAACCGATTTTCAAAATTTTTCTTTTGTTATAATAGGTTTCACTCCAATTTGGTCCCATTTTGACAAAAGTGGTGATCTGATGATGGGATCCATGAGTAATCGAGGGAACTCCTCAAAATTTAAATGGAAACATATGTTTTTTTTGGTTTCATATGAAGTATTCCAGGCATATGTTACCAAAAAGTAAGATTTTGCACCAGGATTTACCATGGTTCGAAGGTGGTGAACAGAACTCCTTACTCCTTATAGATACATGTTTGGGGGTTTCGGCGTTGTCTTAAGAACTGAAAGCATATACTACTATGCAAATTTAATTCATCATCATCATCATCACCACCATTCCACCATACATCCGTGAGTAATCGAGGGAACTCCTCTAAATTTATATGGAAACTTATAATGATTTCGATCTTATGAGAAGTACCCTAAGCATATGCTACCAAAAAGCAATGTTCAGAAAAGTGGTGACCTGATGATGGGATCTATGAGTAATCGAGGGAACTCCTCAAAATTCAAATGGAAACCTATGCTTTTTTGGTTTCATATGAAGTATTCCAGGCATATGTTACCAAAACTGAAAAGTAAGATTTTGCACCAGGATATACCATGGTTCGAAGTTGGTGAACAGAACTCCTTACTCCTTATAGATACATGTTTGGGGTTTCGGCGTTGTCTTAAGAACTGAAAGCATATACTACTATGCAAATTTAATTTATCATCATCATCAGCACTACCATTCCACCATACATCCGTGAGTAATCGTGGGAACTCCTCCAAATTTATATAGATTTCGATTTTATGAGAAGTATCCTAAGCATGTGCTACCAAAAAGCGAGTATGGGGGTTTCGGAGTTGGTTTAAGAACTGAAAGCATATTATGCTACTATGCAAGTTACATTCATCATCATCATCATCAGTACTACCGGTCACAAGACCATGAATTATCTACTTATGACCCTATTATTGTTACTTTTAATCGTCTTTAAGAACAAAGCCCGAATTTGTCGAACGATTTAAAAAATTATAATGTTGTTTCAATGTAAATGACTCAACCTTGGTGTTTAGGTTACCAAGTTAGCAATTTGATCATAAGATCTATGAGGTAAGTTATTCTTAAAATTTATAAGGACGATTTTAGTTATATTATTTGAGCATCCATACTAATATTATAAATGCGAAAGTGTGTATGTCTGTCTGTCTGTCTATCAGTCTGTCTGTTTGTTACCTCTTCACGCTCGAACCGCTGAACCGATTTTGCTGAAATTTGGCATGGAGATACCTTGAGTCCCGAGAAAGAACATAGAATAGTTTTTATCCCGGAAAAATTTAAAGTTTCCGCGCGATAAACGAATTTTGGCGCAACGAAGTTGCGGGCGTCATCTAGTAATGTTGAGTTGTTTTCATGAGTGATGAGTGTAATGATAGAAAGAAAGTCACTGAACAGAACTTTCGAGCCTTTGAAGACAGGCGTATGAACATTAATTTTATCATTGCTTGATTAACGCCAAGCAATAAGCATATACATTAGGTATACAGTGGTATATGCTTGGAGTTGCTTAAGCAATTCTGAAGTAGTGACATCAGACAATGAGTTCTCATAATATCATGAAAGTGTATCCTGGATCCAAAGTCACCAAGCATAACACATTAGTCTGTGCAGAAAACCAGCTTATAAAGCACTTAAAAGAGTGAAATTATTATTTTTAACAAAAAATTAAAACCGACTTCCAGGGTAAAAACAATAATAATTTGTAATGAACAAAAAAGTGTTAAATAATTCTTACTCTTTAAAGTGCCTTATGCATAATTCTCCTAAACCTCAACTATTTCTGTACACAATCTACATTATTTTGAAGTCGGTACCAGTCTTAAATATTAAAAATATTTTGTCATATAGAACTCAGCATTCTTATCTGGTACCGTCTTAAAAGTAATGAAGATTGTGTACAGAAATAGTTGAGGTTTAGGAGAATTATGCATAAGGCACTTTAAAGAGTAAGAATTATTTAACACTTTTTTGTTCATTACAAATTATTATTGTTTTTACCCTGGAAGTCGGTTTTAATTTTTTGTTAAAAATAATAATTTGAAAATAAAAAATATATTGTATGACCTACTATGGAAGCTTTATGCCGATAGGCGCGAGTTACTATGGACCCGACCGATTTTTTTTTTGATTTGAACAAAAAAAAACTGTACAAATCTATTGTACTACTAAGATAGAATCATTTTACTGCGGGAAAATAACCATTAAAATTTCACACTGTATACAGGGTGTAACAAAAATAAGTGATAATACTTTAGGGTGTGTATTGTGGAAGTGTTCCTTGTACAGAGTTCAGTGTGAAAGTAGCAGCGCTGAAAAATCATTTTTTTCTGTGATTTGTATGGGCAAGCGCCCAAGCGTCACGAGTTTTCCCGTATAAAAATGAAAAAAAAATGCCATTTCAGCGCTGCCACATTTCAGCATCTGAACACGTGTGCCAAATTTCAAAAGTGTATGTATGTATGTATGTTTTTATGTTTGTGTTCGCAATTCGCATATCTCTGGAACTACCACTCCGATTTCAGTAATTCTTTTTTTTGTTGAACTAGGTATTGTTCAACTTAGGGAATAGTTCAAGTTTCATCAAAATCGGTTTAGTGGTTTAGAAGATAGAGACTTTTAATTCTCAATTACGTACAATTTTGAAGTAGGTTTTATCTTTTTAAAATACAGTTATTTAGTGATAATTTAATTTAACTCTAGCGAAGGCGAGGATAATCTTATTACGTACAATAAAATCTGTAAACTGTCTTACAAACACATAGTTGATAGTGTTCAAACGAAGTTATCTCTAACGAAAAACCGCCCGAAGGGGTACGTGAGGGAGCTAACAAGGAGTTAGGGTCGGTCCACATTGCGATGTAACGCAGCGATTTGTGATGCGCCAACTTTATAGAAGTGAAACTTCAAGATGACGCCCGCAACTCCGTTGCGCCAAAATTAGTTTATCGCGCGGGAACCGTACATTTTTCGGGTTATAAAGTATCCTATGTCCTTTCCCGGGACTCAAAGTAATTTCGTACTCAGCAGAATCGTTTCAGCGGTTTGGGCGTGAAGAGGTAAAAGACAGACAGATACACTTACGCATTCACAACATTAGTACGGTACCCAATTCACAAAATTGGGTACCGTATAGAATAATAAAATATCATAAGAAAGTTCACAGAAGTCACTTCTTCGATGGGTTACGAGAGTACCTACATAGTTCTCTCGTGTATTGCGCACGCACTTCGGCAACGGGTGTAGCAATTATTTTACGGGTACATAAAATGTTTTAGCCCCCGCCCCATCGTGTCTACTTTTGTTAGGGCCTTTGGGGCAACTTAATCAGCTCCATAAAGTTGGAACTCCTTATCAGACGGAGAAGTCTTGAAAATACTCCAATCGTTTCAGTAGAGTTCGGTGAACTTTATTTTGTTGGCGGTAGCGTTCAAAATAGTATAGCAGTCTGATCTTAAGTTATCTTATGACATAAAATTGTAAGTGTAGATAATTGAACATTTGACACCTAAATGATTCTTAAAGTTACGCAAATAAAAGATAAAAAACTAAGCTTACTTTAGGGTGTGTATTTGTCCCTTGTATACAGCATGACTGGTGAGTCAATACCGATAATTAAGGAGAGTATTCAGTACTCGATTCTCATTATAATTATGTAATAAAATTAGGTACTTGATTTTTTACCAAATTTCCCTTTAAACAAATGAATCATGGACACTTAGTAAATTACTATGCGGCCGGGCGCGGCCCACCCCGCCCCGCGCACCGCGCGCTACTCCCGCGCGCGGTGTCCATGCGTTGGGTAAATAATTATTTAACTTTAAGCTACATTTACTCAGTGATCAATTGATATAATTTTTTTATGTTATTTTTTTTCAACTAATATAATAGCCAAATATCACGTCCTCGAATATTGAACATGTCTCACCAGTCATGCTGTAGAGTCCACTGTGAAAGTAGCAGCGCTGAAAGAGAAACCTAAATTCTATGTTTGTATGAGAAATGCCCCAACGTCATTAATTCGTCCATACAATAATTGAAAAAAAAACAATAACTTTTAAGGCTGCTACTTTCACAGTGAACTATATGACGTATACAAGGGACGCATAGGTACTCACCCTAAAGTATTATCACTTTATTTTGCTACACCTCTATATGGGTGAAGCCAAACGAGCGTGATTTGTGATTTGTGAGTCGCAGAATTTCTGCCGCGTAAATATCTTTTCACACAAACCATGACTCACAAAATTACGCTCGTGTGAATCAAACAGGACTTTTGTATGAAACTGAATGCAGCAGAATTCTGCTGAACCGAAATTCTGCGACTCACAACTCACAAATTACGCTCGTTTGGCATCGCTCTAAGGCCTAAGGGACACAATATACAGCATGACTGGTGAGTCAATACCGATACTTAAGGAGAGTATTCAGTACTCGATTCTCATTATAAATATGTAATAAAATTAGCTATTTAATTTTTTTCCGAATTTCCCAAAAATAAATGAATCATGGATACTAAGTAAATTACGCGGCTAGGCAAGAAGGCATACTATGCGGCCGGTGCAGAGGCATGCGCTACCAAAGAAACACCACACAACTACCCCTCCCGCGCACGGTGTCCATGCGTTAGGTAAATAGTTATTTAACTTTAAGCTACGTTTACTCAGTGATCAATTGATATTATTTTTTTATATTATTTTTTTCCAACTAATATAATAGCCAAATACCACGTCCTCGAGTATTGAACATGTCTCACCAGTCACGCAGTATACCCTGATTATCACTTATTTTTGTTACATACCAAAATAACGTTTAATTGTACAGCAAAACAACGTATGCCGGCTCAGTCTAAACTTTAATTCCACCCCAAACTAAACGTTCTAAAACTTGGGATGAAACTCTACGAACTCTCACAAAAGTCTTTAGTAAAAGAAACATGGAGGAATAAAAGTTCCTAAGGTTTAATTAGACCTTATCTTACTTTGGCAGGCCTCAGGGTAAGTCAATACCTTAAATAAGGGTGCGAAGTGAGAGTGGCGGAGCGATAAGCGAGAGCGGGTTCATGAGCGGTAGCGATTTTTGTGTTTTTGTGCATTTTTTTACTATTTCTACTACAGTAAAAGATCGGCGGGGCGAATAGCGACAGCGGATTCATAACCGCTTATGAATCCGCGGCGTTATTGTATTTTTTCTGGATTCCCTCTCTGAGCCAAAGCTATTAAGCTTTTCTTCATCTGCTTTTAATATATCCGCTATGTCTGTTATGATAACGATTTTTCAACGATCCTTTTTTTATGAAATAAGGGGGCAAACGAGCAAACGGGTTACCTGATGGAAAGCAACTACCGTCGCCCATGGACACTCGCAATATTAGAAGAGCTGCAGGTGCGTTGCCGGCCTTTTAAGAGGAAATACGCTCTCTTCTTGAAGTTTTGCAGGTCCGGAAATACTGCTGGTGACAGTTCGTTCCAGAATTTTACAGTGCGCGGCAGAAAGTTACGCGGAAAACGCACGGTGGAAGACTGCCACTCATCAAGGTGATGAGGATGGTATGTTTGTCGCGTGGGACGATGGCGAAAAGTTGCAGGAGGTATCATGATTCCGAACAATTCCTCAGAGCACTCCCCGTGATACAACCGATGAGGATTCGCTCATATTTAGTTACATTCTATGTGCGAAAGTGTGTCTGTCTGTCACCTCTTCGTGCTAAATCGCTGATCAGATTTGGATTAAATTTGGCACCACTCTCGAATAATTTTTTATCGCGATAATTTTACACTTCCTGCGCAAGACGAATTTGAAAAAAAAACGTCTAGAAAAAGTTGGCTTCCTCATTTTAACCGACCAACAAAAGTAGGTTAATATATTTTGTCAACTCATATCAACGTGCTAAGGGTCGTTGTACACCTAATTGCCTTCCCCCTTTGTTTTAGATTACTACCTTTTAGATTACTTTTTACGAGAAGGGCATAAATTATTCCAGAAGTCCTCATTTATCTGTCTTTTATGCGAATTTAACGAAAATTGCGGTCTGGTACGCATACTAATATTATAACCCGACAGCTGTCTGTATGTCTGGTCTTTACGCCCACGCTGCTGAACCGATTTTGATGGAATTTGTTACGATGATTATGCCATGCGTCGGATGGGCATATGAAGTCCTGTGCCTGATCTCTCGCCGGTCCTGTCCGTCACCTGTCCCACTGAGATAGAGTAAAAGAGAGAGTGCTATTTTGTATTGCGCACACACTAGGGCATTTAAGCGTTATATTACCTACTATGCGACATTTGGTGACGGAGTGACAGAAAGACAAACTCACATAACTTTGTAGAAATTCTTTTAACATTAAACAGTTTCGCAAACTTTTTAAAGTTACTGTTTGGCGTGTAAGACAATGGATGAAATCTGATATTGTGTTCACACAATAGATGTCAGTGTTTGATATTGTATCTAGACTCTAGACGCCTCCGTGGTCTAGTGGTACAGAGCGCGGCTCTTGACTCGGAGGTCGTGGGTTCGATTCCCGCGTTGGAAACATGTTATTTCCAAGTTTGGTTAGGACAATGCAGGCTGATCACCTGATTGTCTGACAAGTAAGATGATCCATGCGTCGGATGGGCATGTAAAAAGTCGGTCCTGCGCCTGATCTCTCACCGGTCGTGTCGGTCTGCCGTCCCACTGGGTTATGAGAGTAAAGGAATAGAGAGTGCTCTTGTGTACTGCGCACACACTTGGGCACTATAAAAATACTCCTGCGTAGCTGGCCTGGTTTCAATGAAACCGGTCACCGTCACCGAAACCGGTGTGGGAGCTATTATTATCTAGACTTCAAAGACTAGCTTTGAAAATACCTAGTCTGTATAGATAGAGATTTCGATCTTCAAAACTTAATAATATTATGACGACCTCTGTGGCTCAGTTGGTTGCGCGTTGGTAGCGCAAGCCGGGGGTCGAGGATTCGAATCCCGCCGACGGAATAAAAAGTTTTCAATGTTCCTGAGTCTTGGATATGTCGTAATAAATATAATAAAAATCTTCATATAGTATAAAAGTATTAAATATATTTCCGTTGTCTGGTACCCGTTAGGGTCTATACAGACAGAGAATTGCAGTTCAAGTGCAGTTTGAATGCAGTTGTCACGACTGCAATAGAACTGCAAACCAAACGCGCAGTCGGATTGCAGTTCAGTTGCAGTTGGCGTGCAGTCGTCGGTATGCAGTTCACACGACTGCACGCCAACTGCAAAAGCGGTCAAAAAAATGCGGTCCGTCTGTATAGACTAACACAAGTCCTTCAGGTACTTAGCACGGGGCCAGACTGACGTGGTGTGATTTGTGAAGCGTCCATAGATATTTATTATTATGACTGAACCGGTGAACTTTGTATCACTCCCCTCCTAATACAAACCTTTTTTGGACTTTCACAAACATTCCAATACATAAATTAGATAAATCGGTTCAGCCGTTCTCGAGTATTGTTATCCCAAAGAACTCCGTGACGCACTAATCTATTTTAAATACTACTAATAATAATAATAAATAAATAAAATAAAATAAAAAGCCTTTTATTTCCTAATAAGTTGTTAAAGTTAACATTAATTTTTACCTAACTACTACATTTTAAACATTATCTTTTCTATTTTTACTAATTTAAATTAAGTATATTTTTCATTTAGGAACCCCTCTCAGGTGAAGGCCTCTTCCAAGGATTGCCATTTCTCTCTTTCCTGTGCTATATATCTCCATTGTGGTCCGGCTATTTTTTGGATATCGTCTTCCCATCTCGCGTAGGGTCTTCCTCTGCAGCATTTACCTGGTGGTCCCTGCCAAGATGTCACCATTTTTGTCCACCTATTGTCTTTAAGTCGTACTACATGACCGGCCCATCTCAGTTTTAATTTTTGTGCTTGGTTTAAGGCATCAATTGTTTTCATTTGAGCTCTTATGTGTGTGTGCCTTATTTTTTGTAATATAATAATAATAATAATAATAATAATAATACTAATAATAATAATAATAATAAGAAAAACTTACATTACATTTAACAACAAACTAAGACATAAACAAAAACTATTAAAACATTTCCCAACAAACCTAAGACATAAGCTTGGAACCTTTTTAACTCAAAACTAGGCCAAGAAAAGGTCTATTTGTAATAACAAAAGTTACTAGTTGACGACCCCTGGCCGCAGCGGGGCGCGGGGGGAGCGGGGAGGGAGCGCTTTGTACGGGGGCAGGGGAGCAGAACCGACGGTCGCCACAGTAATATCCTGTTAGGGCGAAGTTGTAGGAGACAGCGATTTTTGGAAAGCTTACTCTTGTTAAGTTTGCAGTGGAATATTTGCGTCGAACTAATAATATGTCGTGTTGGAATTATCGAACTAAAGTTAACTTTTAAACCTCCTTAGGATTAAAAATATCCGACATGGTCGCCTATGTTTGTGAACCAAGTCCTAAATAAATATTAAAAAATAAAAACTTGAGAGGTGTCAATGGACACCCGAATGGAACGTAGTTATTTCTGTATGTAACATATACACTCAAAAAAATATTAAAAAAACGCCATCTAGTTGACGCACAGGAATACTTACTATCAACACCATCTGCCCCTAACATGCAGGTACTAAAAAAAAAAGTGTCGAGGTCAAATAAAGGTCAACTGTCTAGCCCTCTAAGCGTAATGCGCCATAAGGAACTACGTTCCACAAAAGATAAGGAATTTTTAGGAATAAAAATATCTATAAAATGTAAACGCACGTTATGCAATATTGTATTCGATACTTCAGTTAAGTTATCGCGTATCAAAGAAAGTAACTGTAGTTAAACCTTTTCCATAACATTAAAATTATTTCTCTCGACTTTATTTATTTAGACCTAGTCTCTTCACTCCACTCTATTTTTGCATCATAACTAGTCCCTTTAATTTATTTTCGCAAACTTCTTAAGAAAATACAGCGTTTTTCACGTGTCTGTCTGTTTGTCTGTTTGTCCGAATTATTCAAGCATTTAAGTGGGTGGACCGATTTTGGTCAAATTTCAATTAATATAATATTATAATTAATCGCTACATCTCATTACTTGTACCACACGCTATGTTATAAGGAACACAGTATTATACCGAATTCAGTGTGTCGACAGCTAATTACGATTCAGAGAACATTCGTCATCATCATCACCATCATCATCACACACAACGGTCAATACAAGAGTATTAGTTTCTAAGAAATTGTTGCCAATCAACTACGTTGGGTCGAAATTCATTAATAAAGCGAAAACCGTACATTTCTCTAGACTAAAATTATAATGCCCAAGTGTGTGCGCAATACGTTGGTGACTATTCTCATGCCCAGGACGCGTAGCCATTAATGAATTGCTCATGGAACTCCTCTGGTATTGTGGGTCAACTAAAAATATTGACTAGAGCAGTGTTTCTCAAAGTGGGGTACGCGAACCCCTAGGGGTTCGCCATTCGACGGCAGGGGGGTCGCGACAAGATTTACGTAATGGTGGCTTGATAACTGGCAGGCACACGCGGTACCGTTGGCACTTTATGTGTTTTCATTAGTTAGGATGTATAAGGGGTTCGCTGTCACCTGGGAATTCTAACAGGGGTTCGTGGAGCCGAAAGTTTGAGAAACCCTGGACTAAAGGACACTCATGTGCGTTTCGTTTTCAATTTAGTCGAACTATCACTTTCCGTTTGTTTAGCCACCTGGCCCGTAGTAAAAGTTAATTAAAAATCCAATTTCGTTCGCACAAATATTTATTTTGGCGAGCGAGAGGGGTGTATGTCTGTCTTTGTCACACCTTTTTAAGATACCTATGTTTTATAGTGCGTATTGGTACAAAAACTGGCCTTTGTAAGTACTTTCGTGGGAAAATCATAAAATAGCGAAATATCACCATACAAAATCTATACTTCTACTAGCTGTCCCGGTGAACTTCGTGTCACTTTAAAACCTTCCCTGGACTTCTACGAATATTTTAAGACTAAAATCAGCCCAATCCGTTAAGCCGTTTTCGAGTTTTAGCGCGACTAAAACATTTGAAAATCTATTTTTATATATAAGAATATCCATATTCACACTTACTAATATTATAAATGTGAAAGTGTGTCGGTCTGTCTGTTACCTCTTCACGCCCAAACCACTTAACTGATAATGATGAAATTTGGTATGAAGACACCTTGAGTCCCGGGAAATGACATAGGATACTTTTACTGCGGCAAAATGTACGGTTCCCGCGCGATAAATGAATTTTTGCCGTTCATAGCATAGGGGTATCGCAACGCGCGAAAAGGAACTCCGTTCCAAAAATCAAGTTTGTTGTATGGGAGTCCCCCTTAAATATTTAATTTATTTTGTTTTTAGTATTTGCTGTTATAGCGGCATCTGATTTGCACAATCTGTGAAAATTTCAAAAGTCTAGCTATAGCGGTTCTTGAGTTACAGCCTGAAGACATACAGACAGACAGACAGACAGACAGACAGACAGACAGACAGACAGGTAGACAGACAGGTAGACAGACAGACAGACAGACGGACAGACGGACAGACAGACAGACGGGCAGTAATCGAAGTCATAGTAATAGGGTCCCGTTTCTACCCTTTGGGTACGGAACCCTAAAAAAGATCAAAAACCGTGCGAACAATAATATAAACAATTTATGTTTAAAAAAATTAAATGAATTAATTAATATAAGCTTTGCTATCAATCTTTATATTAAACTAGAGGCGTCATAACATAATACGAGAATGATATACAAAAGGTACTTATTATAACAAAATATCAGAAAATAACCCGCAAACGAAGTCCACAATGAACCCTCCCTTGCGATCAAAAGACAATTCCAATATTATCCACCGTCAATTTAAATTTTCTATGTAACCGAACATAATAACTGCTTTATTGAAATTATTTTAATTAGATCCGGCTTCGGATCCGGAGAATCCCGTAATTAAAATCTATTTTTTGCGGGAAATTTATTATTTGGAAAATCTAAAGTGCGATATCTGGTAGAAATTAGAAAAGTCTGGAAGGAGATGATTTAGAAAATTATTGATTTGGAAGGTTTTTGTTAGAAATAAAGAGAAAGACGAATAGGAAAAGGTGATTTAGAAAAGCTTTAGTGAGTTTACTGGTAGAAATTAGGAAAGAGAAATGAGAGATGATTTGATTTTTTTTATTTGGAAGGCTTGTGTTAGAAATTAGGAGTGGGAGAGAAATAGGCAAAGATGATTTAGTAAAGCTCAAGTGGGCTGTGGTTTTGTTTGGTTTAATTAAAGGCCATTTCTATTGGATCATGATTTATAACCATGTTTGGAAAGCTGCCTGTAGGGACGTCGATGATGGATTGTACACGGTAATCGCCTGTATTGGGCAGGATACATTCTTATCACAAAATTATCTTATCAAAAACTAAAATTATAGTTATGTTAAGTGTCTGAAATTGCATATACATAATAAGTTATTAAAAGCACTTATATCCGGTGCTGCAGATTTCTGTCAAATAATCAAATTAAACAACAATTTTGCACCCCACAATCAAATACCAAAGAATAACCAGTATTATGGGAGCAGTAAAAATATTTTCGCGATAAAAACCTCACCCTCGGGGCAAATTTGGACGAATTGTTGTTTTAAATGGCAACACTGATATAATTTGCTGCAATTTTATTTTGTTTTCGTTTTTTTAAACCCGTAAAATCTTTATTTTCGCTAAAATGAAGCTACCGTAATATGACAAAGATATAAAATTGTTATTTCATATTGTGTCGTTTTCATCGTATAGAATTGATATTTTGTAAAATTTGTGGACGTATATTTCTGCTAGAGTACCTATTTTATATTATATTAATTTTGCTGTGAGATATGCTTATTGCTTAGTGTGATAGCACTGATAGCTGTCATTAAAGGACTTTGCGTTTTATCATCCTCGTAAAAATTCGCCCCAAATATTTTTAAATTGACCATCTGATTATTGTTTTATAGTGTGGCAAGCTATTTTTAGACACTTATAATTCCTACATCAAAAAAGACAATTTTAAAAATTCACCCCTAATTTTTTGTTGCAGCGCCGCCCACGTCGGTGGAGATCGTTTCTCACCCCCACAATTCGAAGCTGGAGGTCCGTGAGGGGGAGGATGTGTCTCTGGAGTGCCAGGTCAGGAATGCCAAGCCAGCAGCCAAGGTGGTCTGGTATAGAGGCAACCAGGAGATGAAAGGAGACAAAGGTAGGTTGAATTTTATTTTTTAACTTAAAATATATCATGAGCTAGAGAAAAATTTGGATAACATAGATTTATTTTAAAGCTACAATTCAACCCCTTTGAATTTTGAGTCTCCATTTAGAATATCGTGAAAAAAGTCTATGATTTTTTTATATTATGAAGATTGATTAAGTTTTAACATAATATTCTGTCTTTAAAATTTTTAATCTTCTTCACCTTAGGTGTTGAATATTGTACAAATCTTAACACATGTGAGACAAAATAGCGTTCAAATAAATAAACAAGTTTCACTTTTCCTTTGCACACGAAAACCGTAGCCAACTGAATAATTCACCAAGTAAAAAATGATTTAAAAATAATGTTGAGCCGATTTCCGCGATAAAAATCCATTTGCACTTACCAAAATGTAATCCGGGGGGTAAAAAATGTAAGCCAAATTTAATTACGAAGCAAAATTTGGCAACCTGCTGCATAATGTGCTAGCTAAGCCAGGATTATGTGGTTCAGTGCTCGGACTATAATTATTTCTCGTTGTTTCTCTGTATTAAATGTGTAGATTCCTGAATCGCGCTATTGAAGAAGGGAAATAAACATAATTTTTTATTCCACCCCCTTATTTTTTTTTCATTTGACTGTCATTTTGAAAATCCTCCTTTACGGTTTCTTGTATATTTCAATATTTTGTTTCCTTTTTTGGTACATCGTTTTATGATGATCGATTAAGTAGTTCGTCTTAAAGCGTGACAATGTGACATTCTCATTTATATTATTAGTAAGGATTTAAACAATTAGTACTTCACTCGGAGAATGCTTCTTTAAAGGCCGGCAACGCACCTGCAGCTCGTCTGATGTTGCGAGTATCCATGGGCGACGGTAGATGCTTACCATCAGGTGACCCGTTTGCTCGTTGGCCCCCTTATTTTATAAAAAAAATGCTGAATTGATTTTTATTCATCTTTATTTTAAATTTTAATAGTCTCGCGAAAACTCGAGAACGGCTTAACCGATTTGGCTAATTTTAGTCTTGAAATGTTCGTGAAAGTCCAGAAAAGGTTGATATCAGGTAGAAAGTCATAATATGAAGTTTACCGTGTCTTCTAGTTATACCTAAATATACCAACAAACAAAAACACATTGGATTTTCACAACACAAATACTTTTTAACCCCCGACCAAAAAGAGGGGTGTTATAAGTTTGACGTGTCTGTCTGTCTGTCTGTCTGTCTGTGGCATCGTAGCATCCAAACGGGTGGACCGATTTTGATCTAGTTTTTTTTGTTTGAAAGCTGACATGACGGTGAGTGTTCTTAGCTATAGTTCATCATCATCAGCCTGCTCATTGCTGAAATATCACGGTATATCTGGTTCGTGATAGGACGATTAGTAACTTGCAGTCGTTTGATGGGCTTTATATTTTGCATCCTGGTTCGAGACACTTATGAATATATAAACATTATTGGAAAGTTGACCTGGTGGTGCAGCATCACCTGGTAATCAATAGGATACCCAACTCCTCACCAACTTAGAGCAGAGGTTTCGTGTTTGGGCACATTTTAATTGCGACAACCAGTAAGACGTAGATAAACAGTAAATATTTGCATGCTGCTGCTGCAGCATCACCTGGATTCTATAGGAGCCAAGCTCCG
This sequence comes from Plebejus argus, assembly GCA_905404155.3. NCBI lineage: Eukaryota > Metazoa > Arthropoda > Insecta > Lepidoptera > Lycaenidae > Plebejus > Plebejus argus. The sequence goes on along the minus strand of FR989948.1, from coordinate 6,033,561 downwards.
TATGAACCTAAAGTGGAGGTTTCATGTTTGGGCTCATATTGATGGCCTCATCCAAGAGGGCATATTTTATAGATGGTATTCATTGGGATATGATCCAGTTGATAGGAATTATTCTGCACAAGTTTAAAAAGCATAAAATAAAATTAAATTAAGAAATTTAAAAAAAACCCCGCCAAAAAACTTTAAAAAGTAATGAAATAACATTTCCTGACTTTAAGTTTAAATCATTCCTAAGAGTAAAGTAATATTTTAGTCCATAATTGTTGTCAAGGTGTGTCGGGGGACCGCTAATGTAGATGTTTGATTTCACATAACAATATAAATTAAGGGTCTGTTCACAGCGACCCGAATCGAGAGAATCAGCGACTATTATGGTGATACAAAATGCAAAAGTCGTTGTTGTGGTAGTTTACTTAGCGGTCCCCCGACACACCTTGACAACAATTATGGACTAAAATATTACTTTACTCTTAGGAATGATTTAAACTTAAAGTCAGGAAATGTTATTTCATTACTTTTTAAAGTTTTTTGGCGGGGGTTTTTTTAAATTTCTTAATTTATTGTTTGTCTCTTTAAAATTAATGGTTTTGAATTAAACTTTAGTTTATAGTTAGCTTATGGTAATTAATAAACCCTACATTCCAAAACACATTGGATTAATGTGATAAGGGACAGAAAATATCAGAACCGAATGGGACCTGCTTAATCCAAAAGGTCCATTGAGATTTCATATGTCAGTTGTAAGTTGAGAATCGCGGTAACGTCGATTCAAATAGGGTTAAAGAGATATAGGAAAGTGGTAAAGAATTTCGCACTTTTGAAGTGCCGGAAGCAATAAAAAGAAAGCAGAAGCAGGCACTTTTTTGCGGTAGAGAGAGTTTTCTCCATGCTACGCTGGCTGTCTCATCTTTGTCTTACAAATGGACTCTGTTAAGCATAACTTGTGTCCCACAAAAATTTACGTATTAAGGACGCTAAGAATCGCGGTAAACTTGATTCACACAGGGTTAAAGAGAAATAGAAAAGTGGTAAAGAATTTCGCACTTTTGAAGTGCCGGAAGCAATAAAAAGAAAGCAGAAGCAGGCACTTTTTTGCGGTAGAGAGAGTTTTCTCTATGCTACGCTGGCTGTCTCATCTTTGTCTCACAAATGGACTCTGTTAAGCATAATTGGTGTCCCACAAAAATTTACGTATTACGCTATAATAACTGCAAAATTTGCAGGTCGGATGTCTGTCAGTACGAATATCGACTTTAAGGACATTAAAATAACATTCATTATCAGCGCGCCTTGTTCAGTGGTGGTTACGATGCTCGCCGCGTTCTTGATATGGCGAAAATGTATGAAAAAAATTGAGAAAGTTTCTTATTTTTCTTATAAATGGAAAAGTTACTTATTTTTAAAAATAAGTAGTAATGAAGTTAAATATTTAGCTACTCGCTCAAGGGACTAATTTTTTTGTATATTTATCTTCCTTAGTTCAGTGTATTTAGCTATAATGGTACCTAATCAGACTCCATTTTTAGGGTTCCGTAGCCAAAATGGCAAAAAAGGAACCCTTATAGATTCGTCATGTCTGTCTGTCTGTCTGTCTGTCTGTCTGTCTGTCTGTCTGTCTGTCTGTCTGTATGTCTGTCTGTCCGTCCGTCCGTATGTCACAGCCACTTTTCTCCGAAACTATTAGAGCTATACTATTGAAACTTGGTAAGTAGATGTAGTCTGTGAACCGCATTAAGATTTTGATGCAAAAATGGAAAAAGTATTAAAAATTTTAGGGGTCCCCATAGGTACAACTGAAACAAAAAAAATTTTTTTTCATCTAACCTATGCGTGTGTGGTATCTATGGATAGGTCTCTAAAAATCATATTGAGGTTTCTCATATCATTTTTTTCTAACCTGAATAGTTTGCGAGAGAGACTCTTCCAAAGTGGAAAAATGTGTGTCCCCCCCCCTCTAATTTCTAAAGTAGAGGCATGATAATTCTAAAAAAAATATATGATGTATATTACTATAAAAACTACCAACGAAAATTGGTTTGAACGAGATCTAGCCAGTAGTTTTTTTTTTATACGTCATAAATAGTAAAACTTAATGAAACAAAAAAAATTTTTTTTCATCTAACCTATGCGTGTGTGGTATCTATGGATAGGTCTCCAAAAATCATATTGAGGTTTCTCATATCATTTTTTTCTAAGCTGAATAGTTTGCGAGAGAGACTCTTCCAAAGTGGAAAAATGTGTGTCCCCCCCCCCTCTAATTTCTAAAGTAGAGGCATGATAATTCTAAAAAAAATATATGATGTATATTACTATAAAAACTACCAACGAAAATTGGTTTGAACGAGATCTAGCCAGTAGTTTTTTTTATACGTCATAAATAGTAAACCTTAATCTAAATTTCATTAAATCGACTGAAATATAAAAATAAATCAAAAATAATATAATTTCATAAAAATTAACCTTATTGCTGCTGCGGAACCCTCCATGGGCGAGTCCAACTCGCACTTGGCCGCTTTTTATTTATATTTTGCGATTATTGTGATGGTTAAAACGTATTTTATATGAAAAATTTGTATGCGGCTTTTTTATGGTATAGACGTGGAGATGAATATGTTATCTTTCATTAGAAACCAAAGTATCCTCGCAGTGTGACTCCTAATTCTTTAAAATGGTACCGGAAAATCGCTGATATTTGTGAAAAAATGTGATAGCGTCCTTAAGTTATGAATGCAGTTATGTTATTTAGATCATTTATTTTTCCCATTTCAACTACATTAATAAGTATAATATTATGTCTGTTAACTTTTGATCATTACAATCGGTTGATTCTATACTTTGAGTCGGGCTGCGAACAAAGAATCCTGTAAAAATGTACAATTCCCGCGTACCAAAAGAATTGCTAAAAATATTCTCGCTTCGTAATAAGTTGGTTACCACAGCTTTTAGGTAGCTTCGGGTGATTTTTTAAAAATTCACCCAGGGGTGAAAATGGTTGAAAATTAATAAATTTTCAATTAGTTCACTTCACGCGCTGTTGGGTCGTGAAAAACGTAATCCTGTATCGAAAACTTTGAGAGCTATTTAGTAAAAGCATTAAAAGTTATTTTTAACATTTCAAGTATTACAGAGTTGTTTCGTAGGCTTTTTAATTAGTTATAGACTTCTAAATTATAACGCACGCAAGTACGCTGCCCCAAAATTCGTTTCTCGGGCGGGAACCGTACGTTTTCACGGGATAAAAAGTATCCTATGTCCTTTCGTAGGACTCGAAGTATCTCCATTTTCAACAAAATTGGTTCAGCGGTTTGGGCGTGAAGAGGTAACAGACAAACAGGCACTCTTTCACATCTATACATATAATAAAACTGTAGAAATGAAAATTCTGTACATTAAAGATGTTCAAAAAATAATAAGCGGGGGTGTCACTACATCGTTATAGAAGCCAAAAATGTGGTTGGTTTTTTGTCTGTCTGTCTGTCTGTATGTTTGTTCCAGCGTCACACGATAACTACTGATCCGATTTGAATGCGGTTTTCACAGATATATTAATTGTCTTTTTCTAACTTAAAATCTGATGTATAAAATTTTTTCCCAGTATCAACTGATTAAGTAGAAAGGTGACGCCTTGATAATTTGGCTGTAGCGATGTCCATTTTTCTCAGCAATGACTAAAGCTAAGAAATTAAAGTTCACTGTCAGTATTCATCATGTCTTTGTCTTTGAATTACCCATAGCATAACACGATTGGTCAACTTTTATAACACAGAATAATCAATCAAAAAGACCTCTGTAAATAATGGGATTCCTATTTTGCCAACAGAGGAGAGTGATATAAGCTTCCAAAATTTGTACATAAATTGGTTCTAGTATACACTTTAATTTGTCCATAGCTTATATGAAATGTATTTATGGTTTTTAAATTACGGGACAAAAACCATTTTGTCGCTACGCCCTTTCAATTTTTGCTGTTCCATTGCTTGTTTTCTATGAGAGGCCGGGCCAGCCTCGCATAGAAAACAAGCAATCTCAAACACATCCAACACGGTTTTTTACTTTAACATGGCGTCACCTTAAACGGCAAGCAACGTTTGCCGGGACAGCTAGTTTATAATATAAGCTCTGATATAAGTATGGGTGACGCATTGACTCATGCAACTATGTCACGCCCGAAATTCGGTTGTAGCACAGGAACCCGACATTTTTTCAGAATAAAAACTATCCTTATATGTTATTTCTCGGGATTCAAAGTTAGTATGGTCCGAGCCAAGATCACTTGCTGCAAGTATGTTATTTACATTATATAGCCAACGTAGATAGTATCTATGTATATTGTATAGGTTACGATGGGACTGACATATTCACACTGTGAAAAAAGTCCCTTAAATAATTTAGATTAAAAAAAAAAAAAGTTAGTATGCAAATCATACCTATATTGTGCCGATATTCATATTAATTGGTTCAGTAGTTTAAGAGAGAGGTCACAGACGGACAGACACTTTTGTATTTGTAATATTAGTATAGATTTATAGCCTCACAATTAAAACTATATCACTCAAACAAGTACACTATAAATTCTAATTAAAATAATTCAATTTGTGTAAAAATGTTTTTTTTTCTTTTTTTCCAATTGACGATAGCACATCACTAATTGGCCTCTGTATTAATTACGTCTCCGAGTGCTAACAAGCATCAGCTAGGGAATGTACCTATCGATAGTGCTGGGAAAATATCGATAAAAAGTGTTGAGTTACGATATAATCTTACTACTTTTTATCGATACTTCTAGTGATGCACTATATTTTGTCGATATTTTAAGTAGTTTGTGCGTGAGAATAATGTAGGGTTCCTATGGTATTAAAAGGTATAAGCAATTACTTTTTAAGACAGCGGTAAAATACGTTGTCCAGTAATGCTCCGTGGTCTAGTGGTATAGAGCGCGGCTCTTGACTTGTCGTGGGTTCGATTCCCGCGTTGGAAACATGTTATTTCCAGGTTAGGATAATGCAGGCTGATCACCTGATTGTCTGACAAGTAAGATTATCCATGCGTCGGATGGGCATGTAAAAAGTCGGTCCTGCGCCTGATCTCTCGCCGGTCGTGTCGGTCTGCCGTCCCACTGGGTTATGAGAGTAAAGGAATAGAGAGTGCTCTTGTGTACTGCCACACACTTGGGCACTATAAAATACTCCTGCGTAGCTGACCTGGTTTCAATGAAACCGGCCACCGTCACCGAAACCGGTGTGGGAGCTATTATTATGTCCAGTAAGTCCATAAAAATATTACCTAATGCGATAGTCTGATGATATCGCTTAACGCCCAATTCCCAAACCGCTGAACCGATTTTGCTGATAGTTGGTATGGAGATACTTCGAGTCCCGGGACAGGGCATAGGATACTTTTATCCGCGAAAAATGTGCGGTTCCCAGGCTGTAATCGAATTTTGGCGCAACGGAGGAACTATAATTGTAATTCTAAATCTATCCTTGTACCGATTCAAGCTGAAATTAATACAAAAATACAATAATGTACAAAACATACATTAAGTCGTGTATTACTAGTGTGGCAAAACAACCTTTGCTGGGATAGCTACTTTTAATACACGTAGAGCTCACCGATTTTGGTGGCCATTAAAGCCAGACCAGCGAGGCTAGTAAAAGAAGATAGGTTATGACAGTAAAACAATAGAGAGTGCTTTTGTGCACTGCGCACATACTTCGGCAATCGCCTCGATAACTTCTGCGTAGCTGGAGTAAAAGAAAATAGACGCTACAGTAAAAGAAGATGGCTATGACAGTAAAGGAATAGAGAGTGATCTTGTGTACATTCGCACAAACTTCGGCACTATAACTACTGCGTAGCTGGTTTAAATGCAACCGGCAACAGTCACCGAAACTGATATGGAAGGCCTTTATTATTAACAACGGTACCAGGATTATTGTTGTATAATTCTTGTACCGATGCAATAATTTAGCCATACGCAAGCTGAAAATACAATAACAAAAGGTAAGAAGTCGTGTATTATCTAAGGGAGAAATAATGCCGGCCCTAAGGGCCCTCGCCCTGTTTATACAATGACCCTTAATATTAGGGTTCCCTAGGGCAATGTGAAATCCATTCTGATTAAAGATTAGGTGAAGTTTTGTTTGGATAGTTGTGTTCTTTTGCTTGACTTGGGCGGAGGTAAATAGATCGGTGGTGTATGTTTTATGCAATATGGTGTCTAAACTGCTGATCCGATTTTGATGAAGTGTAAATAGAGGAATAGCCTATACGTAAAATTACTTGTGACAAACAATGTGTTAATATCACAAAACAAAACAAAAATATTTAGGGTGTGTATGCGTCCCTCATAGAGTTCACTGTGAAAGTGGCAGCGGCGAAAAAGCATTTTTTTATTATTCGTATTAATCAAACACCCCAGCGGCGTCACGAATTTTTGCATACAAAAAATACTCTTTCAGCGCTGCTACTTTCACAGTGAACTCTATACAGGGGCATACAAGCGCTAAAGTTTTATCACTTAGTTTTGTTACAGCCTGTATAAAACACTAATTATACGGAACTCGCTCCGTTTCTCGCCGACTCGCACCGCGCCGTCAACTTGACATGGTTACAGATTTTGCATTTAAAAAATTAGAGCAAGTTTAATACTGCCTTTGACTTGCAAAGAATCGAGGCGAAGTTTTGAATGAAATGCGATAAAATAATGTTGTTTTAAGAAAAATATATAGCCTACATGACGTTAACTTTCCGGCATAACCGAAAAAATTCCGGGATTAAAACTATTGTCTTTTCCTGTGATATCTGCATAACTATAAAAATCGGTTTATTGGTTTATGTTTGAACTAGATGACGCTCGTAACTCCGTTGCGCCGAACCGTACATTTTTCCGGAATAAAAACTATCCTATGTCTTTCCTCGGGACTCAAAGTATCTCTATGCCAAATTTCAGCAAAATCGGTTCAACGGTTTGAGCGTGAAGAGCTGGTAACAGACAAACAGATAGACAGACAGACATACACACTTTCGCATTTATAATATTAGTATGCAAGTATGGATCCAATTCCCACATATTGCCTTTAACATCGCTTAAGCGGAACTTCGGTTTTCGAAAAAAAAAATTTTTATATTATATAGTTTTAATAAAACTACGGAACCAATGATAAAATAACACTTCACGCTTACCTTTCTTTCGTACGTTGCATAATGTGTTGTTGTAATTCCTTTTCACGCAATTTCATTGTGATTTTAATTTGTTTTGCACCGTTTTTAAGGTGTTTTTCCTGTTGTGGTGTTATTTTTAATCTATTTTTATCACGCTTTTATAAGCTTGGGCTGTATGTATGAAACGGAGTCTTTGAGCACGATTTTTACCTGTCTCCTGCAGTAGTCTAATTCATTCGAAACTGCATACATATTAGGAGCCAATGTTATAGAAAAATTGACGGCTCACGCGCAATTAATGAAGTTGCTAGACGTGCGTAACTTAATTATTACATTATCATCGTCAAAAATCCTGTGAATATTTTGCATCAATAATTTTGTGTATCATTAAACTTAACTATGGATACACGTTTCATAACTATCGTATACTTTGCAGGAATAAAAGTATTTTCATAAATTGTTATCAATTTAAATTTTATCGAAATCTATTCAGTACAGCCAAAATTCGCTCTTGCCATAAAATGTATGTTTTATTTAAAACTAGATGTCCGTGTTTATCGCGCGAGAACCATACATTTTTTCGGGATCAACAGTATCCTATGTCCTTTCCCGGGACATAAAGTATCACAATACAAAATTCAAGCATAATCGGCTCAGCGGTTTGGGCGTGAAGAAGTAACAGACAGACACAATTTAGCATTTAAAATATCAGCAAGGAATAATAATAATAGCTCCTACACCGGTTTCGGTGACGGTGGCCGGTTTCAGGAGTAATTTTATAGTGCCCAAGTGTGTGCGCAGTACACAAGAGCACTCTCTATTCCTTTACTCTCATAACCCAGTGGGACGGCAGACCGACACGACCGGCGAGAGATCAGGCGCAGGACCGACTTTTTACATGCCCATCCGAAGCATGGATCATCTTACTTGACAGACAATCAGGTGATCAGCCTGCATTGTTCTAACCAAACTTGGAAATAACATTTCCAACGCGGGAATCGAACCCACGACTTCCGAGTCAAGAGCCGCGCTCTAATAAAGCAAGGAATGCATCCTTGCTAATATTATTAATGTGATATTATCTCTGCCCTGTACTATCTGGGGGCACGGTAGTGCCCCCGCCAAGTCGAGCAAACATATTCTATTTGCATTGTAGGATACAAATAATTTATCTATTGACGGAAAAATTATTATAAAGATGGCGTCCGGAGATTTCGATTTAAAAGCTCTTCGCAATATCCGGAGCTGGTTGTGACAGCCGAAATACAATTTTAATGTCAACTATTCGTATATAGCCCGAGGGGGGAGACGAGGAGGAATAGTTGACAAAATATGCAGCTTTGTAAGTTATGTGTGGAAATAGAAATATAATATTTCCTAGTCCAGTCATTGAACATTTAGAATTAGTATCTAGAAAACCGATTTCGATAATTCTTTCGTTGTTGTATTTGCTAGTTAACGGAAAGTTCTTATAAAACGAAAAAAGAGAAAAAATTACACTTCACCTCCGTATAGAAGTATTTCCGATGAACTAACTTTTCCGGTTATGACAGTTTTAACTTCATACTCAAGACGGAACAACATCTGTCGGGCCCGCGAGTAGTAAAATAAATACGCTTTCATAACGAAAACAAACATTGGTGAAGTTCGTAGCTACGGCGTAGAGGTGCTACGTCGTAGACCTACGCCGTAGACCTGCTACGAAATATATTACTAGAAAACTCTCGCAATGTGTTCTGCTTTAATTCGTTTATCGCACGGAAACCGTACATTTTCCCGCAACGAAAAGTATCCTATGTCCTTTGCCGGTCCTTAAAGTATCTTCGTACCAAATTTCGTCTTAATCGGTTCAGCCGTTTCAGCGTGAAGGGGTAACAGAATGTTGCATTTATAATATTACTATGGATTTGAAAATAATTAAAATTTTTGTATGCTATTTTGCTAAACCATATTCTACCAGTAAGACTTTTTTTATGAAATAAGGGGGCAAACGAGCAAACGGGTCACCTGATGGAAAGCAACTTCCGTCGCCCATGGACACTCGCAGCATCAGAAGAGCTACAGGTGCGTTGCCGGCCTTTTAAGAGGGAATAGGGCAAGGTAAGGGGAGGGTAGAGATGGGAAGTGAAGGGAATAGGGGAGGGTAGGGAAGGGAATAGGATAGGGGATTGGGCCTCCGGTAAACTCACTCACTCGGCGAAACACAGCGCAAGCGCTGTTTCACGCCGGTTTTCTGTGAGGATGTGGTATTTCTTCGGTCGAGCCGGCCCATTCGTGCCGAAGCATGGCTCTCCCACGTCAAAATTGGATTTATATGCGTCCGCCCGAACGCGCGGTGTGGCCACACCGCGAGATCACAAGCGAATATTATGTACGTAACGATTTAGGCGTCTCCCAGACAGACGCGGCCTGCGGTGGCGGTAGTGGTGGCGGTCAGTTGGATGACTTGAGAGTTCTAGGAACGACACAGACACACGCAGCCACGCGGCCAAGTCATCCAACTGACCGCCACCGCAGGCCGCGTCTGTCTGGGAGACGCCTTATTCCAACAGCGGCGCGGTCGCGCTGTCATTTACGTACATTTGCTTGTTATCTCGCGGTGCAGCGGCCAAGCCAAGCTAAGAGCGTCCGTGGCCTAATGGGTAGACCTTTGTTTCGCACTCCTAGAGGGTGCAGGTTCGATCCCGGGTGGAGGCGTGTACCAATGACACATTTTCAGATCTCAAGTACATAATAGGGACGCTCGTACGGTGAAGGAAAACATCGTGAGGAAACCCGCACATGGTTGGTCCCAGACGTATTGACTAGTTCTTTCCTCTGGACTAGGCCGACTGTGTTGCGAGAATGCCGTATGTGCTTGGGCAACCATACGGTCATTTAAAAAATGCTATCCCAGGCACTACAGTATTTGAAGAGTGGTTACTTCGCTCTGAAAATACCGTATAAATCATCCACAATGGATGCAAATGCCTAGTTTTTTTAGCGCCCAAGCGGCGCGTTCAGCCGGCCTAGCATACGCCAACGAGATATCTCACTCTCGAGATAATTAAAAACTACTCGTTTCATAATGTCCAAATCTCGACTTTATCTCGACAAAACTCTATAAAAATGTGTTATTTCGATGATAGATCTACGCGAGAAAAAATGTTTGTCATGCTAGGGTCAATAGAGATGAAGATACGAACTATCAAACATCGAGAAACATGTAGAGTGAGATATCTCGTTGGCGTATGCTAGGCAGGCTGGAGACGCATGACTCGGGGGGCGTCTGCTACAGCCCTGGTGGGGGCCGAGGAGGAGGGCGCACGTGTTGTGCGCTCATCGTGGAGTCTTCGGACCGCTGGCGGGGTCGCGGATGTGTGTATCGTTCCCGTGGCCCCGTCAAAAGGCGGCGTGGCGGAAGATGGGGGTGGGGTTTAGTGGGTATACCGTGGTCTCATTATCTACGGGAGTCCCACATCACCGCTCGGGTCGCCCCCTGCGCCTGGGTGGTGTGCGTAATGCATTTCCCCCTCCGGGAAAAAAAAAGGCTGGAGACGCATAATATAAAATGAGCCTAATAAGAACGTTATTTTAAAAGGCCAAAGGTCCTTACGAAAATACGTCACCTTTCAACTTTGACCTTTTTGTATGAACGAAACATATTCATTATTATGGGCATATATTTTGGGGTTTTTGTACGTGCTAGTCTAATGGAATTACATACTATAGTAATAAAGTTTAAAAAGCGACGAAGTGCGAGCCCTTCTTAAGGTTGTAACAAAACTAAGCGATAACACTTTAGTTTAGGGTGTATATTATGTGTTCCTTATGTAGAGTTTACTGTGAAAGTAGCAGCGCTGAAAGCGCATTTATTTTCGTGATTCAGAATTTCAGGAATTGTCCCATACAAAAGTTGACAAAAAGTTGTTCTTTCAGCGCTACTACTTAAACAGAGAACTCTATTATGTATAAGAAACTCATACCCACCCTAAAGTATTATCGCTTAGTTTTTTAACTTTCGTTACTTACACCTTGTATATTGTTCTTGAGCTAAAGCTTGCTGACAGACAGACAGATAAACAGACAGACGGTCAGACAGTGGGGTCATAGAACTAAGGGTCAATTCAGACCGCAACGCGACGCGTAGATGCATTTCTAAATTAGTATGGATTTGACAGATTCGCAAGACGTCTCACGCAATTGAAATCTGTCAAATCTTGCGGTCGAAAATGTTGCGGTCTGAATTGACCCTAAGACATACCCGCGAATCGGAACTACTCGGAAACTTTACAAAAGCAATTAAACGTTGAACGAGTCGTAAGACGAATTTCGTTTACAACTCTCCCGTGTGAAATCTCTCCTCGTTGTAAAACTCTCCGTGTGTGTTCTCTCCTTGAGAGTTGAGAGAATGAGTGTTATAATCATTGAGGTGTAGACGTGGGAATTTAGTCAAATTACAGCCGATAATACAGCGAAGATATTATTGAGATTGTATGGGATTAGAAAAATTTCGGGAAAAGTTATGTGGAGTAAAAAAGCTTATGTAATCCAAGACATAAGCTTTTTTAGGAAGGGTGAAAAAGTAAAAAGTAACCTAGCATGCACAGATTAATCCTTTTTAAATTTTTTGCACTGACTCGTCCAGATAATCTGCAGAATACCTTGTTAATCTGCAGTCTAACTGGTTTACGCACATCAACGGTAACATAAAATATAGTAGCCTATGAAAAGTAAAACCTAATTTCCTGAAATTTCCGTAAAAAAGTATTTCATTTCGCGAAAACTAGTTACATGAAATGTTAGACTGTACAGTTTATGAAACTTGTGTGTTTTTTTGTATTGTTTCAGTCGCAAACGAAGAGATTCGTGAGATCGAGAGCCCCAGCGGAAACCCGAAGTCTACCAGATACACGACTATATCCAGGTGAGTCTTGCAAGTCTCCTAGTGCTGCAGATTGTGAGCAGTCTAAACCTACCGCCTCGATAATGGGATATATTATTACTGCTATGTTTTCAAGCTAGAGGCCGGCACCAGCCATAAAGTTAATATACCTAGCGGAATAGAGAAACAAAGGCCTGAGCAAGCGAGATGTCACTATCAGTGACACTGCGTGGTAAAAAGAGACGTGTGGTACATGACAGAAGAACTCTTTTTTTGACGTCTAGTCGGCACGTTGACAGTTTAATCTCATAGAATTCATGTTCAATCACGCTTGTGTATGTGTATACGTACACATGTTTTACACACAGATGAAAACCAATTTCGGTTTCGTTTGACAGCTCGAGATTGTTGCTCTATTCCGCTAGGTATATTAACTTTAAGCATAGACCGTAAACAAAAAAATGTGTTTGACGTTTGACAACGTTCCTGTCAATATTCTAATATGACGTGTGGTAATATTATGTCGGATTGTGGTCGGATTATTTACTGTTTGTGGTAGTAGCGCCCTATGCTACGACCTTTGCGTAATATTCCCTATTGAAACAATTTCACACCGAATAACTATAGAAGGACTAATATGAAAGACAAAAGCGGCCAAGTGCGAGTTGGACTCGCCCATGAAGGGTTCCGCAGCAGCAATAAGGTTTTGTTTGTATGAAATTAAAAGGTTTTTGATTTTATAGCAAACCGTGATACAAACCGCGTCTTGCCCAAAAGGGCCTCCCGCCGTCGCATGCCAGCGAGATATCGCTAAGGGAGTGTGGTGTCTGTGCGTGCGCGGTAAGCGCGCCACCCCTTTTCTGAAAACGGACGCCACGCGCCGCCCGCCATTCAGTCGTTTTCGAGCCGTGGCCCTGATCTAGTGACTATCTTACCGAACTTGGTACCCACGCCTATATCTGGCGTCCCAACAGTGTGGATTAGTGAAAAAGTTAAACGATTCGTGTTGTGAGAATTTTCAATTTTGTGAACCCCGCGTGTCGAATTCGGTTACGACTGACGACTCCGTACCTAGGTACCTAAACTTGTGCGTACGAACTATCCGCGTAAGAATAAAATGACGCGTACTAGAAACCAAAGGAACGCGGAACAACCGCAAGACATCGACAGCGACGAGGAGCTAGAAACAGTGACTCCCGCGCAAAAGATGGCTGCCGCTGCCGCGCCATTACTTTCACATGGCAACAGACACAGAGACGATGCATCAAGCATTCCCCAGTCCTCTGTGCCACCTCCGCATCGGAACGAACACCAGGAGTTCCAGCATAACGACGCCGAGGGTGATGATGCAACACGCATTCCCCACCGCCCCTCCGCCCCTCACATTGCTGACGCAACATTCTCACAGCAGAGTGTTTCTATGCTCCTTGAAGGCCTACAAAGAACGCAAACCAACGCTATAAAGGAAATCCTAGACAGTGTTCTCGGCCACCGCGCGATGACCTCGACTCCTGCGCCGGTGCCTACCGAAAGTGGTAACTTTGCGCGTTGTAAGGCTGTGTTTAGCGGCGCACCTACCGAGTCCATAGAAGGATTTATAGACGCAGTAGAAAGCTATAAAGAGTGTGCCAACGTGACTGATATTAATGCAATAAAAGGTATGTCAATGTTGCTGACTTATGACGCGGCCACCTGGTGGCAGGGCATTAAAAATCAAGTGACTACATGGGACGAGGTCGTTCATAACCTACGGAGCGCCTACGGCGACCGACGGCCGCCCCATAGAATTTACCGCGACTTATTCGCAACCGAACAACAGAACGAGAATACCGATGTGTTCGTTGCTAAAGCGCGCGCCCTGTTATCACGGCTACCACAAAATGATTTGACTGAAAAAGTTAAATTAGACATGATTTACGGCCTTTTAAACGTGCGAATAAGAAAACGACTCCGCAGAGAGGAATTTACTACATTCGCCGAGTTATTACAACATGCTAGAAACATTGAAGACTCCATGGGAGAAGAGGAGCGACGAGCATCAACAGCAAGGTCATCGTCGGCCGGCGCGAGTACTCTCCGCCCCGCCCCGGCCCTCCCCGCTGCCGGCCCGCAGGCACGAGGCGCGCCCGCGGTGCGCGCGCAGCCCGCGCCTACCGCCGCGCTGCTGCCGCCGCCGCCTCGCGTCGCTGCAGCCCTGCACGCGCCCGCGCAGCCGAAACCGCGCGGCGCGCCCGGCGTGAACGCGCCCTCTCGGACTCCCCCGACGGCCTCGGCCTCCGCCTCGGGTCCCGCGCGACCCTACTGTACCTACTGCAAGCGCTACGGTCACCGACGTGAGCAGTGCCGTAAGTTGGAGGACAGAGGTGAGTCTTTCAGTCATAACAATAACGCGAGTGAAAGTGCCGTAAATTACGTAAATAAGTCGGAAAAGTTCTATAGTGTCGAATTACCCGTGTGCGATCGTGAATTGCAAAATCGTTCGTTTCGTACCGTGAACAATGACTATTTTATGTTAACCGATGTTCCTTATGAAAATAAGTTCTGTCATTCGGACAGTTTGTCCACGAACGATACATACAACAATCATGATCATGATTCTCATATGATTTGTTCACATATGTACCAAAATTGTACACAATGTAAAGATGTTGTATGTAACGTTTACGACGTGGAACACGTACCTACGCCTTGTAACGGCCATGTACCGAAAAGTAAAGAGTCCGGTACCGATGTTGTACAAAATTCTTATAATTTTCGTAGTCACAAAAGCAATGATGTAATTCATACCCGTTCACGGGAAAAGTGCATATCTGTATGTAATACTAATAATAATTGTAAACAAGTTCGGTGTCACAAAAGCAAGGACGTAAAAATTTCGCACATGTGTCCCGAGGGAAAGTGCAGTAACTCAGATTTATCACATAACGTTCCGTGTACTTGTTGTAACGGCGCAATGCTAAAGTACAACAAGTCCGATTTTGCATGTAAATGTAGTACATTTTCTGTTCGCGATTTCAATGACGCTACGATGACCTGCCCGCAGGTAAAGTGTGATAAGTCTGATTTTTCACAAAATCTTGTTGACACCGAAAATATTTTTTTTTCTCAAAATGACGCTAAGGGTAAGCGCACATGTAACGGTACATTGCAAAAGTGTGATAAGTCTGATTTTTCACAAAATCTTGTTGACACCGAAAATATTTTTTTTTCTCAAAATGACGCTAAGGGTAAGCGCACATGTAACGGTGCATTGCCAAAGTGTATTAAATCCGATTTAGCATGTAATTGTGTAATATTTTCAGACAGTAAAATCGATGATACTGTAGTGGCCTGCCCTCAAGCAAAGTGTAATAAGTCGGATTTTTCCCAAAAATCGACTGATGTCAAAAACAGTAATTTTAGTGATGATGTTAATTTACTATATTGTTATGATGATAATTATGTACGTATTAAGGACGATGATGACTTGTTGGCATGTAGCGTCGGTGATAGGCCCGTCAAACGTCGCGACTTACGTCCCATTTTCAAAATCGAGATTTTGGGAGTAAATGGTACAGCTTTAATTGATACTGCCGCGAAACATTGTATTGCCGGTCACACGCTATATGCTCTCCTTCTACGCAAAGGCCACCCGCTCACGCCTTCGAAGAGGCAAATTAAACTCGCCGATGGCCACGCCCGTGAGATGAACGTTCTCACTACCACGTTGCAGGTGCGGTTGGAACACGTTATCATCACAATACCATTTCTTATTTTCCCCGAGTCCGGCGACAACGAGACGTTACTCGGTATCGATTTCCTTAGGGCTATGGGTGTCGTTATTAATTTCTCCAAAGAAATATGGCATTTCGACAAGAATCCTCGCGTTAAACATACGCTACTTTTCGAACCAACTTCGCGTGGCACTACTTGTGCCTCCACAGATGTTCTCCGGGACGACGAGGGTACTCAACTGGAGTCAGCAGAGCGAGAGGAACTCGCCCAGATCCTCGTTAGGCACGCGCACATTTTCCGTCCAGGGGGAGCTCCTACACCTTTCGCGGAACACCGTATAGATACGGGTGAGCACCCACCGATAGCAGTGCCCCCATACCGTCTGAATCCTGCGAAGAAAGAGGTCATGAAAAAAGAAATCGAGAAAATGTTGCAGGAAGATATAATTGAAGAGTGCGAGTCCGCATGGTGCGCTCCGGCGTTATTGATCCCAAAGGCTCGTGGCGGTGTCAGGTTCTGTGTAGATTACAGACGCCTGAACGCTGTTACCAGGTCGGACACGTACCCCATGCCGCTAATTGATGAGCTACTGCAATCAACAAAAAGGAACTGCTTCATGAGCACGCTTGACCTTAGATCGGGATACTGGCAAGTTAGCGTCCGAGAAGAAGACAGGGATAAGACAGCCTTTATATGTCCTCTCGGCATATATCGCTTCAAGCGCATGCCCTTCGGCCTCAAGAACGCGCCTGCCACATTCCAGCGGCTCATCGACCGCCTCCGCTCCTGTTCATCTTTAAAGGATGTAGTTCTCTTAGCCTACTTAGATGACCTTCTGATAATCTCAGACGGGTTTCAACAGCATCTCAAAGACCTCGAGGTAGTTTTCGAGCGCCTGACTGAATACAACCTACATGTTAATAGGGAGAAGTGTGTCTTTGCAAGGGAGAGTGTAAAGTACCTTGGACACATAATCACACAGGAAGGCGTCTCCATCGACAATGATAAAGTCAGTTCAGTACTCGAGATGAAGGAACCGACCAATCTCAAGCACATGAGAACTTTCCTTCAAACGTGCTCGTGGTTTAGGAAATTTATTCCTAACTTTTCCCAAGTGGCTGAACCACTAACACGTTTGACTCGAAAGAATCAAGCATGGATTTGGGGCGCAGCTCAATCACAAGCTTTCAATGAGCTCAAGCGGTTGCTGACTTCAGCCCCCATTTTGATTCAAGCTGATTTTAATCGGCCTTTTATTTTACGAACGGATGCCAGTAATTACGCCTTGGGAGCTGTGTTACTTCAGGGGGAGGAAAAAGAGGAAAGACCTATTGAGTACGCGAGTCGACTCCTCACCTCAGCGGAACGAAACTACTCTACCACCGAGCGTGAAGCTCTGGCGGTGGTATGGGCAGTAGAACGTTTCAGATCCTACCTCGATGGGCAACCCGTTATAATAGGAAGTGATCACCAACCACTCCGCTGGCTGTTGACGCTAAAGTCACCAACCGGTCGGTTAGTGCGATGGGCTCTTAAGCTCCAGTCGTTTGATATAAAATACCAGTATACTCCAGGTAAAGCAAATGTTGTGGCCGACACATTAAGCAGGCCGATCTGCACGGGAGAAACCCGCGATCAATGCGGCATTTGCTCTGTAATAATAGACGTACCTGTGAAGAAACCGGATCTGTTGAGGCAGGAACAGCTGGCAGACCCAGAACTGGAGAAGATTGTCAAAGAGCTCGAAGCCAACAACGAAGTAGCAGCTCAGCGTTGGACGGAGCGGGGATATATCATGGATCAAGGAGTATTGTACCGGTATAACCCCGACTCAGACAGTGAATCACCACAACTCGTAGTTCCAGCTGGTCAACAGGAAGATATCTTGAAGCAATGTCATGACTCTGCAGTATCAGGGCATCCTGGAATTGACAATACTTACCGGAAAGTATCGCAGCTGTATTACTTCACTGGAATGCGCAGGATAATAGCTGACTACGTGAAAGCCTGCGTTCACTGCCAACGATATAAGGCCAGCAATAACAAGCCTCCAGGCCTCCTCCAGACACCCATTATGAACCAACGTAACGAGGTGTTGGCCATAGATCTATTCGGCCCATTACCGGAAGGAGAGGAAGGAGAACGGTGGATATTGCTCGTTGAAGACACGGCCACAAGATGGGTAGAGCTGTATGCGCTAAAGGATGCTACAGCCGAAGCCTGCGCACGTGTCCTCATCGAGGAGTTCTTCATGCGGTTTGGATTGCCTCGCCGGATCATATCTGACAATGGAGTTCAGTTCATTTCGGCAGTTATGCGTCAATGTATGTCAGTCCTAGGTGTGACACAAAACTTGGTGCCACTGTATCACCCAGAAGCCAACCCAGCAGAAAGGAAAAACCGTGACCTTAAGGCACAGTTAGCACGATTGGTTGAAGGAGACCATAGGACCTGGCCCAAGAACTTGCCTGTGATCAGATTTGCCCTGAATAGTGCCGTGTGCCGTACAACAGGAACGACACCGGCTTATCTGACATTCGGAAGGGAGTTGCGGTCACCTTCAGAAGCAACACATGACCAACGTGCCATACTTGACAAAGATAACTTTGTCCCTCAAATTACACCCTACTTACGACGATTCCTCAACTCTTTATCGGCGATCAGAGAACGAGTCGAAAGACAGCAGGATAAGGCGAAAGAATACGCCGATCAGTCGCGTCGTCAGGTTGATTTTCAGGTGGGTGATAAGGTGCTTCTAAAATCGCACCTCTTGAGCAAAGGTTCAAAGGCACTCACTGCAAAGTTCATGCCGAGACGCGATGGTCCTTACGTCATCGCCAAGAAGGTAAGCCCGACGACGTACAACATTGCGCGTATGGAGCTGCCTCATGAGAGTATAGGGAAGTACCATGTACAGGATTTGACGCGGTTCATTGGTAACGATGATACTCCGCCTGAACCTGTTAACCCCGTCAAGAAACGCGGACGACCGAAGAAGGTTGATGAGCAGCTAGTCCAGGAACGAGGGCGTACACCTAGACCAGAGGGGGAGTATATAGCAAACCGTGATACAAACCGCGTCTTGCCCAAAAGGGCCTCCCGCCGTCGCATGCCAGCGAGATATCGCTAAGGGAGTGTGGTGTCTGTGCGTGCGCGGTAAGCGCGCCACCCCTTTTCTGAAAACGGACGCCACGCGCCGCCCGCCATTCAGTCGTTTTCGAGCCGTGGCCCTGATCTAGTGACTATCTTACCGAACTTGGTACCCACGCCTATAATTTTTTTTTAATTCAGTCGATTTAATGAAATTTAGATTAAGGTTTACCATTTATGACGTACAAAAAAAACTACTGGCTAGATCTCGTCCAAACCAATTTTCGTTGGTAGTTTTTATAGCAATCTACATCATATATTTTTTTTAGAATTATCATGCCCCTACTTTAGAAATTAGAGGGGGGGACACACATTTTACCACTTTGGAAGAGTCTCTCTCGCAAACTAGTCAGGTTAAAAAAAAATGATATGAGAAACCTCAATATGATTTTTGAAGACCTATCCATAGATACCCCACACGCATAGGTTAGATAAAAAAAAAATTTTTGTTTCAGTTGTAGTTGTAAATTATTAAAAATTTTAGGGGGGGACCCCTAAAATTTTTAATAATTTTTCCATTTTTGCATCAAAATCTTAATGCGGTTCACAGACTACATCTACTTACCGAGTTTCAATAGTATGAGCTCTAATAGTTTCGGAGAAAAGTGGCTGTGACATACGGACGGACAGACAGACAGACAGACATGACGAATCTGTAAGGGTTCCGTTTTTGCCATTTTGGCTACGGAACCCTAAAAATTGATGTTTGGGCGAGCAACAAGTTTGTTATATCTAAGTCCATTTTAATTACTTCGTGTTAACAAAAACCCTGTACACTTTTGAATCACATAACTGTCGGCAATCTTGTGAATGACAACAAAATGGCTACCCGCGTCACCGTGACAGATGTACGCGGAATTAGTTTCCGAAGTTTGCGGACAATGTGTGTGTTTGGGTTATAACTTATAATAAATAGACAGGAACATTGAGATGAGAAGGAATATATAAAGATTAAAATATTTTTTAGCTTTTGCATAGTTTTTATCGCGGGCTTTGAGCGCGGCGACCGATTCAAGAAATTCCGTAATGAAAAAACCCAACACACCACACTCCGACTGGTACAGCGGTGCGGCGTTGCCGTGCATCATGTTAGTTCGGCAGACTTCAACACAGTGTTTGTGTGCGTGCGACTAGACGTATGCGAATATAGGGAATATGCGAATATGCGATAGCTTTACCGCGGCAGTCCCCAAGTGACACACGTAATTTTTCTACAAAATGTGCTTATATTTTTCAGAAAATAAATCATTTCTTTTTGTATTAGATCATGTACAACGACATCTACTCAATATTCTTAGATCTGTGGTCATAATATTGTAAAGGGTACGCGTGGGTATAATAATGACGAGATTTCAAATTATACTCATTATGACTTTGACAGACGTCATTTTATAGCGACGTAGACATTAAAAGTGGAAGCGATTGACTTAGATTTATTGGCTGAAAATGTTTTTTTCATTCACTCTGGGAATGCCGAAATTTAAAATGTTACAGCCTGCTAATAAGCAAGCGTTCCTTAACTTGGTGGAAGTCCGGTCCCTTGTGAGGTAGACCGGCCGGTCGTGGAGGGAGTCCTGTGTTAGACAGATCCAGGATATTCCTTCGTATACGGCTGAAGGCAAACCGCAGGTGGTTTTAGTGGGTAAACCGAAGTCGGGAGTCCCACATACCCCCGGGGTGCTTCAGCTTAACTGAGGCACATCCCCAACCCGGGGCACCCATAAAGGGTTTCCCCTGCGCATCAAAAAAAAAAAAAACAAAAAAAAAATGGTGTGAAATAACAAAGTAGGAATACTTAGGGTGGATTTCACCAGAAGCGTAGTTAAAGTTAAGGTTATCGACAAATATGGCGTCCATATTTCCATAATCGACTTATTACTAGGGATTTGACAGTTCATTGGACTTTTTGTTATGGTTAAAGTTATAGTTAAAGTAAGCTGGTGCAACCTGCTCTTAGGGCAGCGGTTCTTAAACTTTTAAGAAGTGACAGAAGTGACTGCCTGCCAAAAAATAATGTTTTATCTTTAAATGAATTGTCTCCATGCAGTTGTCTGGTGGCATTTCTAAAAACAATTTCAGCCGGGTATTGATAAAGACTACATTAGCTATATCCACATTATGCAATTTCATCTTCAATTTTCGTCATCTTCTTTTTATTCAACTTTCATTTGACATATTCAATAATTGAATGCGTCAAAATCCATCCGCGTTGAAAGAAAAGTGTCATAGCGAGCGCTACGATTTCAACGCGCGTCACGGGGGCATGCCTCACGTTCGCTGTTGACTGCGCTATAACGCATGCCCTTAATGAACAAAAAAAGGCACAATGTGGACAAAGCTACTAAGCATTATTTTTGGAACTTAATACTTCTTAGTTTAAGTGGTTAAAGTTGATGTAACTAACAACCAAGATAAGTAGACTAAGCAAATAATATTACAGCAAACTGCAGTAACAATGCAGCTACGCCAATTATAAGTTTAAAAGTAAACTACAAGATCCAATGACCTAGATTTTAAGATAAGTCCTAGGTCCTTACATACAGGCTGTAACAAAACCAAGTGATAATAATATAATGATTTCTTAAGTTTACGCGAGTATCACTCATCTATACTGCGTGACTGATGAGACATGTTCAATACTCGAGGACGTGATATTTCGCTATTATATTAATTGGAAAAAAATAATATAAAAATAATATCAATTGATCACTGAGTAAATGTAGCTTAAAGTTAAATAATTAATTACCCAACGCATGGACACCGCGCGCGGGAAGGGTAGTTGTGTGGTGTTTCTTTGGTAGCGCACGCCTCTGCACCGGCCGCATAGTATGCCTTCTTGCATAGCCGCGTAATTTACTTAGTATCTATGATTCATTTATTTTTGAAAAATTCGGAAAAAAATTAAGAACCTAATTTTATTACATGTTTATAATGAGAATCGAGTACAGAGTACTCTCCATAAGTATCGGTAATGTCTCACCAGTCATGTTGTATATAAAACTCAAAGGTGACTGACTGACATGGTGATCTATCAACGCAAGCCCAAACCACTGGACGGATCGGGCTGAAATTTGGCATGCAGGTAGATGTTATGACATATTTGATTTTGATAAATTCTCACCCCAAGGGGTTAAAATAGGGGATAAAAGTTTGTATATAATAATACACGGATTTTGTCGTGCAGCATTTTTATTAATCCCTGCGTTTCGGCTGCTTTACAGCGGCCGTGGTAAACGGTACGACAAATCCGTAAGTGTTTCAACCTTATAATATCATAAGTGATGTATGTGTCTCCTGTATCGAGTTTATTGAGAAAGTAGCAGCGACGAAAGAATTACTTTTGACTTTTATTTTTTATGAGAAACGCCCCAACGAATTCGCTCGTGCAAAAAAAAAGTTTAAGTCGAAAAATTCCTTTTTTGGGGGTTATCTTAAATATTTTCATTTCTTTAAAGGTTTCCGCCACCAAAAACGTTTGAAGACCGCTGCCCTAGTGTAGTACCACTTTGTTACATCTATACAATCTATACATATAATAAAACTGTCGAAATGTGAATTCTGTACATTAAAGATATTTAAAAAATAATAAGCAGGGGGTGTTACTACATCGCTATAGAAGCCAAAACTGTGGTTAGTTTTTTGTCTGTCTGTCTGTCTGTCTGTCTGTCTGTCTGTATGTTTGTTCCAGCATCACACGAAAGCTACTGATCCGATTTGAATGCGGTTTTCGCAGATATATTTGTCTTCTTCCAACTTAACATCTGGTGTATAAAAAAATTCCTCCTACCCCTCTAAGGGGACAAAAGAGGAGTCAGAATTTGTATCAAACTTTTGTATATAACACGAAAACTACTTTTCCGATTTGCATACGGTTTTCGCAGATATATTTGTCTGCTTCCAACTTAACATCTGGTGTATAAAATTCCCCTCCCCCACCCCTCTAAGGGGACCAAAAAGGGGGTCAGATTTTGTATCAAACATTTTTCTTGTACTTACTTCATATTATTTACTGTGTTTTCCAACTTAAGATCTGGTACTTTAAATGGCAAAACAACATTTTCCGGGTCAACTAGTCCTATATAATTGTTCATTCATATACAATTCTCAAATTGGGAGCGATTTAAACAAAAATGGCGTCTGTTGTGTCTCTCGTTTCGAACATAAATTTCCCAACTTTTATCAACTTCGCCGCTCACTCATATGTTTATGAAACATAAAATAATATATACGAGGATGTTGCGTCACTGGAAGTGCTGTTTGGGAGTTTTTATGTCTAACATACATATATATTTATAATAATAGCTCCCACACCGGTTTCGGTGATGGTTGCCGGTTTCATTGAAATCAGGCCAGTTACGCAGGAGTAATTTTATAGTGCCCAAGGGTGTGCGCAGTACACACGAGCACTCTCGATTCCTTTACTCTCATAACCCAGTGGGACGGTAGACCGACACGACCGGCCGACCGACATAACGCCTCCGTGGTCTAGTGGTATAGAGCGCGGCTCTTGCCTCGGAGGTCGTGGGTTCGATTCCCGCGTTGGAAACATGTTATTCCCAAGTTTGGTTAGGACAATGCAGGCTGATCACCTGATTGTCTGACAAGTAAGATGATCCATGCGTCGGATGGGCATGTAAAAAGTCGGTCCTGCGCCTGATCGTTCGCCGGTCGTGTCGGTCTGCCGTCCCACTGGGTGAGTAAAAGAATAGAGAGTGCTCTTGTGTACTGCGCACACACTTGGGCACTATAAAATTTATCTTCGTAGCTGGCCTGGTTTCAATGAAACCGGCCACCGTTACCGAAACCGGTGTGGGAGCTATTATTATTAATGTGCCACTTCCAGCGCGTCAAAACCCACAAAGGAAATAAGTTCAGAACACATAATTTGAGGAATTCTCCTAAAAGTTGGGCGTATGAATTGTCGCGAAAAGCGCGTATGAATTTTCCGGAAAACGGGGAAACGAGTTTTCACGGAAACATGGATTTTATCGTAAACGATGTAAAATACGTTTAATACAATGTTAAATTGGGTGAAGAAATAAATGTTTTTATACTTTTTTCGCATTCGAATCCGTCAAATGGGGATAAAGTGTAAGGATACGGAGCTCTTAGTGAGTGATTCTGACTCGCACTTGGCCGGTTTTATTAAAAGGTTTAAATATATTATCTGTGGGATTATATATTTAAACCTAGTGTGTGCTCAAAGCTATTTTTATACGCTTTTTATTAGCTTCACCTGTATATTTGTTTGTAACATGTTTGTAACCGACTTCTTTGGGCGCGATTTTGAGCCACTTTAAACGGCCAGATTTCGTTCAAACTTTGTAGATTTATCGAGGACCGATGATAATACACTAATTTGATATAATTATTCCATTTTTCAATTTGTATGTTTGTATGTTTGTTTGTAACCCTTTATATAAAAAGCGTGTTTTTAGTTTTTTTAACTATTACTTATTATTTCAACCATACCGTTTTACTGATAGGTTGTAAAGGTTTCCATTAAATTCTTTATAAACTAATTAATAATTAATAATAAACAGAAGTGTCACTGTAACCTCTTCGCGCCTAAACAGCTGAACCGATTTTGCTGAAATTTGGTATGGAGATACTTTGAGTCCCGGGAAAAGACATAGAATACTTTTTATCCCGGAAAATGTACGGTTCTTATGCTATACATAAAAATCAGCGCATGGATTTTCTAGTATTTATATATATTATATGTTTACCAACATATTAAATCCATATACGATTGTCACAGAACCCTGACATACACATAATCCGCTTAACGCGCGAGTACGTTTGATCTGGTATATATTACCCCGTCTCATTGGAGGGTTAATGTTAATTAGAATGCGAAATTAAAGGGTATTGTTGAGTAGAATGGAAGCGTGATTCTATAGAAATCCATATCCATACATATATTATAAATGAAAGTGTATGTTATTGCCGTACGTTGATGTTTGGTATGCAATTCTTCGGGGAAGGACTTAGGATAGTTTTTGTCTTTAGAAATGTACTTACGGTGTCCGCGCTGTAAATAAGTGTTGGTAAAAACAACAGCAATCATTAATTGTTAAATGCCCATTAGCAATAATTAAATTAATCGTACTTGCTAAAAAATATGATTGCC
The DNA here is from genome assembly GCA_905404155.3 of Plebejus argus. NCBI lineage: Eukaryota > Metazoa > Arthropoda > Insecta > Lepidoptera > Lycaenidae > Plebejus > Plebejus argus. The sequence continues at coordinate 6,008,536 of FR989948.1, read as the reverse complement.
AATAAATCTATTAATATTATAGTGCGTAGCAATAGTCTGCGATCATGATAAAAATCATGTCCGCGCTGTTTCGCACCGCGGTGCTAACGCTTAATGAATTGCTATTTTTGACTCGATGCGAAATAATACTCGATGCGAGCGGTGCGATGCGAACCGATAATTCACGTTGCCGCGTTTTTAACAAATAGCAAAGCAATAATACTTAGCATGCTGTGACATCAAAATTAGCATGTTAATAAAATTAATAGAAAATAGCATTAATTCCCATTAATAATAAATAAATATCAATTCGACGCGTATGTAATGCAATATTTCCAGAACTGCCCAGTTTTTGTATATTATGTTAGTCTATTTCAGTGCCTGAACAAATGTGCCAAATTTCAAAAGTGTATGTATGTCTAATATGTATGTATGTTTTTGTTTGTGTTCGCATATCTCTGGAACTACCATTCCGATTTCAGTTATTCTTTTTTCATTGTACTAGGTATTATTCAACTTAAGGAATAGTGCAAGTTTCATCAAAATCGGTTTAGTAGTTTTGGAGATACGGAGTTTTAATTCTCAATTACGTACAATTTTGAAATCGGTTTTATCTTTTTAAAATACATTTATTATATTTTACCCGATTGCCAAAGAAAGGCTCATGTTCTAAAATATCCAAGCATTTTCACAAGCAAGATACCAACACTATATTGTAGTTAAATATAATTAAAATGGCTTCAGTAACATCTCCCTTTGTCTTTGTCCCGTTCTTCGGTTTAATTTCATTTATTAGATTCAATGGACAAAGAACTACGCTGATTCTGCTAAATAACTCAGCTTCGATGTTGTTGCGATGCAGTCGGAAAAAAAACTAACGGTTTGCACTCCAGTAATGCTGGCAGTGAAAACGATACAGCAGGGCAGGTGTACGTTTCTGATGTTATAGAAGAGGAGCTTACTTCCTTGAACTTTGTGCCGGCAGTCTACTCTGAATTTGATAAGGCCTTGAACCGGATTCAACATAAAATTTTTACATTACCCTTTCCAAAATTACTCCTAACCCGAAAATATAATTTTTTCCATTCCGAAAAAGTAAACGACCTAGCTAAGGCCGTTTGTTTGACGTATATGAGAATACAATTTTATTGTTCTTTATTTAACATGCTTTTATTTAACTTTGGATTGAACTAGCAGAATAAGGTTCTTCGGTTTTATTTCATTACGAGCTTTTGCCCGCGGCTTCGCTCGCGTTAAGAAGTATTTATTAACTTTCATCCTTTATTTTAACCACTTGGGATTGGAATTTATCAATTTCCTTTCGTAGCGGATGCCTACGCCATAACATCTACCTGCATGCCAAATTTCAGCCCGATCCGTCCAATTTATAAGGTGCCACTGGTGAGGGGATATTATAATTTGAGTCTCAGAGGTATTTAAAATTCAAACGATTTTAAATCTTATCTCCTTCTCCACAGGGTCCATTTCAAAGCGGCGGCGGAGGACGATTACGCCGACTTCACATGCGAGGCGAGACACGACTCTCTACAACGTGACACGCCGATGCGCAGCACTGTTCAACTCAGCGTTCTATGTAAGTACATTTTTTTTTTTTTATTGAGGAGGGGAAATGCATTACGCATCCCCCGCCCCCTCGGGGGGAGGGGCAGGGGTATGTCGGACTCCCTCCGCAGAGGTTTACCGACTAAAACCCCCCCATGCCCTCGTCAACGCTACACGCGAAGGAGCGGGATCGTAAAACATTCAACCGCGTCCCCCGCAGCGCTTGCCGCTTCCGGCACCTCTTCGGCTGCAGCAGCTTTTGCCGCCGCCTGTCTGTACCGAGAGGCTCCCCGGGCATCGAGGGAGCCTTTCTCCTCGGAACCTATGTTGTGAGCGGTGATCCCCCGATCAACCGCCCACACTGCTAAATATTACAAAATCTGAAATGCTATGTTGTAAATCCATGCTAAATTTTACAATTTAGCTTTAAAATACTTTACAACTCAGTGCGCTGACTGCTGTGTGATTAAAGTCATGCTAAATGCTTCAACTTAACCTTCTTTATTATGTAAGTATGTATTACATGTTACAAGTTACGCTACTTGTAACATGTAATACTTACATAATATAGATATAATTTGTATATATATATAGAATGATGTCATTTGTAAATTCATGCAAAATTTTACAACTTAACTTTGGAAAACGTTAAAAATTGTGTGGAGTAATTTTTACATTCACGATAAAATATGTTACAAATTCTGTAGTGTGTCTTTGAAAAGTCATGCTAAATATTAAAATTTTAGATTTCTAAATACTGCACAAGTTAGCTTACTCTGTAAGTAAGTAAATTCATGCTAAATATTACAACGTAGACCTTATAATATTTTGTTGTACAACTTGTGTAGTGTTATTTGTAAACCCATGCTAAATATTGAACCTTTTATAGTGTGATTTTACATTCGTGCTAAATTATACAATTTGTTTTTTTGAAAATGGTACACAGTTTACATCTGAGCAATATATTTTAAAACGATTTATTGTATATTTAATAACTTCATGCTAAAAATTACAACACAGCATGTATTATTTCTACATGCTAAAGATAAATTGTAACTAACATAATTACTAACACTAATACTAACTCTACTAACTTAGTCTAAGAAAAATTGTTACTAAATAACTAATACCAATTATGGATGAATAATTGTCCGAAATAAATGATTATTATTATTATTATTATTATAAAAGTTACAACTTTGCCTGTTTTCCAAACTGTAACTTACCAAGCATATGCCTCAGCCATCTGCCGTACCAGAGAACACGCAGGCGCGTGATATATGACACCAAGAAGTTTACACTGTCTTTTATTTCGAGGACAATAGTGCAAATAAAGTGACTACAATGGATGGGATAGACGTGACTTCTGTGCCGCGGTCTTGTACGGTGGAGAGTGTATTCCGTATATTATTTTTGAAAAAGATAAAACCGACTTCAAAATTGTACGTAATTGAGAATTAAGACTCCGTATCTCCAAAACTACAGAACCGATTTTGATGAAACTTGCACTATTCCCTAAGTTGAACAATACCTGGTACAATATAAAAAGAATCACTTAAATCGGACTTGTAGTTAGAGATATTATGCGTGCACAAACATAAAAACATACATACATCGCTTTTGAAATTTGGCACATTAATTCAAAAGCTGTTATAGATTTATAGATTAACATATACAAAAAATGGGCAGTTCTGGAAATATTACACACATACGCGTCGAATTGATACCTCCTTTTTTGAAGTCGGTTAATAAATCGGATTTTAAGAAGCCTTACTTAGCCTTTCTGATTCTTGAACTCTAATAAAGATTTTGAACATTTAACGAAACAGAATGCATTCATTTTTGCCGTGCGGTCGTTAGAGATATTACCTCCTTTCCTAGCCTCGCCGGCGTTCTAATCTCTCTTCGTCTTACGATTTACGAATCTTCGATTAAATCACTAACGAGAGTTTAACATTTTTCACTCATCTCAAAGTGTACAACGCCGCTAAAATTCACTTTACAAATCTTTCAAGTTTAGTTAGGGTTGTTAGAACAATGCAGGCAGATCACTAGATTGTCTGTAAATCTGTAGGATAAGGTCTAGAGACTTAAGAGTCTAGACCCAGGGGTCACCAATTAGTTTCGCTCGGGGTCCATTTTAAGAAATGAAATGTCCTTCGCGGTTCGCACACTTAAAAAAATCGGCGAAGTGCGAGTCGGTTTAATTGTTAATTTGTAAATTTAAAATTGTATTTTTTGTATGGGAGTAAACACTTATTTTATTTTAATTTTATCATTCATAAAGTACGAAGTATATCTTCGAAAATGCTTAGTCCGCACACAATGGATCGGATCGGCGGTCCGGATGCGGACCGCGGTCCGCCATTTGGTGACCCCTGCTCTAGACTCTAGATAGATTTTCTTTTCTCCAAAAATCCTATTCTCAGACCTAAATTTCGTGAAAATATTTACAGCGATTGCCGTGAAAACGATTACACAATATAAACATTACAAGACTATTTCTTTCAAGGTTTATGATACCTAGACAGATTAGTCCTGGCAACAAGCACGGCTGTCGAGATACTCATAGCTGAGATTAACACGAAGTCAGGATAATAAGCTAGCGCTAAAATAAACAAAGCAAAGTTTCAAAGTTTCTGCATCTTGTCAATTAACTGTTTCTTGTTTGTGCTTGTCAAGTTTAAATTAAACATCATCGCTTTCGTCACAGCATTCGGTTTTTAGGTTATAAAATGTTCTCAATTCATATTAGTAAAGTTCGAAAGTGTCTGTGTTTCTGTTTGTAATAAAAAAACTTTAGGGGGCGTCCACAAATTACGTGAGGTGTTTAGGCGGGGGAAGGGGGTCGAGTCAAATCTCATCTAATCTCACGTTGGGGAGAGGGTCTCGGCAAATCTCACGTAGTTTTTTTCTCAGCAAAATAATATTTTGGTCCATTTCATGCAAAAACAGCTGCACCGATTTAAATTGAATTTGGCATAGACTTTTTTTTATTAAATAAGGGGGCAAACGAGCAAACGGGTCACCTGATGGTAAGCAACTACCGTCGCCCATGGACACTCGCAACATCCGAAGAGCTGCAGGTGCGTTGCCGGCCTTTTAAGAGGGAATATGCTCTTTTCTTGAAGGTTTGCAGGTCGTATAGGTCCGGAAATACTGCTGGTGACAGTTTGTTCCAGAGTTTTGCAGTGCGCGGCAGAAAGTTACGCGAAAAATGCACTGTGGAAGACTGCCACTCATCAAGATGATGAGGATGGTATGTTTTTCGCGTGGGACGATGGCGAAAAGTTGCTGGTGGTATGATTCCGAACATTCAACGACTCTTTGATTATCGAAGAAGGACATAGGATTCTCTTTTGTTGCTGCGTGATAAACGAATATTTGGCGCAACGGAATTGCGAGCGACATCTAGTGAGTAGTAAGCGCTGTCGATTTTCTTTATATAACTATAAATTCTGGATAGTAAATAATTATTTCATAATTCTGTTATTAAAAGACAAGTAATACCATCAAAATATCGAGGTTACCACCCGCGCGGCTCCCGCCTCGCGTTGCCTCACGTCACCGAATATCAACCACACACTGAGCTGCAAAATAGCATTATGTATACAATATACATACTAATATTATAAATGCAAAAGTGTGTCGGTTACGTCTTCACGCCCAAACCGCTGAACCGATTTTACTGAGGTATGGAGTTACTTTTAGTCCTCGGAACGGACATGGGATACTTTTTATTCCGGATAAATGTACGGTTCCCGTGCTAAAGAAATTTTGGCGCAACGGAATTGCGGGCGTCATCTAGGTAATAATATTAGTATAGAGTTAGTGTCTAAACACATTAGGCCGAAGTTACGCGGCGTAAATTCCGCATGATTACGTCCGAAATGTATTTTAAATTACCGATGACACTATTCCGTCGCGTTCCGTCCGTATTTTGTACATGCGTTTGAAACGTGGCGGAATTTACGCCGCGTAACTTCGGCCTAGGTGTGTTTAGACACTTAGTCTGTAAGGGACAAGTCGTTTTCACATGGCTGCGCTAATATCGTCGCTAATTTCCATTCGAATTGACACAGTAATTAAGTTCAAAACATCTATCGCTAATCATTTCATTCGAATCAGCGGTTTCTTGTAATGAAAATGTCTTACCAATAAGATTTGTATTTTGCTGAGAAATGTACGGTTCCCACGCAATTCGTTATTTTTCGAGTGGTGCCGCGCGAAACGTGTAGTTATTAATATATTTTGTTCATTTTTAACAGAATCATAAATTGCACAGATTTACAAAGAAATAATCAAATATTCCAGAAAAGTGTACGGTTACGGTTACGGGTAAGTGTAAGAAACATGTTATTTCCAAGTTTGGTTAGGACAATGCAGGCTGATCACCAGATTGTCTGACTAGTAAGATGATCCATGGGCATGTAAAAAGTTGGTCCTGCGCCTGATCTCTCGTTGTTCGTGTCGGTCTGCCGGCCCACTGGGTTATGAGAGTAAAAGGAATAGAGAGTGCTTTTGTGTACTGCGCACACACTTGGGCACTATAAAATTACTCCTGCGTAGCTGACCTGGTTTCAATGAAACCGGCCACCGTCCGCGTCACCGAAACCGGTGTGGAAGACATTTAGTACTTACAGGAGTTATACTTATTATAAGTCACCATGGGGCAGGTATGCAATGTATAGCCAAATCCCCTTTATTCAAATAAAAATAAATAGGCAAAATGTACAGTTTCAGCGATATTTCGCGCGGGCGACATTTTAATAATGTCTCTATAACTTTTTGTTTCTTTTAATTTTAAACATCTGTACAATTATTTTATACCCCTATACTCCTGTTACATAGGGATGTGACATGACTTTATCGATATTTTTAAGCATCGCTTTTATCGCGAGCTTTAAGGCCGTCACAGACTTAGCTATAATATAATATATTAATATACCGTATTAAACACACTGACACCAGAAATATATATTATAGCTGAGTGTGTGGTCACGCGAAAATTGTATAGAAAATATATAGTAATATGCCTAGCTATAAATATATTAATATATATTATAGCTAAGTCTGTGACGGCCTTTAAGCGCGGCTACTGAATTAAGAAATTCCGTAACGAATAGAACCTAACACACGCCCACTCCGATCGGCACAGCGGTGAGTGCCAGACTTAGGACCACGGTGTTTGTGTGCGTGCGACTAGAGTCTAGACGTATGCGAATTATCTATACATATAATAAAACTGTAGAAATGTGAATTCTGTACATTAAAGATATTCAAAAAATAATAAGCGGGAGGTGTTACTAGATCGCTATAGAAGCCAAAAATGTGGTTAGTTTTTTGTCTGTCTGTCTGTCTGTCTGTCTGTCTGTCTGTCTGTCTGTGTGTTCCACTATCACACGAAAACTACTGATCCGATTTGAATGCGGTTTTCGCAGATATATTTGTCTTCTTCCAACTTAACATCTGGTGTATAAAAATTTAGCCCCCCACCCCTCTAAGGGGACGAAAGAGGGGTCAGATTTTGTATTAAACTTTTTTCTTTAACACGAAAACTACTGATCCGATTTGCTTCCGGTTTTCGCGGATATATTTGTCTTCTTCCAACTCAACATCTGGTGTATTAAAATTTCAGCAAAATCGATTCAGCTATTTGGGCGTAAGAGGTAACAGACAGGCACATAGAGAGACAGACAGACAGATATACAGATGTACAGACAGACATACTTTCGCATTTATAATAATAGCAGGGACGTGTATACTATACACATAAAACACACAAACTTACTAACCCTGATTTGCCTTATAACAAACATTTATAATTTCAGAATGTCTGGCTCAAACCCAGTTCTAAACTAGACACAAAGTTAGTTACTGAAATTGCTGACAGGCTTCCATTAACTACCAGAAAAACAGTTAACTGAATTTAATAGTTAAATCCAAAGGTTCATAGTTTAAATTCTAGAGATAAGGAAAGATGAAAAAAGTTGGTTCCGTTATCCTTACTAATATTTTAAACTAGATGACGGCCGCAACTCTGCGTCTAATTCATTTATTGCGCAGGAACCGTACATTTTACCGGGATAAAAAGTATCATATGTCCTTTCCCGGGTCTTAAGGGATCTCCATATCAAATTTCAGCAAAATCGGTTCGCGGTTTGGGCGTGAAGAGGTGACTGACAGATACACATTCCCATTTATCTTATTAGTAAGTATGGACAAAGTGTGTTGGCTTAGTTAGACTGCTTTGAGTCCCAGGAAAGGACTTACTTTTTTACCGTCGCACATTTTTATTTTTTGTGTCCCAGGAAAGGAAAATTTTTAACTCGTCGAATCCCATCACTATAATAAAGGGCTAAATACAAAAATAACAATTACGCCACATTGAAAAGGGCTCGCTACTTGGCGCAAGTGTTGGTATTGAAAAGCCCTTTTATTTTGTAAAAAATAATGACTTTCTTTATGTTTGGCGTGGGTCATGATGGGTAGCCATGCTGGTGAAAATGATGTGATCCCGAGAAAGGACATAAAAAGAAGAGGATATTTTTTATGTCGAGAAAAGTACGCTGTGATATTACTATGGATATAATAAGTTTAAATATTTGACAGATTTTGATGAAATTTTAAGACACATTCAAAGCTTTTCTGCTTAGACCATAGGGTACATTTTGCCGTTGTTACCTATAATATAATCAGGGTGAGCGAAGCGAGCCCTAGTATATCCCATAACCTTTACATTTTGTGGTACACTTTGCGGAAAAACTATCACGCCTATTGATTAGTGCTTTAATATTATAGTAACTAGCTGTTGCCCGCGACTTCGTCCGCGTTAGTATAGTAGATCACGTCCCAAGTATTATTTTTCAAAAATATTCAATGTACAGAATTGACTTTCTTACGATTTTGTTACAATATGTATAGATGACTTAGTTTGTTCCTACAAAGGATAATTAAGACGCAATACAAACTCCACGATACCTTTTAATTATGAACAAAAGTTTCATGAGGAATAGAAAAGACCGATGCCAAAGCTCCCAGCATGTTAATCAAACGACACTCGAAATTTGTATAGAAAAGATAGACAAAAGCTCATAGCATGGCAAGGAGTGAAGATAGATACAAAGTGTGAAGGAGAAATTTGTAGGAAATTTTATGGGCTTTCATCACATATAGGACATTTTTTCTCTACAACGCACCGTTTTAGCGATATGAGCAAAAAACTAAAAATATTAAAACTTGAGCTCCTCCCCCCCCCTAGGTGATATCGTCATAATATATAGCCTATGTGTTGACCCGACCTCTATATAATATTCGTGCAAAATTTGAAGTAAATCCATTCAGTACTTTCTGAGTTTATCCCGGACATACATACAGACAAACAGACAAACAGACAATCAGACAAACAGACAAAAATTCTAAAAACTATATTTTTGGCTTCCATATCGATTGTAGATCACGTCCCAAGTATTATTTTTCAAAAATATTCAATGTACAGAATTGACTTTCCTACGATTTTATTATATGTATAGATTTTTATTTATATTTGTAGATGTGTTATCATCGGTCAGTCAAGGTGTGACGACGCGAGTCCCCACAAAGCTCAGCTTTTAGCTAGTTTTAGGTAAAAACGACTTACAGTTATAACAGGATTTATTATACAACACGAAGTTATGAAACAGTAATTAATACTTTAATAAACTAAAGCTACAAAACAGTTACTTTATGAAAACCGCGGTCACACCTCGGTCGAAAACTTTTCACATTTCAATAACATTAAAGTAAAATATTTATATAATTTTTATTTATATTCAAATAGTTGCTCCGCCAAACGTTTTTATCCGACTTTCAAAAAGGAGAAGGTTATATGTTCGGCTGAGGATATAATATTATATATATTTTTTTTAATATTCCGCCGTTTGTAAACCGATTTTCAAAATTTTTTGCAATATACGTTATACTAAATTATGCATATTATGCATATTATACGCCAGATAACTCCCCGTTCCCGCAAGTCCGTTGCGCCAAAATGTGGTTATCGTGATTCGTGCGGGAACCATACATTTTTCCGCACGGGAACCGTTATATATGTAACCGTGCATTTATTTTGGTTCAGCGCTTAGATCATGAAGAGATCATAAACAGTGGTGATCATTTTGACGTGGAGGAGCCATGCTTCGGCACGAATGGGCCGGCTCGACCGGAGAAATACCACGTCCTCACAGAAAACCGGCGTGAAACAGCGCTTGCGCTGTGTTTCGCCGAGTGAGTGTGTTTACCGGAGGCCTAATCCCCTACCCTATTCCCTTCCCTACCCTCCCCTATTCCCTTCCTTTCCCATCCCTACCCTCCCCTATTACCCTATTCCCTCTTAAAAGGCCGACAACGCACCTGCAGCTCTTCTGATGTTGCGAGTGTCCATGGGCGACGGAAGTTGCTTTCCATCAGGTAACCCGTTTGCTCGTTTGCCCTCTTTCGTTTGCTCTTTCGTTAAAAAAAAAACAGATCGACAGACTCGCATTTATTATTAGCGGGCCCCTAGACCAACAATAATATCGAACAACTTATTTGACAATAAGATTGAAAGGCGGGCGCGTTCAATATGAACCCTAGACGGTCAATAATATTGAACAACACGTGATTTTGTACAATAAAATTGATCGTCTAGGAAGCCGATTAAAGTCTAGAAATTATTAAAAAGTTACAAAAATATATTCGAGTAAAAAACATCACTGTGAAATGCAGTCAATGAAAAAACAACAAATTTTACGAGATAATATAATAAAATATTTCGTAAGCGAAGATTGAATCTGATGCAATCAAATATTTATTCCCCCTGCAATATTATTTTAATGTAAACAATATTTTCTTGTAAAAAAATATATTTCGATGGAGAAGTTTTGTATTTTTGTGCAGAATATTAATATATATATGTTTCAGTAGGAAAAGTAGAAAATTTAACTACAAGTTGATTTACCTTTAGCTTGAGATGCAGAGGGTATTATCAAAATTATTATTAATAACTAGATGACGCCTGCAACTCCATTGCGCCAAATTTATATATCGCGCAGGAACCGTACATTTTTCAGTAACAAAAAATATTCTATGTCTTCAGAGTATCTCCATGCCGAATTTCAGGGGCTCAAAGTGAAATGTCGTCTAAATCGGTTTAGTAGTTTAAGCGTCAAGAGGTGACAGACAGACAGACTCGCATTTATTAGTAAGAACGGTAACCCGCAACACCGGAGGGCAACAAGTGCGTTACAAAGAACACAACTCTTTCAAAGTTTTTATATAACGGAAATTCTTTTATGTTCGCTTCAGTGCGCCTCAGGTCTTCATTAGCTTCAAAGTGACTGATGTATTTGAGTGTACTTTAAAAGAATTGTTTATTTGACCAAAGAAAAGAAAGGAAACCAAAGAAAAGACGGCGAAACTCGCGAGACTATGAGTATAAATGAGAGAGTCGGTCACGTAAAAATGCCGAGTAAATTTTGATAAGGTTGAGAATTGAGGTAGACTTTGTGTACCGGGAAAGGTCTAATGCTACGTTTCCAAGCTTGCCGAGTCTTGGCAAGCATCCACAAGGCATAAGCGTCCACAAATCTCGCTTGGCATTTGGAAGTCGTTTACAGACTTGTGAATGCGTCAGTGTATTGCGTACATCCATGCAAGCGCCCTTTAATCTGTGTCCAAAAACCGACACTACACCGGATCGGATACAAACGTCCACAAGCTCACGCAAGCCAAGCCAGATACTCTCTTTACACGCTTGTGCTTGTGGACGCTGGTCAAGCCTTGGCAAGCATAGAAACGCAGCATATAAGAAGAGTTTTAACTTGGCAAAATGTACGGTTCTTACGTACAAAAAATGTCTACGTTAACGTTACTAGCAAAATGTAATAGAGCAGAGGGCGCCACTAGCACATACAGTAAACAATCCGACCACAATCCGACATGTTGCACACGACATGTCAGAATATTGACAGGAACGTTGTCAAACGTCGGACAAAACTTATTGTTTACTGCTGGTGCTGCCTCTAGCGCATTGATTTTCAAACTAGGGGGCGCGCCCCACTAGGGGGGCGCGAAGACATGATGAGGGGGGCGCGGGCGCCAGTGGTGGTTTTACTCCAGAGTCCAGACGCCCGCGCATTCCCGCGACGTACGCGAATTGGAAATCTTGTCAAAAACATGCAAGCTCATCCGTCACATTGATTCTTCTTAAGAGGGCGACTAACCCAAAAAATCAAACATTGTCCTTCTCAATAACTCGATAAATATACAACATTTTAAAAATCCGCTAGGTCGGTTTCTCAATGATAGAATTTTTACTATGTGTTAAAATATTAACTGAGTTTAATGCACGGTTATGGCAATGTATGAAAAATTCGTGAAAATTAGATGCATCTTTGCGAATTGCGATTTTTTCTATCGAAAAAATTTTATGAAATCGTTTTTTGCTCAGATCGGATTCTTGGAAATATAATGTAGTATTTAGTTTTAGAAAATGAAACAATTCGGAGCTTGATTTCAAGTATAACAAAGAATTATAAAATCGTCAATTTTGGGTTAGAAGTAAGTATGTAAAAACATATTTTTATAATGAAACATCTGAAAATGTATTTTTGGTCTTTATTATTTTATTTTACAATAGCTTGGCGAGCCCACTTGCTACTACTTGCTGGGCCCTGGGCCGAAGGGAGGCGTAAGCACTAAGCATGTTCATTAGGGAGGCGTGATACATATAAGTTTGGGAACCTCTGCTCTAGCGAGAAAATAAGTATTGTAGTAATATTTATAATTATTGTAGTTAGGGTAACCAGTTTTAATTAACTTTAATAAATAAATATATCCAACTAGATGGCACCCGTAACTTCGTTGCGCTAAAAGTCGTTTATCGCGCGAGAACCGTACATTTTGCGGGATGAAAAGTATCCTATGTCCTACCCCGGGACTCAAAGTATCTCCATGCCAAATTTCGGCAAAATCGGTTCAGCGGTTTGGGCGTGAAGAGGTAACAAACAAACACACTTTTGTATTTATAATATCATATGGATTGTTGTTTGTGGCAAGTGAGACGTAACATTCTATCTCTTTCTAATTTTCAATAAACCGTGTATTTTCAATATCAAATACTCTTATAATAAGAGTTATTGGTATAATACAATATTCTCGGTATTTCTAGAATGCTTATTGAAGCGATATGTAGTCGTTATTGGTAAGATATCGTACCAATGCGATTGTTAAATGAAGTATAGAATTTGGCATTGTTATAAGTTGGCCTGATGCGTAGATATCCATGATACTTAAATAAATAAATAAATAAATAAACGTTTATTCAGTAATCTGGACATTACACATGGTTCCTTACAATTAAATTAAAAACACCACACAGATCACACTACAAGTAACATGATAGTAAACAGAAGCACAAAAAAAATAACAAAAAAAACAACAATGCAAAAATATATATATATATATATATATATATATATATAACAATAAAACAAAACATAATAATGTAAGCAAGACGCCAAATACAAATTGGTTGGTGGTGTAATGCCCAAACCATTGAAGTGGAATCCACTCAGGTACATGACTTGTATTATACATGCGAAAGTGTGTCTGTCTGTTATCACTTCACGCCAAAACCGCTGAACCAGTTTTTCTTAAATTTTTAGACATAGGATTCTCTTTTTCCCAGAAAAGTGTACGGTTCCCGCGCGATAAGCTAATTTAAGTGTCATACAGAAGAGCTAATAGACAGACTGACAAACATTTGCATTTATAATATTAGTATGAACAAAATCGAACCCCCGACCTCCGAGTCAAACCACGATCTAAACCACTAAGGCTTAACGTAAATAGTACCTATAATTCCTAAAGAAATTTACTAAAGGTTGCCTATAAAAAGGTATTTTTTATGCTCAACCCTTTTTCCTAAGAACTTGTCTTTATCTTTACATTATCAATTATGGTAATTTTCTTAAAAATGTTTTCATCAAAGGGTAAAGATTTTTATATTGAAGTGTAAAAGATCAGCATTTCTAAGAATTTTACCCACTTACGGCCATCCATAAAATGCGAAAGTGTGTCTGTCCGTCTGTCTGTCTGTCCTCAAACCGCTGAACCGCAATTCAGCAAAATGCTGAAATTTGGCATGGAGATACTTTGAGTTCCGGGAAACGACATGGGATAGTTTTTATCCCGGAAAAGTGTACGGTTCCCGCGCGACACGTGGGAGAGCCATGCTTCGCCACGAATGGGCCGGCTCGACCGGAGAAACACCAGGTCCTCACAGAAAACCGGCGTGAAACAGCGCTTGCGCTGTGTTTCGCCGAGTGAGTGAGTTAACCGGAGGCCCAATCCCCGACCCTATTCCCTTCCCTACCCTCCCCTTACCTTACCTTACCCTATTCCCTCTTATAATACCGGCAACTCACCTACAGCTCTTCTGGTGCTGCGAGTGTCCATGGGCGACGGAAGTTGCTTTCCATCAGGTGACCTGTTTGCTCGTTCACTAATTTTGGCGTAACGGAGTTGCTGGCTCCAAATATGTGATAAGTTATATGTTATTAGTTATTACATACTATGTAATAACATAATATTGCTATTACACTATAATATTTTCTCGTAATATCAAATTATAGACATATAACAGTTTAATATGTCCTTAATATACAATACGGAGGTCACATACTGAACTCCACATTGTTATCCCCCCTTCCATCCCTTGTATAGAGTTCTCTGTGAATGTGGCAGCGCTGAAAGTGTTACTTTTTAGGGTGCCGTAGCCAAAATGGCAAAAAAGGAAACTGTCTGTCTGTCTGTCCGTCTGTCTGTCTGTCTGTCTGTCCGTCCGTCCGTCCGTCCGTCCGTCCGTCCGTCCGTCCGTCCGTCCGTCCGTCCGTCCGTCCGTCCGTCCGTCCGTATGTCACAGCCACTTTTCTCCGAAACTATTAGAGCTATACTATTGAAACTTGGTAAGCAGATGTACGGTGGTATGAATAAAAAAATCTTAGTGAAGGTTTTAACAGTTTTCTAGCTAAAATGTTCGCTAAAGTTAAAAACCGTCTTATAACACTCCATATGAATAAACGCTTGCTAAGCCTTCGCTAGCTTGAATACTGTTAGATGACGTTTTATAGTATTCTTTTTTTGGTAATGTTGGTAGTGTGCCAATTTATTGTGTTCAATCATCAATATTGTGTCAAATTCAATGAAATTCAATGAGTATTTTGTAGAAAAAAAAACTTGAGAGGTGTCAAAGGACACCCGAAAGGAATAGAGTTATTTCATGAGTTAAAAAAATCTACTCAAAAAAAATATTTAAAAAACACCATCTATTGACTAACAGGAATACTATCAACGCGCAGCGCCCTCTGCCCCTAACATGCAGGTACTAATAAAAATATTTTTAAGTCGTCAAATGGATTTATTATTATCTTATTATATGTATACTTTTTGTCGACGAGGGCGGCTAGAAATTCCTTCAAAAATTGCAATAATGTCAGAAATCGCGATAATACTCGATATTTCGTCCATTTCAATCTCTTAAAATGGTCTTAAAGTAGGTCCGAGGCTTCACTAAAGTTAGCGAACTCCTATTTGACGTTTCGAGCCTAAACAACTGTTAGCAAACGTTTATTCATAACGATTACGCTTAAAATAGGTTTATATCAGGCTTATTAAACATGCGCTAATTTTTGACAGCTGTCACCTTAAAAAGGTGTTAGAGCACTTTTAGAGAACGTTTATTCATATTAAATTTTACAACAGACCTATAAAGCTGTTGTAAACCTTCGCTAAGTTTTTATTCATACGACCGGTAGTCTGTAAACCGCATTAAGATTTTAATGCAAAAATGGAAAAAATATTAACGGTGGTATGAATAAAAAAATCTTAGTGAAGGTTTTAACAGTTTTCTAGCTAAACTGTTCGCTAAAGTTAAAAACCGTCTTATAACACTCCATATGAATAAACGCTTGCTAAGCCTTCGCTAGCTTGAATACTGTTAGATGACGTTTTATAGTATTCTTTTTTTGGTAATGTTGGTAGTGTGCCAATTTATTGTGTTCAATCATCAATATTGTGTCAAATTCAATGAAATTCAATGAGTATTTTGTAGAAAAAAATACTTCAAAGGACACCCGAAAGGAATAGAGTTATTTCATGAGTTAAAAAATCTACTCAAAAAAAAATATTTAAAAAACACCATCTATTGACCAACAGGAATACTATAAACGCGCAGCGCCCTCTGCCCCTAACATGCAGGTACTAATAAAAATATTTTAAGTCGTCAAATGGATTTATTATTATCTTATTATATGTATACTTTTTGTCGACGAGGGCGGCTAGAAATTCCTTCAAAAATTGCAATAATGTCAGAAATCGCGATAATACTCGATATTTCGTCCATTTCAATCTCTTAAAATGGTCTTAAAGTAGGTCCGAGGCTTCACTAAAGTTAGCGAACTCCTATTTGACGTTTCGAGCCTAAACAACTGTTAGCAAACGTTTATTCATAACGATTATGCTTAAAATAGGTTTATATCAGGCTTATTAAACATGCGCTAATTTTTGACAGCTGTCACCTTAAAAAGGTGTTAGAGCACTGTTAAAGAACGTTTATTCATATTAAATTTTACAACAGGCTGATAAAGCTGTTGTAAACCTTCGCTAAGTTTTTATTCATACGACCGTAAAAATTTTAGGGTTCCCCATAGGTATAACTGAAACAAAAAATTTTTTTTTCATCTAACCTATGCGTGTGGGGTATCTATGGATATTGGATAGGTCTCCAAAAATCATATTGAGGTTTCTCATATCATTTTTTTCTAACCTGAATAGTTTGCGAGAGAGACTCTTCCAAAGTGGTAAAATGTGTGTCCCCCCCCTCTAATTTCTAAAGTAGGGGCATGATAAGTCTAAAAAAAATATATGATGTAGATTACTATAAAAACTACCAACGAAAATTGGTTTGAACGAGATCTAGCCAGTAGTTTTTTTATACGTCATAAATGGTAAACCTTAATCTAGATTTAATTAAATCGACTGAAATATAAAAATAAATCAAAAACCTTTTAATTTCATAAAAATAAACCTTATTGCTGCTGCGGAACCCTTCATGGGCGAGTCCAACTCGCACTTGGCCGCTTTTTTCACTAAGTACTTACACATACTTATTATATTATATCAAAATGATATGTGTACTATATAATGATGATGGGAGTTTTGAGGGGGTTAATAAGGAGAAAATATGGGGGTAATAAACTTAATGAAAGGGGTTTTATGGGGGCGTAAAATATAATAGCACAAGATAATTACATGCGTGCTCCTGTGCGTCTGTGAGACTAGCGTAGACTGAGCACAGTTTAAAGATCGCTCGAGAACCGTATTAGCGTGAAAAGGTGACAGACAGACACACTTTCCCATTTGTAATATATATAAATGTCGCCGGCATCTCCGTTGCGCTAATATTGATATATCGCGTGGGAACCGTGCATTTTTCTGGGATGAAAAGTGTCCTATGTCCTTTCCCGACTCTCAAAGTATCTTCATACCAAATTTCAGCAATGTCGGTTCAGCAGTTTGAGAGCAAGGAGGTATTACAGATAGACGATAGATATAGGTAATATTGGCATGGATACTACATATTACTCACTGTAACCTAATCATTTTAACCGATGCCACTTAAAGCTTAAAACGCGGTTAAACCCACGGTCAAATTCAATTATTCTTGCGCTATTAGTAATATTAAACTACAACTTTGACCCAATGATCAAAAGTTAACTATGTAGGTAGTTACAGAGGTCGCCATAAGTTGGAGTGTGTAGTTAGTAGTATGTACTTCAACTAATATGACGACCTCTGTAGCTCAGTGGTTGAGAAGTGGTTGCTGAAACAAATACTGCTCCGTGATCCAGTGGTCACTCGTCGGTCTTGACTCGGAGGCCGTGGGTTCGATTCCCGCGTTGGAAACATGTTATTACCCGACTGCCAGGAGGGTTATGTGTTTAGCGCGTATCTTGTATGTTTGTAATATTCTTTATTACCTCATATCTTCAGAACCGCTAAGCGGATTTTTTTCCAAGTTTGGTTAGGACAATGCAGGCTGATCACCCGATTGATAAGTAAGATGATCCATGCATCAGATGGGCATGTAAAAAGTCGGTCCTGCGCCTGATCTCTCGCCAGTCGTATCGGTCTTCCGTCCCACTGGGTTATGAGAGTAAAGGGATAGATGGTGCTCTTGTGTACTGCGCACACATCTGGGCACTATAAAATTACTCCTGCATACCTGGCCTGGTTTCAATGAAACCGGTCACCGTCACCGAAACCGGTGTGGGAGCTATTATTATTATTACGCAATTAAAAACGACACTTTTATCTTCAAAATATAAAGGTACAACACATCTTACTTGATTCTATAGTAATATAAAAATATATTTTATTCTTCGTATTTTCTCTTAATGATTCCTCCATTAAGGACATTTTCTACGCTTCCTTTAATAACTTTCTATTTCCCGATAAGAAAATGTAGACTTTGTAACAAAGCTATGTCAGTTAATAATTACTATTGCTGTATTTTAGTATCTCTGAATTTACCTTGCGAAAAATGCAAAAGGTTTTCTATGCTTAAGAGGACACTCCAAGGTCAAGAAAAATGAAAAAAAGTACTTGTAATATCTACATATAGCTGTCTCCCTTACCTCAAGCCTATACCGCAGAGCGCGATAGAGACAACTGCAGAAAATCAACGATTCGTTGTCCCCTGATTTCTTCTCCAAAACATTACCGATTTAAGTACTTTTTTCATTTAAAATTAAAGAAAAGCTTGAGCTGTGTTTCTTTTTTTTGTATAATCGAGCCAAATTTGTTTTATGGATGTTTGAACACAGCGGAAAATCTGGCCATTTTTTGGGTTTTTGAACGTTAATATCTTTTTTAATAATTAAATTATGAAAAAAAGAAAACATCTACATAGGGACATTGTATTAGTGGCCATAGATATTCAGGAAAAAAATTGTAACTCTACCGGCATTATCCAGAGAGGAAACAGGGGACAACGTTTGTATGGAATGTTGAAATTTGTATGGAAACTGCTGTGTGGATTCCTCTTAAGCACTCAGGGTGTCTCCATTCTAAAAATCCAAAATGGTTCAGTAGTTTATGCTTAAGACGTAACATACTTTCTAAAACCTGGTTTGAGTGTAAGAAACAGACAGACAGACAAACAGACACACCCATTATAGACAATACATGATGCCCCTAACTTTATACACATCTACATGGGAACCATTTTGTCGTTTTAAGTACGGAACCCTAAAAAGTAAGTATTAATTAACTTATTAAAACAAGCAAAAAATTGTTTGATCATTAAAATTATAAACATGGAATCCTTTCTCTTCTAATTATTCTTCAAATGAATTCTTTGAAATCACTTTTATATTTTCTTTGAAACCGCAGGGCACAAAGTCTTTGCAAAGAACTTTGCTATCTCAGTAACAGTTATATTTTATAAACGTATGCAAACATCTGAGAAAAATTAACCTTAAAATGTTATACTTATAATAGTGTCGTTAATTATATCGAATGTCCTAGTTATCGGAAACCGTACATGTTTATACATAAAAACAATCATAAATGTTTTTCTATCGCTCAAAGTATCTCCACACCAAATTTTATCCAAATCGGCTTAGCCGTTTGAGCGTGAAGGGGTTATAAAGAGACACTTTCGCATTCTTACTTATATTGTAAAGAAAGTATGTTATGTCTGTTTTTTAACCTGTTTAAGCTACAATCGCTGAACCGATTTAGCTGTAATTTATTATAAAGATACTTTGACATGCTGGAAAGCATTTAAGATACTTTTTATCCCGAAAAAATCTACGGTTCCCGCGCGATAAACGGATTTTAACGCAACAAAATTGCAGACCGCCTGCAAATCCGTTGCGCTAAATTTCAGCAAAATCGGTTCAGCGGCTTGGGCCTGAAGAGGTAACAGACAGATAGACACACTTTCGCATTTATAATATTAGTATGAATTTATGTATTTAAAACACTGCATTCTCCTAATATGTATTGCTCTTCTTATTCCCTTCTCTACAGGTCTTTATTATTGGAACGAAGTTCCTTATGGCGCGTTTGGCGTAAAGGAGGCTAGACAAAACGATATTTGACCTCGACACATTTTATTAGTGCCTGCATAGTAGGGGCAGAGGGCGTTGATGGTATTCCTGTGCGTCAACTAGATGGCGTTTTTTGAGAATAAACAGCGACGCGTTGTTAGTATTCCTGGGCGTCAATAGATGGCGTTTTTTCTACACTACTATTATAAAGAGGAAAGATTTGATTTTTTGTTTGTTTGTTTGTTTGTTTGTTTGTTTGAGTCGAATAGGCTCCGAAACTACTGGACCGATTTGAAAAATTCTTTTGCTATTGGAATCTTACATTATTTCTGCTGAACATAGGCTACATTTTATTTTGGAAAAAAGTAGGTTTCCGTAAGATATTTGAGTTTTTCGGACGCAAGGTGTAAAAAATCAGCTAGAAAAGTTACTTATTTTGCGTACGCTGCCTAAACTATAAAAGATAGAACCATAAAATGTTCTAAGTAATTGTAGATCTTATAAATATCTACAAAAAAGTCCGCGACACACTATACCTATCTATGTCGAGTGAGGCACAATAACCATTTATTTATTTAAAAATCCTGAATTTTTTTAGACTACATTTAAACGGATATATTTTACTCACGCTATTAATCCTTATCAAAATAAATTATTTTATCACTAAGTACAGTTTATGTAGATAATATTTTGTCTTTGAATGATTAAAATTGGACGTTTGGTTTTGAAATTATGGCGAAATTAAAATATTACGATAGTGGGCGTCACCAAAGCGCGTGCGGGAGGAAGACAATTTCTGTTGTAGAAATGAAAATTCTGTACATAAAAGATATGAAATGACACCCGAAATTACACCTTTGTCACTACATCGCTATAGAAGCCAAAAATGTGGTTAGTTTTTTGTCTGTCTGTCTGTCACTCTTTCTGTCTGTCTGTGTGTTTGTTCCAGCATCACACGAAAAATACTGATCCGATTTGAATGTGGTTTTCGCAGATATATTTATCTTCTTCCAACTTAACATCTATAATATATATTTTAGGTGTAGTGTATGCAACTTCGTTCTATCCGGGTGTCCCTTGACACCTCTCAAGTTTTGTATCTTCTCTCCTAACATCTCTTCTTCTCCACAGATCCCCCCGGGGCACCGTACATTGAGGGTTACGCTGATGGGGAAACCGTCAGACGTGGTCAGAGCCTAGAACTGGTCTGCCGGAGTAGAGGAGGGAATCCGCCAGCACAACTCATATGGTACAAGAACGGAGAGCAGATTAGGATGGCTTACAGGTTAGTGGATAGTTGGTGATTTTGTTACATTGATATTTTTTTTTTAAGAAATGTTTGGAGTTTTTCTTAAAAATGTGGTTTTCGACGCATAAGTATGGCGATAGGGATTTTTAAAGATACGTACGTTCTGAGTGCGGTTTTTAGCGTTAAAAAGTTTGATTTATAAAAGTAATTTTGTTAGGTTATAGTACATTTTAAAATAAGAGTATTTTCAATATAATGTTCTGGTCTCAAAGCTGTTATTTAAGAGGCTTAAGTTTGGCGATATTAGAGATTCTTGTCATTTCTAAGAACATTGTATTCAAGTATTCTCGGAAATTTTCTATTGATAAATTAAATTTTCTAAATTACATTCAACACAGTCTTCACTAGATACATTTTTCTACCGCTAAATGTTTTTACCGTCCCCAAAGGGTAAAAACGGGACCCTATTACTATGACTTCGATGTCTGTCCGTCTGTCCGTCTGTCTGTCTGTTTATCTTGAGGCTGTAACTCAAGAACCGCTATAGCTAGATTTCTGAAATTTTCACAGATTGTGTATTTCCGGTGCCGCTTTAACAACAAATACTAAAATAAAAATAAAATTAATATTTAAGGGGGGCTCCCATACAACAAACGTAATTTTTTGGCCTTTTTTGCTCGTAATCAATAATGATAAGAGGTAAGCACTTGAAACTTTCACGAAGGCCTTAAATATAATTGTACTTTAATAATTAATAATAATATTTAAATAAAATAAAAAATTAAGGGGGGCTCCCATACAAAAAACACAATTTTTGTCTATTTTTGCGCTATAACGGTACGGAACCTGCCCGATTATTTTAACATTATGGTACTTACATTGTAGTCCAAGAGCCGACTGAAAATAGAATGGATAAAAATGTATGCATATTATAGTAAAAGATCCAAAGAGGAAAAAGTAACGAATAGGGAAGTTGTCGATTCTCTCAAATATTTACGAATGGCCCTAATAAAGACCCCAAGCGATGTTTCCTCGGAAAATACCTGGCATGAATTCGATTGGACTTTTGGTGATTTCGTGTTTACGATTGACTGACGCTGAATATGGCGGGAGCTTTTTGTTTTGTGATTATAAGTATAATGTGTAAGAATTAAATGATTTGGAAAGAAATACTAACCAATTAAAAAATGTCGTATCTTCAGAGATGTCATTATAATGTAGAAAAAAAATACTTTTTGCACTCTTGGAGTGACGGCTGTTATTGCGTAGTTGGGAATTACGGAATTACGCTTCTTGCATGGATGTGAAACGAAACAGTAGGAGCATCTCAAAATGATAGAAAGAGAGGGAGAATTTTACTTCTTCCCCTACACCGCGCCGGCTGTCAAAAGGTCTTACGAATTTTTGATCAGGTCACGTGTCCAGACAAGACACGTATTTTCTTATGCAAAAAAGCGGCCAAGTGCGAGTTGGACTCGCCCATGAAGGGTTCCGCAGCAGCAATAAGGTTTATTTTTATGAAATTAAAAGGTTTTTGATTTATTTTTATATTTCAGTCGATTTAATGAAATTTAGATTAAGGTTTACCATTTATGACGTATAAAAAAACTACTGGCTAGATCTCGTTCGAACCAAATTTCGTTGGTAGTTTTTATAATATTCTACGTCATATATTTTTTTTAGAATTATCATGCCCCTACTTTAGAAATTAGAGGTGCGGGGACACACATTTTACCACTTTGGAAGAGTCTCTCTCGCAAACTATTCAGGTTAGAAAAAAATTATATGAGAAACCTCAATATGATTTTTGGAGACCTATCCATAGATACCCCACGCGCATAGGTTAGATGAAAAATTTTTTTTTTGTTTCAGTTGTACCTATGGGGACCCCTAAAATTTTTAATAATTTTTCCATTTTTACATCAAAATCTTAATGCGGTTCACAGACTACATCTAGTTACCAAGTTTTAATAGTACAGCTCTAATAGTTTCGGAGAAAAGTGGCTGTGACATACGGACGGACGGACAGACAGACAGACAGACAGACAGACAGACATGACGAATCTATAAGGGTTCCTTTTTTGCCATTTTGGTTACGGAACCCTAAAAAGTGCACAACGGTGCTAAAGAAGTTCGCTCGTTAGCCCCCTAATTTTATAAAAAACTATTAGAAAAAAAGTGTATGTTTTCACATAAACTTAAGACAATAATTAGTAACGTCGATTGGCTAAATATAAAAAACCTTCTATGAGACATGATTTTTCTCCTTAAAATCTGTACATTTTCCTCAATAAAAAAGTTATAAAATCCGAATATGGAATCGAACCGAACACTCGATGGAGTAGAACCTACACCCTATTACACAAATAACAACATTTCGAGATGAAATAATAATAATATCATAAAAAGTTACCGGTATCATGAGGAAAAATATCGTAAAAACAGTGTATTTGTCTATTCGATAAATATTGTGAATTGGTTCTTGGACCATCAATTTAAAGGATAATGAAGTTACTTTAAAAAATTACTGAACCGTTTTGTTAAAATGTTATAATATACTTTGAGTTCGTCGAAAGGATATAGGACACTTTTTATCCCGGAAAAATGTACAGCTACCGCGCGATAAACGAATTTTGACGGAGTTGCGGGTGTCATCAAGTTGTGACTACTATCTATGGCAAATTATCTCGTCATGTCCCAGCCTATAAATATTTAAATAGCTAAAGAATTCTCAACTTCCTTTCAACTCCCGGTCTATAAGCTCCTAGTCTATAACGTTTAAAACTTCCGGCAATATAACCCTCTTGGCACAGTCGGTTAATAAAATATAATTTTGATTATCGTGGGAATTATCTCATAGTCTCCCAGCCTATAAATATTTAAAAAGCTAAAAAATGTTTCTTTAACTCCCGGTCTATAAGATCCTGGTCTATAATGTTTCTTTAACTCCCGGTCTAAAAGCTCCTGGTCTATAACGTTAAAAACTTCCGTCTCCCGGCCTACACCCCCTATCGTATTAAACTCACAGATAGGGCGTATGTCCTCATGATTTATCGCGATAGTGTTGTGCCGTTGTCGATAAAATTCCCGGTAAAATATCGATATCGATGAAAAAAGTCCGTGATTTTGGCCGTTTACGATTATGTTAATGTTTGTATTTTTATCGATTTGCTCGTGAAATCGATTATGATAGATATAGATGTCGATAAAAAATCCGCGATTTTTTAATATTATTTATACATTTAGTAAATTATAAATATATAGAAAACTTCGTCACAACATTCTATTCCAATGTGTATTTTATATGCTGCTCATAAAATATGTTATATGAAGACATGAATCTCTAAATATTTATAAGAAATTGTCAGTTTGATTATGAACGTATATTTTAGTATCCGCATGATTTAGTTTGGCGAAAAATAAAATGTTTACGAGAATGAAAGTAAATATTGTATTTTGTTTGTTTGTATGGATTTAGCTCCAAAACTGAACTGATTTTGATGCGCTGTATAACAGCGAAATAAAATAATAAAAAAAAATATGAGATACTATGTTGATGCTGCCATGAACTTCGTTGCTCCGTAATTCACTTGTATCACGGAAACTGTACTTGTTTCCGAAAACAAAATTATTTTATCCCGTTTTCTGAGATTAAAAGTATCTTTATACAAAATTTCATCAAAATCGACTGACCAGTTAAAGAGTGAATTATTGGTAGACAGACAAACTTTCTAACTTCTTAATATATGGTTTCCGTTTATACAGATTACGGGGTGTAACAAAATTAAGTGATAATAATTTAGGATGTGTACGTGTACTTTCTTGTAGAGAGTTCACTGTGAAAGTAGCAGCGCTGAAAGACTAACATTTTTTTCATTTTTGTATAGGGAAACTGGTGACGCTCGGACCCTTGCCCATACAAAAGTGAAAAAAAATCATCTTTCAGCGCTGCTACTTTCACAGTCAACTCTCTACAAGGAACACGTACACACCCTAAAGTATTATCACTTATTTTTGTTACACACTGTATTTATTACAGAATTATACACTTTAGCTCAACGAAAATTAAATAACAAAACAAAATGTTTGTAAGTTTGTCACTATAGCGTTTTAGCGTTACTTTAAGTTGAATTTGTAAAGTTATATTATAATAACTCAACAGAAGTTTGCATGTAAAGTTTTAGTTTCTTCGTAACTTTTCTCCTAAACTTCACTACGGGCGGTACAGCTGACAATTATAGTAATTTATGAATACTTAAAGGAGCCTACGTGGTGGTAAAAAGAATCCTATGGCATTTATTGGGAAAATTTCTAAGAGAAATGTTATTTTAACATTTATTTCACGATGCCCGCAAGTCAATTGCGTCAAATTTTGTTTATCGCGCAGGAACCGTACATTTTTCCGGGATAAAAAGTATTCTACGTCCTTTGCCGGAACTCAAAGTATGTCTGTACCCAAAAAATCGGTTCAGCGGTTTGGGAGTGAAGAGATTACAGATAGTAGCACTTACGCATTTATAATATTAGTAAGAATAACCTATTTTAAATCCCGGATTTTTTCCGGGATATTTTTCCTTAGTAAAAAGATTCCGGGACAAAATGTCGATACGCGCACATGACTAATTTTATTAAGACGTACCGGAAGTTGATTTATGAATAGTGTTGTTCCGATATCGATACAAAGTGATGTCCTATCGATTAATCCTTATTAGCTGTGTAACATTTGCATATGTCAGTCCGTTTGAAACGTAAAATTGCTTGTTAACATATTGCGGAAAATACTTGTTTATTGTGAAGCAAATTTGTGGCAGAACTTTACGTTATGGTCGTGGTAACCGTACGTATTTTTGAGAAAGTTTTCAAGTGGGAACCTGACTGCGATATTAATCAAGTCTTGAAAGAAAGGTTTTAGTACAAAGACTGAGATGTATAATATAATGAGTCTTTAAAATACCTATTTATAGTATTGACAAAAACGCGGTCCAAATTATTATGTATTTTCAAAAGAAAACTTTGTATTATCTACATTTCAGTAGCCAACAATGTACTGGACAATGTTGATATTTTCAATCAATATCACAACTTAAAATGTTTTACAGTCGTAACTCGTACCAACTAACAAAGTTAGCTAGTAATATACAATACCGTCTAGTTTAAAACACAAATAATATGTTGCGTCTTGCAAAAAACACTCCTCTAAAGGGTTAGTTGTATGAAAACTTCAGTAATATTTCATCTTGATATATTTCTCGCATCCTTGTTTAACAAAACATTCTCAAAACAAGCACGCGATAAGATCAGTATTCAAAACGACCCCTTTTTAAGTGCCCCACTGGTGCCCCAGTATATTCAATAATAATTAAAGGTACTTAATTAGGTATATAAACTATTTTATGAAAAACAAAAGACTGAGATTTAATCGTATTTTGTGAGGCAGATGGTTGTAAGCAATTTACTTTGCGCCGGTTTTCCATGAAGCCGATGTATTTATCCGGTTATTTCGTCATATTATAATATATTGGTATGTTACAATTTTGGTGTAATTTGCCAGTTTAGGAGTGAGAAGCTTATATAAACACACTTTTGTGTCATTATGCGTATGGTACTATAAAATAGATGTAGCCCATACTCTCCATAAAATATCGATAATATTTTTTGTGTCGATATATCCCCATGTATCGATACTCGATAAAATTTATCGATACTTTCTATCGCCAGCACAGTCCTAGCTACCTGTCCCTTTATATTGATGTCATCTGTCAACCGTTAGAGTTATTATTGGCAATTTTTAATCCCCCCAAATGTCGCGATTCCGAAATTAAAGAATTTTTCCTTTGATGTCCAGGCATGATTAAAATATTCAAAGTAATGAAACCACGGGAATGGAGTTCTTATAATATCTATGGGGCTCGTATAAATTTGACGACATCTTTGGATAATTGGCTAAGCGTGTAGCTCAAGCCGGGGGTCGTGGGTTCGAATCCCGCCGACGGAACAAAAAGTTTTCAGTATTGGATCATTGTATATTAAAATATATTATTATGTTTATGATATAATAAACATCTAGAATAATTATATGTATAGAATAAAAGGTTTTTCTTCGTTGTTGTGTATGATTGAAAAATTATACGCGCGAAATAATACCCCCCTCCCTTCGCCCCTATACCGGGTTTATCAAATTTACGATTTGTCACGTAATTTTATTATTTTTTCTTTCATAAAACCTATAGAATATATTAGCAAACAATATAATATTATATACAAAAGAATCAGTGAAATCGGTTCAGGTACTTTCGAGATTAATAACGAATCCTGCTATTCATTTTTACACTATAGTAATATTATATTTTATCAATGTAAGAAATGTAGCCTAAGTCCAATGATTAGCCGATGACACGAGATAAGCGCGGCGATCAAAGGACTTAGGCGGGATTATGCGGGTGGGAAAACTTCTCAAAGTTGGTCACTATTTTTCTTCGAGTTGGTACCTATCGCCTTACGGGATTTTCCCGGGATGTCGATATCGATATATGGGACGTCACTATTTTTTATTTCTTATTAATTTTGTTGGGTAATTTTATCTGACAACTTTGTTATTCTCATGAACGTAGAAAAAAAGGCGGACGGAGTCTTATTATAGACAGCACTGTGTCTTCAGAGTCGGCCAGGCTGACTGCATGTACACGGTCCGCACGCACACATTGTCACGCTAGTCGACCACTTGACAGGCGTAAGAGTGTGTGCGTGGCCGACTCTGAAGACACAGTTTTGGGTATAGTAAGACTCCGTCCGCCTTTTTATCTACGTTCATGGTTATTCTTTTAATTTTTAATAATTTAATGTAATTTGTAAATTATTTCAATGGAAAAAAAGTCATAGAATAATTAGTTTCAACCGTAAATTATTGTAAGCGGCTTGTACCTAAAATGGTCTATGTGCTGCAAATAAACCCAATGCATAAATGATTTGATTTAACTTGAATTTTATATATGAATGAGTACATATTTTTTTCTAACGAAATAACGGCTTGCGTAAATCGTAATTCACAGAAAAATTCGATAACATTAAATAAAAAAGCAATATAATAAGGCAATTTTATTGTAAAAGCCATTATGGAAACCAATATCCTCCCTCAAGTATAGCGAACAATTTATTTTATTCTAATGGCTGATGTAACAAATGTAGAAAAGATTTTACTTACTATTAACTTTTTTTTGCGTGATATAGCAAAAATTGCTAGTGTTGTGACATGTTGATAAAAAATATCGATAGACTATTATTTTAGGTGTTTTCGAGATGTATTCTTTACTTCGTTGCGTCGAAACTCGTTTATCGCGCGGGAACCGTACAAAAAAGTTACATCCTATGTCCTACCCCTTGACTCAAAGTCATACCATACCAAATGGCAAAATCGAATCAGCGGTTTAGGTGTGAAGAGGTAACAAATAGACAGACGCATTTACGCATTTATAATATTAGTATGAATATCGATTACGTATTCGAGTTTGTTTGTTGTTTTCAAGTTACCGAGTTTTTGAGTTTCTCGAGTTTTCAATTTACAGAGGTTTCGAGTTTCAAGTTCTCGACTTTTCGAGATGTCGAGAGGCGCGTTAACTCTGTAATTACGCTTTCATTTAATTCCTGTGTGGTTTAAATTACTTTTTAAGGGCTTCGTTTTACTCGACGACGCGACGGTGGCTAAAAGTTGAACTCTTAAGTTTAGGGTACGTTAGGCGGATCGTAAATCGCCAGGCCATTTAGCCAAGACTTTTCGTTATCGTTTCGTTATAGATTCACCGATCAAAATGTATGGAATTGACATAAGCGTTCGTTAATATGACGTTGACGTTCGACTCGTCTTATGTCAATTCCATACATTTTGCTGGCGTCATCTAATATTTTATTTAAAGCAAGCATCATGACAAATCCCATATACATAGTTAAAACATATAATTTCGCTATAGAAACTAGCGTCTTTGTCTAAAGGGGTGTGCCAAGAAATTTTCTTTATCGCTTTTTGCGGAGCGAGGTCCCTGCGACGCCCCTGTACATATCCCGCCTGCACTGGTCCATGGAGGTCGAGGACGTCGTAAGCTACATCAGTAAGAAGACATCCCTCCACCTGAGGGTCGGCGGAGGAATTCTGGCCGACTGATGTGGTCTACCGAAGGTTCCGGGGGAGACTCCGGAATGAAGCGCGCGTCACTAAAGTGTAGTTATTAAGATTATAATTAATATGTATGTTAGACGTTAAGGTATATATTGTATGGGCCTATATAAATAAATGTAGCCTGATATAAATAAATAAATAAATAAAAATAAATAAAATTTTTATGGAATCGCCGACAGTACCTTTATATAAAGTCGCTAGTTTCTGTAGCGAAGTTAGATGTTTTAAGTATATGGGATATGGCACTTGCTTATAAAATATTAGATGACGCCAGCAAAATGTACGGTTCCTTGTAACTACACCCAGCTTTTAACTTTGAAATGAACTGTCGCCAGCAGTTTTACAGTTACCGACCAATACGATCTGCAAATCTTTAAGAACAGAGCGTATGTAGGTACCCTCCTTTAATGTTGTGAGTGCTCATGAGTGGCGGTAGTTGCTTTCCATCAGTTTACCCGTTTGCTCGTTTGCCCTCTAATTTTATAAAAAAAGCAAAGTCGTCAAAGATCGCTACGAAAAACCAAATAAACTCAATTTAAAACGTTAACGCTCATTTATCACTAGTGTTGTCCGTTTATCGTATTATCGATTCTCTTTATCGACTGTCGATACTCGCTATCGACTGTCGATAAACGCCACGTTGACAGTTTTACGAGTTTCCCCGTCCTCGATTCATTTATTTAAATTCTAAAGATCGAGTCGATATTTATTTATCCACCCTACGTGGTAACAATGGTGGAATATAAATATGGTATAAGATTTTAATCATTTTGGTCTAAATGTGAACAGATGGGCTAAAAATACCAATCACAATGTCAAGTAAAGGTGTCTCTTCACAATGTTGGCCCACAATGGTCCATGCTGGCCCACAATATTCCATGCTGGCCTCACTCCGAGCCGTGCACTTTGTGGAGACTGGCGCGCGTATCTTCGTGTCATCCCAGTCTTGCTCACTGGTTGTCCTCACCTTGATCCGTAACGTGGCTCAAGCCTATGCCTCGAAGTGAGCAGCCTCGGTTTGCTTCAAGTAGAGGCTGCTCGGACTGAGTCTGCCTTAAATGGATAAGCGCCTATAGGGAAACAAAGACGAACCCGCGACCCCCGGCTTGAGCTACCACGCACTCAACTACTGAGCCACAAAGGTCGTCGACAGAATTGACAGTAACTAGGCTAAATCCTGACCTAAAAGTGTTGTCGAACAAAAACCACTTGTTGCCTTAATCCGGGCCCTGTAAAAATGTTTGAAATTGTATTAGATGGTATAGAAAAGGGGATGATAAATAGGGATAGATTTTATTCCGGGGTTTTTCGGGTTATTCCGAGGTAAAAGGCCCAGAGAATCCCGGAAAAGGTAAAAGTTTGATGATCGGTCTGTCTTTGGGAATTTTGTAGTTATTTTATGACTCTTTGATCCAAAATAAACGAGAGAATTTTTAGTATGTTGTATGCCGAAAAAAAGTTTGTGAATATCCATAATAAAACTTGTGTAATAAATAATAATATTGTACTGGCATTTCCTCTCTCTGGCACAGCTAAAGCACTGGGAAGGTTTTAAAGTGATACGAAGTTCACCGGGGCAGCTAGTAAATATTATTATGTAGCTATGGTCTAACGGAGTGGCGTAGTTTGTAAAAACTGAAACTCCTTAAATAAAGATTTTAAAAAATTCATAATACGCTAATCAAAAAATATAGTACTGTACAGATTTCTGAGATTTGTGCGTGCAGAGTTAATATTATTATGTGAATTTCGGTACAGAGACGAAATTCGTTTATCGCGCAAGTAACTTAAATGTTTATGGGATTAATACTATCCTTTGTCCTTTCCCGGGATTCAAAATATATCTACTACGTTATTGACGTGGGAGAGCCATGCGGCACGAATGGGCCGACTTGACCGGAGAAATACCACGTCCTCACAGAAAACCGGCGTGAAACAGCACTTGCGCTGTTTTTCGCCGAGTGAGTGAATTTACCAGAGGCCCAATCTCCTACCCTGTTCCCTTCCCTACCCTCCCCTATTCCCTTCCCTTCCCATCACTACCCTCATCCCCTATTACCCTATTCCGTCTTAAAAGGCCGGCAACGCATTTGCAGCTCTTAATCTGATACTGCGAGTGTCCATGGGCGACAGGAGTTGCTTTCCATCAGGTGACCCGTTTGCTCGTTTGCCCCCTTATTTCATAAAAAAAACAATACGTCCCACTAAAGTCGTTTTGGCGGAGATAACATACTGACAGGCAAACATCAGTATATGCCGGCAACGCACCTGCAGCTCTTCTGATGTTGCGAGTGTCCATGGGCGACGGTAGTTGTTATCCATTAGGTGACCCGTTTGCTCGTTGGCCTCCTTTTTTTATAAAATAATAATTCTTATACAGTGTGTAACAAAAATATGTGATAATACTTTAGGGTGTGTACGTGTTCCTTGTAGAGAGTTCACTGTGAAAGTAGCAGCACTGAAAGACCAAGTTTTTTTCACTTTTGTATGGGGAAACTCGTGACGCTCGGGATCTTGCCCATACAAAAGTGAAAAAAATGTCCGTCTTTCAGCGCTGCTACTTTCACAGTGAACTCTCTACAAGGCACACGTACACACCCTAAAGTGTTATCACTTATTTTTGTTACACACAGTATTTAAGTAAGTCTAAGTTAAATACTAGAATGTTACGCGTAAAGTTACAGCAACACTAACGATATAGAAAATTTTCCCTCAGTGTGGCCCATTATAAGCAATATTGAGACTAAAATAACTTCCCCCGGCTGGTATTGCCTTATAAAAAATCTATTACTGCAATAGAAGGCATATTAAAGGAGATAGCTTTGAAGTTTGAGCGTTTGGTCAAAGTTACGAGCGATAGCGGGTTGAAAAATATTAAAGTTGAGATTTTTTTTTCTAAATGTCGAAAATGTTCTAATGAAAATGATGAAAAGAATAAATACACTTGCTTATGGTGAATATTATATTGTTAAAGAATAGAAACTATAGAAACAACATAATATTATTCTAGTCGTTATGAAGAATATAATATGTATGATCTTACAGCTATTTTCATGTTTCCCACTTTTTTGGTAACGTTTCTTACGCCGGTTCTTCTCGCCGGGCTAGTTCCCGAGCCGGTGTTTGGCACCATGCAGTCTATCTGAAATTAATATTTGTTTCAAGTTTATTCAGAAATTAGCGACCCGCCCCGGCGGCGTCGCACGGATATAATAGTACATTACGCACCAATCGAGGAAAATAGGACATTTCAACCCGCGCGATATTGTCAAAGGTGACAAAAGCGTCGGTTGAAATGTCCGGCTATCCTCCCGTGGCGCGTATAGAATATTTCATCATACCATCATACATCGTATATAAGAAAAACTAATGAGATTCAAATTACTTTAAATCAATAAATTACGCGACAAAAACCATTTTGTCCGGGCCGGCCTCTCATAGAAAACAAGCAATCTAAAACACATTCAACACGGTTTTTTTTTTACTTTAACTCGGCGTCACCTTAACTCGGGTTAAATCGAGTTTTGTTTTTTCTGAGTTGGCTCATCACTATAATTTGTTCCAAAGCTGAGTACTTACCGATTTTTATTACCGATTGGTACAGCTGATGTTCACGGGAAAAGACATAATTGATAAAGCTAGTTTTTTATTGCGAGGAAACGATTAACATTATAATTTAGTGCCATCAGGACCACGGGAAACATCTAGAATTACATAATATCTTGTCGTTATATTCAATTTCCTTATTTCACAGTCGATAAAAACGTTAATAGTTTCCGCTTGTAACTTGTGACCTCAGAAAACTCTTTGAAAGTCCACACTGATGTTAAAGCGAAATTTCTGAACAACTGAAGCAGGTTAATATAGCTTTGGATTCTTAAACGCGTTTTGTTTATCATCATCATCAACATACAGACATGGCCGGCAACGCATTTGCAGCTGCTCTTCTGATGTTGAGAGTGTCCATGGGCGACGGTAGTTGCTTTCCATCGGGTGACCCGTTTGCTCGTTTGACCTCTTATTAAAAAAGGGCTCTTCCAGTTGCAGTGGTCTGAGTGGATCCGCGGTTCTCAGACTTTCTGAACCTTTTAGTGAAGCTGAATATGCGCGCGCAGAAAACGCGTACGTCTGAAGTGATATTTTTGATGTTACCCCCAATAAATGTTTTGTCTTTGAATGAATTGTCTGTTGACATTTCTAACGACAATTTATGTATCGCTCGCGGTGGACAAGGCCTTGGCTTGGCCCCAGGACTCCACGGAGCACACTTCGAGAATGGTAGCTATATATCTAATGATAGCTTCATTTAAAAAAGCAAGAGTGAAAGAGAACAACGCATAGAACGAAAGAGAGCGATGCTTTCTTATAAATAGGAAATATCACGCAAAGGTCATAGGGCGCTACTAGCACATACAGTAAATCCGACCAAAATCCGTTGCACACGTCATATCATTGACAGAAACTTTGTCAAACGTCTAACAAAACTTTGTGTTCGTTGTCTATGCTTCTAACGCCTCCGTGGTCTAGTGGTATAGAGCGCGGCTTGGTGGGTTCGATTCCCGCGTTGGAAACATGTTATTTCCGAGTTCGGCTAGGACAATGCATGCTGATCACCTGATTGTCTGACAAGTAAGATGATCCATGCGTCGGATGGGCATGTAAAAAGTCGGTCCTGCGCCTTATCTCTCGCCGGTCGTGTCGGTCTGCTGTCCCACTGGGTTATGAGAGTAAAGGAATAGAGGGTGGTCTTGTGTACTGCGCACACACTTGGGCACTATAAAACTACTCCTGCGTAGCTGGCCTGGTTTTTCAATGAAACCGACCACCGTTACCGAAACCGGTGTGGGAGCTATTAGCTATTATTATGGTGCTGTTTCTAGTGTGAAAACATTACAGCAATATATCTTATTTCCATAAGCGCCTTTGCCCGTATATTACGTTAAAGTATATGAAACAATGTACTTAGTATAAACGACGCTCATATCCATTTGAGGGCTTATCAAAATTGCAATAAAACGCCATTAAATTGAGTAACAATAAGCCCTTGAGTGCCCTACGGACATAAAGCTTTGAATTATGTAGGGCATCTTATACCCATCATCAGCGAAGGAAAATGTAGGTACAAGTAAATAATTATTATAAAATATATTGAAGGTAGGTTGTTTTACTAGAAGAATAAATTAGTCTTGGCCTAACGCTCGTCTTTGATTTACGTGTCCCATCTCAAACATGACATGGCGCAGCCGGTTATTAAATATCGCGATTATGATTTATGAGTGATTTTAATGTGACGAAATACTTTAATAGTGCATAGGAGTGACACTGAAAGTGACTATATATATTTTGAGGACAGCTCGGAAAACCTTTTACGTGAACGTGTTAAAGCAATCAAGATGGAGTCGGTATTGCAACCACCGTCACCGTTTAATTTCGAAAATAATTTAACGAACGTTACATCGGGTAACTTGTGTCGAGAGTGGGAAAAGTGGAAAAAATCATTTTCCATCTACTACGAAGCGTGTGAATTGTCGAAAAAGGACCACAAAGTGCAGATTAACATATTGCTACATGTTATCGGAGATAAGTGTCGGGAGGTGAGCGAACAGTTTACGGGCGAATCGAAGACACTCAAGGAGCTGCTCGATAAATTCGACAAGTTTTTTATACCTAAGAAAAATTTAGCCGTCGAGAGGCAAAAATTCTTTAGAAGGGACCAAAAGGAATTGGAATCTATCGAACAATATGCATTCGAACTCAACAAGATCGCGTCGAAGTGTGAGTTTCAGAACTTACAGGATGATCTCGTGTGTAGCAGATTAATATGCGGAATTCAGGATGTAGCACTGTCGGAAAGGTTACTCAGAGAACCGGAAATAACCTTATCTAAAGCAGTAGACATTTGTAGACTGGCAGAAATGTCTCGTATGCAGGCACAAAACATTAAGTCTGAAAATAATCAACATCACGTGCATTCCGTTGCGGATTACCACAAGACGAGTGACTCCGAGATTCACTTGGTGAAGGAAACGCGTGCTAGCTCGAGCAGACGCAATATCCGTGGAGCTCGCCCGCGCCCGACCGCGCCGGCCTCCACCCCAGCGCCAGCGTCTGCGCCCCGCGGCAGGTTCCCTCAGCCGGCGGAGCAGCCTCGAGGTGCTCGGCGTCACGACCGAGCGATCCAGCAGCGGCCCCGGGAGTACAGAGGTTGCAACTACTGCGGCAGGAGTCACAGGAGGAACGAGTGTCCAGCGTACGGCCAGCAGTGCAGCAGGTGCAGGAAGATGAACCACTTCGCGCGGATGTGTCGCGTTTACATGGTACAGGACGATTCATCCACCGATCAGGTAATATATAAAATTCATTGTAATTCTAGTAGTGATTGGACAGTAGACTTGTTGATAAACAGTAGAAAAATTAATTTTAAATTGGACACTGGTGCGGATGTTAATGTCTTGCCGCGAAAATATTTGAAAAAATTGGATATATCCGAGAGCTATTTAATTGATACGAAATTAAGTTTACACGGTTACTCTGGTAGCAAAATAAAAGTAGTCGGAAAGTGTTATCTAAAAGTTTCATATAAAAATACTGATTACATTCTTAAATTTGTTATCGTAGATGTCGATTCTCCGCCGGTGTTATGTAAGAATTCATGTGAGGAACTTAAACTAATAAAAAGAATTATGTCCTTGAAACGAGTGTGCAATAATAATTATAGTAGTGAGAAAATTTTGGACGAATACAAAGATGTTTTTAATGGTATGGGATGTTTGCCGGGAGAGTATAAAATACAATTACGTAATGATATGCCACCTGTTGTTCACGCGCCTAGAAAGTTGCCCGTCGCACTAAAAGATCAGATAAAAAATAAACTCGTAGAAATGGAGTCAGAAGGTATCATCGCCAAGGTCGAGGGACCCACGGACTGGGTCAACAGCATGACCGTTGTGAAAAAACCTAACGGAGATTTACGCATATGTTTAGACCCGCGAGATCTAAATAAAGCTATAAAAAGAGAACATTTTAAACTTCCCACTTTCGAGGAAATAACGTCCAACCTCATGGGAGCTAAATTTTTCAGTACTCTCGATGCAAAGCAAAGTTTTTGGCAAGTTAAATTAAGTAAAGACAGCACGAATCTGTGTACTTTTAACACGGCTTTCGGTAGGTATAAATTTTTACGTATGCCATATGGTATATCATCGGCTTCGGAAATATTTCATAAACGTTTGTATGAACATTTTGATGATATAGAGGGCGTCGTATTATTCGTGGACGATTTACTGGTATATGGCCCAACGAAAGAAATACACGATCAGAGGTTGCGCGCCGTATTAAAAAGATGTCAAGAAATAAATATAAAATTAAATAGAAGGAAGTGTAAAATAGGCTTAACGGAAATTAAATATTTAGGTCATAGGATTACGGAAGACGGAATTTGCCCCGACGATTCCCACGTTACTGCTATAAAAAATATGCCGCGGCCTAATAATGTAAAAGAATTAGAACGGTTCCTAGGGTTAGTGACTTACGTCAGTAATTTTGTACCTAACTTATCGGAAAAAACATCGATGTTACGCGAGTTACTGAAAAAAGATGTAGAATGGCACTGGAATGAGAAGCACGATGCGTGTTATGAAAAAATTAAAACCTGTTTAGCTAGTCGTCCCATTTTGCAGTATTATGATTTAGAAAAGCCGATCGTCATATCGGTAGATTCTAGTAAAAACGGGTTGGGGGCATGTTTGATGCAAAATAGTCTTCCCGTATGCTACGCTTCAAGGTCACTCACGAAGACGGAACAATCATATGCTCAAATAGAAAAAGAACTGTATGCCTGTGTATTCGCATGCGAACGATTCTATTCCTATATATATGGCCGGACCGATGTTACGATTGAGACGGATCACAAACCGCTAGTATCGATAATAAATAAGCCCCTCGCGAGCGCTCCCGCGCGATTACAAAGGATGCTCATGCGTCTACAGCCGTACACTTTTAATCTTGTTTACAAGCCGGGAAAATACTTATATATAGCCGACACGTTATCGCGAGCGGTGGCCCCGGGCGCGGCCGAGCCCTCGCAGCCGCGCGACCACCTGGAGGCGCAGGCGCAGGTCTGCGCTCTCATCTCTGCTAACCCTTTGACGGATTCTCATTTTATACAAATACAAAAGTGCACTCGCGAAGACGATGAGCTTCAGCAATTGATAAAAGTAATAAAAAACGGGTGGCCGTCGGAAAAAACTAATTTAAGTGAGTCGTTACGGTGTTACTGGGACAGCAGAGATGAGTTGAATGTAAATTTTGGAATAATTTGGAAGGGCTCTCGAGCGGTAATTCCGAAAAGTATGAGACACGAGATGTTAAAAAAATTACACGCGAGTCATTTGGGGTTAGAGAAATGTAAGCTTCGGGCTCGTGAAACCGTATTTTGGCCGAACTTAAACTCGCAACTAAACGATTTCCTATCGCGATGTGAGGCGTGTGTAAATTATAGAAGACAAAATTTTAAGCAACCACTACAATCTCACGATTTGCCGGATAGACCGTGGTGTAAAATCGGAGTTGACATTTTTCATCTCGGGGGAAAGTCATTCTTGATCGTAGTCGATTACTTTAGTAAATTCATCGAGACAGTAAAACTTAAATCAATGACGTCATTGTGCGTCATCAAAAAGTTAAAAAATATATTTAGCAGGTTTGGCATTCCGGAGATAGTCGTCTCGGACAACGGTCCGGAGTTCTCCTCCATGAGCTTCGAGGAGTTCTCGCGCGACTGGAGCTTCTCACACGTGACGTCGTCCCCCACGTACCCCCAATCTAACGGCCAAGTGGAACGTGCCGTGCAAATTGTAAAAAATATTATGAAAAAGACCAGTTATTGTCAACAAGATTTTAATTTGGCCATGTTAGAGTACTACAACACTCCAATAGATCGCGAAATTCCATCACCCGCCGAACTACTGTACAGCAGGAAACTGAGGAGTGTAATTCCATGCCAGCCGTCGATGCTCCAACCTAGGGTTCCGAATGGTAAAATAGTGCAAAATCTCAAAAGCCGACAGAATAAACAGAAATTTTACTACGATAGAAATACGAAAAATTTAGAACCAATAAAAGTAGGACAAAAAGTTAAATATTGGATTAATAACAGTTGGGCATCGGGAGTCGTTGATTGCATGCTCGATCCAAGGTCATATTTATTGAAAACATCTCGAGGGACTCTGATTAGGCGCAACAGAAAACACATAATAATTGATCGCACTAGGCGCCGCCGTGATTCACTAACCCGCACGCATTATGACGACATATCGCTGATACCTACTCCGTCAACCAGTGTTCCAATGCAGTCAGCTGATTATCAGCTGAGTCACACTAATACCTACTATCGTACTCGTTCCGGCAGGACAGTGCGACCTCCTGATCGGTGGGGTTTCTCCTCGAACGACGGCAGGCAAGTTAGCTAAGATTTTAGCAGGTTAGTTTTTTAATATAATATACTTAGTAAAACTAAATACTTATTATATTATGTTTAATTCATTTCTATTTAATTAATAACGGAATTCATCAAATTGAATGATCAATAATTATAGAATAAATGTATAATTTAATGCTAACTATAAAAAAAAAAATGTCAAAATAATATAATCTAAGGTAATGAAAGATTTAATACAATAATATATTACTTATAATTCAATTAAAATGTAAAAATTAAAGCAGTAATGCATTACATACTTATTTTAAAATGAAATTACACTATGAAATAAATTTTATTGAACATAATAAAAATGAATTAGGATAACTGATTTTATTATTATTACTGATGAAATTAAAATATATGTATTAAGTTATTGTTTTCATAATATAATACTGTTAAATTCAATGAAGGCATGAAAATATAATATGATGTACTTATTTAATAGAGAATAGGAACAATGTGCATGACATATAAATTAATATACCCAATGCATGATATTATAATTTAGTAAAATGAAATCATAATAATTTATTGTCAATTGTTAGGAAATAATGATCATTTCTGTATTTTTAATGAAATCAATTAAATTATATTTTCTCTTCCACCTCATTTGTAAGAAATAAGGGGTAAGACGGTAATGAATATTACCATAATAATATTGATTAGTTAATACTTAATTACATAATATTATATTGTTTGCAATATTTTCACATCTGCTTAAAATTTAGTTAAGTAAGAAGGTGAGGTAAAGGATTAGGATAGTTGAGATAATATTATTATTTATTATATAATTTGTAATCTACTGATTAAGTTATTGCTGATTTATAATTACTTAGCCAATTCTTTATTAGAATTACTTATACTTATTGTGTTTTGTTTGATTATTATTTATTTGTTAACAGAGGGGTTGTAGGTACAAGTAAATAATTATTATAAAATATATTGAAGGTAGGTTGTTTTACTAGAAGAATAAATTAGTCTTGGCCTAACGCTCGTCTTTGATTTACGTGTCCCATCTCAAACATGACAGAAAATTTCATGGAGAATAGTTGGGAAAAAGAAAATCGTGCATTTTTCGCGTAACTTTCTGCCGCGCACTGTAAAACTCTGGAACGAACTGTCACCAGCAGTATTTCCGGACCTATACGACCTGCTAAACTTCAAGAAGAGAGCGTATTCCCTCTTAAAAGGCCGGCAACGCACCTGCAGCTCTTCTGATGTTGCGAGTATCCATGGGCGACGGTAGTTGCTTTCCATCAGGTGACCTGATTGCTCGTTTGCCCACTTATTTAATTTAAAGGTTTTGTACCTATTATAATTTGGTATGAGAATATTCTAAGGGCCAGAAAAGGACATAGTGCGGTTTTCCGGAAAATCATTTAGGGCCTGTTTCACCACTTCCTGATAAAGCGACGAATAGGCTATTCACAACTTTTTGACAGATTCTCCATACTTCATCTATCAAGTGGTGGATAGCCTATTCAGCACTTATCAGAAAGTGGTGAAACAGGCCTTTAGTTTTCCATCGTTGTATCTGACATCCAATACGAAGAGATTATTTCGTTTAAAAAATATAATTTACTAAAGACGGCATAAATAATGAAATATTTAACTATAACATAAATTGTATCTTCCTCTGAACTTACACAGGGCAGATTCCGAGCATAACGTTAAAAGATTAAAGGGAATACAGATTACAGATTTGAAATGTTGTTAGTGAAATTTTCGACGAAAAACAAGTTAAATTATGATTGTGAGGTATTTTTTTATCTTTTTTACCCGACGGTGAAGGCAAAAATGTATTTTGGTAGTCTGTATTTTAGCTTTGTAAAAATGTCCCTACTACAAATTACAATTACTACTACAATTTGCTTAGCTGTGTTTTGTACATCTAATATTTTTCTTTTCATAATATAACAAACGATCTTTTGCCCGCAGCTTCGCTCGCGTTAAGAAGTATTATTATATACAAACTTTCATCCCCTATTTACATCCCTTGGGGTGAGAATTTATCAAAATCCTTTCTTAGCGGATGCCTACGTCATAACATCCACCTGCATGCCAAATTTCAGCCCGATCCGTCCAGTGGTTTGGGCTGTGCGTTGATAGATCACCATGTCAGTCAGTCATCTTTAGAGTTTTATATAGATTTCTGTGTTTGTGTGTTTTTTGTATGTGTTCGCATATCTCCGGAACTACAAGTCAGTCCGATTTAAGTGATTCTTTTTTTATTGTACTAGGTATT
Source organism: Plebejus argus (assembly GCA_905404155.3). Taxonomy (NCBI): domain Eukaryota; kingdom Metazoa; phylum Arthropoda; class Insecta; order Lepidoptera; family Lycaenidae; genus Plebejus; species Plebejus argus. The sequence continues at coordinate 5,967,715 of FR989948.1, read as the reverse complement.
ATTCAACTTAAGGAATACTGCCAGTTTCATCAAAATCGGTTATGTGGTTTTTGAGATATAGATTTTTGAATTTTTTTATATAAATTTTTTATTTTTAAATTTTTTCGTTAGATGATAATAAATAAAATTAAATTAAGAAATTTAAAAAACCCCCGCCAAAAAACTTTAAAAAGTAATGAAATAACATTTCCTGACTTTAAGTTTAAATCATTCCTAAGAGTAAAGTAATATTTTAGTCCATAATTGTTGTCAAGGTGTGTCGGGGGACCGCTAAGTAAACTACCACAACAACGACTTTTGCATTTTGTATCGCCATAATAGTCGCTGATTCTCTCGATTCGGGTCGCTGTGAACAGACCCTTAATTTATATTGTTATGTGAAATCAAACATCTACATTAGCGGTCCCCCGACACACCTTGACAACAATTATGGACTAAAATATTACTTTACTCTTAGGAATGATTTAAACTTAAAGTCAGGAAATGTTATTTCATTACTTTTTAAAGTTTTTTGGCGGGGGTTTTTTAAATTTCTTAATTTAATTTTATTTTATGCTTTTTAAACTTGTGCAGAATAATTCCTATGAACTGGATCATATCCCAATGAATACCATCTATAAAATATGTCCTCTTGGATGAGGCCATCAATATGAGCCCAAACATGAAACCTCCACTTTAGGTTCATACGGAGCTTGGCTCCTATAGAATCCAGGTGATGCTGCAGCAGCATGCAAATATTTACTGTTTATCTACGTCTTACTGGTTGTCGCAATTAAAATGAGCCCAAACACGAAACCTCTGCTCTAAGTTGGTGAGGAGTTGGGTATCCTATTGATTACCAGGTGATGCTGCACCACCAGGTCAACTTTCCAATAATGTGTATATATTCATAAGTGTCTCGAACCAGGATGCAAAATATAAAACCCATCAAACGACTGCAAGTTGCTAATCGTCCTATCACGAACCAGATATACCGTGATATTTCAGCAATGAGCAGGCTGATGATGATGAACTATAGCTAAGAACACTCACCGTCATATCAGCTTTCAAACAAAAAAAACTAGATCAAAATCGGTCCACCCGTTTGGATGCTACGATGCCACAGACAGACAGACAGACAGACAGACACGTCAAACTTATAACACCCCTCTTTTTGGTCGGGGGTTAAAAAATTATGAAGTATCCAAAACATCACATCATTAAGATCAAACTGTAATGATCATGGAGTGAGGATGATACTTGAGTCTTCAAGATTTTCGTGAAATTTGAAATTCAAATAAATCTTCATAGAACTTGGACCGTAAATTCAGCTTTTTATGTACAAACTTCGGATCGCATTGCGTTTTAGTTGTCTAAGAGGAAAAAAGTAATTTTGTGCTAAATTGAGGATTTGGTTTACTTTCAATGATTTGGTTGAAATTTTGTTTCATGATTGAAAAAGTCATGTAATATGTATACAGGGTGTTACAAAACTAAGTTATAATACTTTAGGGTGTGTACGTGTTCCTTGTAGAGAATTCACTGTGAAAGTAGCAGCGCTGAAAGACCAATTTTTTTGTCACTTTTGTATGGGGAAACTCGTGACGCTCGGGCCCTTGCCCATACAAAAGTGAAAAAAATGTCGTTTTTCAGCGCTGCTACTTTATTCACAGTGAACTCTAGTTTTGTTACACACTGTAGATTTCAATACATTTGTTCAATAATACCAATAGATATAGCTAAATTTTCTAGCAGTAAGCGAGCTGATGATCGTGAATTGTGAAAAACTACATCAAAATCGGTCTACCCGTTTGGATGCCATGGACACATACAGACAAGACGGACTTATAACACTCTTTAAAGGTATCTCTCCTGTTCATCAATACTAATATTATTATAAATGCGATCGTGTATCTGTCTATTATCTCTTCACGCCTAAACCGCTGAACCGATTTTGCTGTTTGAGTCCAAAGAGTGGACGTACAGACGCAAAAATGTACAATTCTCACGCTATAAACTAATTTCATTGTCGTCTCCTGATATTATAGCCTAAAACGGATCTAACCACGATCTAAATAAGGTCTAAGAGTCTTTCGCACCTGCGTACCTCCTGGTAGTGCAGATTGCCGTCGTATTATTCAGGGTTGTATCTTGTTGTGAAACATCCGACGCGAGATTAAGTAATAAATAACGTCGCGGAAAATTTCAAAGGAAATTTGTCGACGTGAGTCATGAGCGGAAGCGATTTTTGTGTTTTTAGCGATTGATAGAAAAAAGTGTTGTGTGGTGCATTGAAAGGCCGCGTAGAAGTATTTCTAAGCAGACTATCCAATAAGTTTCAAACTTTCAATCGATTGCTGATTGAACTAGATGACTGCGACACATACATGAAGGAACGTTTTTAGAATGCGACCAGCCATTTAGTTGAATAGCGTGTCGTCTATTAATGAAATATGGTATCTTTAATAAAATCGGAAATTTGAGGATTGAGAGAAAGAACATTTATGTATTAATATTTAATTGTTTTGGGTAACTAAATAATAAATAGTGTAAGGTAGTCTAAAACTTATGACAATAAATCAGCTGTTGTTTGTCCGACACCTGTGTTTTAATATATAACATTAATTAACACTTTCACAGTCCACGGTATCCAAACGGATACATAAACGTGGTTACCGTGGAGTCCATGTATCCAAAAGGATGCATTGGCACTAAAAAAAGCCTAGAAAAATAAGAAGCATAGATTAAGCATACAAAAATTACTTAATAAAATAATAATCCCTATAATCTGTTAATTATTATTATAATCTAAAAATGAAACATCTAATGTATTTTCTTTTTTTTCTGCCCGCTACACGTTCCGCTGCCCGCTCGACTGCTGTCCGCTACAATTTGCACCACACAACAATTCCTTTGCATAGTCTTCGCTATGCAGTTGTTAGGTGAAATGAGAACATCGGTGTCAAGACTTAAAAACTCCATTTATTTCCACTCCATTATATACTCGTCCTTTTCTCTTATTATCAAGTCTATTATCCGTTTCTTTCTTTCTTTTGTTGAATTGAAAATTGTCTAGTTCTGTTTTTATCAAGTTACTTTAATGATCATTTTCTCGTTAGAAGGGTCAGTATTCACTACTCAGTTCGCATTGTCAGGCTGCCTGTTATTGATGGTGATGGATTTAAAAATTAATCGCAACGTTAATTTGTTCACGTGAATGTGAACTGACCCTTATATCTGAGTTATAACTTTTTAACGAAATAAATGATGATCCTGATGATGATTGATAACTTGATGAAAACTGAAAAATCTCGTCCCATTGCAATATCAACTGACCTTTACGCTCATACGACGCAGCTGCCTTTTAAATGAAACCTTCTTGTGCAGTAAATAAAGTTCAATTTTGAATATCATAAGCTGCGCCTCCTAGCGTCGCCTTTTCAAGTGAACTGTCTATTATTTCATACTCTATTTATCTGACTAACGACTTTACTAACTCCACTAAAACTATATAATTGATTCTACTTCGATTCCTAGTTTCGCTGTTTAAGGTCCGATTCTCGGGAATCGAATTTCGATTTTCATGCTCGATTGCTCACAAATACTTTAAATAAGTAGCTAAAATATACTCCTATAGGTCCATGATTATACAACAGATGACGCCCGCAATTCGTTCGCGGAAACCGTACATACCGTACATTTTTCCGGGATAAAAAGTATCCCATGTCCTTTCCCGGGACTCATAGTATCTCCTCGGAAAATCTCAACTAAATCGGTTCAGCGGTTTAGGCGCAAAGCGGTTGCAGACGGACTGACCGTTACATTTTTGCATTTATTTTGTAAGAATAGTAAAGATTCGGCATCGAATGGGCCGGCTTGACCGGAGAAATACCACGTTCTCTCAGGAAACCGGCGTGAAACAGCGCTTGCGCTGTGTTTCGCCGAGTGAGTGAGTTTACCGGAGGCCCAATCCCCTACACTATTTCCCTCCATTCGTCATGTCTGTCTGTCTGTCCGTCTGTTTGTCTGTCTGTCCGTCTGTCCGTCCGTCCGTCCGTCCATCCGTCCGTCCGTCCGTCCGTGCAAAAATAAAAAATTTTTTTTTCATCTAAACTATGCGTGTGGGGTATCTATGGATAGGTCTCCAAAAATCATATTGAGGTTTCTCATATCATTTTTTTCTAATTCAATTCCATACATTTTGTTCGGCGATTCTATAACGAAGCTATAAGAAAAAAGTCTTGGCTAAATGCCCTTATCTGGGGGCACGGGAGTGCCCCCGCCAAGATGAGCCAAGCGAAGCGCGCACGGGCACTACCTACCTTTTCTCGAAACGTTTCGCCGTATTTTTGCACCCTCGTAACTTTGGTTTGGATAATGCCAGATAGTTGAAATTTTCAAGATATTATGACATGAGTATAATAATTAAATGCGCAAAGTTTGAATATTGTTACTATTATACTTTAGATTTTATAGGGGTCCAAAAACCCCACAATAATGGACTGACTCACCGATCATCAAAATTGTTAGGGTACTTCCTGAAGTCATAGAAAGCTGAAATTTGGTATGTGACATACTATTAGTACAGAAACAACAAAAAAATTATCAAACCCAACCTAACCTATCCCATCCCCTTGATATAGAGAGGGGATGTTAGTATGAGATACCCCCGTTTCTTGTGCTAGATACAAAATTAAAAATAGAGTATAAAATAATTCTTGTGCCAAAAAAAAATACGTATTAGACATGAGAGACCATAGACTCACAGAAAACCGGCGTGAAACAGCGCTCTCACAGAAAACCGGCGTGAAACAGCGCTTGCCCTGTGTTTCGCTTAGTGAGTGAGTTAAACCTTATTCCCTATCCCTGTTCTCTTCTGCTGATTCCCTTAGCCTATTCCTTCATAAAAAGACCGAAAACGCACTTGCAACACTTCTGATGTTAGTGTCTATAGACGACGGTAGAACTTACTTTCCATCAGGTGACCTGTTTGCTCATTTGTCTCCTAATTTTATATAACAGATCCCCTCTTAAAGGCTGGCAAAGCACTTGCAACTTTTCTAATATTGCGAGTGCACATCCTCGATAATTGCTCCTTAATTTCATAAAAACAAAATAATTTATGTGGTAATTTTTCCATCATTCAAAGAATCATTCCGTACCTCCTTTTAAATAATATTACATCTATACCTACTAATATTATAAATGCGAATTGTAAGGGGGTGAAAATGCGTAAAGTTCAAATAAAGTTAGTTCCAAAAATTCATAATAGATGGCGCCGCGCCGCCGCCGCGCGTCTTCTATATCGCACTATCGCTTACCCAAACGTGTTTCTATAAGAGGTGGTAAGGATGTACATACTGTTTTCGATTAATTTGATGTTTCACAAAATATTTGAAATATATTGTATTAAGAAGAGTTGATGTTGGACTTCGACCCCACTCCCCAGCTGTTAATAACCCCTATGCAAAAATCTACAATACGTATTAGACATGAGAGACCATAGACTCACAGAAAACCGGCGGGAAACAGCGCTCTCACAGAAAACCGGTGTGAAACAGCGCTTGCCCTGTGTTTCGCTTAGTGAGTGAGTTAAGCGGAGGCCCAACTGCACCCTAAACCTTATTCCCTATCCCTGTTCTCTTCTGCTGATTCCCTTAGCCTATTCCTTCATAAAAAGACCGAAAATGCACTTGCAACACTTCTGATGTTAGTGTCTATAGACGACGGTAGAACTTACTTTCCATCAGGTGACCTGTTTGCTCATTTGTCTCCTAATTTTATATAACAGATCCCCTCTTAAAGGCAGGCAAAGCACTTGCAACTTTTCTAATATTGCGAGTGCACATCCTCGTTAATTGCCCCTTAATTTCATAAAAACGTAATAATTTATGTGGTAATTTTTCCATCATCCAAAGAAAAGGAGGTACAGGACCTCCTTTTAAATAATATTATATCTATACTAATATTATTATAAATGCGAATTGTAAGGGGGTGAAAATGCGTAAATGTGTTCAAATAAAGTTAGTTCCAAAATTCATAATAGATGGCGCCGCGCCGCCGCCGCGCGTCTTCTACATCGCACTATCGCTTACCCAAACGTGTTTCTATAAGAGGTGTTAAGGATGAACATACTGTTTTCGATTAATTTGATGTTTCACATAATATTTGAAATATAATATTGTATTAAGAAGAGTTGATGTTCGACTTCGACCCCACTCCCCAGCTGTTAATAACCCCCTATGCAAAAATCTTCTATACATTATAATAAAACTGTAGTAATGAAAATTCTGTACAATAAAGATAATATTAAAAAAATAATAAGCGGGGGGTGTCACTACAATATCGCTATAGAAGCAAAAAATGTGGTTAGTTTTTTTGTCTGTCTGTCTGTCTGTATGTTTGTTCCACTATCACACGAAAACTACTGATCCGATTTGAATGCGGTTTTCACAGATGTATTTGTCTTCTTCCAACTTAACATCTGGTGATAAAAAAATTCTCCCCACCCCTCAAAGGGGACGAAAAAGGGAGTCAGATTTTGTATCAAACTTTTTTCTTTAACACGAAAACTACTGATCCGATTTGCATACAGTTTTCGCAGATATATTTGTCTTCTTCCAACTCAACATCTGGTGTATAAAAATCCCACCCTCCCACCCTTCTAAGGGGACCAAAGAGGGGGTCAGATTTTGTATCAAACTTTTTTCTTGGACTTACTTCATAATATTATTAACTGTGTTTTCTAACTTAACATCTGTTGATAAAAAATTTCCCCCACACCTCTTACAAAGGGGGGACAAAAGAGGGGGTAATATTTTATATCAACTGATGAAGTAGAAATACTTTAAATGGGAAAACAACGTTTGCCGGGACAGCTAGTTTAAAATATGTAAGAAATGTTTTCTGTCTGTCTGTAAACATTGAAGTTTGAAGTAAGCGTCCCCCGGAAGCACCTGTAGTCTGTCGTATGTCTGTCGTGCAAATGCAATTTGCAGTAATGTAGCAACGAGAACTACTTACCATATAATATTATTATATTATAATAGAAGTTGCTTTATGACGGGTACTACCGCGCGCTATTTAAAGCTGAAGTCCACGCGGACGGAGTCGCGGGCTATTATTAATAACTTTACTTTGCAGACTCTAGACCTTAAATCATTTTAAAAATATGTAAGTTCAAAGTATAGTCGTAGTCTCAGCATTTCTTTGCAAATATTTAATTGTAGGATGTAAACAACATCGGTTAGTTCAAAGAAAAAACCTGTGCCTAAAAGTTAAACGGCTAAAACATAATCACGTCAAACAATAGTGCGATGTAGATACCTAACAGTGAAATCTCTTATTGACTAGAGTACATTTACAAGTATTATGCGATGTAGACGACCAGCAGCGACATCTATTATTTATTAGTTATTATCAAATATCAATAGGAAAAAATAAAACCACGTTTGTTGTATGAGAGCCCCGCAAAATATTAAATTTATTTTGTTGAAATACATGATCGATGAAAATTTCAACTCTCCAGCTACTACCGTTCTTGAGATACTTCCAAGAGACAGATAGACAGACAGACAGACGGGCAGCTGACAGACACTGAAGTCTAGAAATAGGGTTCCATTTTTACCCTCTGGGTACTGAAACCTAAAAGAAATACACCAAAAAAAAAGAAAGAAAAAATTAACTAAAAAAAAACAACGTAAACCAACTTACAAAAAGAAATGAAATCCCACAAAAAACATTTTCATGTAAAAATGTTGCCAAGATGAGAACATAATATTATTATAGTTCGTGGTGTCAAAAAGTAGTGAAATCTCATGTAGAGCCAAGTTTCTAACCTTACATACTTAGCCCTAAATCTAAAAACCTTAATTTTACACCAAAGCGCGGCAAAATATTTGATAATAATATAATGTGTCAGCCGAACGAGAAGAATCTAAAAACTCTACACATTAGTCAAAATCGGTGGCTTGGCCATTTTGTTATTCGGCAGGGCTTTGAACTTAATATACCCTAACTAAAGAAAAATGGCCAGGCTATCGATTTTGACTAATGTGTAGAGTTTTTAGATTCTTCTCGTTCGGCTGACACATTATATTATTATCAAATATTTTGCCGCGCTTTGGTGTAAAATTAAGGTTTTTAGATTTAGGGCTAAGTATGTAAGGTTAGAAACTTGGCTCTACATGAGATTTCACTACTTTTTGACACCACGAACTATAATAATATTATGTTCTCATCTTGGCAACATTTTTACATGAAAATGTTTTTTGTGGGATCATTTCTTCTCAATGTCAATACGTACGTACATTTTCTTAGATATTCATTATTTATTATTTATCTTTCAAACAACAAGAGCTTTGATTCTTAAAACACATGGCCCCTTATTTATAATGTCAATTAAAAACAAAATGACTCCCACGGTAAAAACCAGGGCCCGTGACGTTAGATATGGCGGTTTCCCAAGATGGCGGCATATTGGGATGTTGGCGTAATCAAATATGAACCTTAATTTCGGCGATTAGAAGTTATATTGCGTTGGCGTGTTCATTGACAGAAGTGCCTTGTTTTGGAACACTCGAAATTTAAATTTTGAAGCTTATTTAGGGTTCCGTTCTCAAAGGTTAATAACGTCAAAACGGGACCCAATTACTAAGATTTCGATGTCTTTCCGTCTGTCTGTCTGTCGGTGTCCAGGCTGTATCTAAAGAACCGCTATAGCTTATTAAAAAGACCCCCAAAGCAAAAATTTCAGTGCCAGACATAAGTATGCCTAATGTAAAGGCCCCACAAAACAATGTGATGATATTTTAGGGTTTATATATTATTATCTCCCTTACAAAGATTTCACTGTGAAAGTAGCAGCGATGAACAGCAATTTTTTGTGATTTGTATGGGCAAGCGCCCAAGCGTCATGAATTTTTCCCACACAAAAGCAAAAAAAAAATACTTTCAACGCTGCTACTTTCACAGTGAACTCTATATAGGGGACCTATACACACCCTAAAGTATCACTTAGTTTTGTTACACCCTTTTTTTACTATTTTATGAAATAGATTTAACACGAGAACATTACGATCATGTCAATTTTCAAACAAAAAAACTATATTAAATCTGTCCATCCGTTTGTACACTATGACGCCACCACACCAAACAGATTCAATCTTCACCCCTTGTTTATTAAAAGCAGCATCATCTTGTCGAACATTCGTAGTCGGTCAAATATTTGAGCCAATTTCAAAGATATAAATAAACTTTTGATATAATTAATTTTAGATTTCATCCGACCTTTATAATTTCAGCCCTTTACAAACTCATCAGGTGCTCAAGGGACGTGAAGGGATAAAGTCCTTTAATGGGATAAACATGAGTCCTGTAATGGGACAACGAAATAGATTGTATAATTATTGACACTGTGCGAGGAAAATCTATTTTGAACCGACGTTTAAAAAAAGAGGATCTTTGTTTGTTCAATATCCTTTCGCGGTATTAAAGTATCTCCATATCAAATGTCATCAAATTCGGTCCAGCGAGGCGACTCAATTTTGTCTGTCTTTCTGTCTGTCTATATAAAGACCAAACAGACAGAAAAACCGCTTAATTGACATAGACAACAAAATTTTACCGTGGGAGAGCCATGTTTCGGCACGAATGGGCCGGCTCGACCGGATAAATACCACAGAAAACCGGCGTGAAACAGCGCTTGCGCTGTGTTTCGCCGAGTGAGTGAGTTTACCGGAGGCCCAATCCCCTACACTATTTCCTTCCTTGCGCTCCCCTAATCCTTCCCTTCCCATCCCTACCCTCCCCTATTACCCTATTCCCTCGTAAAAGGCCGGCAACGCACCTGCAGCTCTTCTGATGCTGCGAGTGTCCATGGGCGACGGAAGTTGCTTTCCATCAGGTGACCTGTTTGCTCGTTTGTCCCCTTTTTTCATAAAAAAAGACAAGCAGACAGACATACACTTTTTTATACTATAGGATATTAATAAAGATGTATAAGTACTAACAATTTGCTAAAACATTTAAGGACATCTTAAAAATATTTCAATTATAACCTAAAAACACATGCCCTAGTCCCTATCTAACACGGTAGGATGAGCAACTGCTATTAAAATACGACACGCCAATCTCATCTCTATAACAGGGCCATAGAGATCAAAATGGAATAACCAATTACGCTTAATACGTTCCAACCGACTGATTTTTCTCAGGGTATACGAAAAATTGATTTTTTATGTCTTATGTACTTTAAGATACTTTATTATCCGACTGCGTCAAAAAATGTTATTGTATGCAAGATGACGCCAGCAACATTGTTGCGCCAAAATTTTTATTGTGCGGGAACCGAACATTTTTGTGGGATAAAAAGTATACTTACCCAGCTAATCAGTTCAGTGGTTTGGGCACGAAGAGGCAACAGACAGGCAGACAGACAGACACACTTTCGCATTAATAATATTAGTATAGCTATGGATTCATAAAATAGCTCCCACATTAATTTCGCTGTCGAGATCCGACGGCTACAATATGTTTATAGTGTCCCGGTGTGCGCGCAATACAGACACTGTGTTTCTTAATTCTCACAACAAATATAAGAGCAGATACTACAAACTTTCGTTAACACCATTCTCTCTTACCAATACTATCTCTCTCACCAATATTAATTCTGTCTCTCTCTTTCAGGACGAGCGGGCGCATGTCAGAGAACGTACTCTCCTTCAAGGCGGAGGCATCAGACAACAAGGCGAGGTATACCTGCGAAGCCAAGAACGTGATGATCAGCAATACGTTGAAGGCGGAGATAGACTTGACCGTCCTCTGTGAGTATACCAGTTTTATAGTGCCAACCAGTTGCTTCTAGCAACGATCGAGCTTACAGTGCTCAGTGAGTGTTTTAGACTAGTTTTCAGCCAATGTGTGTAATACGTCATATTATTGAGTTAGATTTTTATACTTTGTGATTTTAAAAAGTAGCCATGTGCGAGTTGGACTCGCCCATGAAGGGTTCCGCAGCAGCAATAAGGTTTATTTTTATGAAATTAAAATGTTTTTGATTTATTTTTATATTTCAGTCGATTTAATGAAATTTAGATTAAGGTTTACCATATTTATGACGTATAAAAAAAACTACTGGATAGATCTCGTTCAAACCAATTTTCGTTGGTAGTTTTTATAGTAATCTACATCATATATTTTTTTTAGAATTATCATGCCCGTACTTTAGAAATTAGAGGGGCGGGGGACACACATTTTACCACTTTGGTAGAGTCTCTCTCGCAAACTATTCAGGTTAGAAAAAAATGATATGAGAAACCACCATATGATTTTTGGAGAATTATCCATAGAAACCCCACACGCATAGGTTAGATGAAAAAAAATTTTTTTGTTTCAGTTGTACCTATGGGGACCCCTAAAATTTTTAATATTTTTTCCATTTTTGCATCAAAATCCTAATGCGGTTCACAGACTACATCTACATACCAAGTTTCAATACTATAGCTCTAATAGTTTCGGAGAAAAGTGGCTGTGACATATGGACGGACGGACGGACAGACAGACATGACGATCTATAAGGGTTCCGTTTTTGCCATTTTGGCTACGGAACCCTAAAAAACGTTCGACGTATACTACACTTTTTGACAAGCATTTAGATTTTAGACATAATAATTCTACTATATCTGTTGAGATACTAGATAAGTAGGTTGACCGTTAGCTATGTCCACATTATGCAATTTCATCTTCAATTTTCATCATCATCATCTTCTTTTTATTCAACTTTCGTTTGGCACATTTTTCAATAATTGAATGCGTCAAAATCCACCCGCGTTGAAAGAAAAGTGTCATAGCGAGCGCTACGATTTCAACGCGCGTCACGGGCATGCCTCACGTTCGCTGTTGACTGCGCTATAACGCATGCCCTTGAGGAACAGAAAAAGGCACAATGTGGACAAAGCCAATGGCCGCTGGTGATTTGTCTACCTATTTCGACTATAGCCTGACGAGTGACGGCTGACGAGCTCAAAACACATATAATAGAATACTAGATAAGTAAGGTCAGTGACCGTTGGTGCCTCGACTATCCATTTTGACTATAGTCTGATGTCCATAGAAACTGCGATCACCCCGAATTTATCTGGGTATCCCCATAGGACGCTGTATCTTTTCTTTGCGTGAAATTGACGAGAAAACATTCTGAGTGTACCCCAGGGTGCAAAGTTTGGTCACAAAAAATATTAATTAAACTGCGTAAGGGAAATACGAGCTGGTAGAAAGTGTGTTGAATAAATAAAATACATTTCGACAAGGCTTTATATGAATGTGTCAATGATGTCAAAAGGCGCTGCTGGTAAAGGAGAACTGTCAAACACATCTCAAAAATGACGTTTTTGTATGATACAAGCGCTTAGTTCCTTTTCTCGCCACGTTCATGTAGAGCCTTGTCGAACTGTACGTTTATTTCTTAATACTAGCTTTTGCCCGCGGCTTCGCTCGCGTTAAGCGTTCGCGTTAAGAAGTTTCACCCCCTATTTTATCCCCTTAGGGCTAAAATTGATCAATATCCTTAAGGGATGCCTAAGTCTTAGTAGCTTAATGCATGCAAAGTCTCAGCCCGATCGGTTTAAAATTGACAAAGTTGCATACGATCTTTTATCCCCTTGGGGGTAGAATTGATCAAAGTCCTGTCTTAGCGGATGCCTACGTCATAACATCTATATGCCAAATTTCAGCCCGATCCGTCCAGTGGTTTGGGTTGTGCGTTGATAGATCACTATGTCAGTCAGTCATTTTTGAGTTATATTATTGTATATTTAGATTTCAGATAAATATAGTTCTTACTAGGATTATAAATGTGAATGTGTATAATAATAATACTCCCCACACCGGTTTCGGTGACGGTGGCCGGTTTCATTAAAACCAGGTACGCAGGAGTAATTTTATAGTGCCCAAGTGTGTGCGCAGTACACAAGAGCACTCTCTTTTCCTTTACTCTCATAACCCAGTGGGACGGCAGACCGACACGACCGGCGAGAGATCAGGCGCAGGACCGACTTTTTACATGCACATCCGACGCATGGATCATCTCACTTGTCAGACAACCAGGTGATCAGCCTGCATTGTCCTAACCAAACTTGGAAATAACATGTTTCCAACGCGGGAATCGAACCCACGACCTCCGAGTCAAGAGCGACGCTCTAGACCACTGGACCACGGAGGCGTTAACATGTGAAAGTGTGTCCGTCTGTCTATGCTCAACCGATTATGATGGGTATGTAAAGTCCCGGAAAAGGACATAGCGTAGTTTTTGTCCTGAAAAATGTACGGTTCCCGCTCAATGACATGAATAAACTTGATAATGTTTTAAATTCCATCAGGCTAATGGCTATGCATCTGCCTTAAGTATTTGATATTTCTAATACACAAAACGCTGATAATGATGATCAATAAAAAATATCAGCTGAAAAGTTTTTAAAGTTATTACTTTATCTTGGCTTGAAACAGGGTTAGCGAATCTCTGAAATCGCTCCCTCTATCGCTACGTGTTTTTCCACTACGTCCAAACTTTTTGACAACCCTATATATTAATAGGGACGGAAATGTCGATATGTCGATAAGGATTAAGCTATCGTATTTATCCGTAATTTTTCATCGCATTGTTTGTTTTTAGTTGGCCTAGATATTTGTAGAGCAAATAAATCTTTTTATATATAAAACAAGTAGTGCTGGACTGCTTCTTAAATCAATGCATTGTAAAAATTGATTTGAGGTGTATTGTGTATGTGTAAAAAGAATAATTATAATATAAATAAATTAACACGTAAATAGTATGCTTAAAATCACAGTATAAATAATTTCAGGGGTTTCACTTATTTTGAAAACTGTATGTTACATGGTAGAGCCTTTTAAAATTTTAGTAAATGTTGCGGGTTGCCCGTAATTTTGTTGATCGCGCATCAACTGTAAGTTTTCTGCCGCCCTAAGATGCGCAAACGAGAAAATCTCGAGATTATATTATCTCTCGTGTGTATATTGTCGATAACGACAATATCAAAACCATTTTTTGACATTATGTCGATAGATTTTGACGACAGATCTACACGAGAAAAAATGTATGTCATGTTAGGGTCAATAGCTCAGATGAAGAGAAAAGCCATCAAATATGTAGAAAACGTGTAGACCAAATTTTCTCGTTGGCGTATGCTAAAAGGGCGCGGCTGGTTTAAAACTATCCTTTGTCCTTTTCCGGAACTCATATTTTCATCCATACTAAATTTTATTCTGCAGCTTAAGGGCCCGGGTTACCCTCGAAATTTTCATACATTCTTAATACCAAAATCATTTTCTCATACGAAAATATTTAACATGTTTGAGTTATTTTTCAGCTTAAGATAGTAATTACCTAGGGTCCTGAACAAATTTTTTTTACAAAACATTTAAATACTAAAAAAAATTGTTGTGTTTAAATATTTTTTAGTAAATTTACTACTAAATATTTAAACACCAAAAAATAGACAAAAACACTAAAAAATATATAAATAAATAGTAAATTTACTACAAAATATTTAAATAATAAAAAATATTTTTTAAAGTTTAAATATTTTGTAGTAAATTTACTATTTATTTATATATTTTTAGTATTTTTGTCTATTTTTTGGTGTTTAAATATTTAGTAGTAAATTTACTAAAAAATATTTAAACACAATTTTTTTTAGTATTTAAATATTTTGTAAAAAAAATTTGTTCAGGACCCTAGGTAATTACTATCTTAAGCTGAAAAATAACTCAAACATGTTAAATATTTTCGCATGAGAAAACGATTTTGGTATTAAGAATGTATGAAAATTTCGAGGGTAACCCGGGCCCTTAAGCGCTATAACATACAGCCTACAGGCATACTTTCACATTTGACATAAAACGTCCATCAATAACAGTTTATGTCAACGATGAAAAAAAATCCTTTGTTATTGCCATCGACACAATCCCATCACTATCCAAGTATTTTGCTTAAAGAGCGTTTCCAAAGTTACCGCGACAATGGCAAAGTGTTGAGCGAGGGATAACTTTTCGATATCCAAACGTTATATTCCGTTTAAATTTATTTGATCCCGAGTTTGGGTGACTAGATATTGCCGACTTTTGAATTACGAACGAAGAATGGAAAAAAATTCGGACATTGACCTCTGTGATCTGAAATTAGTACAATGACCTTTGCGGTTGGTGTGAAATAAGAAACATGACCTTTGTAGTTGTCACCGAGGGGCGTATCATGATGTTATATTATACTGGATGACGCTCGCAATTCCGTTGCGTCAAAATGTCAAAATTTGTCTGTCGTGCGTAAACCGTAGATTTTTCCAGGATACCACAGAAATAAATCAAGATAGAACGGCTAAGCGGGTGGAGTACGCGTGTTTCAATCTTGCACAAGTGTGCAAGATTCGTTTTTACGTTCATTCAGTTAGCGCGCACGTCTCGATTTGATTACACCAGGACGGTTGTGCAAAAATGCCTCATTGTGCAGTGTCTAATTGTAAAAACAGAAGTACGAAAGTGAATCGGTCAAAAGGAGGTATTTCTTTCTACGGGTAAGTTATTTGTTCGAACTAAAAGCAAAGCAAAAATTGACACGAGCGATTCCTTATAAATAACGCACGCGCGTCGCCGTTCCATCTTGATCTATTTCTGTGCAGGATACAAATTATCCTATATTCTTACCCGGGACTCAATATATCTGTGTACCTAACAGCAAAATCGGTTTAGGTTTAAGCGTGATAAGGTCTTTTTCCCACTTGCACAAAAGTTCCGCCTTACGTTACGCGTGGAAATGACTAATAAGATAATAATATTTTAATTGCGAATGAAAGAAATAAGCATGTCAATTACAGAATCCCACTGTTCTGCGATTGAACTATAGTACAGTTAACTACAGTTGGTTAATATGTAGATCGATCAGTTAATAACCTGTGGTTAACATGTGACAGCATGGTAATTCAGATATAGACATGTGTCTAGATGTCCTAGCGTGTCTAGAGATATCTAGATGCACTAAATTCGGTCAGCATTGAGACCATTTACATGAACATAGTACATACTACTATAGATAAAGCAAAAGACTTATTTGCGTAATGAAAATAATGTTTTTTTTAATTATTAAAACAGTTGGTTTATCCTGCTAAATAATCTCCGATTAATACCGTATACATATTTTTATAATTTTAGCATTCACGTGTAATGTATAATTATTTTTAGATTCGACTTGAGCATTCTGGCCAGTTGATTCCATAATGACAGATAAGTTGTATCAAGACGTTACACACTGTATCATTACAAGGTGCGCATTGTAATGCTCGGCTCTCCTCCCTCACTGATGTAATGCTCGACTCTGTAACGTTACATTACATGCGAATGCTCCCGATGAGGGAGCACCTTTAGGGTCAATTCAGACCGCAACGCGACGCGTAGATGCATTTCTAAATTAGTATGGATTTGACAGACGTCTCTCGCTGACGACATCTGTCAAATCCATACAAATTTAGGTCGCGTCTCGTCGCGCATCGCCTCGTCACGTTGCGGTCTGAATTGACCCTTAAAGTACATATTTTGTACTTTCCCTTTTACACCGATTAGAATCTGGAAAGATTAATCGCGTTTTCCTTCAACTTAAACCTTATAGCGGCTATGTATTACAACAGTTTAAGGTGACGCCTTGATAATTTGGATGTAGCGATGTCCATTTTTCTCAGCAATGACTAAAGCTAAGAAATTAAAGTTCACTGTCAGTATTCATCATGTCTTTGTCTTTGAATTACCCATAGCATAACACGATTGGTCAACTTTTATTACACAGAATAATCAATCAAAAAGACCTCTGTAAAAAAAGGGATTCCTATTTTGCCAACAGAGGAGAGTGATATAAGCTTCCAAAATTTGTACATAAATTGGTTCTAGTATACACTTTAATTTGTCCATAGCTTAAATGAAATGTATTTATGGTTTTTAAAATACGCGACAAAAACCATTTTGTCGCTACGCCCTTTCAATTTTTTGCTGTTCCATTGCTTGTTTTCTATGAGAGGCCGGGCCAGCCTCGCATAGAAAACAAGCAATCTCAAACACATCCAACACGGTTTTTTACTTTAACATGGCGTCACATTAAAACCGTTCGCTTCAAGAATTTGTAACGTATAGTCACAATATAAACTTTGCTATTGACGGCCAAACTTCTACCTCAAGTTTGCCTTACGCGTCGAGAAACGTAGAATAAGGGTGAAGGCACATTGCGTTGCGCTGTGTCGTTGAGACGCATTGTATACAGCATGACTGGTGAGTCAATACCGATAATTAAGGAGAGTATTCAGTACTCGATTCTCATTAATATTATGTAATAAAATTAGGTACTTAATTTTTGACCAAATTTCCCTTTAAACAAATGAATCATAGACACTTAGTAAATTACTATGCGGCCGGGCGCGGCCTACCCCGCCCCGCGCGCCGCGCGGTATTCCCGCGCGCGGTGTCCATGCGTTGGGTAAATAATTATTTAACTTTAAGCTACATTTACTCAGTGATCAATTGATATTATTTTTTTTATATTATTTTTTTCCAACTAATATAATAGCCAAATATCACGTCCTCGAATATTGAACATGTCTCACCAGTCATGCTGTATATGTCATCCATACAAACATTATAAATGCGAAAGTGTCTATTTGTCTGTTACCTCTTCACACCTGAATCGCTGAACCTATTTTGCTGGAATTCGGTATGTATACATATTTTGAGTCCCGGGAAAGGATATAGGATACTTATATCCCGGGAAAATGTACGGTTCCCGCGCGATAAATGAAGTTAAACACAATGGTGTTGTGGGAGTCATCTAGGTCTTTTTAAATGTTAAACCGACCTTTAAACGCATTAAGAGGGCGACTAACCCAAAAAATCAAACATCGTCCATCTCTTTTCACAGTTCACACTCACGCCCGTCTTTCATACGCCGGGTGAAAAAGGACGACGCGGATTCATCGCCAAATTAGTTTTTAGGGTTCCGTAGCCAAAATGGCAAAAAAGGAACCCTTATAGATTCGTCATGTCTGTCTGTCTGTCTGTCTGTCTGTCTGTCTGTCTGTCCGTCCGTATGTCACAGCCACTTTTCTCCGAAACTATTAGAGCTATACTATTGAAACTTGGTAAGTAGATGTAGTCTGTGAACCGCATTAAGATTTTGATGCAAAAATGGAAAAAGTATTAAAAATTTTAGGGGTCCCCATAGGTACAACTGAAACAAAAAAAATTTTTTTTCATCTAACCTATGCGTGTGTGGTATCTATGGATAGGTCTCTAAAAATCATATTGAGGTTTCTCATATCATTTTTTTCTAACCTGAATAGTTTGCGAGAGAGACTCTTCCAAAGTGGAAAAATGTGTGTCCCCCCCCCTCTAATTTCTAAAGTAGAGGCATGATAATTCTAAAAAAAATATATGATGTATATTACTATAAAAACTACCAACGAAAATTGGTTTGAACGAGATCTAGCCAGTAGTTTTTTTTTATACGTCATAAATAGTAAAACTTAATGAAACAAAAAAAAAATTTTTCATCTAACCTATGCGTGTGTGGTATCTATGGATAGGTCTCCAAAAATCATATTGAGGTTTCTCATATCATTTTTTTCTAAGCTGAATAGTTTGCGAGAGAGACTCTTCCAAAGTGGAAAAATGTGTGTCCCCCCCCCCTCTAATTTCTAAAGTAGAGGCATGATAATTCTAAAAAAAATATATGATGTATATTACTATAAAAACTACCAACGAAAATTGGTTTGAACGAGATCTAGCCAGTAGTTTTTTTTATACGTCATAAATAGTAAACCTTAATCTAAATTTCATTAAATCGACTGAAATATAAAAATAAATCAAAAATAATATAATTTCATAAAAATTAACCTTATTGCTGCTGCGGAACCCTCCATGGGCGAGTCCAACTCGCACTTGGCCGCTTTTTTCTCAATAGCTCGATAAATATATTGTAACATTTAAAAAATCTGCTAGGTCGGTTTCTCAATGATAGAATTTTATACAATGTGCTAATATACACTTAGTTCAATGCACGGTTATGGCAATAAATGAACCATTCGTGAAAATTAGATGCATCTTTGTGATATTTTTCGATCGAGAAAATTTTAAGATACCGTGTTTTTGTTCAGATTGAATTTTTGGTAATATAATGTAGTATCTAATTTTAGAAAATAAAACAATTCGGGGCTTATTTTCATTTTATTTGGGTTAAATTCTAAAAGTCAGTTGTTCAACGTTATAAGAATACTGTTTTACCGTACCCTTGTTTTTTCATAAAACCTACTCATAAGGCAGAGTTCTCGTCAACGCACTCTGACATTGGGGATTCACTAAGGAGCCAAGTTTTAAAAAGAAGAAGAAGAATACTGTTCTACTATTTAACAGCATCGCGACTAGATCAAATATTTATTTACATCAAGTCAGGGTATAGTAATATTGTGGTAATCTTTTGATTCGTCTGTTAAGAAATTTTTAAGTCCCTCAAACCGCCCGGAAGAATCGAAAAACGAAATCTTAGCAATCCTCTTTTCGTATTAATTTCTGCGAGTTAGTTTCTGATTTAAAGCTCTTGATGGATTTGATTCTGTTATGATTTTTCCAATAAGGGATTACAGAGAATTTAAAATCGCAATAAAATATTGGACATAATCGCTGGTACTAAGCGATTATTGTGTTTTGGTATAAAAGAATTGGGATTTTTATTTTTATTTAAAAATGTGTTTTTGTATATTTTGATATTTATTTCAATTCGGCAATTTCACCTCAAAGATCAAAACCCAAGTCGGCCCATCCGTTCTTAGTTTAACTTACGTTCTTTACCAAGCTGATATTATAAGTAAGGTTTCTGTGATCCTTACTTAAAATACAAATGCGAAAGTATGTCTGTATGCTACCTCTTTACGTTTAAATCGCTGGGCCGATTTAGATGAAATTTGGTATGGACTTTAAAACCCCGTAAAGGACATAAAATAGAGACATACGTTTAGATTTTAGTTTCGGATCTTCTACTATTAGCTACTTTGAAATTACTCGTACTAAATCCATCTCTCTCTTCCAGTCGCTCCCGCTCACGTCACCATCTCCGGTCCAACTGAAGCGAGGGTCGGGGATCCAGTCCCTCTGACCTGCAGCACCGCACCATCCAACCCTGCGGCCGACATCAAGTGGATGGTGCTGGGGAAACACCATAAGGAGGCCAGCAATAGAACGGTGATATCGCCTGAAGGTAAGGAATAAGAGGATCTTTAAAGCATAATAATCTATGGTCGCTACCTACGTTAGTCTGGTCCCGTGTTGGGTCTCTGAAAAACCTGAAAGAAAACCAGACAACGGAAATATATTTATAACTTTGACACAATATTACATTATACAGGGTGCAACAAAACTAAGTGATAATACTTTAGAGGCAAGAACCCCCGCGGCATGGATTTTTTCCATAGAAAAGGGAAAAATTTAAGTTGATCTTTCGGCGCTGCTATACTTTCATAGCGAACCTACCTCTATGTTACGTACACTAAAGTATTATCACTAAGTTTGGTTACACACTGTATACCGTATAATATAATATAATCTAAGATTATTATTATATTGTTATACACATTCATGACGCAGGACATCGAAAACCTTTGGACCCTCGGTTGTCGGTGGGATTCGAAACCGCACCCTCTGGTTTGAGCATCTACTCCAACGGTACTTCTGAGGTCGTTCATATTACCTAAACTTGTATCTACTGCTACCCGACTGCGCCAGAAGATACAGGAGTTATTACTAAACCTTTCTGTTCCCAGGTGGTTGGATTACCACATCCAACATTACCGTCATCGTGGTCCCCGACAGACGGTCCATCGTGGTCACATGTCACGGCATCAACGCGCAGCTGACAGAAAACATGGTCACAACACACACAATCAATGTACTATGTAAGTATATAGTATACTAAATTATTAAGAGGGAAATACTTATTATTTATTATTATCAAATACTCCGAGACTAATGAATTTTTAACAGACTCAAAAAAAGGAGGATTGACTTCGGCTATGACTTTTTTTAAGAAATGAAGCCCATGTATATATAACAAAGGCGTAATAAGCAGACCCCAGTCGAATCTTGGGAACAAGCACAGCATTCATTAGTTTAATAATAATATATAAATTAATAAGCTACATTGCGTGGTGGCGTTCTTATGTAACTGTTTCTGGTCTCCATTATTCAAAGCCTTCAAAAACAATAAAATGAAAATCTAATTCCTCAAAATACTCATCAAAATCCACCCCAGCGGTACGTCATCACTGGCCGGCGTTAATAAGATAATATTTATCAAGGTATTATAATGGAATTAAAAATTACGAGCGATCAGAACGCTGTAAACTGTCAGACGGGAATACTAGAGCGCTCCATAAATTTGACCCGGGGCTTAAATAAACCGCTATATAATTTATTCATTAAAAAGCCTCGTCCTAATTTTCCGAGAAATTATGATAAAGGATTTCGTCTATAAATAAAGAGAAGCCTTTCGTCGATACATTTTTCGCTCATTAAAATTGCTAATCTCGCGATGGTAAAAAGTTTGCTGAAATATTATGAAGTGGGATTTAAATGCTAGCTAAGTTCTCTGAACGTAAACTTGTCGACATGTGCATCCTGCCCATCCTAACCTACGGTGCTCAGCCTTGGTCTTTGACCGATCTACAAAAGTCCAGTGACGGATTAACCCTTAATCAAATTAAGCAATTGCCTAGGGCATCACGTCTGAGGGGGCACCAGAAGAAGGACAAAAGGACAAAAAACATCCGTCCTTAGGGCATCTCACTAGTTGACATACGGCTAGAGGGGGGGGGGGATACAGGCATGGATTGCTTAGGGTATCAAGTATCGTATCCGTAACACTACTCTGCGCTCCAAAACGAAGTTAATGGACGTGGGCTGAAAAGCGGCTAGTTTTAAGTGGAGCTGGGTAGGGCACGTCGCTCGCATGCACCCGGACAGGTGGAAGGAAAGAGGGGAGGCCTTTGCCCAGCAGTGGGACACCATCGGCTATTAATAATAATAAGTTTTCTGAAGGTAAAAGACGTTGTGTAAAATATGACCGAAAAAAACAGGATCTTTGGTAGATATTAACCAGTATCCACTTAAAATTATTTTACAAATTCTATTTCCTTTTGGGAATAAAGTTTGTTTGCACTAAGAAATAATTCAACACGAACAAAGCCACAAGTTACTTTCGCATTACCGAGATACAATTTTATTTATTTACAACCATCTGTGGGTATACATCACCATTACAAAGTAACAAGTGTAACATACTTGAGATTTATATTTTTAATCTTGACCGAGGAATTCTTATCTCTATTCCCATGTTATAAAGTCGTCGGACTTTTTACGAGCAGCGATCAATTCTCACCTCTATGCCCCCGTGATAAAGGCTGACGTAGTGTTGGTATATCGTCAAATCATTATCGCCTAGCCTTTTGCCCACTTCAAGGGATTTTTGTCTTTATTCCTCTGGAAATAAAGTTGTTTTAGTTGGTGATAGAGTAGTTTCAAGTTAGAGTTTCCAAGCACGTCCCCGATAATGTAAGTTCAGCGGTCATCCGAGATGATGCGACGTTGAATTGAGTATATTAATGTCTTCAGTATATAAGTGGATGATATACTCGCCGGGTGACGTGGAACGGATGTGTGAGCCAAGATTTTAGGGGTGATTTTTCGACGCCTTTATCAGCAATAGCACCGCTAGGGAATATATTATTATTGTACATTTTCACTACTAGGGCAATAGATAGGTGACCTGTTTAAGATGAAAACCTGATTTTGTACATGCATGTAAATTAACAAAACGAAATGTTACTGTTGTTAATGTTTCACTAATATTATAAATTCGAAAGTTTTCGACTATGTTTATTATATTTTTAAGCAAAGTCTACTACCGAAGAAATCGATTCATATGCAGATGGGAACCAACTTCATTTAGTCGGTTTATTATTAGTCGTTTTCTACTGGCCGAAGTTGATATAACGTGACCAAATTACGAAGGTCCGTTATCTGCCTACGAATCAACTTCTTTGATAATACATGGGCTACTTTTTATTTCCGAAAACTCAAGGTTCTAGTACTGACTAATAACTAAAATATATCGTGCATTTTAAAGAATTCCTTACTTATGTGTTAGACATAGGTACAAAATACTGTGATCAACGAAGCTAGGAACACGAGTTTGAAAATTGAAAGACATATTATTTTTTGCAAAATCTAACCGCCTCTGCAACCTTTCAATACGTATCGAATTTTTCGATAACTTTGACCTCTATGCCGTACGGAATAAGGGTTACTTTGCGGCGGAACTGCTCAAAGCGTTTGTTTCGCGTCTGAAAGGATTGGGCGGGATTTTTTCAGAATACCCGCAAAGACTTCACTTAGCTGATTGCTGTGTCAATCTGGATTGTGTTTTCATCATTCGGATCAACCGGGTTTCACAGAAAAGTGTATCATCGATGCCTTGATGGTTTTCTATAACGCATGGGAACCGTACATTTTGTCACTTTAAAACATTTTAAAATTTCATCTAAAGAGATAAAGGAAGGAAAAGTTTGAGATATACCGGCGGTTGACGCTTACGATATCAAAACTGCATTGAAACGTTATCGAAGCTGCATTTGTATGAATTTTAGGGCGTTCGCGTCATCTAGTGCAGTAACTGCACCCAAAATTCGTGTATCGCACGGGAACCGTACATTTCTCCGGGATAAAAAGTATCGTATGTCGTTTCCCGGGACTTATATACCAAATTTCAGCAAAACTGGTTGAAATGGTGACAGACAGACACACTTTCGCATTTATAAAATTAGTATGTATTTCAGCAGAATGCGGGTACACCGCAAACGTTTTCGGAATGGGACAGATATAATGAGACCGGGAAAACTATTTCCTAATATAGGGACGCTTTGATGTGGTATGTATGTATGCTTGTTGTATATGTTGCGGGGGAAATTAATTGGGCAGCCAATTGGAAGTCTAGGCGGTTCCTTAAATCCGTACTAATATTATAAATGTAGCAGTGTGTCTGTCTGTTACCTCTTTACGCGAACCGCCAAGCCGATTTTAATGAAATTCGGTATGAAGATACTTTGAGTCCCAGGAGAGCACACATATAAGATAATTTCATAAGATTCATTTATCCCGGAAAAATGTACGATTCCCGTGCGATAAACGTATTTTTGCAACGGATTTTGCGGGCGTCATCGTATAATATCGTGGTTTATTTAAGTGGCATCCTACTTACATTACTGTACATTTATTATACTATGCAAAATGCAAATACTTTGGATAATTTCTTCGATGCATATTTAACTGTCGTTAAATTTTAAACACCTGTCTTCTATTTGACAGCTAACCTCTCTAAATCTACCCTCATAATTATTTAAATTCCGAATCTGTCAATCTGCAGTCAGCAATTTTCGTACTTTTTATTTTTCTCTCGAATTTCTTGTTATTTCTCTCTGTACTTTAAAGGTGACAACTGACAATCTTTTATATCTTTAAATGATCAGCTAAAAGAATTGTTAACACCTCATCTCTAGAACTGCTAAACCGATTTGACTAATTCCTTTTTATGCAGTGTCTGTTTATGTCGGAGGAAAGTTCTTATGAAATAAATGCATTTAAGCTACTGGAATCATTTTGATTAAATTTAGTACAGACGTTGAGTTTGTTGGCCACGGGAAAGATTGGGATTTTATTGACATTTACCATCGACATAGAATAGGCAAGAGGATAAACGAAGACAACTTTTCATCTCGAAAAAGTGTACGGTCCTCGCAGGTTTAGTTCACGCTCACGACAAAATAATTATAGTCTTCACACACAAAACGTTTGACAAACAAAAAATTTCTTTTTTCCTTCACCCTTCTTTATAATTCCGCCGATCTTCCTTCAAGCTGTGGTATCCAACAAAGTACACACCTCAATTATTTCGACCTGTCATTGAACTGTCAACATCCCCCTGTCCCCCTTCCCCCCTGGCGGCCATTTTGCACGAGCATGAATGGTCTTTCAGCGCTTAAAGCAACATTTAAGCATATTGTAGCAAGTTGTTATCTGGGCGTCATTTATCATGTAATTAGTGTATGGTCTAAGGTGGCAGCGATTAGCGGGAAGCGATTCCGCTACACTGATATGCTTGTTTAATAGTGAGATTCAAGAGAACTTCATGAAGTATAATTATATAATTTTGTGTGTTAAAGTAACTATATAAATTGTGCATAATGTTAAAATTTAAATCTAGGAAATTACAACATTATATTCTATACATGAATCATATTCTTTTCTTTTCTACAGAATTAGTGTTGATACTAGATATATACAAAATATAATGGTCTTACCACAAAAGATTTAAACACCTGTTGAACAGTTGATTAGAGAAAAATTCAGTACAAAATGATCTCAATTGTTCAACAGGTGTTTAAAAATTAATCTTTTTTGGTAAGACCGTATGTGTTTTGATATAGAGACACTTAACAATGTTAAAACCAAAACCCAAATTTTGTGAACTTGCGTTCCTTTTAAGAACTTGACTATTTTCTCTGCAGTACAAAAATTTCAACTTTTTCTTAATACACACCAAAAACACTACCTTTCGTGCACAATCGCTACCGCTTATGCCTTAACCACCATCATTAGAGTCGGCAAAAACGTGAAGATATGAATAGGAAGATACTTCCTATCTGCGCTATGTATACAAAAAGTTGTCCGTTCGTTCGTTACGTAATGATAGCGAAAAACACTCGTCTTCCGCGTTTTCTCGTGAATGAGCTGGCAAATCACCTGATGGTAATTCCATGGACAATAAGAAATACAAAGAAAATATGTAGATGACGCCCGCGACTCCGTTGCGGGAAGATTCGTTTATCGCGGGGGAACCGAACACTTTTTCGGGATAAAAAGTATCCTATGTCCTTTCTCGGGAATCAAAGTATCTCCATACCAAATTTCAGCAAAATCGGTTTAGCGGTTTGGGCGTGACGAGGTAACAGACAGTCACACTTTCGTATTTATAATATTAGTATGGATAAAATAGTTCTCTCAACCTCTTGCGAATATTTGCGACCCGAAGGTTGAAAAACACGCTAAAACATCCGTATCCCCCTTGTCTCCCATGTGCGGTTATTACAAGGTAAAAACTAACATCGTGTTCATGCATATTTCATTGTAATTTGTCGGTTATTCAAATAAGGCGCTCTATATACAGGTAAGGCTCGAAGTGCACTGGATATAATAATAATAGCTCCCACTCCGATTTCGGTGACGGTGGCCGGTTTCATTGAAACCAGGCCAGCTACGCAGGAGTAATTTTATAGTGCCCAAGTGTGTGCGCAGTACACAAGAGCACTCTCTATTCCTTTACTCTCATAACCCAGTGGGACGGCAGACCGACACGACCGGCGAGAGATCAGGCGCAGGACCGACTTTTTACATGCCCATCCGACGCATAGATCATATTCTTATTTGTCAGACAATCAGGTGATCAGCCTGCATTGTCCTAACCAAACTTGGAAATAACATGTTTCCAACGCGGGAATCGAACCCACGACCTGCGAGTCAAGAGCCGCGCTCTATACCACTAGACCACGGAGTCAGTGGCAGAGAGGGCCCGACAGACGTTGTTCTGTCGTAAATGGAAAGTTTTTGAAATAGGCTGTTGCATTATAGAGTCTTAACTATACAATCCATGCTAATATTATAAATGTGAAAGTGTGTCTGTCTGTCTGTCTGTCTGTTAGGTCTTCACGCTTAAACTGCTAAACCATTTTTGATTATAATTGGTATGGAGATACTTTGAGTCCTGAGAAAGGACGCAGGATACATTTATTCTAGAAATATGCACCGTTCCCGCGCAAATCGGATTTCAATTCAAAGGGAGCATCCCTTTGAATTGAAATCCGATTTTAAAAAATCTATAAAAATTATTTTCCACGAGACGATAATTATGCTCGTTTTATACAATTATTAATTAGTTCTTTCTTGGGATTATCTTATCACCCTGAAGCGATTTTACCGTGAAACTATGTAAATTGTAATATCAAAATATTTTCTTTAATACCTTTATAAGGAATACAAAGGAAAATGAACTTTATTCAGTCGATATAAAACTTATAATAGCCGCCTACGTTCTTTATATTATAAAGATTATATTTTTATCCGTAGTAACAAAATTGTAGTAGTGTTTCTGTAAGGTACTTCTCCGCGCCTAAACCGCTGAACAGATTTTACTTAAATCTGATATAGAAATACTTACCTCTTCACGCCCAAACCGCTGAACTTTAAGTTTTTTTGTAGTCTACATATTATAACACACGACCTGTGTGCCAAATTTCATAACGCTAGGGCAATAATTGGAAGTGGCCTCTAAATTTCATAGATGAACCGACTCACGCTTGACCGATTTCTAGAATTTCTTAATTTCTGAATTTTTTGGTAATTACATAATATAACACACGATCTGTGTGCCAAATTTCATAACGCTAGGACAATTGGAAGTGGCCTAGAGGTTTTGATTACCGGTCAGTGAGTGAGTGAGTGAGTCAGTGCCAAAATCAGCTATTTTTACAGAGACATATTTCAGGATCTACTGAACCTATTTCGATGAAATTTGGTATACTGCTTAAGTACTAGTATATAATTACGTAGGTAAAATTTTATCTTTGCACTCGCAATAGGCACTTAGATACAGGGGGGTCAAAAGTGCGCCGAAGCGGTTCGTGTAAATAGTGCACGGCATGTGCGCGGCCTGCTGGAACTTGGCCAGCGCACTCCGTGCGCTTTGATCTGCAAAATGCGAGCTTCCCACGACGTATCAACGCACAGTAAATACATAATATTTCGTATTCTACATCATCAAAATGTACGGTTCCCACGTCCCAACGTCCACTTAATAAATCATCAACTCACGCCCCCATACTAAATAATTTTTGCTACTAGTTAAAACTTCAGGGCTGGCACACTTTAGTTAGTTGGACAATTATTTCGATGTTCATCCCCCTAACGAGCGGCACGTGACGGCAGCCCTGGGTGTTAGGACAAGTTGTATTCGATAATATCAATAGATAAGTTTCTTGATAACAAGAATCCGCGCGGCTCCGCTCGCGACAATAAGAGATTCCGCGAAAACCGTACATTTGTCACACCTAAGGGTCAATTCAGACCGCAACGCGACGAGGTGAGGCGATGCGCGGCCCGGCATAAGTTTGTATGGATTTGATAGATTTCAATTGCGCGAGACGTCTTGCGAATCTGTCAAATCCATACTAATTTAGAAATGCTTTTACGCGTCGCGTTGCGGTCTGAATTAACCCTAAGGATGCTTGTATCGAAACCGGTCGTCTAAAATATAATAACATTGAGAGAAACATATAATATAATAGAGGAATAAGTGCAAGAAAAGTGTATAATAATTATTGAATTGAACCCGCGTTGTTGAAAAATCGATCTCGTAAGTCGTAGTTCGCGAGATTAGCGCGTTCAAACAAACTTCAGCTTTATAACATTAGCACAGATTTTTTTGACTCATCACTAAGGGTCATGCCGCTTGCGATGCATTATACATATATAAATTGTATACGTCATTTTCTAAATCTAACGTCGCTCTTATTATCGAATGCAAGTGGACTAAGTACCCTATTTAGGCCGGGGGCACACTAACATAATTTTAGATATTAAGTTGCGATTGTGGAAGCCATAACTGCAGTAGGTAGTATGGTATAATTAATAAATAGGCCAGCATGGAGACGATTCATTCAAAGACAAGACGTTTTCTTTTTGGGGGTCCGTCAAAAATGTCATTTCTTAAAAGGGAAATGTCATTTCTTGTCTGTCTTTCTGCCACTAAAAAAGTTTGAAAACCGCTGGTATGGGCTGATTCATGACGTTGGGGCATTTCCCATAGAAATATAGAAGTCGAAAGGAATTCTTTCAGCGCTGCTACTTTCACGGTGAACCGTGCATTTTTAAGTAACAAAACTTATGCCATTTCCTGTTTTTCAAAATATCCATACCAAACAACTTAATCGGTTCATCGGCTTAGGCTTGAAGTGACAGACAGTCACACTCACGCATTTACAATATTAGTAAAGATATAAGGCGAATGAAAAACAAAAATGTGGGTATTTTTATACATAGAAGCATTTTTGAAAAAAGAATATTCGAACGTTTTTCAAATTACTCCACTCGAAAGCTCGAATCCGGCTCGGAGGACCATTTTTGTTTGAATTTCATCACGGCCGTATGAAATGTTTGCGCGGCTCGTAACAACAGACAACTCAAACATGACATGTCCATCTGCATCCCATCACAGGACTAAGTCCTTAGAGCTTAAAGATATAGACATGACAACATCTACACTACTATTATAAAGAGGAAAGATTTGATTTTTTGTTAATTGTTTGTTTGTTTGTTTGTTTGTTTGTTTGTTTGAGTCGAATAGGCTCCGAAACTACTGAACCGATTTGAAAAATTCTTTTGCTATTGGAATCTTACATTATTTCTGCTGAACATAGGCTACATTTTATTTTGGAAAAAAGTAGGGTTCCGTAAGATATTTGAGTTTTTCGGACGCAAGGTGTAAAAAATCAGCTAGAAAAGTTACTTATTTTGCGTACGCTGCCTAAACTATAAAAGATAGAACCATAAAATGTTCTAAGTAATTGTAGATCTTATAAATATCTACAAAAAAGTCCGCGACACACTATACCTATTTATGTCGAGTGAGGCACAATAACCATTTATTTATTTAAAAATCCTAAATTTTTTTGGAATAAATTTAAACGGATATATTTTACTGACGCTATTAATCCTTATCAAAATAAATTATTTTATCACTAAGTACAGTTTATGTAGATAATATTTGGTCTTTGAATGATTAAAATTGGACGTTTGGTTTTGAAATTATGGCGAAATTAAAATATTACGATAGTGAGCGTCACCAAAGCGCGTGCGGGAGGAAGAAAATATTCTGTTGTAGAAATGAATATTCTGTACATAAAAGATATGAAATGACACCCGAAATTACACCTTTGTCACTACATCGCTATAGAAGCCAAAAATGTGGTTAGTTTTTTGTCTGTCTGTCTGTCTGTCACTCTTTCTGTCTGTCTGTATGTTTGTTCCAGCATCACACGAAAAATACTGATCCGATTTGAATGTGGTTTTCGCAGATATATTTATCTTCTTCCAACTTAACATCTGGTGTATAAAATTTTTTCCCCCCAGCCCTCTAAGGGGACAAAAGAGGGGGTCAGATTTTGTATCAAACTTTTTTCTTTAACACGAAAACTACTGATCCGATTTGCATACGGTTTTCACAGATTTGCATACGGTTTTCACAGATATATTATATTTGTCTTCTTCCAACTCAACATCTGGTGTATAAAAATCCTCCCCCCCTCCCCTCTCAACCCTCTCTGGGGACCAAAGAGGGGTCAGATTTTGTATACAACTTTTTTCTTTAGTGGACTTACTTCATATTAGGTATTAACTGTGTTTTTCAACTTAACATCTGGTGTATGACCTTCCCCCCCCCCCACACCCTCTTAGGGGACAAAAGAGGGGGTAAAACATGTATCAACTGATGATAAAATATACTTTAAATGGCAAAACAACGTTTGCCGGGACAGCTAGTTGTTTATAAGAGCAGTTTTCGTTTACAAAATATATTTTAAAATACTGTCTGTATATTAAAAATGTAAAAAAAAAATGGTGAGAAGACACAATAGCATAGTATCATGTATTTAGCAATGTATTTTAGCCGTTATTTTGTTCGCGCATAAATTCGTTTATCGCACAGGAAACCGTAATTTTGTATGCACCAAAAACTCTAATGTCCTTTCTCGTCTTTCAAAACACCTCTATACCACATTTCATCTAAATCGGTTTTGTGGTTTAAACGTGAATAAGTAACAGACATACACATTTCCGCATGTATATATTATTAGTATAAGTAATAATAATAATGCTTTATTTCAGGCAATAAAATACAACCCATATGAATTATTAGTACCTAGATTAGTAACAATTTTTCCGTAACTTATGTTAGTGGGTTAGTAATTAATTGAGATGGACACACTATACTAATTACTAAGCCTACTAAATCCTATCTTCTTTATGAATTTCGGAAAAAAATGGACTCCAAAATGCGAAATCTCCTCTGGATTTTGCAGAATATTTCATTTTAGCGTTTTCAGTGAGGAATTTCCGAAAATCCAGCTTAAATGGTTGCATGCCTTTGGTTTAGTTATTAGATTTCAACTAAGAAGATATTTCTGAAAGTGTTAAATAAAACTACTAGATCGATTTTCATAAATTTTTGCTAGATGACGTCCGTTGTGCATAAATTCGTTTATCGCGCTGAAACAGTACACTTTTCCGGGATAAAAACTATCCTATGTTATTTCCAGGGACTCAGAGTATCTGCATACCAAATTTCAGTAAAATCGGTTCAGTGGTTTAAGCGTGAAGAGGTATCAGACAGACGGATACACTTTCGCGTTAATATTATTAGTATATGGATAAAATTTTGTGTAATTAAGAGTCAATAAGACATTTAAATTGGTAGCATTATACCTTTGTTTACTTTTAGATCAAAGTGAAACAAAGTCATATCTAAGCCTTTTGTCAACAACATACAATAAACTTCAAACGATAAAGGAAATCGATATAATATGTAACTCAACCATTGTCCTCGTACAAAGGATATACAATATGTTTATTAACTTGTAACAGTATAATATTAATCTATGCCAATATTTACGACTGAAGAGAAATACCACGGACTTACAGAAAACCGGCGTGAAACAGCGCTTGCGCTGTGTTTCGCCGAGGAAGTGAGTTTACCGGAGGCCCAATCCCTAACCCTACCTTCCCCTACCTATTACCCTTTTCCCTCTTAAAAGGCCGGCAACGCACCTGCAGCTCTTCTGAAGTTGCAAGTGTCCATGAGCGACGAAAGTTGCTTTCCATCAGGTGTTGACTTATGAATGCAATTTTGTTCTAAATGACCAAAAACTTGACTGCAATCATAACTCAATACGTAATGTTAAACCATTGCATAGCTTTTATCTCTTGCTTTCCGCGCGACGACCGCATCAAGAAATCCGTGACGAAAAAACCTAACACCCCCCACTACGGCGTTGATTTTTTTTGTGGAATGATACACAAAATATGCTTAACAGCGGCTATTTTATCTGTACCAATATTATAAAGCGGAAGATTTTGTTTGAACGCGCTTATGTCACGAACTACTGGACCGATTTTAATGTAATTTGTCACAGATGTAGAGAGCGGCGGCAAGCGGCGGCGACGGCAAGTAGACACTTGAAACTTTCACAAAATCCTTGATTGAATGTGTACTTTAATAATTAATAATATTAAAATAAAATAAAAATTTGAGGGGGCCTCCCATACAAAAAAAAACACAATTTTTGGCCTATTATTGCTCAATAACGGTACGGAGTTCCCTTCGTGCGCGAGTCCGACTCGCACTTGACCGATTATTTTCAATTAACCTTTTAGCAGTCAGATTAATACATTGACACTATACAAAGAACATTTATCATTTTAATTCGCATACTAACCAACTTATAAGCACAACTTACTGTAACTTGCCGTAACTTACCGCAACTCGGTAAGTCTTGCCAGGGGTAAATTGAAACAGGTGTAGAGAAAGTTTAGTTGTGGAATAATTGTTAATGTTGAATGTATTCACGATATGTATCGAGCTACGTGTCTGTCTGTCTGTATTTGCGGCAAAACTCGTTTATCGCGCGGAAACCGGTACATATTTCCGGGATGTCAAATTTCAGCGAAATCGGTTCAGCGGTTTGGGCGTGAAGAGCTAACGGACAGACAGACCGACATACTTTCGCATTTATAATATTAGTATAGATTTCCAGAACTGCCCAGTTTTCGTATTTTGTTAGTCTATATCTGCAGCGTCTCAACAAATTCCAAAAGTGTGTGTATTTATGTTTGTGTTCGCATATCTCCGGAACCACAAGTCCGATTTATGTGATTCTTTTTTGGTGTCTTATAGGTATTTTTACTAGTATTAGATTTATACTAGTATTGTTCCTTAGGGAATACTGCAAGTTTTATCATTATCGGTTCATTAGTTTTTGAGATAGGGAATTTTAAGTAGATACAATAATTTTGAAGTCGGTAAAATTTTTTTAACCGACTTCAAAAAAAGGGAATCAATTCAACCCGTATGTATGTAACATTTCCAGAACTGTCCAGTTTTCGTATACCTATAATATGTTAGTCTATATCAGCATCTGAACTAATGTGCCTTTCTTGTTTAATATTATGTACTAGTTACATTTAAAGTATAATAACTCCTCCTTTTTTGGAAGTCGGTAAAAAAAGTATCTTAGATGTTGACCAGGTATGTAAGGTATCACCATGCCAAATTTCATTGAAATCGGTCCAGCGGTTTCAGAGATTAGCCTGTACAAACAGACAAACAGACAGAGAAACAAAAATTTCAAAAACAGTTAAAATGTGTTCTACTACTCCTCTAACATGCCCCTGACTCGTTTTTTCAAGTTTATTTTCAATGTACAAAAATTTTACCTCTACGATTTTATTATAAGTATAGATTTTTTATGTTGTGCTGTCTATTGTAAAGTGAGAAGATAATAAAAGCAATTTTCTTATCAAAGTGATAATGAACAAGAACATAAACATTATTCTGTTGGCAGTGTTTAATTAAAATAATGGATAAGGTAGTCTACTGACGAGCGACAGAAAAATATAAAAATGTAAAATAAAATTACAAGCGACGGAAAATTTTAAACTAAATGTAAAAAAAATATAAAAAATACGTATGGCACTCGAAGACAGCCGCGGTAAAGTTTTTACATCAACTTAACCTTAACCTTCCGTTTCGTTGAGGGTTAAAATAGCCAATAGTCCAGCATTTCCGGACCAATACGACATGCAAACCTTCAAGAAGATAGCGTGTTCCCTCTTAAAAGGCCGGCAACGCACCTGCAGCTCTTCTGATGTCGCGAGTATCCATGGGCGACGGTATCGGTAGTTGCCTTCCATCAGGTGACCCGTTCGCTCGTTTGCCTCCTTTTAAAAAATAGTACTGTCATGTAACATTTCCAATGTGACAAGAAAGACAAGCTTTTCAATGTAACAGAGAAAGACAAGCTTTCCAAAGTGACAGACATCAAAAATTTCCAAAGTGACAGACTAATTAAGGTTTTCCAAAGTGGCCGACGAATACAAGCTTTCCAAAGTGACAGACAAATACGAGTTTTCCAAAGTGACAGATAAATAAAAGTTTTTCAAAGTGACAGACAAATAAAAGTTTTCCAAAGTGGCCGACGAATACAAGCTTTCCAAAATCCAAAGTGACAGACAAATACGAGCTTTCCAAAGTGACAGACAAATAGACATTTTTCAAAGTGACAGACAAATACAAGCTTTTTGACGTAACAAAGACAAGCTTTCCCAAGTGACAGACGCAGACCTTATTCGCAAAGTCGCCCAAGTATAGTCCCCTTAACGTAATATTAGGCGCTATAACGCGCACTTTACGGTCTAACGTCGCGTCTACGTTATAAAACCCGTCATTAAGCTTAGTAACGTAGATCACGTCTAATCTTTGGCGATTCGTTACTTTAACACTTACAAAAGTCAGATAAATGTTATCTATGGGATCTATCTCTATGGGATATAAACATTGAGAAGTTACGGCTACTTAACATCCTAAGGGGCTGTTTCATCACTTCCTGATAAAGTGCCGGATAGTCTATCCACAACTTATTTGACAGATTCTCTATACTCTATTTGTCAAGCTAAATGGAGGATAGCCTATCCGGAACTTATCAGGAAGTGGTGAAACAGGCTCTTAGTAATTATAGAGTCAAACTGTGTATAAATACATTATAGTCCATGGGCTCTCAATTTTTTTGGATGGTGTAACCCTTTTTAACACGCTTTTATTAGCTTGGGCTATGTATGTAACGGAATATTTGAGCACGGTTTTTAACTATCTCCAGTAAGCAGTTGTCTAATTCGAAACTTGCATACGTATTAAGAGCCAATGATAATGCAATTAATTGTTAAAATTTTAAAAGAAAAAAAAATTGAAAGTTAGGGCTCCATTCCACCGCGGCGCACGGAGAGACTACGCACGTGCGTCAAGCTTCGCTTTGTAAGAAAATATATGTGACTGTGTCCACTGCAACCCACGGACTCGCTACGCACGAATTGACTCAAGTCAAAGAAATAAATCCGTGCACGTCCACGCGTGCGCATGGCCGTGCACAGCGTGCGCCGCGGTGGAATGGAGCCTTAATTTTTATAACCTGGAGTGACTTTTTTGACGGTCCCCCAAAAAATTATGTTTTGGCTTCGAATGATTTGTCTTGCTGTGCTTGTGTTTGATGATATTTCTAGTAACAATTTATGTGCACTCGCGGAGCTTCTATAATATGGCCTTTGCCCCAGCGCGGCGACGGAACTAAAATGGTCGCTTTGGAGAAATTTGATTCATTTTTTTAAATCGCAAAATGCAACTCTGCTTGCAATTCATGTCTGTATTTTCGTACCAGGATTTGATATTTATCAGTTTGACAGTTTTGACAATTCATTTGCTGAATTGATTGAGAGGAATTGCTAAATGTGACCATTTTAGCCTTGCTGGATTCCGCACAGTTTGAGAATCGCTTTTTAGTCGTATCAGAGAAGGACATTGTAAAGTTGTATTGTGACTAAACTAGACTATGCTTTGTCCTTTGATACGTCAAAATAGTTTTGTAACTTCATCGCTTTTGTCACAGACAGACAGACTGTTGCATTTTAAGCTATTGCATAGATTTAATCGCGAGCTTTGAGCACGGCGATCGAATCAAGACAATTCGTAACGAAAAAACCTAACACACCCCACTCCGACCGGCACAGCGGTGTGGCGTTGCCAGATTTCGGCACGGTGTTTGTGTGCGTGTGACAAGATATTATGTATGCGAATTATAATTGGATAAGTTGATAAAATAATTTTATTTTAATAAAATAACTTAAAAGATTGCGGTTAAGAAAAGAGTGCTAGAACCACACATTTTTTCGCAATAAAAACTTTTCTAGTTCCCTCCATTCAAAGTATCTCAATACTAAATTTCATATAAATCAGTTCAACAGTTTAAGCGTGAAGAAGCAACAGACAGACTCACTTTCGTATTCATAATATTAGTATATATTAATAAGCGTATATTACATAAGCAGAGCCAGTTCTCATGTTTATATTAGTACAATTTTAATGTTATAAAACGTTATTACAAAACTTTTTGCTTCTGTTTTCACAGAGATATAAAATGAAACGATGTAATAATGAAATTACTTTTGACCGCATTTTCTAGTACATTAAATAACTAGGCTCTTCCATAAAAATTCAACGGAACCTGTACATTTTTCAGCAATAATAATTAATAAGTATCTGATGAAGAATTAGCTGTTACTCGAAACATGATACGCGAAATGAAATTCCGCAAGAATTCTGTATTTTTCCGTGATAAAAAGTAGCCTATGTCCTTCCCCGTGGTCTACTATATAATAATAATAATAATAATGGCTCCCACACCGGTTTCGGTGACGGTGGCCGGTTTCATTGAAACCAGGCCAGCTACGCAGGAGAATATTTATAGTGCCCAATGTGTGTGCGCAGTACACAAGAGCACTCTCTATTCCTTTACTCTCATAACCCAGTGGGACGGCAGACCGACACGACCGGCGAGAGATCAGGCGCAGGACCGACTTTTTACATGCCCATCCGACGCATGGATCATCTTACTTGTCAGACAATCAGGTGATCAGCCTGCATTGTCCTACCCAAACTTGGAAATAACATGTTTCCAACGCGGGAATCGAACCCACGACCTCCGAATCAAGAGCCGCGCTCTGTACCACTAGACCACGGAGGCGGTCTACTATATATTTTATCCAAATATCATCAAAATTGGTTCAGCGGTTTTAGCGTAAAGAGATAACATACAAACACACTTTCGCTATAATAAAAATAATATAGATGAACTTCGTTTTTTGTATTTCTTCTTTAATTTTTTTCATAGCTTTCGATAACGAAAAACACCTAACATTCGTCTAACGTCGTTTCAGTTCGGCAGACTTCGGCTCGGTGTAGTGCTCGCCGCACCGACCGGCATAGCGGTGCGGCGTACCGCAGCTATGCGTACCGCTATGCCGGTCAGTGCGACGTTGCCAGACTTCAACACGGCGTTTGTGTGCGTGCAACTAGACGTATTATAATTATAATTACATAAGTTAATAAATTCTATGGAATAGCTTTACCGCGGCAGTCCGCGAGTGACACACGTATTTATATATTTTTTTGTCCCCAGACCCCCCATCGGCCCCCATCATCACGGGCTACGTCCCCGGCACGACTTTAGCTGCGGGAACCGTGCAGAAGATATCCTGTATGTCCACAGGAGGCAACCCGCTAGCTACGCTGACTTGGTTCAAGAACGATAAGAAGGTATAATATAATCTTTATCATAAAGCCGCCAGTCCACCGCAGCGCACGGAGAGACTACGCATGTGCGTCAAGCTTCGCTTTGCAAGAAAATATATGTGACTGTGTCCACTGCAACCCACGAACACGCACGCACGAATTGACGTATTCAAAGTAATAAATTCGTGCGCTGCGTGGCCGTGCACAGCGTGCGCCGCGGTGGAATGACGGCTTTATCTTTATTAAGTTATCATTAATGAAAATATGATCAGAAAGATTGAGATGTGTGATCAATTTAATCTAGATTGTGATGTATCATGAAACATCACAATCTTCGTTAAATTGATTGCTTGCTTGACTTTAATTTAATGAACAGTTTAACACAAAATGCCTAAAATCAATTAATGAACATTTGGTGCATCTATCGTACCTTAATGGCAATCATGGTGCCGTACCGTACCTATTGACAATCTTGGTAGCAATAATCGCCCACCTGTGATTAAACATTTCTTTCTCTGTTTCTCTCTTACCCTATCTAATCTCTTCTCTATTTCAGATCCACTCCACCACAAAGACATCAGACAAGGCGGTGACAGCAGAGATCTCTATCCTCACGAATGTGACTGACAACCAGGCCCAGTACCGATGCGAAGCGACCAACAGTGCGACTGAAATACCCCTCTTCGAGACTGTCACGCTCAATGTTCACTGTAAGTAATGTCATGAAATTACAGACAAGTCAGTGACAGAAATCTGACCGACTTACCTACATCTGAGTGCGTAGTGCGAGTTTTATTCGATCATCGTTTTATCGGATCAAAGCGGTATCCACGTAAGCCAGTAGGTGGCGCTGCTTTGATCCCATACAAATTCGCGTTAACGTGTTCGATGCGTATAATCGAATAAAACTCGCACTACACCCCCAGATATATATGACCAAAATCTGACTGAAAATCCTACATACTTTACTAAAATCTGACTGACAAATAAGCTCAGTACCGCTGTGAAGCGACGAATAGCGAGACTGAAATACCCCTCGAGACTGTCACGCTGAATGTTCACTGTAAGTATAGTAGAATCTGACCGAAATCTGACTAACATACCAAGATACTCGACTAAAATTTGACTGAAAAGCCTACATACCTGACTAGAATCTGACTGACAACAAACCGCTGCAAGGCGACCACCATGTTCGCGATCAAATGATCGATCCATCGCAAAAGAACTTATATTAACATTTTATAGTTTTGATGTCGAAATTCGAAATAAAAATGTGCGATGATTTGGCCCATGTCATCAATAATCATCAAGTGTCATGACGTTTGCTAGTGATGATGTCAAATCGCATTGTTATAGAACTTTGCTTTATAATATCAATGCAATAATTTGGCTAAATGCCCATATTATAAGAATCATAATACTGCAAAAACAATATCCTTTTGGTTTCCTATTCCAGTAATAAATCCTATTCCTAAGAGTTAAATTTAATTTAATTTAACCCCATCAGGATAATAATGGCCAGTATTTTTCTTCACCATTTAATTAGCTAAACTCACCCATTCAAAGTCTTTTAAAAGCTTTAAAAGATTTCAATTAAAGTTTTAGCTTTCATCTACACGTCCTTTCATTACACTATGAAAGAAATCAAAAAATGTGCTCCAAAGACTTTCATTTAACTAGTTTCGAGGGATGGGAAAATTTTGTCGATATCGACAAATTTTTAGGAAACTTTTTATGATTAAAGCACGAATAGGGTGGCTTGACTTTTTGTATTTCCAGTCCGATTCAGTAAATTGAAATCAAAACGGTTTTATTCAGTACAAATCAATCTTACCACCTAAACCAAATTTTTTGATAAAATATATAAATAATAATTTATGCATATTTTCACTTTTATAAAATGTGAATAACAGTATTAGCAGATTCAAATGTAAAATCTAGATAATTCTGTCCACATTCCACATCAAATAAAAAAATATTAAATTATTGAAACATTCTTCAAGGTTTTTATCTGGTTCAATAACACAATTTTATAATTTAATTTTTATAGATGACACTCCTAATATTTTGTACCCTTTTTCAACGTCGAATCTAAAAGCGGTAGAGTTCACAGAAAAATTAAATTCATTATATTGATATATCGATAAAATATGTCCCCTTCCTATTCCCCACCCTATGTGTAAATAAAAAACGCACCAAACGGGTTAAAGTCCGAACAGTTTGCGGCTAAATACAGCCTATGTCTGGACTTTTATACGTCCACTTGTTTTAACTGGCTTTTAAAAAAAGCGGAGGCTCTTTTATTATTATTGAAATAGACTAACTGACGCCCACAACTCCGTTGCGCTAAAATTTGATCGCGCGGGAACCGTACATTTTTTCGGGATAAAAAGTATCCTATGCACTTTCACGGGACTTAAAGTATCTCCGTACCCAGCAAAATCTGTTCAGCTGTTTGGGCGTGAAGAGGCAATAGACAGATAGACTGCAAACATACTTTCGCTATTTAGAATATTAATCATGAATATTAATTTCTTCCCCAGTCGCCCCAGAGGCGGTCAAAGTGCGTGCGGAACCCGAAGAACTGAAGCCAGGTCTTGAAGCAACGCTGTACTGTGACGCCGCGTCCAGCAACCCGCCAGCAACGCTGTCGTGGTGGAGGGACGGCATCCCGGTCAAAGGTGAGGTTTTTAACGAATTTATTACCATTTTAACGAAAAAAATACATACAAAATACTTTTTAACGAATAAGATACAGTTTTGTATCTTTTTTTAACGAATAAAATACATTTTTGTACCTCTTTTAAGGAAAAAAATACAGCTTTGTACCTTTTTTAACGAATAAGATACATCTTTGTACCTCTTTTAACAAATAAAATACAGTTTTGCATCTTTCTATACGAGTATAAAGATTTGTCTTTGTCTTAACGAATGGCAAACAATTTCATTCCTTTCTTAACGGATAAGATACTATATTGTCAGTTTTTAACGAAACTGTTTCAGTTTCTTACCTCAATAAATTACAATTTATTTATTTCCGCATGTCATATTTAACCAAACCTTCCATCCAGGTCTACCAATGCAGCTGAAGAAGGGACTCCATGGAGGGACAGTCTCCAGCATAGAACTCAAGCTCAACATCACCAAGGATCTGAACGGAGCCGTCTATACCTGTGAAGCGATGAACGAAGCGCTACAGAGAAGCGTCCATGATGCGCTACCCCTGAAAGTGTTGTGTAAGTATGGGGGAAAATATCAAAAGTGGGGCAAAATTTACAAAAGTGGGGTATTGTAATGGGGATATTTGTTAAAATACACGATGCCTTGTACCTGAAAGTGTTATGTGAGTGTGGGGAAATGTATCAAAGGTGGGGCAAAATTTACAAAAGTGAGGGATTTTGATGGGGGATAATTTGTCACACAAGATGCCCTGCCCCTTTAATTGTTGTGTTAGTTTTTAAGGGACTAGAAGTTAAATCATTTTTGTAAAATGTTAGGAGAATCAGGAATAATAAAAAAATCACATAAAATAGATTTGACGAGTACATTTTATTCTGAAAACTGTGAGCTATTTCTATAACAATTATACGCATCTAATTTTAAAACTGTGAGCTATTTTAATCATTTTGCATAGTAAATAATAATCACTTCGTAAATTCGAATTTCCTTCTTTTGGGTTTGCATTTGGTTACTTGTTATAACAAGTAAACAAAAGGTATCCTTTTGTTTACTATTATAATAAGTAACCAAAAGGAAGCGTACCTTATAAAAATAATTAAATTTCAATTTCTGTGTTGCCATGCAAAAATATTCATGAAATTAATTAATAAGTTGCCAAAACAATAATTAAAATTGATGGAACATCTAATTGAGTTGGAAAATTAATTAACAGATTTTTATCGGCCGTAAATTAAAAAAATGATGGAGCAGAAAACAATATTTTTTGCCATTTTACCTGAATAAACACGTGTATATAAAATTGAGATTTTGGATTACAACGTTCAATCATTTTTACTTTACTTCAGTTACAGTAAAACCTGTCTGTTACCTCTTAATACTTTAACCGCTATATCTATTTAGATGAAAAATGTTATGGACAATATTTGAGTTCCAGGACATGGTACCTAAATTTCCATTCTCGTGCAGAAACAGCATTTTTCGCTGCAAAAACTATCATAACTATGTCCTTTCCCGTCTCTCTAAAAATCTCTACACCAATTTTCATCTAATTCATTTGAACCGTTGAAGCGTTAAGAGACAACAAGCATACACTTTCGCATTCATAATATTAGTTAGTAAGTAAATAAATTGTTTGACATATTAGTTTAAACTTACTACTTTCACATAATTGATATTAGAACCCCATCTAAACCCCCTTTAACGTCTATCTATCACATAATATTGCATATTAAAACCCCTTTTAACATCCACCCATCACATATTTGATTTTAAAACCCCATCAAAACCCCTTTTAACATCCACCCATCACATATTTGATATTAAAACCCCATCGAAACCCATTTTAACGTTCCCCCATCTTCCAGACGCCCCCATCTTCGACGAGACCCCGCTCACTGCTGCTGGCGTGGAAAATGAACCCCTGGTGATCATGCTGCGAGCCGACGGCAACCCCAGCGCCGTCACATACACCTGGACTAAGGACGGACTCCCCATCACGCAGTCGTCGTATAGCACATCGAGTGAGTATTGCTCACACACAGCGGCAGTATATGATAATCCAGTTTATTTTCACGCGAGTTGTAATATGGACGTAGGATGGACTCCCCATCATGCAGTCGTCGTATAGCACATCGAGTGAGTAATGCGCACACACACGGGCAGTATATGAAAATTAAAAACCCTTCTAAATATCACGCGAGTTTGACAAGTAGTAGACTGCCATTAGTAGAGGCGCGTCAAGCTAGGCCTGAATATTGCGCACACACACGGGCATTATAAGATAAACCGGTTTAATGTCACACGAATTGTTTGAGAAATGAAACTAGGGCTGTGTATTCCGCACAAACGTAGGTATAAGATCATGTTTGGTGTCATGTTAGTTTGGTTAAGTACGCGGATCCTATTTATTTACAGCACAAAAAAGGGCTGTGTATTGCGCACACACAAGATCAATATAGTCCGGTTGCTGCGAATTACTATTCAGCGTTGAAAACCTTTACCATATGAGACGCTCTTAAGTTGAGTTTACTGTAACGTTATTTGAGTACCTTAGAAATATTTCTATCATCTTCATAATTTATCTCCCTTTTTTCGAAATCTCTCGATTCGTATAAAGGCAAGAAACATACCTCGTTATGGAAGTTAGAGAAAGAAATAAAAGTCTACGCGTATAATGTACAAAAGAAAATTGTCCTAACTTGTAAAACTCAATTTCAAACTTTATAAGTACGATTTGTTCGGTGAAGGTCATAATGATATACCATGATAATAAAATAATGGACGCTTCACACCACGTCAGTCTGGCCCTGAGGTAAGTACCTAAAGGACTTGTGTTACAGGTACCAGACAACGGAAATATATTTAATACTTTTATACTATACATAATATATTTAAGATTTTTATTATATGATACACATAGAAAACTTTTTTGTTCCGTCGGCGGGATTCGAACCCGCGACCCCCGGCTTGAGCTACCAACGCGCTCACCACTGAGCCACAGACGTCGTCGAATAATAGCAGACAGTTTGCGATGGAAACTAAATTGTAGTATTTAACTTCATTTTAAATGTGTCTGTGAGTTTGTTCATCACGCTTAACTTCAGAAAACGTCATAAGAAAATTACGGCAAAATGTACAGTTCCATCGTGACTCAAAATAAGGGGACAAACGAACAAACGGGTCACCTGATGAAAAGCAACTACTGTCGCCCATGGACACTCGCAACAACACAAGAGCAAGAGCAGCAGATGGGAATACGCTCTCTTCTTGAAGGTTTGCAGGTCGTATAGGTCCGAAAATACTGCTGGTGACAGTTCATTCCAGAGTTTTACAGTTCGCGTCTACCGCGCAATGAAGAGTTAGAAAAGATAAGTTTTTTTTATGAAATAAGGGGGCAAACGAGCAAACGGGTCACCTGATGGAAAGCAACTTCCGTCGCCCATGGACACTCACAGCATCAGAAGAGTTGCAGGTGCGTTGCCGGCCTTTTAAGAGGGAATAGGATAATAGGGGAGTGTAGGAAAGGAAATAGGGTAGGGGATTGGGCCTCCGGTAAACTCACTCACTCGGCGAAACACAGCGCAAGCGCTGTTTCACGCCGGTTTTCTGTGAGGACGTGGTATTTCTCCGGTCGAGCCGGCCCATTCGTGCCGAAGCATGGCTCTCCCACGTCAAAAGTTACGCGAAAAACACACAGAAGTACATATTTATTCTAGTATTTAAATTATTTCAGTCTAGTATTTAAAATTTGGTAGAATATTGCCTAAAAACAATTTTAGGCAATATTCTACCAAAAAATACAAAGCTGGTTTATCCTACTTAAATATTTTTATATCTTTGAAGAAATTTTAATACATATCAATGAAATCACAAAGAAGGACTTAGGCCGCGGAAAATGTACATCCGCGGCCTTTTCGTTCTCACAAGTTAACATTCACTTGTTTATCTTGAAGCCTCATCTTTTTCCTGGCATTGAAAATGAAAGATAATTTTTCTCTTTGTAAAATATATTTTCCGTGTAGACATATACACTTTTAATCAAGTATAATTTAAGATGACGGCAACAATTTCCGACTCAGATTTTTGGTAGTCTATGTTTGTTCTATTGTAGCGTCTAAACTACTGATCTAATTCAAATTAGATATAGTCCGACCCGGCTTTATATGAATGTGTCAATGATGTCTTCTTCTTCTTCTTCTTTTTATTATGGCGGCCTCAGTGAGTTGCCAATGTCAGAGTGAATTTGAGTTGACTTTGCTCTATATTGCAGGTCTGGTGAATAAACAAGGTACGGTACTTAGGCGCTGCTGGTAAGGGAGAACTGTCAAACACAATATGTCAAAATTTTTATGATAGAAGCATTTAATTCCT
This sequence comes from Plebejus argus, assembly GCA_905404155.3. NCBI lineage: Eukaryota > Metazoa > Arthropoda > Insecta > Lepidoptera > Lycaenidae > Plebejus > Plebejus argus. Next base: position 5,923,092 of record FR989948.1, on the reverse strand, counting down.
TTTCTCGCCACGTTCATGTAGAGCCTTGTCAAACTATAGCAAAATATTCGTGATAATGTTTCAACAGACCTTATTAATTATTTGAGACTTGGTGCCGCCCTCAACTTGAAGAAAAACGACATTCCACGGAATCGGTACGATATCTTCCGATCCATCTCCGGCACTGATCTCTATTATACAATTAGTACGCTGGATTGCTGATACAGACCTGCTTTTTGTGCCTATTTGAAGCGGAATCAGCGCCCCCATTATTCGGGTAGAGAACTAAATTTGACGTAACCACAACCAATAACAACAGTTGTCATCACTAGTATTAGTTCCAAGTACTCTCACTACTGCTATCAGCGCCAATATGGCGGCTTTCAAACGTCATTTTTACGTCAGATTTAGTTCTCTACCCGAATAATGGGGGCGCTGATTCCGCTTCAAATAGGCACAAGAAATAGCTGTCATTTCAAAGGGTATCAGCTATCCAGATTCCAGCGTACTTGTATAATAGAGATCAGTGATCTCCGAAGTCTATATTATTGCGAAGTTACATCAGAATCGATACTGTAGTTTCAGTGCTTAATCAATACATACGTACTATATTCTATTCCTATATTATGTTATGCTTAATACACCTCAATTATGGACATATTAATTTCAATAATTGTGATAATATATCTGTTCAAATTGAACGTATATTAAATAGCTTAATATACGCTATAATATGTTACATAATATATTAGTTTATATTTGAACGAGCTTTTGCCCGCGTCTTCGCTCGCGTTAAGAAGTATTATTATATACAATCTTTCATCCCCTATTTGAACCGCTTGGGGTGAGAATTTATCAAAATCCTTTCTTAGCGGATGCCTACGTCATAACATCTACCTGCATGCCAAATTTCAGCCCGATCCGTCCAGTGGTTTGGGCTGTGCGTTGATAGATCACCATGTCAGTCAGTCACCTTTGAGTTTTATATATATAGATGTAACATTCAATACATAACTGCTGCTCTGAAATAAACTTCAATTTCAGATTACATTTTGCCACGAACCCTATTATTTTTCAGAAAAAAGTTACTTATGATATAATCCAGAGCTTTAACTACCTCAATACCAAATTTCATTCAAATCGTTTTAGCAGTTTTTTTGCGGTTGTTTGACAAAAGCGAAATATCATTGTAAATAAAATGTCTTTGGCTCTAAATATTCATAAACGGAAATATGTCTGTTTATCCATATTATTATGTTATTCACGCGAAAGTGTGTTACCTCTTCAGACATAAGAGACAGAAACCATTTTGATTAAATTTGGTATGAAGATTCTTTGAGTCCCGACGTAGGAAACTTTTTATCCCGAAAATATTATAGTTCTCGCGCGATAAACTAATTTCGCGCAACAAACGGCGCATCAAAAGTTGCGGCGGAGCAAAATCGGTTTAGTGGTTTGGGCGTGAGTAACAGACAGACAGACAAACAGATGCACTTTCGCATTTATAAATTAGTAAGTATTGGTATAAATGTTACCTTATCTAACCTAACATCATTGTTACAGACGACAGAATAATATCAGAAGGGGGTATGCTGAATATGACGCGGCTTTCGCGTCATGACGCCGGAGTGTACACCTGCGAGGCTGTCAACTCCCAGGGAGCAGCCACTGTCAACATCACTGTCAACGTCCACTGTAAGTATGCTGTCAAAACATCTCCATATGGAAAAATCATTAAGTGATAATGAAGCATTACACCTAAAGTAAAATACCCGATCATTTGATACTGAGTCAAAGAGGCAGAAAGTCCTCCAAGTCTAAAATGTGGCGTTCCCATAATATATTGATTAGCAACGATAGAGTAGTGTTAAATAATTGTGGGAAATAATAAAAGTTGCAACTTAAACTGATGATAATAATAATTATTGTGGTGGTGATGATGATGTCGATATTATGACAGTAGCTGACATCACTCCTCTTTCAGACGCTGCGGGCATTAAGTCGGTTGTTCAGCAAGGGATAGTGGCACCGAACGAAGACGCAGTACTGGCTTGTACCGCTACAGGTAAGATTAACAATAATATAATATGTAAAATAACAGAGGCCCTAGACAAGTGGCAAGCGATTATCGTAAACGCCAACAAAATGTATGGGATTTCACATTAGTAATAATTCGCTAGCGAAGTGATGACTTATGTCAAATCGCATACTTTTTTTTGGCGTTTACGATAATCGCTGGCCACTTGTCTAGTAGGGCTGCTGTAGTGCAAGTTGTTTGTATTATAATAGGTTACCTCGTACATTATTGCTTATAAGTTGTAACAAACGAGGTAGCCGTAGTATTAAACGACTTTGGTAATTGTAAAAGTCGCAACAACTCAAAATTTTTCAAAATAAATTCACAGAGTTGCGAACAGGCATTCTCAACTTATTTCCGGTTTTATAAATGAATACTCCATAATTGGAATAATACGTAGCCAAAAAAGTTATGTTACTATTATAAAATCAACAATGAAATATTAGTTTAACAATATTTCACTTGTTACAAAAGCTATTCAATAATTGCAATACATATTTGTTTCGAATTTTATTCAAAATATAAATTTTACCGTTAAAAATTGATCAAATAAATTCTCAATTACAATATATGTAGAAACAATGAACGTAGTTGTCTCATGAACAAGCAAAGGTCTTTTACACCTCAAGTTTTAATGAATTAAGTAATAAACCATGTTAAATTATAACAAAACGAAGTAACATTTCAGATCGGATGTAATTGTAAGATGATACGCACAGATAATTAAGGAATTACACGACATCAGGTGTTTTGAGTAAATATGCCTCAGGGCCAGTTTTTATCGCCGATATTGTATATTGTTTACATTAATGAGTATTTAGAGCTAAATAATATTTTATCTATTTTGTACGCAGTGTTAAATGATACGTAATTTGAAGTCTTTCACATTCTTACTTTTCTCCCAGGAATATATTAGACCACCTTCTCACATATTTCTTTCTTCCAGGAAACCCCCTAACTTCAGACCACATCATTTGGCAACGTCAGGACTATGATCTATCAACCCACACGATAACTTTCGAGCCCAGAAACCAAACCAGCTTCCTCTTCATCGAAAGGGCTACCAGAGAAGATGTGGGGAACTTTGAATGCGTGGTTAACAACGGAATAGGAGGGGAGAGTAGGCAGGAAGTGACGTTAGTGGTGAAGTTTAAACCGGAAATGGATACGTCGTCGATCCTGGCCAAGTCTGCGAGCAACGCTGGGCAAGTGGGCAGATTGACTTGCAAGTGAGTATTTGAGATTTTGCCCAAAAATACCCATTAGATTAACTAATTTATTATCAGATTCAAATGATAAAAATATGATCATTTTGAGTTGCGTTATAGTATTGCTTTTGTTTGCTAGCTTCGTATCATCGTATGACATGATTGTATCTTAGTATTTGAATATTCATTTTTATTTATTCATTCATATAATGATTCATTAAAAATGAACCATCTTTTTCTCTTGTCGTTTAACATTTTTTTTATCATATCATATCATTAATAATGGATAAAAAATTAAAAAAAAACTGTAAATAAAATATGATATCAATTTTTGTTCATATAAAATTCGCGAATTTCATAGTGTATTTTTGATCCTAAATACTGGAAAAATATATCAATGTTTTAAATATTTAATCTTTTGCATTGTTTTCAAAACAAATTGAAAGATAAACATTCGAGTAAAAGTTTATTCAATGATTCATTTTACAAGTTTTTGCCGAAATCCGTTTATCGCCCGTAATACATTTTCCGGAATAATACCTATCTACCTCTACCTCTCTCTTCATCTTTATCTCACCCACCAGATGCAAATCGGCACCCGCTCCTAACTTCACTTGGTCGAAATCCGGCATGAAGCTACCTGTGAACACTTCGACGAAATACTACGCTGAGACTCGTCGAATCGACGCCGTCACGTACACTTCGACGCTTCTAGTCTCAGACGTCGGTAGTGATGACTATGGAGCTTACGAGTGCGGCGCGAGGAACGAAATGGGACACTCTGTGACGACTGTAACACTGGATGTTACGGCTGCGCCAGGTATGTTTGAGATGTGATAATGCATGGATAATTAATAATAATAATAACATCTCTAGACGCTTCACACCACGTCAGTCTGGCCCCGTGGTAAGTACCTGAAGGACTTGTGTTACGGATACCAGACAGCGGAAATATATTTAATATTTTTATACTATGCACATATTTAAGATTTTTATTACATAATACACATAATATTTAATAGTACACCCAGGGTTGCCAACTTTTCCAGCCGCCATAACCGGACAACAAATTTGTTAAAGATGTATCAGCTATCAACATAGTAAATACTTAAAATATATAAGGTGTAGGGTAGGAAAGTCCGGTCGGAAGTTAGTGACCTGACCCCAACAGTTCCTTCTAAAACCCAACAGTCCGGTCGAAAACCGGACGGTTGGGAACCCTGAGTACACCCATGACCCGAGAACATTGAAACATTTTTGTTCCCCCCGCTTTGAACACTGATCAATGATCATGCGCTCAACCACTTAGCCACAGAGTCGTTAAATTACTATAAATAGTAAAACTATAAAGGAATAAATACCCTTCTAAATATTACCTAAATTGATGACATAAATGGATGAATTGGGTAACTCGCAATTTGAAAACTATCGTTTGTCGATAAATGTAGGCTTTAGGACCTTAAAAATGATTTAAAATCAGAAAATGTAGATTCTATGCTGCATAGCTAGATATAATATACTAGCTGTCCCGGCAAACGTTGTTTTGCCATTTAAAGTATATTTTCTACATCATCAGTTGATACATGTTTTACCCCCCTAAGAGGGTGTGGGGGGGAAGGTCATACACCAGATGTTAAGTTGAAAAACACAGTTAATACCTAATATGAAGTAAGTCCACTTAAGAAAAAAGTTGTATACAAAATCTGACCCCTCTTTGGTCCCCAGAGAGGGTTGAGAGGGGAGGGGGGGAGGATTTTTATACACCAGATGTTGAGTTGGAAGAAGACAAACATAATATATCTGAGAAAACCGTATGCAAATCGGGTCAGTAGTTTTCGTGTTAAAGAAAAAAGTTTGATACAAAATCTGACCCCCTCTTTTGTCCCCTTAGAGGGGTGGGGGAAAAAAATTTTATACACCAGATGTTAAGTTGGAAGAAGATAAATATATCTGCGAAAACCACATTCAAATCGGATCAGTATTTTCGTGTGATGCTGGAACAAACATACAGACAGACAGAAAGAGTGACAGACAGACAGACAGACAAAAAACTAACCACATTTTTGGCTTCTCTAGCGATGTAGTGACAAAGGTGTAATTTCGGGTGTCATTTTTATGTACAGAATTTTCATTTCTACAACAGAATATTGTCTTCCTTCCGCACGCGCTTTGGTTACGCCTACTATCGTAATATTTTAATTTCGCCATAATTTCAAAACCAAACGTCCAATTTTAATCATTCAAAGACCAAATATTATCTACATAAACTGTACTTAGTGATAAAATAATTTATTTTGATAAGGATTAATAGCGTGAGTAAAATATATCCGTTTCAATTTAGTCAAAAAAAAATCAGGATTTTTAAATAAATAAATGGTTATTGTGCCTCACTCGACATAGATAGGTATAGTGTGTCGCGGACTTTTTTGTAGATATTTATAAGATCTACAATTACTTAGAACATTGTATGGTTCTATTTTTTATAGTTTAGGCAGCGTACGCAAAATAAGTAACTTTTCTAGCTGATTTTTTACACCTTGCGTCCGAAAAACTCAAATATCTTACGGAACCCTACTTTTTTCCAAAATAAAATGTAGCCTATGTTCAGCAGAAATAATGTAAGATTCCAATAGCAAAAGAATTTTTCAAATCGGTCCAGTAGTTTCGGAGCCTATTCGACTCAAACAAACAAATCTTTCCTCTTTATAATAGTAGTATAGATTAGCCAGATGATGAAGTAGTAATTTACAAGTTTTGTATAAATTACTAGGGAAAAAATGAGTAATTATCCCTATGTTATAAAGTGTTAGTTATTGGGTTCTTCCAATTAGATTAGCACTTATTCCTTGCCAAGTACATTAAAGCACGAAAAAATTACATGAAAATATAGTAAATTCGTTATTTTGTTTTTTCGCAACTCATGTCGTTTTCGTCTATATTTTGATTCAAATCCACACCTCAAAATTTCGCAACTGTATTTTCGCGACGACACACTAAATCCCATCTCAATACTATCTCTCTTTATATAAATATGTATGTATATATGTATATTGTCTCGAGACGCAATACAATACGTGCTTGCCATACTCACATTTAAATTATCATTTTTATAACATTCTGCTTTATTTATTCAACGGTGTGTCAAAAAACGGAGATTTCGTTGATTAAAACACAAAATGGCTCACGGATATAAGCCATTATTTAATTCTCTTATGCAAAGAGATTAAATGATAACTTGACTTTGATTTAATGAAGATTTTAACAAAAATTTTATGGATCTCATATCAACATCTTCATGTTATTTACGTAAACATTAAATCTATGTGTATGTTGCAGTTAGTTACAATTAGATTTTTTTAAATTAACCTCAGTTATTGTCGAATAACCTTCTAATAAAAAAATCAGGTCTGTCAGCTTACAAACAGTTTTAGCTCTTTCCAGTGATACTGATTACTAATACATTTGCAATGATGCTGATCATTGATTCATTTGCAGAGATACTGATACACACACGTTTAGCAGTGATACTTATACAATTTTAGCAGTAACACTGATCACTGGTTAATTTGCAGCAACGCTGCATAATACATGACGTTTAGCAGTAACACTGATTACTGATTTATTCGCAGTGACGCTTACACAGTTTTAGTCGTAACAATTGATTACTAACTAATTACAGTTAAATTTGCAGTGATGCTTACCCAATTTTAGCAGTAACACTGATCACTGGTTAATTTGCAGCAACGCTGATACATGACGTTTAGCAGTAACACTGATTACTGATTTATTCGCAGTGACGCTTACACAGTTTTAGTCGTAACAATTGATTACTAACTGATTACAGTTACATTTGCAGTGATGCTTACACAATTTTAGCAGTAACACTGATCACTGGTTAATTTGCAGCAACGCTGATACATGACGTTTAGCAGTAACACTGATTACTGATTTATTCGCAGTGACGCTTACACACTGTTTTAGTCGTAATATTGATTACTAACGCCTAATAGTCCGATAAGGCTTTATATGAATGTGTCAATGATGTCAAAAGGCGCTGCTGGTAAAGGAGAACTGTCAAACACATGTCAAAAATGACGTTTTTGTATGATAGAAGCGTTTAGTTCCTTTTCTCGCCACGTTCATGTAAAGCCTTGTCGAACTATAAACGTTTAGCAGTCATACTGATTACAGATACATTTGCAGTGATGCTTACCCAATTTTAGCAGTAACACTGACCACTGATTTGCAGATCCGGTGCAGTCGATCGCCGTGACGAATGTCACGTACAACTCTGTCACGCTCAGCTGGACTGCCGGTTTTGATGGGGGACTTTTCACGTGGTTTAGAATAAGATACAGGTAAATATATCAAAGTGTGGCTATAGTCGCAACCGTTTTGGCTCTTCTCATAGTTTTGACTACATCTAATACATATTTTTGATTATTACACATAGTAAAAATATCGATTCTGCTTCCTTTATAATCTTAGGGAAATCTTAGAGTTTTACAAATTAGATCATGAAGAGTTTAGATAATAATTATCATTTTTATTCATTATGGCCCAACGTAAAATCACGACTTTGGGTCAGTTTATGATAAGACCATTAATTTATCCTTTCATATTCCATATTCATTCGTCCATTTATAACTTACTAGATGACTCGGTCAACTTCGTAGAACTTCCCTTCTAATATAAACCTTCTCTGTACTTCCACGAATATTTCACGACTAAAATAAGCCAAATCGGCTCAGCCGTTCTCGAGTTTTAGCGAGACTAACAAACTTTTTTTAATTTATTTTCACAGATTTTTAGTAAATAAGGCTACTAAACCCCAATAGTAGCAAAGTAAAAATATATTGTATTAAAGCAAACATCGCTATGTTTTTCCGTTGCTCCGCTGAATTTGAAATCAAAGTTTCGGATCCGCGACCTCTTGGGATATCAATGTTGGAAAATCATATCTCAGCCGTCGTTATATTTGCATATCAACTATTTGATCTGTTCAGTGACTTAGTAAAAGCTTATTTTTAGATTTTGACGCGCGAGAATTTTAATGCGGTAACCGTACAGTTTTGGGATAAAAATGGGTCCTTATCGGGAATTTGAAGTATCTGGCATACCGAATTTCATCAGAATCGGTTCAGCGGCTTTGACGTAAAGAGGTAACAGACAGACAGACAGATAAACAGACACACTTTCGCATTTATAATATTAGTATCGGTGTTGCAGCGCTGAAATTTATTTTCATCACGGCAACCGTACATTTTTGGGACAAAAATGGGATATTATGTTCTTTTAGGGAATTTGAAGTATCCAAGTAGCATAATATCGTCAAAATTCGTTCAGAAATCAAAACGTGAAGGGTTACAGATACATTAATAATATACGGAAGTATAGATAATATTGTAACGTATCTTGAAAATATAATGTTATACATAATATTATACTAAACGTACCGTATGTAACTACTTTTATAACAATTTCCATACTTCGCATGTCATTATTTAGTTCGAACGCGCAAAAGACAAAAGTTCTATTCGCATCAATTTGTTACTTATTACTTAAGTTATATGGCTATCCTGCTCGCACTTACACTTGAGCGCGCATAAGTGCCTCTCGCTCTGTCTGATTGATGACTACCCTCAATGAATGATGGATTGTCAAAGTTAAAAGTGTTCGTATTTTTATAAAGTTGGCAGATAGATGGAATATTTAAGGTCTCTTAGTGAGTTAGAAACGACTTGGAATGATAAGCGAGTATATTTTATACTTTGGGTTGGGTGGAATTTTATAAATTTTTATGAGTGTAAAGTATACTTAGGCTTTTACAAATTTAGTAAGAATCTAACTGTCTATATAAATAAAAATTTATTTCAATTTTGTTAGTCTCGTTAAAAATCGAGAATGGCTGAAACGATTTGCCAAATTCGTGGAAGTACAGGGGGGGAGCCACATAAAATTATTATTGGTTCATCTAGTTTAGAATAAAATATTATGCAACAAAGCCGTCTTGTTCATATCAGCATATAACTTTGCATTCGGATACATTTATTTATGAATTAAATACCCCTACTCAAACATCACTAAAACCTCCACCCATTTCAGGAAAATCTACGAAGACACTTACCGGTACGAAGACGTGGTGCCTCGTAACGCGACCTCTTTCACCGTGCGGGGGCTGGAGCGCAGCACCGACTATGTGTTCTCAGTGATGGCTATCAACAAGATGGGCCAGAGCAAGTACCGGCCGGACGACACTAAGGCGACTACGCTGAGTGAGTATTCAGTGAGACTGTCGAGTCAGTAAGACTGTTGAGTCAGTAAGACTGACAAGTCAGTAAGACTATTAAGTCAGTAGGACTGTCGAGTCAGTAAGACTGTCGAGTCGAGTCAGTAAGACTGTTGAGTCAGCGAGATTGTTAAGTCAGCGTGACTGTCAAGTCAGCATGACTGTAATAGACTGTCATTTAAGCGTTAGTGTGATTGACTGTCAATTGGATTCACAGTTAAATGACAATATTGACCATAATTGGTTTTTACATAAAATTATCTGTAATCTAAATATAATATATATAATATAATAAAAAAGTTCTTACCTGATTGTATTATTATATTACGGCATATTACATAGGGCATTACAGAAGTACTATAAAATCAACATTATATTAAGCACTTTAATGACTATATTTACCACATATTTTATGAATTAAAACAGCACTTAATTTAAAAACTTATACAAAAACAATAGCGAAAATATTACATAAAAAGCTGTTAAGTCAAATTCCCCTTAACAAAAACAGTAGCCATTTAATAATGATTTATTCAACACAATTAAGTCCGATACGTTCGGAACGAGGGCAATTTTAGGTTCACGTAACTCAATTATTATAATTAAGGAACACTCGGCAGTTTAAAATAGCCTGTTAATACTTTGAGCTCTGATTATGAGTTGCGAGAAGCGTAAATATTGGAATGGTTACTTCCGCAAAAATACTTGTGGCACTCGAGGACTGCCGCGGTAAATTGCATTGCATTTTTTATCAGCTTTATTTTATGAAATAAGCGGGCAAACGAGCAAACGGGTCGCCTGATGGAAAGCAACTTCCGTCGCCCATAGACACTCGCAGCATCAGAAGAGCTGCAGGTGCGTTGCCGGCCTTTTAAGAGGAAATAGGGTAATAGGGAGGGTATGGATGGGAAGGGAAGGATTAGGGGAGGGTAGGGAAGGAAATAGGGTAGGGGATTGGGCCTCCGGTAAACTCACTCACTCGGCGAAACACAGCGCAAGCGCTGTTTCACGCCGGTTTCCTGTGAGAACGTGGTATTTCTCCGGTCGAGCCGGCCCATTCGTGCCAAAGCATGGCTCTCCCACGTTTTAAGCTTATGCAATTATAATTCGCATACGTCCAGTCGTACGCACACAAACACCTTGCCGAAGTCCGGTAACGTCGCACCGATCGGTGATCGGTTAGGTTTTCTCTCGTCACGGAATTTCTTGATTCGGTTACCGCGCTGAAAGCCCGCTACAAAAGTTATGCAATAGCTTAAAAGTATTTTCTTGTGGACTACTATAATTCTTGTTATTGTTGTTGTCTTGTACAAAAGTTAGAGCAGAGACCGCTACTAGCACATACGGTAAAAAATCCGACCACAATCCGACGTGTCGCACACGACATGTCAGAATATTGACAGAAACGCTGTCAAACGTCGGACAAAACTTTTTGTCTACTGTCTATGCTGGTGCTGCCTCTAGCGTGTTTTTTTTTAAATTGAAGTATGTAATTATTATATCCTATTTTACTATCAGAAAAGTTGATTCCAGATGGCGGACTTAAGTAATTTGGTTGCATTAAGTCAAACCCATCCGACCGATCGCAGCTAACATTGAATTGACATAAGTCGACCACATTACATAGGTCCGTCAACTGCCTTGGCATCAATATCCTCGATAGTACATTTTTCGCGATAAAGAAGACCTATCATTATCAAATTTCATCGAAATCGGTTGATAGCTTTGATTATTTCATGTCTCTTTGTTATTTTCATTTCGGACGCGTAAATTATTTGAGATCAAAAGTAGCTGAGGACTTTCCTGCCTCGTTTTACGGTTTCGACTACATAAAAGAAGAAATTTAGACAAAAAAATGAAATATTATAATCACAAAGCAAACTGTCTTAATATACAGAAATATCTTATTTAGCATAACATTACCGAGCGTCTTCATGGCTTAAAACAAGAATAATTTAGCTTTTTTAATAAAACATGGAAAGAGTCTGAAACAAAATGCTTTGAAAGTGCTTTATAAGAACTGATTGCAAATAAATTCAAAACGTAGTTCATGGAAATCAGGTAGCGCAGACCGGCTACAAGTAAGCGCGACATGCGACAAAAGTTGTCGCGACGATATTTATATGTATAGTATATACTTATACATACGAAACTTTTTATACGGTATACCGGAAAAGTGTACGGTTCCCGCGGGGTAATCGTATTGTGGCGTAAGAGGGTTGCGGGCGTCATCTACTTTACAATGAAGCAGGAATTCTCCATTTAGATCTAAATGACTATTCCTTGATGATTTTAGTACAATGAATAACAATAGACAAAAGAAAATATTCTAAACCTACCTAATCAAAAGTGCAGTAATTTTGGTTGAATATTATACATGCAGGTTTCTAAAATAACTTAATTTTCGTATATTTTACTTAACTTTTACGTGCAAATTAATACTCATTTAACAAGCAATTTGATTAAAAGTTTATTATTTTTGCACAGGAAATATTATACAAATTTGGCGTTGCGGTCTCCCGTCTGCGCCGATCTGAAATTGAATTTTAAACCGGACTACAAATAAATAATTACCACAAAATGCTAAAACAGTAGATAACATCATTACAATTAGAATAGCCATTCGTTATTGATTATACCGAATACCGAACATAATATATTATGTAAATCGTTTCATTACAATTGAAGACATGAGTGGATGAAGTTGGTAACAAAAAATACGTGTGGCTCTGACGGTCACGCCGGAGCTATTGCATGCTTGCTTGTGCAATTATAATTCGCATACGTCTAGTCGCACGCACACAATCACCGTGCCGAAGTCTGGCAACCCATCGCTTTCCCGATCGGAGTTGGGTGTGTTGTTTTTCCGTTACGGAATTTCTTGAAAAAGCTATGCAATAGCCAAAAATTTGAAAACTGTAGGTTTCGTACATAAATGTAGACTTTAGGGCCGGTAAAATGATTTGAAATAAAACTGTTAATATATGTATAGTTAGATGTCACAAGGTTTGTTCAAATTATAAGGGAAAAAATTAGTAATTGCACTTATAATATTGTAATTGTAAAATGTTAGTTACCAACTTCGTCCATACATGTCTATAAATATATATTATGCAAATCGCTGCATTACAATTAATTATTCATATTTCAACGATTTATACGTTACCAACGATTTTTGTTCAAACATTTGAATTGTGAATAATGAATTTTTGAATAACGCTGGATTGAATATTTTTCGGAACTGCATTTTATATTATTCGATTTCGAACAATGATTCCTAATTCGGGGTATAATATTTATTTAAAATGTTAAGCTTAGTAGCTTAATTCGGTTGATTTTGAAATAAATTTTATAATTTATGAGAATAATATTATGTTGTTTTAATGCCAGCTTTTGAAGGGTTCACTTTCAAAATTAGTTTTTTTATTTTATTTTATTTTATTTTATTTTATTTTATTTTATTTTATTTGTTCAGTTTTCGACTGGAACACTACTTTTTGGTATAAATAACCTCCTTTTTTTGAAGTCGGTTAAAAATATTCTGATCTGATAGTGTTAATCCAGAGCTCAAAGTACTACCATGCTAAAGATCCAAAACTAGTTAGTAGATTCGTTAAAAAGTAACAAACGTACTATCTTCCGCCTTTGTTTAAAGAAATTTTGTTTCTAAATAATTTAAAACAAATGTTTTCAAAATTGACCCCCGATCTATATAAATAACAAAGGCCAAAGTTTGTGCTTATATTTGTTACTCAATTAAAATATTTGTTGACAACAAAAAATAATATTTGTTGGTTATTCATAGTAAATAAATAATATCGAATAAATTTTTTTACGCTGCCAGACATTATCCCATCGTCAGTACAGTCAAGTTCAGAAGAGTACAGTTCGTACCACGTGCCCGGGGTTCTCATTATAACCGGCACTATAGTGGGCACAGCACTTATCCTCTTGAATGTACTGTTGGTCGGGTTCTGTCTACACAGACGGACGAACAAGCGGATAAGAGGTTTGAGTGATAAGTGTTGTTATGCGAGCGTACGGATGGATTTTTAACGCTGAGTGTGATTTTGTATGCCAGTCGCTTATGAAAACTGCGAATTTACAGTCGTGCTGATAGAGTAGATCAGCGTGACTGTAATTTTCTACAGCATATGTGTCGGTCACTTGTTATTAAGCGTGACTGCGAAATTTACAGTCGTGCTGATACGTAGCGTACAGTAGATCAGCATGACTGCAGTAATTTTCTACAACGTATGTATCAGTCACTTCTAAAAACTGTAGAGTGTGACTGCGAAATTTACAGTCGGGCTGATACGTAGCGTACAGTAGATCAGCATGACTGCAGTAATTTTCTACAACGTATGTATCAGTCACTTCTAAAAACTGTAGAGTGTGACTGCGAAATTTACAGTCGGGCTGATACGTAGTGTGCAGTCAACACGACTTTAATATTCTACAGAATGTGTCAGCAGTTTGTAAAAAAATGCTAAGCGTGACTGCGAATTCACAGGTTCGCTGATACAAGTACTATCAGCGTGACTATAATTTTCTCGATTTTATAGTCAGCGTTAAAGATTCATTCAGCTCTCTATGTGTAGTAGTAGATTTTTTATTTTTCTTTTTCTCTTTTATTTCTAGCTTCGTCTGAAGTAGGGGAACTGAATGTAGTATCCACTGAATACGTAGAGAACGGGGACTCGTCGAAATCGATGGTGGTGTACGCGTGTGTCGCGGGCGCCATTTTGGTTGTCGTGAATGTTGCTATTGTTGCTTATTTTATTTTGAAGCGGCGTTCCCGTTTGAAGGGTGGGTTTTTTGTTGCTATTATTTTTATTACTCTTTATGTGTATTTTTTATGATCTTTAGATGTTTTTAATCTAGTTGTTATCTTATTAAAAAATATATTTACACAGCTTATAACTTGATGTTATATAAATATCAAAATTCATATATTCAGATAAAAAATTAAAGCTACGCTTGTAGTACAATTTTTCCGATGTATAAGACGAGGACAAGCAGAGTTGTAGTTATTCGCTATGTAAATATGTTAGTAGACGTAGAGTTTATCCTACAGTATTTAAAATTACAATCAAATTGGCAATAGTACAGGTATATAATTTTAGAATACTTCACAACTACAAACAGTACTTTCATCTTAATTTCATGCAAACGAACCTGCAAAAAATAAGAAACGTCAGGTAATATAAAGGCTATTTCACGATTCGTTGCGAAATAAAAGAATTCCTTTACACGGAGAAGTTGAAATATTAATTCAGAATGTCCAGGATTTTCATTTCGTGTAGAAAATATTATTCGTTTGTTTTATTTTATTAGATTTAAAGAACTTTACTCACATCTATAAATTGTTAAGTGTGCCTCCTATATTAAATCATAGTCGCTATAAGTACAACTGCTAATTTTATTTTATTAATTGTACAGTTGTCAGCATGACTGCAAAATAAACATTATTAATTGTTTGTAACTTAGTTATTGTTTCCAGTATAAAATTAAAACTTTATATTTTCTAAATTAATTCTTAATAATTATTATCAATGCATAAATTTGAAATGAATTTTACTACATACAAATGACTCCAAACAATATTCTTCTTTGAAATCGTTTAAACAACTTAGTGCTTTCTCAAAATAAGTATCAATAATGTATTGTTTGAGAACAGTAATTATTGTTCTCAAGAGAAACGTATTGTGCTCCGATTTGCCAATTAATTGAAAACATTAATTTGCCATTTGATCGTGATTTTAAATGCTTCGAGAGATTTCGAGCAATGGTATTGATCTTGAACATTTGATTATTACTAAAATAGATTCGACAACTTGTCTTGTTTTACTGTACATTCAATAACATATATCGACAACTTGTATTCGATAAATTCGATAGTATATTAATTATATTTAATAACGTATGTGATTTGACATAACGATTTTCTGAATATCGTAGTTTTTGCGATGACTTACGACAGATTCCATACTTTTTGATTTCTGACTTGGCTATCAAAAATATCGAATGCGGTTTCACTAAGCTTACATGTAGACAGGATGTGAAAAGACAAAGTGAAAATATTTTAGGGGGTGAATGAAGCGCTGCTACTTTTACGGTGAACTCTACGTGACATTATAACCTAAAAGGCCTGTATTACCACCTACAGTGCCGGATAGACTATCCACAACTTTTTCGACAGATTCTCCATACTCTGGGCCTGTTTCACCACTTCCTGATAAGTGCCGAATAGGCTATCTACTACTTGACAGATGAAGTATGCAGAATCTGTCAAAAAAGTTGTGAATAGCCTATTCGGGCACTTTATCATTTAAAAGTGGTGACACAGTCCCATCTGTCAAAATAAGTGGTGTATAGCCTATCCGGCACTTATCAGGAATTGGTGAAACAGGCCCTAAGACCCTAAGTTTTATTATTTTGTTTTGTTACATCCTGCACATTAAATATCTCACTATATTTAATCATTGACTCTCGTCCAATCCGGTCATTGATCTGTCATACACGCTCCTCATCAGCCTTTCTCCCCCCAGCAGAACAAGCGGGACAATCCTCAAAGTCCGCTACAATAGAAATGTACGCGCCGTCATCTTACAATGATACCATGACGGGAGAAACCTTGAGCTCCGTCAGCGAGAAGTCGGAGACGTATTCCCAAGATGGTGACCAGCCACCGCCGATACCGGAGGTGCCGAGTATGCCACGACATATGATCAATCAGGTACGTAACAGGAATTACTTGTATTATTAGCCGTGTTATTGGCCTGAAGTATGCCACGGCATACGATTAATCAGATATGCATTCTTCTATGAGAGCCCCCCTTAAATATTATTTTTATTTTTATAGCAGCAACGGAAATAGACAATCTATGAAAATTTCAGATTGCTGAGAGATAGGGGCTATTGAGACCTAGAGACGGACAGACAGACATAGAAGTCTCAGTAATAGGGTCCCGTTTTTACCCTTTGGGTACGAAACCCTAAAAAACAAGATGTTTATTGCTTTTTTGTGTGTAGAAAAATAAACCGCACATTTCCATTCTAAATTAAACAAATGACATCAAAATCAATCCGATCCAGAGAAAAAAATGCTTTTTTTTTCTCTTTATTATATTAAAAATACCAACTTTAACAAACCTTTGTTGCTCAACAGACGGACGCATACCTGTTGGACGAGCAAGGGCTATCAGTGCCCCCACTGGACTACCCGCCCCCCAACTACGCGCCCTACGATCCCCCATACTCCACTCTACCCCATCCGCGACATACGAGAGAAGTAGGGGGACACAACACACTCGGACGCAGTTCTGGTGAGTATTGCAAAATATTACAGTCGACTTGGGTAACGTTACAATCGACTTAGGTTAACATACCCTACAGTACACTGTGTCACTGTATGTCACAGACACACTTTCGCATTTATAATCTATATATTAGTATATATAGATTATAAATGCGAATCATATATATTATCTATAATATAAAACTCAAAGGTGACTGACTGACATGGTGATCTATCAACGCACAGCCCAAACCACTGGACGGATCGGGCTGAAATTTGGCATGCAGGTAGACGTTATGACGTAGGCATCCGCTAAGAAAGGATTTTGATAAATTCCCACCCCAAGGGGTTAAAATAGGGGATGAAAGTTTGTATAAAATAATACTTCTTAACGCGAGCGAATTGCGGTAAAAAGCTCGTATTACATAAGTATGTTGCTCATGTATTATCCTTTTACTATTAGAATTAAATTTAAATAAAATACGATGGAAATAAAAATATTTTTATTGCTACATATTTCGTAGAACTGCTACGAATGGTGCTACGCCGTAGACTTTCGTAGCAGGTCTACGAATTTACTTTATTTCTACTAAATTAGTTTATCACGTGAAACCCTACATTTTTCTGAGCTAAAAACTATTCTGTGTCCTTCCCTAGGACTCAGATTATCTTCATACCAATTTTTAGCACATTTTAATAATTAATGCGAAAGTGTGTCTGTCTGTTCCCTCTTCACGTCCAAACCGCTGAACCGATTTTGCTGAAATTTGGTATGGAGATACTTTGAGTCCCGGGAAAGGACATACGATACTTTTTTCCCGGAAAAAGTACGGTTTCCACGCGATAAATGAATCCTGGCGCGTCGGAATTGCGTCGTCTTGTTTTAAATATTATAAGCTCTTTTTAAAAGAGTATGTAAATTTACTTAATTTAAAACGCAATTTTCTTCTTCGTATCTATAATAACATATCTTACATGATCTATAAAATATAAGAGCTACTTCCCCCAGTACAATATAATGTTATACAGTAGACCACCTTCAGGCTAAACCACCGCTGGCAGACATTAGCGAGATGAGATTATTTGACGTAGCGAAACAATACAATGCTTGAAAGTTGAATTCATGTTAAGCGAAAACATTAAGAGCGGTTTGCACTAACTTAAACTATAACTTTAATTTTAACCATAACAAAAAGTCATGAAATGAACTGTCAAATCCCTAGTAAAAGTCCATTATGGACGCCATATTTGACGATAACCTTAACTTCAACTCCGCCTCTGGTGCAACCCACCCTAAATAATAGATTACGAGTTTTCTTTTCGGAACACTGTGAAGTAGCAAGACTTTGCAGTATCACGACATGTGACTTTCCTCCAAAGCGGGTTTTATTTCAAAAACACAGCTTATAGTTACTCTATTGTAAAATAGCAAAAAAATGCAGAATCACAATCTTTATGTCGAGCAAGATTTCTAAAACACAGCTTATTTATTTTAATTCATCAAGCCCCAAGCGGTCGCATGCAACCGCGAGAACAATAGATAAGCTATTGTGTCTCGTTTTTCCACGATCGACGGTTGAAAAACATCGCAGTATCACGCGTTAAACTTGTCTGTATGTTTAGTTTTATGTATACAGCTCCAGTAAAATAATGCAGCATCACATAGCTGATAAAATTAATGTTGAGGGAGTTTCTTTCAAGCTGAGTTACACTACCGTGTGTTTACATTACACTGTATCTTGTACTTAAAAATCCGTGTTTGATTTAAAGCAAAGTTACTCTACCGTATGTTTACATTACACTGTATCTTGTATCTAAAATAAAATTCCTCAAGTAATAACGTATTTTCTCCGGCTTTAATGTATGCGAGAAAACCGCGCGGTCGGCACGTACGCGCTTAACGAAACGCAGCGGTAGGGGGAGGTGTGGTGTAGCCTTAAGTTTGAACAGGGAAAATATTATAAGGTGTTGAGAAAAAGTGTCATATTATAATGTAACAAAACAAAGTGATAATATTTTAGGATGTGTATGTGTTATCTTATAGAGTTTAACGCCTCCGTGGTCCAGTGGTCTAGAGCGTCGCTCTTGACTCGGAGGTCGTGGGTTCAATTCCCGCGTGTGAAACATGTTATTTCCAAGTTTGGTTAGGACAATGCAGGCTGATCACCTGATTGTCTAACAAGTAAGATGATCCATGCGTCGGATGGGCATGTAAAAAGTCGGTCCTGCGCCTGATCGTTCGCCGGTCGTGTCGGTCTGCCGTCCCACTGGGTGAGTAAAGGAATAGAGAGTGCTCTTGTGCACTGCGCACACACTTGGGCACTATAAAATTACTCCTGCGTACCTGGCCTGGTTTCAATAAAACCGGCCACCGTCACCGAAACCGGTGTGGGGAGTATTATTATAATTATATAGTTTACTGTGTAAGTAGCAGCGCTGAAAGAGTTACTTTTTACTTCTATGTTTCAATGAGAAATGCTTGGGTTTTTTTTATAAAATAGGGGGCAAACGAGCAAACGAGTCATCTGATGGAAAGCAACTGCCGTCGCCCGTGGATACTTTTGGGTGTATGGGTCCCTTACATAGAGTTCACTGTAAAAGCAGCAGTGCTAAATAGTTATTTTTTTTTTATTTCTCTGAAAAAATATCCGGAGTATTGAAACGAACTACCACCAGTAGTATTTCCGGACCAAGACGACCTGCGAACCTTCAAGAAGAGAGCGTATTCCCTCTTAAAAGGCCGGCAACGCACCTGCAGCTCTCCTGATGTTGCGAGTGTCCATGGGCGACGATAGTTGCTTTCCATTAGGTGACTCAAATCCTTTCCTAGAAACGTTCCATTTTAAACTTTCCATTAGGTAAAAATCGGCCAAGTGCGAGTCGGACTCGTGCACGAAGGGTTCCGTACCATTATAGAGCAAAATTAGACCAAAATTTGTGTTTTTTGTATGGGAGCCCCCCTTAATTTTTTATTTTATTTTAATATTATTATTATATATTAAAGTACAAGTAAAACTAAGGATTTTGTGGAAAATTCAAGGGCCTGTTGCTATTATTGATATAGAGCAAAAAAGGCCAAAAAATCACGTTTGTTGTATGGGAGCACCCCATAACTATTAATTTTATTTTGCTTTTAGTATTTGTTGTTATAGCGGCAACGGATATACATAATCTGTGAAAATTTCAACTCTCTAGCTTTTACCGTTCTTGAGTTACAGCCTGGAGACGGACAGACGGACAGACGGACAGACGGACAGACATCGAAGTCTCATGAATAGGGTCCCGTTTTCACCCTTTGGGTACGGAACCCTAAAAACTGTTATACGCCTACGTCTTAAGTCGCATTTTATTTGAATTTTTGTCGGTGACGTCCCGGTAACGCCAGCAGTGGACAAACATCATCTCTTGGATATCAAAGAGATCCACTGGCAATTTCGTTTGTTTGTTCTTGAATTAATTAACAAAGTTTTGGGACGCAACGAAAAACGATTTAATAACAGCCTGAGAAATTGCTCGGAAGAAATTAATTTCAATTTGAGAAGTTATTGAGTGTTAGAACCGATGATACTTGTTGCAAAGGGTGGAGAATTATCTTCCAATTTAATATTAGTTTATCAAGCCCCAAGCGGTCGCATGCGACCGCGATAACAATAGATAAGTTGTTTTTCTCACGATCGACGGGTATTATAATTATATTTATCCATAACTTGCCAAAAAAAAGAACTGTTAAAAATAGACTAGTAAGGAGAAAAGTGTTTTTTGAAATATAATTTGTAGCAAAATATTACAAGATAAATGATTTGGTCAGTTTTCTAAGCTCCTTAGGGTCAATTCAGACCGCGCGACCTAAATTTTATATAAAAATAAACAACTTTTCCAGTTATAAGAAAAATAAGAAAATTTCTCAAATTTTTTCATACATTTTCGCCATATCAAGAACGCGGCGAGCATCGTAACCGCCACCGTACAAGGCGCGCTAATATGAATCTTATTTTAATGTCATTAACGTCGATATTCGTACTGACAGACATCGAGCATTCTTAAGTATCAACAATCCTACATTAGTCAAATTAGACATACTCGTAGATTAACATTTTGTATATTTGTCACCAGGAAAACAATATATGCCGGCGCCCAGCCCGATGCCGCCGCTCGACGGGTCCTACTACAACATGAGCTCGGACCGCTACCTCTCCTACCCGCCGCTTATCGGGGAATACCTGCAGCAGGTAAGCTGTATATGAAGTTTAACCCAACGTCTAACTTAACCCTCGCTCTGTATATGAAGTTTAACCCATTGTCTAACTTAACCTATATCTCGCAGCAGGCCGGCCGCACGCCGACGCCGCCGCAGCAGTTCGCCGCGCCGCTGCCAGCACCGCTGCCGATGCATGACGGTGAGCAACATTACTATAATATCAATATGCTATATAGCAACTAGCTGACCCGGCACACGTTGTTTTGCCATATAAACTATTTCTAGCAATGTCATATAGCAAAGATGACCCGGCACATGTTGTTTTGCCATATAGACTATTTCTAGCAATGTCATATAGCAAATAGCTGACCCGGCACACGTTGTTTTGTCATATAAACTATTTCTAGCAATGTCATATAGCAAATAGCTGACCCGGCACACGTTTTTTGCCATATAAATTATTTCTAGCAATGTCATATAGCAAATAGCTGACCCGGCACACATTGTTTTGCCATATGAACTATTTCTAGTATCAATATGAAAAGTAGATAACAAACCCCTAAGGCCTAACGAATGTACATACCATTAAAATCAGTTGAGCGGTTTTAAAGAAATTCACGCAAACACTGTGACACGAGAATTTTATATATTAGAAGATAGTACTATAGTGACACAATGTAGCAACATTTAAGCAACGTTACTAGATTTTATTACCGGCATTTTACGTAATAGCAGAACTGTATATATGTTGTAGCAACAATGTTATAGTTATATTGTAGCTACTATGGCTTTAGTTATATAATGTAGCAGCAATTCTATAGTAACATAATGTCACTAGTCAAGTAATACTAGATCAATATTTCCTAGCAACTTTATTATAATTTAATGTGAGTTACCAAGATGCCTGTTTTAATTTATTTTAATAATAATTTAAAATTAACCAAAGATTATTTATTGCAGTATAGAAAAAAAAACACAATTACCTAATGCTATTTATTTCTTAAGTACCCCGCAAACGATCAAATTTGTTTAACAAACATGTTTGATGTAATTTACGTTTTCATTGTAAATTGTTTGACAAACGCTTCAAACAAAGCTGTACACTATCAAATTGTTTGATAAAATTTGACAAACAATTTGATCATTTACACTGGCGTATCAACCTGTGGAAACAAGACATCGTTCATAGCTACCTCAAAACATTGCTATCACGTACTTTGCTTTCATGATGTGACGAGAGTTGGACTTTTCTCTATTCGACAACTAAACTTTAGTGCCTAAATTGCTAGAAAATAATAGTAACATTAGTCGCAGCAAACATTACTATAGCAACAAAAAAAAATGCGTTTGTCTTAATTGTTTAAACTATTAGGCATTGTTACTTTAAATCCTAAGTTTTTTAAGATAAATTACTTGTACTTATAATAAGTAAATAAATCATACAACTAAAATTAGTTCACAAAAACGAACTCTATTATAAGTATAATCCTAAAACTGTCAGATAAAAACCCGTATTATACAATATCCAGGCATTCCCAAACTAAATTCAAACTTGGCAAGCTCCACGATTGGGTTTTTACAATTCAGTAGGTGATATTTTAAATATGTGTACGATGTTATTTTCGTTTTATATTTTACGTGAATATTATAATAAAGGTCCTTTTATGATAATTTTGTTTTATATTTGGATTCAATTTATGAAATGTCAGATGAAATCATGTCATTATTCATTCGCGTTAAGCTTGCAATGAGTTGTTGATCAGCGCTATGATAATAATATTCCTCCGCGCGAACGGGCGGCTTAGCCGCTCCACCGCGAGATCACAATCAATTTCATGTAATGAATAGCGGCGCGGTCGCGCTGTCATTTACAATCTCGCAGTGTAGCCACCGCGCGTTCGGGCGGACAAGCCTCGTCAGACTTAAGACTTTTAGCGTAAAAGCCTCCATTTTGTGGTATAAATCCGATCCGTAATACAAAATGTTTTATACTAACAAGAAGTACCTACTCACTAATTCCTAAAGTAGCCAGCACACAATGGCCTACGATGTCCCACTGCAGGTTACGCCTGGAAATCGTCCGCCGTTACACACCATTACCCCGTCTACACAATGGCGATGTCTTGTAGTAGACAGCATGGTCCGTTTAAAGAGGCACCTTCATCGTATTTCATAGTGTGTTTGTCAACAGACCGAGCTGGTGGCACGTTGCGTCGACAGCGACTTGACAAGCTGGCGGTGCCACCACCAGATGTCACGGTGCTGCATCAGGGGAACTGCTCACAGGTATACTGCATAGTTACAAGCTACCTTCCTAACTTCCTTACACTTACGACGCAACGCCTACACTTGCTTATCAAACTACACTTGCCTTTCAACTTCTTATTTGACTACACTTATTTTTCCTCTCAAACTTTTCCTATGTCTAAGATCTAACACTTCATCTTATAATATAATATTACATACGATAGGGAAGATCTAACATATTAATATTCCTAAATTTTTACACCTTCTTACTTCATAAGAATTCTATAAGCTATACAAAAAAATTAAAGACCCTCTGGAATCGTATGTACATAATACATATATTATCTTACACACTTCCATGAAACTCTCAAACACTAAGGGTAAATTCAGACCGCAACGCAACGCGTAGATGCATTTCTAAGTTAGTATGGATTTGACAGATTCGCAAGACGTCTCACGCTGACGACATCTGTCAAATCCATACAAATTTAGATCGCGTCGCGCCTCGCCTCGTCACGTTGCGGTCTGAATTGACCCTAATTAACCCCTTGACATCACCAAATTCTAACCTCAAATTTTGTTTCAGCACGCGCCAACCACTCCCACCGTGAAGCAACCTCAGTCCATACTCAAGGACCCATCCCGTCACAAGTATGGCAACCAGTACGGAAGCCCAGTCTCATCCAGTACACCCCAAAACCAGATCTTGACAGTCCAGAACCTGACGAATGATGTACCGCAGTACGGGACCATCAAGAAGGAGAAGAAACCAAACGTCACGATAGACGAGTCGTACAACAAGAGAGAAACGCACGTCGTGTAAGTCAAAAGTGAGGAAATAGACTCATCGTTGAAAGTGAAGTGTAGAAATCGTTGAAAGTGACTGATAAGTGTTGAAAGTGACTTAGAAGTGTTGAAAGTGACTTATAAGTGTTGAAAGTGACGTTGAAAGTAAAGTGTTGATTGTAAAAGTGATTGTTGAAATCAATTGTTACAAAACAATGTTGAAACGGACAAACAAATGTACAATGTGTAAATAATTAGATAGTTTTGACAATTTCACTGATTGTGATACGGCGCCGTGTCAGGTAGACGTTAATTTTGACCGGAGCACCCAGCCAAGACGTTTTCTTTATCGCTTCTTTATAGGATCGCCGATGGAAATGTATGTAATAATTCCATTTTAATCGGCAATTCTATAAAGAAGCGATAAAGAAAACGTCTTGGCTAAAGGACCGGGTGGTTGTAAATGACTGAGGTTCGTTGACGAACACGTCCGATAGTTTTTATCGTACTTAAAATATTTTTAATAAGTAATTTACTAGGTGTAACTCTAATTTGCCAAGTCCAAACGGCGATGGCACGGAACTTAATGGAATTCTGTGCCAAGTCTCGTCATTTCGATTATAATGTTTTTGATCGCGGGCGTGTTTTGGGGTGAGGCATTTTTTTGGTAATGTACTCATGATTGGCTTTTAAGGCCATGATGGATAACTAAACGAAGCGAAGGGCAATCATTGATGAATAAAGTCGTTTGTAATCGCTTGTATATCTCCAAGAAATGGGTAATCATTGGCGAATATGCTCGTAATCGCCTATATCGTTCATCATGGATATGAATCAAGTGAATGCTTGCTTGTATATCTTTAAGCGAAGCACAGGACAATCATTGGCGAATGTACTCGTTCGTAATTGTCTATATTTCTCCATCATGGAAACAAATCAAATGCCAATCAGCGAGCGTCCTAAAAATGCCTGGTGAGTTAAACTCGATGCGCTCATGCTATTCCCGATTCGATCTCTCATAGATTTTAATGATTGTTATAGGGTAAGTTCCGAAATTTTACTCAGTACACTGTTTGGCTCATGCAGTCCAGAAATGACGCCATACTGTTAATCGTTTTAAAGTTGCACCATTGCAGTGATGTATATTATGATTGTTGTGATGTGTGTCATTATAATACGTCACACTTGTCTCACTAATGGTACACGAATGTGACATAGATGACGTAATGAGGACTTGCCAGTATACTGCGTTGAGTTTCGGAACTCGCGCAAAGTAAATTCGATTTACATATTGTTTATCGTTGAAGATTCGTTCCAAACTTTTCATTGTCAATTTATAATAAAATTTAAATCGTAAAATCACAAAATGTGTTCTATTTTTTTAGATTTTTAATGCTCGATTCGGCTGTTTTAATCCAACTTTTATATAGTTTCGGTGTAATAAACGTTAAACCATCAAGTAAACAAGTAGTGTAAGAGGTGACTTAGAACGTTGAAAGTGAAGTGTTGAAAGTGACTTAAAATGTAGTTTGACATTTTTAAGTCACTTTCAACTTGAATCGCTTTTTGATCGGTCAAAAATGACAAAATTTCGTATATATGAAAATACTTTTTTGCTGTTTGATAAGAACCGGATTGGATCAAAATTGTATCATTGTTAGATTAAAATAGCTGAATAGAAAAACTCGATTCGAAGATTTTTTTGTATTTTAATATTTTTTTTATTTGCTGGCAAAATCATCGTAAATAACATCGAACTGACAATAAAATACTCTTGTTTTAATCTGTGGCTATGGCCCCAATTTTAGGCTCATTGGCTTTGGGGCCAACACGCTGATTTGGCCTAATTTGTGGATTTTTAACCTACAAAATTAGTGTAATCCCTAAAACTTGTTTTAGTGGGCCTCATTAACCTGGGCGCTTAGCCAATATGCATTCGATAATTTCAGTGTCGAAAATCAAAAGTTCATTTTATGACACATTTTAAAAATTCGACAGTTAACGAATGCATCTTGGCTGATTACCCATTTTAACCTTACCAACCTTATCTAACCCACCCTTTTGCCCACTGTCGGGCAAAAACTGCCACATTTTCAATGTAAATACCATTTGTATAATATTTAGCTTTTTTACACCCAAATTTAAATCGGTTTAAATTCAGATACCAAAGTTTTATTAATTTTAATTTATTAAGATTATTTTTTATTTAATTTTTATTTCTTTCTTCTTTTAATATCGACTGATTTTGTAATAATATGAATGTTACATTTCAAAATAAAAAGAAAGAATTTATTTTTTTGTTTTATTTCTTTTCCTTTTTTTTGTTTTCTTGCTTAAAAAACATATCAATTTCGTTTAGTATTGGATTTGTAGTAAATGTGCCAAATTTTTCATATTCTTAGTATTGGGCTGTAAGTTATAGGATAATATTTGCTCTTACTCTAACGATATAGGAGGAAGCGAGAGGCAAAACATTTTGACGAAATGGAAACATGATAATAGGTAAGTAGTATGAAATAAAAAGTATAAGAATATTTTTAAAAATATCTCAAATTCTATTAGGAAGACAATTACTATGGGTGGGATGGGATATAATATTAAGTTACTTTAAAATCCTTAACCATGTTTAGCAAAAAAAATGCGAAATCTTTCATCTTTGACATTGTCAATTGTTTATTACACTGCAAAGAGAGCGCCAAAACTTTGATATTGTCAATAATCGTCTATTACCTTGCAAAGTGAACGCCAAATCTTTGACATTGTCAGTTGTCTATTACGTTGCAAAGAAAACGCCAAATCTTTAACATTGTCAACTGTCTCCGCCAAATTTTTTACATTGTCAATAATTGTTCTATCCCTCTCACTTCCTCGCAAGAGACAGCCATAGTGTAGCATTCGTCCTTCTATTTATAAATGTGGGTAAATTAAAAATGACCGTGCCTTATTATTTTACGCCATTTTGATGTAAGATAAACCATAACCGAAGTCTAGACTAAATTGTTTTTAGCTTAAGTCAATTTTAGTCTGAGTTCACGCGCACATTAGGCCGGAGCGGGCTGCATTTTTTATTTGCAGGAAAAAATCTGTAATTAGAAGGAAAATGCGGCCCGCTGCGTTTGTCACTGTATGCGCGTATTTTTAATAGATTCCTTAATAAAAATACAGAATTCCAAACCTCTTGAAAAATACTACCGTCAATCTATCGACGAATTTTGGCTGTGTCCCATATAGCTTGATTTTAAGCTATAAAGCTTAAGGCGCTATATTGAAAATAACGTCCTTTTTGACGTAATACTATAGGACCGTCAGAAATGTTACAAATCTGGTAATGAGATATATCTTCATAGCCTTATCTAGGTTTGAGAAGAACCAGAAACACGATTAATGTATTTTGCCTCGATACCTTTTATTTTCGAAATGACCTCTTAAAAATACGAAATTTGAAGATTATTTTTAAACGAAAATAGATGTATTGTAGGAAATTAGTCTAATTAATAGACACCTTTGCAACTCAAAATCGTATAGAAGCGCTTTGCTTAAATGCTCCTAGTTATTGTTTAAATGATTATAATTACGTTTTTTCGCATGTTTTCCGAGCGAGCCGATAGCTTCTGGCCGCAGCGTATTCACGACTTTATAGTCATACAAATTAAGTATAAAATTGCACTTGCGGTAAAATTACTTTCGATATAGCGCTTTAATACATATCTATACTAATATTATAAACTTAATGAGGTCCGCAACTTTCGTGCCGAAGCATGGTCCTCCCACGTCATTTCTTTCCTCCTTTGAATTCTAAAATATGTCTAGTTTTAAGCTAATTTTGTTAACTCACCTTCAATAAACTTTATCACAATGTAGTAGAGTTCAGAATGCCGCGTCAAGGATGTGAGGACATCAAGAGATCTTAACTTTAACAAGGTGGCTCTTGAGATGCCTCATAACTTGAGACGCTCTCAGGAAAAGTAAAGTTTAACTATAATACGACTACGTCAAACTTTTAAGGTGGCTTTTCAATCCTCGCGACTGATAAAAATTCAAATAAAATGCTACTTTATGACATAGGTTTTAGGTATCAATTTCTATCGACATTGGTCCAGCGACCCATGCCGTCGCTTTGTAGTGGTGTAGAGCAAAATGAAACCTATAGACTGGGTCATAAAGTTGCATTTTATTTGATTTTTGTTGGTCGCAATCAGAATCGGAAAGCCACTTTTAGAATTAATTTACTTATACTAGAATCTAGATGGTGCCGTAACTCCGTTACGCCAAAACTCGTATATCGCGCGGGAACCGTACATTTTCCCGGGACAAAAAGTATCCTACGTCCCTTCCCGGGACTCAAAGTATCTCCATATATAAAGTCCCTCCTAATACACCATATCGGAATCCCCTCCCGCACTTTATCATGCACTTCCTTATATAAACCTTCACTTGACTTTCACTATAAACATTTCATGACAAAAATTTGACAAATCGGTTCAGCCGTTTTCAAGTTTTAGCGAGACCAACAAAATAGAAAATTCATTTTTATTTCTATCGATAGTTTTACAAGGAAATATACATTGATTTTAATAGAAAAGACAAAACGCAAGGAGACACGACACCGCTAAAAAACGTTACGTTTCTTCATTAAAGTGTCTCGATATACTCCGACCTTTATAGGACTAAAAAGGTATTTTATCAAAATATGAAAGGGTCCTACCCAATCTTGCCCTAAAAATAATACAGCTATAGCCTAAGCCGTGAGACGAGAACACTAAACTTAATAATGTCACTGTGATTTTTACAATATTGTGTCTGTCTGTCTGTTACTCTTCACGCTTAAACGCCTGAACCGATTTTAGTGAAATTTGGAAGGGAGACATTAAGAGATGGGCAACAATTTTCTTTGCGGAAAAATGTATAAGTTCATACACAATAAACGAATTTCGGGGCAACAGAGTTGTGGACGTTATCAACTCCGTCGCGCCAAAACTCGTTAACCGCGCGGGAACCGTACATTTTTTTCGGAATAAAAACAATCTTATGTCCTTTCCTGGGACTCAAAGTATCTCCATAGTCCATACCAAACTTCACCCAAATTAGTTTAGCGGTTTATGCGTGACCAGGTAGGTAATCAGACAGCAGCCCCCTTAGACAAAGTCCCTTTCGTTAAAAACGATGACGAAATTCGTTATCAAAATGTATGCGGTTTGACGTAAGTCATCGCTAAATGACATTTCGCTTGCGAAGACTAATGTCACATTTCGCAAGCGAAATGTCATTTAGCGATGACTTACGTCAAACCGCATACATTTTGATAACGAATTTCGTCATCGTTTTTAACGAAAGCGACTTTGTCTACGGCCTGATATACTTTCGCATTTATAATATTAATAGTATGGAAGTGCCTCGTCTTAAGGCTCTGTCTATAGCTTCACCCTGAACACCTCTAGGGGGTAGTTATACAAGTCAAGCAATTTAATATTAAATTATATTACATTTATTTAAGCGTACCTCTAGTGTACTAAAGTTGCTTTTGGGGCAGATATTAAAATATTTCAGCTAAAGTCCCAGTCTTGTTTACCGACTTACCAAAAAAAGAGTTCTATGAATGACTATCACTACTAGGTACTTAATAATAATAATAATAACAACTCCCACACCGGTTTCGGTGACGGTGGCCGGTTTAATTGAAACCAGGCCAGCGACGCAGGAGTAATTTTATAGTGCCCAAGTGTGTGCGCAGTACACAAGAGCACTCTCTATTCCTTTACTCTCATAACCCAGTGGGACGGCAGACCGACACGACCGGCGAGAGATCAGGCGCAGGACCGACTTTTTACATGCCCATCCGACGCATGGATCATATTACTTGTCAGACAATCAGGTGATCAGCCTGCATTGTCCTAATGAAACTTGGAAATAACATGTTTCCAACGCGGGAATCGAACCCACGACCTCCGAGTCAAGAGCCGCGCTCTATACCACTAGACCACGGAGGCGTCACTTTACTTACTAGTTTTATAAATGCGAAAGTGGGTCTATCTGTTACCTCTTCACGCCAAAAACCGCTGAATCGATTTTGCTGAAATTTTGTATGGACATACTTTTTAGTCTAGGGAAAGGAAATATGATACATTTATCTCGGAAAAATGTACGGTTCCTGCGCGATAAATGAATTTTGGCACAACGGAGTTGCGGGCGTCATCTAGTATTAAGTAAAGCCAATATTTTTATGAAGTACTCTTAATGGATTTTTTTTTTCTTTCGACGTTTCTTATGGGGGCGACTTACCCAAAATTTACGATTTTATAATTCATTTTTATACTTGAAAATAAGCTCCAAATTGTTTCATTTTCTAAAATTGGATACTACATTATATTTCCAACAATTCAATCTGAACAAAAACACGATATCTTAAAATTTTCTCAATAGAAAAAATCACAAAGATGCATCTCATTTTTACTAATTTTTCATTTATTGTCATGACCGTGCATTGAACTTTAAGGCCGTCACAGACTTAGCTATAATATATATTAATATACCGTATTAAACACACTGAGACCAGAAATATATATTATAGCTGAGTGTGTGGTCACGCGAAAATTGTATAGAAAATATTATATAGTAATATGCCTAGCTATAAACATATTAATATATATTATAGCTAACTCTGTGACGGCCTTTTTAACACATTGTATAAAATTCTATCATTGAGAAACCGATCTAGCGGGTTTTTAAAATATTGTATATTTATAGAGTTATTGTGAAAAAACTAATTTGGCGATGAATCCGCGTCGTCCTTTTTCACCTGGCATATGAAAGACGGGCGTGAGTGTGAAGAGAGAAGGACGATGTTTGATTTTTTGGGTTAAGGTGACGCCATGTTAAAGTAAAAAACCGTGTTGGATGTGTTTGAGATTGCTTGTTTTCTATGCGAGGCTGGGCCGGCCTCTCATAGAAAACAAGCAATGGAACAGCAAAAAATTGAAAGGGCGTAGCAACAAAATGGTTTTTGTCGCGTAATTTAAAAACCATAAATGCATTTCATATAAGCTATGGACAAATTAAAGTATATACTAGAACCAATTTATGTACAAATTTTGGAAGCTTATATCACTCTCCTCTGTTGGCAAAATAGGAATCCCTTTTTTTACAGAGGTCTTTTTGATTGATTATTCTGTGTTATGAAAGTTGAACAATCGTGTTATGCTATGGGTAATTCAAAGACAAAGACATGATGAATACTGACAGTGAACTTTAATTTCTTAGCTTTAGTCATTGCTGAGAAAAATGGACATCGCTACAGCCGAATTATCAAGGCGTCACCTTAATCGCCCTCTTAAGAAAATATTTTTAGCAATACTTATTGAATTAGATGAAGTAATATTTATTCAAGTAATGTTGCTTTTAGTCCCTTATAATATATCAATAGTTAATAAAATATTATTATTGAACAGATGATGGTATGAAAAGTATAGTAGCTATGTCCTTTCCCGGGACTCAAAATTATTATCCCTTTACCTTTTATCTCACCTCACCATACGACATAATTTTTATCTCGGAAAATATACGGTTCCCGCTTGATAATCTCATCTCGTAATGTATATTTACTAACTTCCAAGAAATCAATAAAATAGAGTGATGAAAGTAAACGAGACTCCAGGGAAAAATTTGTATTTTCCTACAGCTATTATCAGGAAGGAATAAATATTCCAGGAAAAACACAAATTGAGAATTAATAATGCATTTTCCCTAGAGTAATTAAATCAAAGAGTGATTCAATTTAAACTGCTGAAGAGCGAAGTGACGTTTTGGGACTTTTAAATTTTATCAGCTGGTTTAAATTTCATTATTTTAAATAATTCAATGCTGAAAGTTTACATTTTTTATAGAATATTGAAGTTTGGTTACGAAATTTTTTAATTTCTAAAGGAGTTTTAAGGATGTTGAAGTTTTATTTTATGATTTACAACGTTTTTATTGCATCTCGAACAGAATAATTTCCGTAACTGAATAAATCCCATGGGAGGTGTACATTTTGCGGTGATAAGAAAGATTGTTATTTCAATGTTTCGTGCGTTTTAGCTAAAGTTTTCGAGACAGCGTAATGCCGTGATTCTCAAAGTGAAAGTGGTCCGTGGAGCCTTATGGGATCCGAAAAGGCCATGCAGGGGCTCCGCGAGCAATAATTAATACCTCGATCGTGGGAATCGCAGACACATTAGATTTTCAATTGTTATACAGCCAGCTGCCGCTTGGGGATTGATGGGTTAAATTGTTCACCAGCATGGATACAATTCATTCGAAGACAAAACATTATTTTTTGGGGGTCGTTAAAAAATGACTACTTAAAAGGGTTTCCCTACCAAAAAAGTTTGAGCACTGGTGTAAGAAAATGAGACAGAAAATTCTGTCATTTCCTATCTGGTTCTTCATTGAAGACCTTTACATCAACAGCATTCTGATAAAGATATTTGATTTGAAAAAAATGCATAAAATAAAACATATTTTTCAAGAGGTTTGGATTCTATATTAGTTTTCACTTCCAAGTAAGTATTAATTCTTCCATTTTGTTAAAGAACTTGTTATAGTATAACGAAATAATTTAGAATACCTAATGTTTTCTAGACATTTTTTGTGATTGCTCAAAATTTGTTAGATTATTGATATTTAATATCATATTTATACAGAGTGTTCCTAAAACCGAAAATTGATAGATTAAGCATCACCGTCCTTACTTAGTATAACTCTCATTAAAATTAATTTACACCTAAATATTTTATTTTCTAGGTTTCTTTTTTATCTAAAAAATATAGAAAATTTATACATAAATTTAAAAAATCTTTCGAACGGTAATTTAGGTGCACTCTGTATATAATTTATAAATAAATTGTATATTTAATTGTTAATAATTCATTATTATCAGTTGCTATTAATGTTGATAAAACTATGAGAGCTTGTCATCTAGGTATAAGATTCGAACGTTCAAACAAACTGTCAATATGTCTAAATTTAAATGTACGTCGATGTCGAATATTTAAGGATTTTTTTAATTTTCAACCCCATATTTTCAACCCCTTTCCTAAAAATGTTGAAAGGGGTAAAATGGAGGGGTTTAAATTGAATAAATAAACTTTAAATGTAATAGTGTACACTTTTAATTACTTTTTGAAGTGTACACTTTTTTTGAGAAATTTATTTTTATTCTCTGTTTTAGGAATAAATTAAGCCTAATATACGTAATAATAGTTCATTTTTACAAGTTACACTTTATTGACATGCAGTTTTAATCTAAAATTAGTCTTATTTATTTTATACATTTTATTTAAATAACTTAAATATAACTTTACTCTAATCATTTCACTTACATTTAAACTACACAAGTCAGAACAAATTTCAACCAAGTTTTTGCCAATATTATAATAATTATTTATATTCATTAAAAACGAATGTTATTCAGTTTGTACGCTTTAATTCTATCGTCATATCATAAAAATATGGTTGAATCGAATGAAAAAAAAATTAACATCAGCTAAATCTTTACAAATCTTTATCAGAGCTAAATAAAATCTGTTGGCAATTTATGACAGCAAATTTTCAAAAAATATCCTTGATCTTTGGATAAATTTTTATATTTGCATGTTTAACACACAGAATCAGCCGCTATTATAAGATAAAATTAAATTAAGAAATTTAAAAAAACCCCCGCCAAAAAACTTTAAAAAGTAATGAAATAACATTTCCTGACTTTAAGTTTAAATCATTCCTAAGAGTAAAGTAATATTTTAGTCCATAATTGTTGTCAAGGTGTGTCGGGGGACCGCTAAGTAAACTACCACAGCGACTTTTGCATTTTGTATCGCCATAATAGTCGCTGATTCTCTCGATTCGGGTCGCTGTGAACAGACCCTTAATTTATATTGTTATGTGAAATCAAACATCTACATTAGCGGTCCCCCGACACACCTTGACAACAATTATGGACTAAAATATTACTTTACTCTTAGGAATGATTTAAACTTAAAGTCAGGAAATGTTATTTCATTACTTTTTAAAGTTTTTTGGCGGGGGTTTTTTTAAATTTCTTAATTTAATTTTATTTTATGCTTTTTAAACTTGTTCAGAATAATTCCTATCAACTGGATCATATCCCAATGAATACCATCTATAAAATATGTCCTCTTGGATGAGGCCATCAATATGAGCCCAAACATGAAACCTCCACTTTAGGTTCATACGGAGCTTGGCTCCTATAGAATCCAGGTGATGCTGCAGCAGCACCATGCAAATATTTACTGTATAATTACGTTTTACTGGTTGTCGCAATTAAAATGAGCCCAAACACGAAACCTCTGCTCTAAGTCGGTGAGGAGTTGGGTATCCTATTGATTACCAGGTGATGCTGCACCACCAGGTCAACTTTCCAATAATGTGTATATATTCATAAGTGTCTCGAACCAGGATGCAAAATATAAAACCCATCAAACGACTGCAAGTTGCTAATCGTCCTATCACGAACCAGATATACCGTGATATTTCAGCAATGAGCAGGCTGATGATGATGAACTATAGCTAAGAACACTCACCGTCATGTCAGCTTTCAAACAAAAAAAACTAGATCAAAATCGGTCCACCCGTTTGAATGCTACGATGCCACAGACAGACAGACAGACAGACAGACAGACAGACAGACAGACAGACAGACACGTCAAACTTATAACACCCCTCTTTTTGGTCGGGGGTTAAAAAAAGGATCCAATTGTTATATTCCAATTACCCCGGGTATTGCTAGAGTCATTTCATTTTCTCACCTTTTGCCATCAGATTCTGGTACACCTATATTATATATTCGAGACCGAGTTTGAAATACAAACACACATCACTCGAAGCGAAGCGTCCCACACGGCAGATGCAATTAAATTTTGACATTTACATGACAGAGCGTTGACAGCTTTGCAGTGCGGTTTACAAGACTGATATTCAGAGGTGATACATCCAATTATCGGCATAGAAAGTCCTTTTATTGTCATATTTTCAAACAAAAATCAAAGGTTCCAATGCCTATTGCCTATTGGCTACTACGCACCTAAATGTTCATATAATTGTTAGATGTACTTAATTATTTAAAAACCTTTATTAATGGATTTAGGTAATTTTGAACAGAAATTATAATATAATATGAAGCAAGATTCAATACTAAAAAGAATAATAAAGTAATAATTTTCTTAAAAACTTATTTAAAGAAATAACAATATCTAAAATCAAGTTCAAATTATGGCATTGATTCGACCGCTGCAGGTTATAAAATTCAACATAGATATAAGATATTAGGTACATTGTTGAAAGCACAAGTGAAAAAAGTTGAAATATGCTTCTATTATTATTATTACGTTATTATCGTATTGCACAAAACTATAATAACAAAAAATTATTTTGTAACAACCTATCACTGATAGGTGGAAATTCATGTAAAACACTATTAATAATAAACAATTTACGCTTAGTTTTGCACAAAACTTAGAATCTAAATACAATTATTTAGATTCCAACTCAATAAGTGATGAATTATTTGTTGAAACCGTGTGTGTAGTACAATATGCACTGCATAGTAATGCAGTCAATTCAAAACTGAGCGTCGCTTGCATTCTGATGTACGGACAGTAAAGAAAGGAATTATTAACTATGCTTCGTCTCTTAATAAATATGACTTCGGACACTTCGGTCATGTTTTTAATAAAGTAAACGTAGGGAATGACTAGAAAAACTACAGAAATTGGTTTTCCAATATAGATATGGTCTTTGAAAAAAAAGTATAAGTAGAATTGACAACGATCTATATCTGGTTTTTATCGATTATAAACGATGTTCTTAATAAGTTAATAAAAATAGTCCTTACGGAAGGTATAATATTTTGATCCTTTAGCTTTAACTAAATTCTCGATTATGATAATATTATTTCATTATATATGACTATGTCTATCATTTATAAATATCTTCTAGAATTATTATTTCTTATTAATTACTATGAATTAAAAATTCCGCTTCGTCGCCGAAGCGGACTTCGCAAAAACATCGCATGTCAATAAGGTCGTAACGTGTTATTTTGATCATTGTAAAATATATCCAATGACTATGAAGATAAGGTTGTAAATTGTTTGATTCCAAATGTGACTTTGATATTTAATGCTCATGTGTAATCAGCATACATTGAATTAAAGCATATATGTTATAAAAACTTTTTATTTACCATTCCTAAACATAACTATAATAATAATAATAGCTCCCACACCGGTTTCGGTGACGGTGACCGGTTTCATTGAAACCAGGCCAGCTACGCAGGAGTATTTTTATAGTGCCCAAGTGTGTGCGCAGTACACAAGAGCACTCCCTATTCCTTTACTCTCATAACCCAGTGACGGCAGACCGACACGACCGGCGAGAGATCAGGCGCAGGACCGACTTTTTACATGCCCATCCGACGCATGGATCATCTTACTTGTCAGACAATCAGGTGATCAGCCTGCATTGTCCTAACCAAACTTGGAAATAACATGTTTCCAACGCGGGAATCGAACCCACGACCTCCGAGTCAAGAGCCGCGCTCTGTACCACTAGACCACGGAGGCGTTAAACACAACTATATACCTACTATAAAAATCGCTTCCCGCTGTCTGTCCCTATACTGGTTGCAACAAAAAAGTGATAATAAGTACTATGGGGTTGTAGGTATGTGTCCCTTATAAGAGTTCAGTTGTGAAAGTAGCAGTGATGAAAGAGTTAATTATTACGATGCAGACAATGAAAGAAACTCGTACGGTTCCTGTGCTCACTTTGATAATATTGACGTAATAATACTTAACCAATTATTTGAGATAGAGAATTTTTTGAGAAATAATAATGTTCGTTAAACAAGTAATTTTATCTTGTTATAAGTTCTAAAATCTACTATATTGCCTTACGTAATACACGAAAGGCTCCCTAAACACCTAAACCCTAGATCAATACACGAGTGGAGCTAAAATTCAGTTCTAATCCCAAATATGCTAAATACAGGTCTTAAGTCAAATGCAGAACTCATAACTTGCGCGTGGTACAAGTCACGAGCAGACGCGGTTTCATCGAGAGTCGTAATGCCCTTAAATGTAAATCTACTAGACTTAACTAGACTTACGAAATAGTTATTTTGTCTATTACTAATTGTGGTTTATTCCAAAAAAATCTGTTGAGCGTTTCTCATTTTAATTTGATACCTTTTAGGGTATCACACGGGCCACCGGCCACAACCACAAGACGCCGCTACCGGCAACGATGTTAATACTTAAGGTTATATTCTATGGCTACCGGCATATTTCCTGTAGTTTTGTATCAGTCAGTCAAGGTGTGACGACGCGACGCGAGCTAGTTAATACGCAGTTTAGAATCGCAGATCCTTTAAGTGATTTCTGTTCTGTAGTCGCCGCTTGTAACTTACACCATACACGTACCGATACGTTGGAGTTCATATTGATATGCTAATGGTAGAGCAAGTGGGGGGATTTGGGGGGAATTGGGGGTTGTTGTGATCAGCTGATCATCGCCCCAATCAGGTATTGAAGTTTAAATAGAACAGATTAGCTTATAAATAAATGCATAGTGCATACTTATCCTTACTAATAAT
The DNA here is from genome assembly GCA_905404155.3 of Plebejus argus. Taxonomy (NCBI): domain Eukaryota; kingdom Metazoa; phylum Arthropoda; class Insecta; order Lepidoptera; family Lycaenidae; genus Plebejus; species Plebejus argus. The sequence continues at coordinate 5,885,363 of FR989948.1, read as the reverse complement.
GAGAGAGACGCCTCCGTGGTCTAGTGGTACAGAGCGCGGCTCTTGACTCGGAGGTCGTGGGTTCGATTCCCGCGTTGGAAACATATTATAACATGTTTCCAAGTTTGGTTAGGACAATGCAGGCTGATCACCTGATTGTCTGACAAGTAAGGTGATCCATGCGTCGGATGGGCATGTAAAAAGTCGGTCCTGCGCCTGATCTCTCGCCAGTCGTGTCGGTCTGCCGTCCCACTGGGTTATGAGAGTAAAGGAATAGAGAGTGCTCTTGTGTACTGCGCACACACTTGGGCACTATAAAATTACTCCTGCGTAGCTGGCCTGGTTTCAATGAAACCGGCCACCGTCACCGAAACCGGTGTGGGAGCTATTATTATATTACTAATAATGCTAAAGTAAAATAATGTCTGTCTGTGATCTCTTTAAGACAGAACCGTTAAGAATCTGCTGCTTTCAGTCGCGGTCCGAAGGAGGGGGGGTGTCACAGGGTCAAATTGAAAAATCTCAAAATCTTGCCAAATAATAAAAGGAAATATTAATTGCCAATAAATTTTTAGTATCTAAGAGAGTGACCCCCTCCAAATTTTCAGGCTGCGACCGCGCCTCGGTACTTTGAAATTTGAGTACCGGGAAAGAACAAAGGATACTTTTTATAACGAAAAGTGCACGGTTCCCGCACGATAAACGTCGAATGTCGCAAAGGAGTTGCAGACGTCATCTAGTTCATAAATGCACTAATACTTATTGACTCCCTGTCAAAAACTTGTCATTTTCTATACAAAGCCGCGATTGACAACATCTGACATTTCATGTCAATCGCGGCTTGTATACAAAATGACAAGTTTTTGACAGGGAGCCAATGACCGCTACCGCCATATTTCGCCGAGTACAGTACTTATACTGCGTGACTGGTGAGACATGTTCAATACTCGAGGACGTGATATTTGGCTATTATATTAGTTGGAAAAAAATTATATAAAAAATTAATATCATTTGATCACTGAGTAAATGTAGCTTAAAGTTAAATAATTATTTACCCAACGCATGGACACCGCGAGTGGGAGGGATAGTTGTGTGGTGTTTCTTTGGTAGCGCACGCCTCTGCACCGGCCGCATAGTATGCCTACTTGCCTAGCCGCCTAATTTACTTAGTATCCATGATTCATTTATTTTTGGGAAATTCGGAAAAAATTAAGAACCTAATTTTATTACATAATTATAATGAGAATCGAGTATAGAGTACTCTCCATAAGTATCGGTAATGTCTCACCAGTCATGTTGTAGATGACCCGGTGAACTTATATAACTTGTATCACTTCTCTCCTAATATAAACCTTCCCTGGACATTTACAAAATATATTTCAAGACTAAAATTGGCCAAATCGGTTAAGCCGTTTTCTAGTTTCGAGCCGTTGCCCTAAAGTATTTTCGCTTTATTTTTTTACGCCCTTATTATTTTCCAACATTATAAAGCCCATAATTCGTACTCCACAATTTCTTGACCGCCTGACCCTTGTCTATCCTATCATGGTTGACCTCCAACAAATTGAAAAGTCGGGTCCCAACTGGCTTTCCCAACTGCGTGCAAAGTTGGGGAAAACTTGGGGAAAAGTTGGGGAAAAAACTATTTATGATCGCAACAAAACTCCCCGGGGGCTCATCCATCAAGTCAGAAATTCCGGAGTAAATACTAAAGCTGGAATTTCGGAAGGGTTTTTGTTCGGAATATTGGGATAGTATTACAAAATGCTGAGTCTATCTATACTAATATTGTGAAATCGAAAGTGTGTCTGTCTGTCACAGCTCTTCACAAAACAGCGAAATGCTGAGGTATGGAGATACTTTGCGTCCCGGGAAAGGACATACGATATTTTTTAGCCTGGAGAAATGTACGGTTCCCGCGCGATATACGAATTTTGACGCAGCGGAGTTGCCCTCATGGTATGCCCATACTGAATTTTAGCAAAATCGGTTCAGCAGTTTAAGTTTAAAGAGATAACATTCAGATTTCGGACAAACATACAGTATACACATTTACAGTATTAGTAATTAAGATTTCATCGTAGTCGTATAATATTATTAATAGGTAATACGTAGCAATGTTTAATAACAAGAAGTCTAAAATATTTTTTCCCAAAATGATTGATGTTTTAAAAATTAATTTCAAACTTTCGTGCTTGTTGTTAAACCAATTATCTTCAAGTTTTTGATTAATTTGAGTATAAACTTTGAGAAGAATCCGTTGTTGATTTGATTTGAAATGAAGTCTGACTTCAGGTGCACAATTTTCACCTTATAGGGAACGTGCAAGAACTATAGGCAGCTCATGCAAAATTAAAAAACATGAGAGTTGTCAAGGGACACCTGGATGGAACGAAGTTATTTTTTATGTACAAAAAACCTATAAACACTTAACAAAAAAAAAAACAAAAAAAGGGGAGAGAGAGACAGAGAGAGAAACACGCGCTACCGCACGGCTTACAAGTTACAACTATAGCATTTTTGCTCTAGTTGTAATATTATACTGACACTTTTGTCTCATGTCGTTACAACTTTTGCCGTCTAGCCCCCTTTCGCGACGCGCGATAAGGAACTTCGTTCCAATAATTCAGATGCCCAATACTACCATGAGTCGCGGGAATGGACACAGGATACTTTTTAACTGAAAAAATGTACGGTTCCCACGCGTTGGACCTATATCACTTTAATATACCACTAGATGACTCCCGCAACTCCGTTGTGCCGAAATTCGGTTATCGCGCAGGAACCGTACATTTTTTCGCAACAAAAACCTTATGTCCTTTCCCGTCTGTCATAGCATCTCCATGCCAAATTGTCTCTATAGATTCAGCCGTTTAACTGTCAAGAGGTAACCATACAGACTTTCGAATAATTTACGTTATTTAGATGTTTATCTGTCAAAAATGACACTTTATAAAAAGGTGGGAGAGCCATGCTTCGGCACGAATGGGCCGGCTCGACCGGAGAAAACCGGCGTGAAACAGCGCTTGCGCTGTGTTTCGCCGAGTGAGTGAGTTTATACCAATCCCCTACCCTATTTCCTTCCCTACCCTCCCCTAATTCTTCCTTTCCCATCCCTACCTTATTACCCTATTCCCTCTTAAAAGGCCGGCAACGCACCTGCACCACCTGCTTTCTCTTAAGGTGACACTTTGCTCGTTTGCCCCCTTATTTCATAACAAAAAAGGTTCCGCCACCAAAAAAGTTTGAAAGCCGCTGCCCTAGTAAGCATTCCAACTAATTCCTGGTAATTTCCACGAATCAAGAATATGCCCATTAAAATTGGCCATGATGGCGCAATAAAAAAATAATGGCGGTATAAAATTTAATTGTCGAGCTTACGACAGTAGAGAAGATAATTTTGATGATGGAAATAAAAGCTGTTTTCATTATTCCTCGGCGCGAATGTGCTGGCATTATAAACAATATTTAACCTTATGGCCTGTATAAATTTTGATTAGTGATAATTGCAGGTGATTAGTAATCAGGAGAAAGTACGTATGGACAGCGACTGATTAGTACAACTTACAAGTCCTTTATTTTCTTCTAATCACTAATCACCTGCACTCGCACTGCGAGAGGAAAGGACATAGGATATTTTTTGTTGTGCAAAAATGTACGGTTCCCCACAATAATCTGGCTTTTCGGCAGGCTTAAACAGATTTTCGGGCATCATCTACAACAAAATCATCTTCAAAATGGCAGCTAACTTACAGATATTTCAACTTGCAAATTCTTTAATTCTTACATTAAACAGAACTTCGGTTTTGTCTGAAAGATTCATACTTACAACATTTTAAATTCAAATTGTTTAAAATATGCTAAGACTTAGCGGGAAAGGTTTTTACACTTGGTAGCTTTTATTCTTATGCTGAATCCGACAGACGTTGTTTTGCCATGTGCTTTGACAACTTAAGCCCACTGTTATCATATCAAACTTTATGTCACGCAGATCTCAGAAACTTCGATAGGGCGCCGATGAGAACGTAGGTAACCACTGCAAGTATCATCAAAATCGTTTCAGTAGTTTTTGAGATAGGGAATTTTGAAGCCGGTTTTTAGGGTTCCGTAGTCAAAATGGCAAAAAAGGAACCCTTATAGATTCGTCATGTCTGTCTGTCTGTCCGTCTGTCTGTCCGTCCGTCCGTATCTCACAGCCACTTTTCTCCGAAACTATTAGAGCTATACTATTGAAACTTGGTAAGTTGATGTAGTCTGTGAACCGCATTAAGATTTTGATGCAAAAATGGAAAAAATATTAAAAATTTTAGGGGTCCCCATAGGTACAACTGAAACAAAAAAAAATTTTTTCATCTAACCTATGCGTGTGGGGTATCTATAGATAGGTCTCCAAAAATCATATTGAGGTTTCTCATATCATTTTTTTCTAACCTGAATAGTTTGCGAGAGAGACTCTTCCAAAGTGGAAAAATGTGTGTCCCCCCCTCTAATTTCTAAAGTAGAGGCATGATAATTCTAAAAAAAATATATGATGTAGATTACTATAAAAACTACCAACGAAAATTGGTTTGAACGAGATCTAGCCAGTAGTTTTTTTATACGTCATAAATAGTAAACCTTAATCTAAATTTCATTAAATCGACTGAAATATAAAAATAAATCAAAAATATTTTAATTTCATAAAAATAAACCTTATTGCTGCTGCGGAACCCTCCATGGGCGAGTCCAACTCGCACTTGGCCGCTTTTTTTAATTATGACTCTTAGGTTTTTAAATTATGAGAAATGCCCAAACGTCTTGAATTTGCCCATACAATAATTGAAAAAAGCTATACTTTCAACGCTACTACTTTCACAGCGAACTTTATTAGGTGTAACAAAACTAAGTGATAATACTTTAGGGTGTGTATGTTCCTTGTAGAGAGTTTACTGTGAAAATAGCAGCGCTGAAAGACTATTTTTTTTGTCACTTTTGTATGGGGAAACTCACGCTGGGGCACTCGCCCATACAAATGAAATAAAAAAATGTTGGTCTTTTAGCGCTGCTACTTTCACAGTGAACTCTCTTCAAGGAACAAGTACACACCCTAAAGTATTATCACTGTTTTGTTTGACCCTGTATCTGAATAAAATTAATTATTATATTTTATATCTGATCATATCAAATCAATAGGAGCTAACAAATATTGGAGTTATTTCAAATTGGCAATTAATAAATAATTATTAATTAATAATTAGTTAATAATTGGTTGTGATGTAGTTCAGCACGAATATAGCACTTATTACTATAGCTTTAAGGTGCAAAAGTGAAAGCCTCTAATAGGCTTAGTTCATATTGCAAAAAAGACGATGCAGTAATCAGTATGATGCAATAATTTTAACGTCTGACGAAAAGAGAGGGATAATATAATAATAGCTCCCACACCGGTTTCGGTGACGGTGGCCGGTTTCATTGAAACCAGGCCAGCTACGCAGGAGTATTTTTATAGTGCCCAAGTGTGTGCGCAGTACACAAGAGCACTCTCTATTCCTTTACTCTCATAACCCAGTGGGACGGAAGACCGACACGATTGGCGAGAGATCAGGCGCAGGACCGACTTTACATGCCCATCCGACGCATGGATCATCTCACTTGTCAGACAATCAGGTGATCAGCCTGCATTGTCCTAACCAAACTTGGAAATAACATGTTTCCAACGCGGGAATCGAACCCACGACCTCCGAATCAAGAGCCGCGCTCTGTACCACTAGACCACGGAGGCGTCAAAGAGAGGGATGAATGCATTATTAGCCTCAACAAAAATGGGTAATATAATTTTGACTCTGTCTGTCTGTCTGTCTGTCTGTCTGTGTATACAGGGTAGAACAAAACTAAGTGAAAAATTATACTTTAGGGCGTGCGTAGGTCCCTATATGGACTTTACTGCAAAACTAGTAACGCTGATAGAGATATTTTTTTTTTACTTTTGATTGTTTCATGACGTGCTGGGGCGCTTGCAAATCACAAAAAAATGCTCTTTCGTCACTGCTACTTTCACAGTGAACACATAATATAAGGACACATAGTTACCCACCCTAAAGTATTAATAAATTTATCACTTTGTTAGTTTGTTATGCCTTGTTAGTCTGTCCGTGCATAGTAGCATCCAAACGGCTGGACCTATTTTGATCCTGTTTTTGTTGTTGGAAAACTGACAAGGTCGAGACTGTTCTTTGTTATAGCTCATCATCATCAGCCCGCTTTGTAGTACAAACTTGGGTTAATCTACTTCATGAAAGATTATGAGTGGCTTTCATTCATTTGATCGGTCATCGGTTCCATATTTTAACCGTGGGAGAGCCATGCTTTGGCACGAATGGGCCGGCTCGACCGGAGAAATACCACGGGCTCACAGAAATTCGGCGTGAAAACGGTAATATATACAGGTTCAGTTTTGTGGTTAAGTAGGAATTATTTGCTCTAGTTCCAGATAGGTAAAATATGGGTATAATTCGAAAGGCAGCAGCTTTGAAGGAATCTTAAATTATTGTTTGCGATCGAGGGTAGATTGGAAAGATTATGCACGGAAATATCATCATCATAATGATATATATTATAATAAACTAACACCTTAAAATATACAGGGTGTAACAAACAAAAGTCATAATACTTTAGGGTGTGTATGCGTCCCATGTTTAGAGTTCACTGTGAAAGTGGCAGCGCTGAAAAAACATTTTTTTTCACTTTTGTATGGGGAAACTCGTGATGCTGGGGCGCTTGCCCATACCAATAACAAAAAAAATTTTGGTCTTTCAGCGCTGCTACTTTCACAGTGAACTCTCTACAAGGAACACGTACACACCCTAAAGTATTATCACTTCGTTTTGTTACACTATAAGTATCATACAAACAAAGCAAACAAAAATTTGAGCTTTATATTTTTTAATTGTCGTCGAAAAATTTATTCAACCGCATCCATATTATTATTATTGGCCCACTGTGTCCCACTGCTGGGCAAAGGCCTCCCCTCTTTTCTTCCATCCATATTATCCATATTAATATTATACTTAAGTGCGAAAATGTGCTTGTCTATCTGTTACCCTATTCACGCTCAAACCGCTGAAACGATTTTAATGAAATTTGGCATCGAGATACTTGAATCCCGGAAAAAAAGGCATAGGATAGTTTTTATGTCGAAAAATGTACGGTTCCCGCGCGATAAACGAATTTTAGCGAAACAGAGTTGCGGGCGCCATCCATATTCCACACTAATGTTATTAATGCAAAAGTCTGCCTACCTGTAGCGTCTTTTACCTTGGGAGAGCCATGCTTCGGCACGAATGGGCCGGCTCGACCGGAAAAATACCACGGGCTCACAGAAAACCAGCGTGAAACAGCGCTTGCGCTGTGTTTCGCCGAGTGAGTGAGTTTACCGGAGGTCCAATCCCCTACCCTTTTCCCTTTCCTACCCTCCCCTATTCCCTCGTAAAAGGCCGCCAACACCCCTGCAGCTCTTCTGATGCTGCGAGCATTGCGAGTGTCCATGGAAGTTGCTTTCCATCAGGTGACTCGTTTGCTCGTTTGCCCCCGTTTTTCATTTTAAAAAAAGCAGTATACCTAGCTCAACGGTTTGGGTGTGAAGAGGTAACTGACAAAAGACATACACACATTCGCCTTTATAACATTAGTATGGATATGAATTTGCTATCTCAACTATAATAAAATGTCCAACAATAGCGAAATAACCCGGTTCTAGCCGGTGCAACCTTTGTACAGCTTATCCGGTCTGGGGCGGTTTGATCCGGTTTTTATCCGGTTCGCTTGTATGCTTTGTGGACTATTCACAGCGATATAATATACATAATTCCTATCCATACTTCCATGATACTGTTATTATAAATGCGTTTTTAGGGTTCCGTAGCCAAAATGGCAAAAAGGAACCCTTATAGATACGTCATGTCTGTCTGTCTGTCTGTCTGTCTGTCTGTCTGTCTGTCTGTCTGTCTGTCTGTCTGTCTGTCTGTCTGTCCGTCCGTCCGTATGTCACAGCCACTTTTCTCCGAAACTATTAGAGCTATACTATTGAAACTTGGTAGGTAGATGTAGTCTGTGAACCGCATTAAGATTTTAAAGCAAAAATGGAAAAAATATTAAAAATTTTAGGGGTCCCCATAGGTACAACTGAAACAAAAAAATTTTTTTTTCATCTAACCTATGCGTGTGTGGTATCTATGGATAGGTCTCCAAAAATCATATTGAGGTTTCTCATATCATTTTTTTCTAACCTGAATAGTTTGCGAGAGAGACTCTTCCAAAGTGGAAAAATGTGTGTCCCCCCCCTCTAATTTCTAAAGTAGAGGCATGATAATTCTAAAAAAAATATATGATGTATATTACGATAAAAACTACCAACGAAAATTGGTTTGAACGAGATCTAGCCAGTAGTTTTTTTTATACGTCATAAATAGTAAACCTTAATCTAAATTTCATTAAATCGACTGAAATATAAAAATAAATCAAAAATAATATACTTTAAAAAAAATTAACCTTATTGCTGCTGCGGAACTCTCCATGGGCGAGTCCAACTCGCACTTGGCCGCTTTTTTTTTATTATTTATTTTGAGTTTTACATTTCACGTTAAAATTGCGTAATTTCGGCATGGTGTGTCATCAGTAATTTAAAAAAAGCGGCCAAGTGCGAGTTGGACTCGCCCATGGAGGGTTCCGCAGCAGCAATAAGGTTTATTTTTATGAAATTAAAATATTTTTGATTTATTTTTATATTTCAGTCGATTTAATGAAATTTAGATTAAGGTTTACTATTTATGACGTATAAAAAAAACTACTGGCTAGATCTCGTTCAAACCAATTTTCGTTGGTAGTTTTTATAGTAATCTACATCATATATTTTTTTTAGAATTATCATGCCTCTACTTTAGAAATTAGAGGGGGGGGACACACATTTTTCCACTTTGGAAGAGTCTCTCTCGCAAAGTATTCAGGTTAGAAAAAAATAATATGAGAAACCTCAATATGATTTTTGGAGACCTATCCATAGATACCACACACGCATAGGTTAGATGAAAAAAAAATTTTTGTTTCAGTTGTACTTTACTATTTATGACGTATAAAAAAAACTACTGGCTAGATCTCGTTCAAACCAATTTTCGTTGGTAGTTTTTATAGTAATCTACATCATATATATTTTTTTAGAATTATCATGCCTCTACTTTAGAAATTAGAGGGGGGGGACACACATTTTTCCACTTTGGAAGAGTCTCTCTCGCAAACTATTCAGGTTAGAAAAAAATGATATGAGAAACCTCAATATGATTTTTGGAGACCTATCCATAGATACCCCACACGCAATTAGGTTAGACGAAAAAAAAATTTTTTGTTTCAGTTGTACCTATGGGGACCCCTAAAATTTTTAATATTTTTTCCATTTTTGCATCAAAATCTTAATGCGGTTTACAGACTACATCTGCTTACCAAGTTTCAATAGTATAGCTCTAATAGTTTCGGAGAAAAGTGGCTGTGACATACGGACGGACGGACAGACAGACAGACAGACAGACAGACAGACAGACAGACAGACAGACAGACAGACATGACGAATCTATAAGGGTTCCTTTTTTGCCATTTTGGCTACGGAACCCTAAAAACATTGCAGGCGTAATCATGCCGAACTTCGGAGGCGTATTTTCGGCCTAATGTGTTTAGACAGTAGGGTTGATTCAGACCGCAACGCGACGTGCATTTCTAAATTTATATTATGTTTATCTGTCGCGTTGCAGTCTGAACTGGCCCTAAGGGGTAACTCTTTCAACCCTTTGAAATAGAATATTGTATCAAAACATGCATTGGAATGCACGAGATATCGACGCGTCCAAATGGAAGGGAATGATTGATGTTATGATGTAAATAGATATCATTTTATGTAACGAATATTGGGAGTTCGGAGATAGTAAATATAGGAATATTGGCAGAAAATATAAAATCCATAATCCATCTATTCTAGTCTGGCTATTATCTCTTCATGCCCGAACCGATGAACCGATTTTTCTGAAACTTGATTTGGAGATACTTTGAATACCGGGAAAGGATATAGGACATTTTATCCTGGAAAAAGATACGGTTCCCGTGCGATATACGAATATTGGCGCAACGGAGTTGCGGGCGTCATGAATCATCTAAGACTTCACCGGCGACCGGATCAAGAATTTCCGTAACGAAGATGAACCTAACACCACCCACTCCGATCGGCACGGTGTGCGGCAGTGTTCATTTCAATTCAGCAGACTTCGGCGCAGTTTTTGCGTACAACTACAATAGCCGTATGCGAATTATAATTGCATAAGTTGATAAAAAATGCTATGCAATAGCTTCGACATTCCTCGAGTGTCACACGTATTTTCAGCTTCTCGACAACTTCTTCAGCAGTGATGTATAACTACAAGATTGACAGTATGACGTGTTAGAGTATCTCACGTCAAACATAAAGTCGCCGTGACCCTTTTAGTTCGAACGTGACGAACGGTGCGTGGGTCCATGTTAGAGCCGTCACGAAAGGAAAGTGCCGTCTGAAGCTGCAAATTTTAATAATAGCGCCAGAAATATCAATTAGAGTCGCATTAAGGTGCGGTTTAAGGTGACGCCATGTTAAAGTAAAAAACCGTATTGGATGTGTTTGAGATTGCTTGTTTTCTATGCGAGGCTGGCCCGGCCTCTCATAGAAAACAAGCAATGGAACAGTAAAAAATGGAAAAGGCGTAGCGACAAAATGGTTTTTGTCGCGTAATTTAAAAACCATAAATAAGTTTCATATAAGCTATGGACAAATTAAAGTGTGTACTAGAACCATTTTATGTACAAATTTTGGAAGCTTATATCACTCTCCTCTGTTGGCAAAATAGGAATCCCTTTTTACAGAGGTCTTTTTGATTGATTATTCTGTGTTATAAAAGTTGACCAATCGTGTTATGCTGTGGGTAATTCAAAGACAAAGACATGATGAATACTGACAGTGAACTTTAATTTCTTAGCCTTACGTCATTGCTGAGAAAAATGGACATCGCTACAGCCAAATTATCAAGGCGTTACCTTAAGGCCATCACGAGAGCAACTCTACCAGCTTGAGGTGGCACTCCTAATTCAAGGTACCACAGATCTTTGCAGCAAAGATTGTTCCATGTTTTCCTGTAACCGTCTCTTCCTGACCAGATATACAATCTAGTTTGAATCGCCACAGCACTGTGACCGGCCCGAGCTCGAGGCACAAACTCTTCAAGCTTATCCAGGGCTATGTTGTCCCATGGCATAGTTTCTAAGTTCGGGGAAGTCAGAGTGTAGACGTATATCATCGCTTACATAGATTAATAGTGTCGTTTTTAGGGTTCCGTACCCAAAGGGTAAAAACGGGACCCTATTACTAAGACTTCGATGTCTGTCCGTCTGTCTGTGTGTCTCCAGGCTGTAACTCAAGAACCGCTATAGCTAGACTTCTGAAATTTTCACAGATTGTGTATATCTGTTGCCGCTATAACAACAAATAGTAAAAACAAAATAAATTAAATATTTAAGGGGGGGCTCCCATACAACAAACGTGATTTTTTTGGTATTTTTTGCTCGTTAACAATAATGATAACAGCTGGGCACTTGAAATTTTTACAAAATCTTTGATTATATTTGTACTTTAATAATTAGTAATAAAATTAAAATAAAAAAAATAGTTAAGGGGGGCTCCCGTACAAAAAACTAAATTTTTTGTCTAATTTTACTCTATACCGGTACGGAACCCTTCGTGCGCGAGTCCGACTCGCACTTGGCCGATTTTTTCCAAAAATAACAGAACCAGAGAGAAACAGAACCGTTCTTCTGTGTCAATTGGATAAAAACGACTCCTACCGTTTTTGCCGTGACATAATGGAAACGCGCCGCGTCTTGCGCTTGACGTTCGCAGTATTATGGGGTTTATAGCATCTGCCTTACCCGAGGATCTTCGTGAGTACACCACATCAGTAAAATGGCTGATCATTTGGAGACTCATTGCTAGAAATGCGTTCTTAAGTTTGGGTTTTTTTGGTTCAAGTAAAAAACTAGTCTAGCTAACCCCAGTCCATTTATAATATTACTAGATGAGTTGCGACAAAATTCGTTTATCGCATAGGAACCGTACATTTTTCTGCAACAATCACCATTACATGTCGTTTCTTGTATCTTAAAGTATCTTATTACCAAATTTCAGCAAAATCAGTTCAGCCGTTTGGGTGAGACGAGGTAACAGACAGACAAATAGACACACTATCGCGTCTAATGTATTATTAGTAAGGATGACCTACAGATAGAGTGAGTATAGGTCTACCAGAATCTGATGGCAATTTTTGACAGCAGATTTTCAAAAAATATCCTTCATCATTGGATAAATTTATATATTTGCATGTTTCACACACAGAATCAGCCGCTATAAGAAAAAAGCGGCCAAGTGCGAGTTGGACTCGCCCATGGAGGGTTCCGCAGCAGCTGCGGAGGACACGGCCCAGCACACCCTTGAGGTGTGCGATCGTTGGGCCGTGCAGCGCCATGATCTCATGGCGGTGCTTGGGCGGGACCTCTCGCTCTCGAGCATGGTTCGCTGCATGCTCGAGAGCGATGAGGCATGGCAGGCGGCGGTCTCTTTCTGCGAAACCGTCCTTTCGCAGAAAGAGGCCGCGGAGCGGAACAGAGAGGATGACCCATCCTCCTTACCGCTCCGCCGGCGTAGGACGGGAGTGCGGAGGCGTCGTTACGCGAACCTCCAAGCTCCCGTCTAATCCGGGGCTCCGGGCAGGGATGGGAACCTGTCCGGCTTAGCTAGTCCCGGCGCCGAGGGGAACGCTTTAGTTTGCCTAAGCGTTCCCTAACTTTGGTGGAAGTCCGGTCCCTATTGAGGTAGACCGGCCGGTCGTGGAGGGGGTCCTGTGTTAGATAGATCCAGGACATACCTCCGTATACGGCTGAAGGCGAACCGCAGGTGGTTTTAGTGGGTAGGAGTCCCACATATCCCCGGGGTGCTTCAGCTTATCTGAGGCACATCCCCGACCCGGGGAACCCATGACGGGTTTCCCCTGCGCATCAAAAAAAAAAAAAAAAAAAAAAAGGGTTCCGCAGCAGCAATAAGGTTTATTTTTATAAAATTAAAATATTTTTGATTTATTTTTATATTTCAGTCGATTTAATGAAATTTAGATTAAGGTTTACTATTTATGACGTATAAAAAAAACTACTGGCTAGATCTCGTTCAAACCAATTTTCGTTGGTAGTTTTTATAGTAATCTACATCATATATTTTTTTAGAATTATCATGTAATTTACTTTAGAAATTAGAGGGGGGGAGGACACACATTTTTCCAATTTGGAAGAGTCTCTCTCGCAAACTATTCAGGTTAGAAAAAAATGATATGAGAAACCTAAATATGATTTTTGGAGACCTATCCATAGATACCCCACACGCATAGGTTAGATGAAAAATATTTTTTTTTGTTTCAGTTGTACCTATGGGGACCCCTAAAATTTTTAATATTTTTTCCATTTTTGCATCAAAATCTCAATGCGGTTCACAGACTACATCTACTTACCAAGTTTCAATAGTATAGCTCTAATAGTTTCGGAGAAAAGTGGCTGTGACATACGGACGGACGGACAGACAGACGGAGACAGACATGACGAATCTATAAGGGTTCCTTTTTTGCCATTTTGGCTACGGAACCCTAAAAAAGATCAAAATGTTTTATTCCAATTACTTCGGTATTGCTAGAGACAATTTACTTTCTCACTAATTGCCATCAGATTCTGGTAGACCTATATGTATATTTACATTGCAAATTATATTCAAAATCAGTTCAGTACATCCAGAGAATACCTACCAAAAGCTCACAAACTCACAAGCTTTGTCTCTTTATTAGTATAGAATTAACGTTTCTATCGTGCACATTTCGATGAAAATTTGTTAGTATCTGCAGTCAATTGGTAGAACAAGCTGTACGTACCGGGTCAGCTATTGTTCATACATTCCAGCTCAATTTATGGCGCACCAGCTTGAACGCACACGGGTGATAATTCGAGCTATATTCTTGGTCCAGTGAAATTAGGCTTAAATTAGGTAGGAAAAGTTGCTCACACCCTACCATATGGAACCGTACATTTTCGCGTGATAAAAACTATTCTATGTCCTTTCTCGAGCCTCAAAGTATTAGGGATACTTACTTACCACTTACCAGATTTTAGGAGAATCGGTTCAGCGGTTTGGACATGAAGAGGAGACATACAGACACCCACATTTATAATATTAGTAAGTACTAAATAGCAGGGCAAATTTCAACCACAGATGGATCTTTAGCCATGTTTATTATTGACACAATATCAGCCCGTGTGTACCCTCTTATCCCTACACTGTGTCACGTAAGCTCTTTCAATCGGGATCACCCAGCCAGCACATCCGTTTATACTGATTTTATATTAAGAGGGATACTGACCCTAAAAATAAAACATAGTCCTTCTCTCTTCACACTCACGCACGACTTTCATATGCCAGGTGAAAAAGGACGACACGGAATCATCGCCAAGTTAGTTTTACTTGAATAAAAGACGAACTATAATGATTATGAAAAAAGTGTTTTGAGCAAATTTAGGTTTTATCAATGCCTTTTTAGATATTAAAAAATATTAAAGAAAAGACAGCGAAAATCGAAGATCCAAGCAAAAATGTGTCTAAAACAAGGTTTTTTGTAAAAAAGAAACTATCGAGAATTTTTTCAGTAATCGTGTTTTCGTCTTGAGCATTTAATCTTCATGAACTGAAGTTACTTGTGTAAAAAAATCAGCTTTCTAGACCTTACAGATTTTGAGATCTAGGTTTAAGAATGTAGTCAAGTTAGGGTCAGGTGCACTCTTAACTGCATTTCTTTAAAGGTAGATACAAGTTTGAAGCCCGCTATATGAAGCGGCAGCAGACGATTTGTCGTCGCGACACGACTGTTTCTATGTACTTTTATGAATAACGGCCACCACACATTAGAGACACGACAGTTTTTAGACAGACTATCGCATAATAAAATGTACAAGACGCGCACATTTAAAACAAAACGTTTCATAGACAAAGTTGTCTAATGGTAATGCGTACAAGAACTGCACGGCGACAAGTCTGACTAACGACTGCCGGCTTCCCTTTGAAGTGTATGCGAGCGCGCACACCACGACAAAACTGTCTAGCGGTGTACCTAGTCTGATCCGAGCATTCTCTACTGATGAATATACAATTATGTTGCGTCGTCGTAGACAAAACAGTTTCGTCTTGGTATAACTGTTTCTCCTTAAACGTAAAGCTGACGTGTCTATGTGAAACAAGATTGTCTAAAAACTGTCGTGTCTCAAATGCGGTGGCCCTGAGGGCCCGTCCCTATCAGACACGGCACGGCACGGTGCGGCGCCGTACAGTGTCACGGTGCCGCGTACGGTGCGTCCAAGCATATTCAGTCGATATTTGCGCTCGAACGAGAGTGCTTGTCTGGATATGGATCGATCCATCGATCGCTCGTTCGAGCGCAATTCACAAATATCGACTGAATAGGGACGCACCGTACGCGGCACGTGCCGTGCCGTGCCGCGCCGTGTCTGATGGGGACGGGCCCTTAGGGCCACCGCACATTTGAGACACGACAGTTTTTAGACAATCTTGTTGCAATCTTGTTGCTGATGGGGACGGGAAAAGTGTCGCTAGCTTCATGTCGCTAGCTACGCAGGGTATTTCATAGAAATACATAGAAATCAGTAGTGTCGCTGCGACACGTCGTCTGCTGCCGCTTCATATAGCCGGCTTCCAACTTGTACCTTTAAAGAATCGCAACAGAATTGCAATCTAATAGTGATGTAATTGCAACTGAATTGCGACGGAATTGTAACAAAAATGCAATTGACTTGCGACTAAATTACGTCTCAAATGAGACTTCTTTTGATTGAGATTTCTTGAGATTATTACAGCCTGGTGACGAACAGACGGACGGACAGCTAAGTCCTTATTAAGATCGATTATTACAGGATCCCGTTTTTCCCATTTGTTCACGGAACCCTGAAAAAAAAGAATACCGTAAAAATTAAACGCTCAAAGAATTCATCAAAGTGAAAAATGTCTTGAAAACTAATTGGTATTTATTGGAGTATTCAGAATCGAGTTAGCTGAGAGTTAAGAATCGAGAATTAACATTAAGTTACTGATAAATTAAGTTTTATTAACTTACAAAGACAAAGAGTTATGATTTTAACAATATTGTAGGATGCGTACAGTTTTAAGATGTATCGACAAAAGATTATAATATTCAAGAAAGCGTGTAGCAATCGGGGAATGCCGCGGTAAAGGTATTGAATAGCATTTATATTTTTTATTATAATTCGCGTATGTCTAGTCGCACGCACACAAACTACGTGCCGAAACCTGCCGGTCGGAGTGGGGGTGTTAGATTTATTTTCGTTACGGACATTTCTTGATTCTTTCGCCGCGCTCAAAGCCCGTGACAAAAGCTATAAAATAGCTTATAAAGATATACTTAAATCGGACTTATAGTTCCGGACATATGCGAACACAAACATAAAACATACATACACTTTTCAAATTCACCATATTAGTTCAGATACACAAAAACATTTGCGAAAACTGGGCAGTTCTGGAAATATTACATACATACGTATTCGGGTTCGACTCGTACATTTCTGTCAGAATTGATATGTGTGCAACATGTCAGATTTTGGTCGGATTATTTACTGTATGTGACGTCATAATTATACTACACATCCTTGAGGGCATGTTTCACCACTTCCTGATAAAGTGCCGAATAGGCTATTCACAATTTTTTGACAGATTCTCCATACTCTATCTGTCAAGTTAATTGGTGGATAGCCTATTCGGCACTTATCAGGAAGTGATAAAACAGGCCCTAAGTATTATCAATGTTTTATCACTGTACAGTTACTGTAGAATTTAGCGTTCACAGTTGTCCTATCTTTAATTATTGTGCTCTCTGTCGTCCAGTGGTTAAGAGCGTGGCTCTTGACTCGGAGGTCGTGGGTTCGATTCCCGCGTTGGAATGTTATTTCCAAGTCTGGTTATGACTGCAGGCTGATCACCTGATCGTCTGACAAGTAAGATGATGAATGCGTCGGATGTAAAAAGTCTGCGCCTGATCTCTCGCCAGTCGTGTCGCTTGTTCGTGCAACGGGGTTATGATCTTCAAGTGAAGAAGAGAAGAGAGGGCGTTCTTTTGCGCACACACTTGGGCACTGTGAAATTACTCCTGCTTAACTGACCTGGGGGGTGAGCCAAAATGTTTTCGTTTTCGCTTCGTTATAGAATCGCCGATGAAAATGTATGGAATTGACATAAGCGTTCGTTAATATGACGTTGACGTTCGACTCGTCTCATGTCAATTCCATACATTTTGATCGGCGATTCTATAACGAAGCGAAAACGAAAAAGTTTCGGCTATAGGCCCTGGCCATTTAGCCAAAGCTTTTTCTTTATCGCTTCGTTATAGAATCGACGATCAAAATGCATGGAATTGACATTTAGGCGTTCGTTAATATGACGTTGACGTTCGACTCGCCTTGTGTCAATTCCATACGTTTTGATCTGCGATTCTATAACGAAGCGATATAAAGAAAATATCTTGGCTCACCCCCCTAGTTGCAATGAAAACGGCCACCGTCACCGAAACCGGTGTAGAAGTTACTGTGCTCTGAATACCGGAATATGACTAAAGACCCCCTAGGGAAGCTATAATGCATCCAAAAAGGTTTTAATGCATTTACACAGAGTATTTATGTTAATGCGTTTGCGGAAATTCAAATTTGGAATTCCATTTTTAAACATTATTTTTATAACAAGAACACTCCGCGCGATTTGTAATTCGAATACCCGACTTCGAATTTCAAACAGTTTTTATAACGATGCCAGGCCGTGTATCCACTGCCGCGGCCGACGCGACGTCAACGACAAAAAAATATACGTGTAGCACTCGGAGACTGCCGCGGTAAAGCTATTGAGCATTTTTATCAACTTATGCAATTATAATTCGCATACGTCTAGTCGCACGCACACAAACACCGTGCCGAAGTGCCCAACGCCGCACTGACGTGCTGGTCGGAGTGTTAGGTTTAACCAGCTGTCAAAAATGTCCGGCACAGGAAGACAAGATTCCTCCACTTACCGCGTAGAGTATAAGCTATGAAATTGAGCTTCACTCTTTCTCGAAGGTAAGATAGACCTTCAGAACTGGATACCTCCTAAAGTAACCGCGACCGAAACTCCATAGTTGCTGGTCGTTCTTACCTCTGTAAAGGTCACAAACAGGTCAACTTTCAGCTTTCTGAAGACTGAAACTGAGGAAGGTCTGACCGTCGCAGGCTCGTACTCTAATAGAAAATGAAACCTAGGGCATATTATAGTGATATTTTATTTCAAAATGTTTGTCGGTGACGTCCCGTTAACGTCGGCAGTGGACACACGCCCTTAGAATCAGTGTTGCTATTATTTTTAACGGATTTTTTTCGTGAATTTTTTCAGAAGTCGTCGAAGTGAAAATGTGATATTATGCTGGCAAAATAAAGGTCTGTAAATTATTATTTGTAACATTACAATGTTTTACAAGGGCAGACAGATTTTGAATATTTATATTGTCTAACAAAATTAAGTGATAATACTTTAGGGTGTGTATGTGTTCCTCATAGAGTAGTCACTGTGAAAGTAGCAGCGCTGAAAGACCAATTTTTTTGTGATTTGAATGGGCAAGCGAGCCACGAGTTTCCCCATACAAATGTGAAAAAAAATACTCTTTCAGCGCAGCTACTTTCACAGTGAACTCTTTATTAAAAGGAACACAAAGTATTATCACTTGTAGTTTTATTATACAATGTATATTGCGTAAATTATATTTATTTCTTAATTTTAAATGTGTAAATTGAATTCACTCGAATCAATAATTGAGCCGCCATTTTTAAGTTTACCTCAATTTGCTTGTGGTTTTTCGCGGGAACTCATTAATTACAGCTGTAAAATGTATTGCCGTTTATTTCAACTTTTATACAAAAGATTGATGTTTATTTCTTATCCGTACTAATATTATAAATGCGAAAGTTTGTCTGTCCGTTTGTTGCCTCTTCACTCTTAAACCGCTGAACTGATTTCCTTGAAATTTAGTATGGAGATACTTGCAGTCCTATGAAAGGACATATTAGGGTACTTTTCATCCCAGAGCACAGGCGTTGCCAGACTTCGGCACGGTGTTTGTGTGCGTGCAACTAGACGTATGCGAATTATAATTGCATATTATGTTGATAAAAATGCAGTGACTTTACCGCGGCATTCCCGAGAGTCC
This sequence comes from Plebejus argus, assembly GCA_905404155.3. NCBI lineage: Eukaryota > Metazoa > Arthropoda > Insecta > Lepidoptera > Lycaenidae > Plebejus > Plebejus argus. Next base: position 5,866,002 of record FR989948.1, on the reverse strand, counting down.
CACGTATTTTTACTAACTTTGTTTGGCAAATGAGTCACGACGCTGAAGCACTCGCCTATACAAATAAAAAAAATCTAATTCAGAGCTGCTACTTTCACTGTATACTCTAAATGGGGGACTCATACTCACGTCTATTTGAGCAACTCTATACAACATGACTGGTGAGACATTACCGATACTTATGGAGAGTACTCTGTACTCGATTCTCATTATAATTATGTAATAGAATTAGGTATGTAATAGAATTTTTTTCCGAATTTCCGAAAAATTAAATGAATCATGGATACTAAGTAAATTACGCGGCTAGGCAAGTAGGCATACTATGCGGCCGGTGCAGAGGCGTGCGCTACCAAAGAAACACCACACAACTACCCCTCCCGCTCGCGGTGTCCATGCGTTGGGTAAATAATTATTTAACTTTAAGCTACATTTACTCAGTGATCAATTGATATTATTTTTTTATATTATTTTTTTCCAACTAATATAATAGCCAAATATCACGTCCTCGAGTATTGAACATATCTCACCAGTCACGCAGTATAATAGCCGCGGAGTTGTGCATTTTTTTGCGATGGGTGAAAAATGGTAATTCGCGTCAGAACTCAGAACATGCGACCTGCAGCAGGGCTAGCATAACAACAGTAGACATGGGAAAAAATCGACATACTGACAGATTTTATCGACAAAATGGCGGATTTCCATAGTCTAACTATCACTTTGTCTTATCTAACTGTCATTTTGTCTTGTCTAACTGTGATGTAGCATGGTCACCATAGAAATGGTTTCTTTCTACGGAAGAATAGACAAAGTGACAGTTAGACAATGGAAATCCGCCATTTTATCGATAAAATCTGTCAGTATGTCGATTCTTTCCCATGCTAGCCCTGCGGGTCGAATATTCGTAAGGGTTGGACCTCATCTGGCAGCACGGAATCGCCTTTTTCCGTCGCCCTTTTCTATTTCCATGTCGCTTAGAACTGCCATTTGCTAGACCGAGACAAAAAGCATAATGCCGATCGCCTCGAGGATTAGAAGAGGAATATCCCCGTGGAACCTCTCATTTTTACACGAAAAACATAACCCTCCTTCACAATATCGATTTTGAAATCTGTTCCACATCGCTAAAAGCACGGGCGCGTAAAATTTTTACACCCCTCGGTTTATACCGCAAGCATTCTCACTTTATTCGCGTTTTATTGGGGGCATAAAATTTACTGTGTTTATTGATTTGCTTTTTGATTTTGTGGAAAGTGCAGAAAGAAAAGTTATGGTAATGTTAAAGAAGATCTGACACTTTCAACATAGGATAATATACAGTGAACTAAGTGATAATACTTTAGGGTGTGTATGGGTATCTTATGTAGAGTTCACTGTGAAAGTAGCAGCGCTGAAAGGTCCATTTTTTTCACTTTAGTATATTATCTTTCATTTGAAACCAAAATATCCTCGCAGTTTGACTCCTAATTCTTTAATAGGATACCGGAAAATCGCTGATATTTGTAATAGCGTCCTTAAGCGCGCCAAAAAAACAACGAAAAAAACTGTCCATTTAGGTACACCGCTTTAAAAATAGAACTGTTTATCTGTGGCACGTCCAAAATGGCGGAAAAAAGGCGCGAAAAATGAAGATGGAACGTCCGTGTTTAATTTAAATTCTCTTAATTACAAAGTTAATCTATCATACCGTCGACTTGATTAGAGCTAAAACGATTTTACAGCACCGTTAATCCGATTAAATAAAGTCCAAAATGGAGAATCCGGAGGCAAAATATAAATGAACGAATATAAACGTCAAGTTGATTACTGTTTGTTAATTTCCCGCCATTTTCTCCCGCCGGAAATGTTTTTTTTTTAAATGCTAGTGATATTTCTTTAGGGTACCTCCTAGAAAGTTTTGGACTAAATTGCTTTGGGCTAAATAATTAAGCTTTGTTTTAACTTAGATCTTAGATATTTACTCGCTTATAAAAAACTAGATGATGAAAATTCGTTTAACGCGCGGGAACCGTATTTTTTCCGTGATAAAAAGCATCCTATGTCCTATTCCGGGACTTAAAGTATGTGCATACCAAATTTCTAACGCCTCCGTGGTCTAGTGGTACAGAGCGCGGCTCTTGACTCGGAGGTCGTGGGTTCGATTCCCGCGTTGGAAACATGTTATTTCCAAGTTTGTTTAGGACAATGCAGGCTGATCACCTGATTGTCTGACAAGTAAGATGATCCATGCGTCGGATGGGCATGTAAAAAGTCGGTCATGCGCCTGATCTCTCACCGGTCGTGTCGGTCTGCCGTCCCACTGGGTTATGAGAGTAAAGGAATAGAGAGTGCTCTTGTGTACTGCGCACACACTTGGGCACTATAAAAATACTCCTGCGTAGCTGGCCTGGTTTCAATGAAACCGGTCACCGTCACCGAAACCGGTGTGGGAGCTATTATACCAAATTTCAGCAGAATTTGGCGTGTCAAAACGCATACATACTAATATTATACAGCTACTGTACAATATAAATCATCAACTCTGCCATTTATCTGTTAATTTACTGCCCGAAATCAATTTGCCGCGTTTAAATCAATAGTAAATTATTGTTATAATGTATCGCCATAAAACTAGCTAATTTATACAGAGTTTCAAATACTTAATTTAAATATCGTTTTAACTATGTTGAAATGCGTTTAAAATTTCATTGACTGAGGTGCCTACCACACGTGCATGCTTGACCACAGTTTTGCTGGCGCATGCTTTTTTTTATTTATTTCTTCACATAGGTAATATACAAGTTTGTACACGAACTACGAAGGCTTGCATGCCAGAATTTCAAGCAAGTTTAAAAACCGTCAAGCCAAACTTTGGGGCTTGCGCATACTACCGTTTTACCAACTAACACGCACAATGTTCAGTGTTCAAGCTGGCATGCTCAAGCAAAACTGTGGTCAAGCATGCACGTGTGGTAGTCGCCTAAATGATACAAGCAATTATTACGTTGCCGTTGTGCTGAAATAATTGCGTAGGAACCGTACGTTTTTCGCTACATAAACAATCCTATGTTCTTTACAGGGACTCAAAGTATCTCCATACCAAACTTCAGCAAAATCGGTTCGGCGGTTTAAGTGTGGAGACTGGAGAGGTAAGAGACAGGAACTGTACATTTTTCCGGGATAAAAACTGTCCTATGTTCTTTGCGGGGACTCGAAATATCTGCATAGGAAGTTTTAGCAAAATCGGTTCAGCGGTTTGGGCGTGAAGAAGTTGTTACCTCTTCACGCCCAAACCTCTGAACCGAAATGCGAAAGTGTGTCTGTCCGTCCGTCTGTCTGTCTGTCTGTTGACAGACAGACAGACGGACGGACAGACACACTTTCGCATTAATAATATTAGTATGGAAGTATGGATGGATGACGCACTCTGATCTCGCGGTTTAGCGGCTAAACCGCCGCGCTCGTTCGCGCGGAAGCATATGAATCGATCCTTAGAATAGACTGTTTAAGCTATTAAGCTATTGCATAGCTTTTATCGCGGGCTTTAAGCGCAGCGGCCAGCGACCGAATCAAGAAATTCCGTAACGAAAAGACCTAACACACACCACTCTGGCACTTCGGCGCGGTGTTTGTGTGCGTGCGACTAGACGTATGCGAATTATAATTGCATAAGTTGATAAGACTGCTATGCTTTACCGCGGCAGCCCCCGAATGCGACACGTATTCTTAATAACTCAGTGTCAGTGACGAATCCTGTGAAAAGGTCATGTCGGTTCATTGTTATATTAAATGTGGCCAGCCGACCCGAAAAACTCAAGGTATAAGCGCCAGCGATTATATTATAGGTCACGCTCAAGTTTAAGATCGCTTGGCAAAACGCGCAGGGACACGCTATTAGTAGATCGAATGAATAATAATCGGCCAAGTGCGTGTCGAACTCGCACATGAAGGGTTCCGTACCGCTATAGAGCAAAAATAGGCCAAAAATAGTGTTTTTGTATGGAACCCCCCCCCCCCCTAAAATATTTATTTAATTTTGATTTTATATAAATTATTGAAGTACTAATACTATTAAGTATTTTGAGAATATTTCAAGTACCTAAGTGTCACCGTTATTGATATCGAGCAAAAAATAGCAAAAAAACACGTTTATTGTATGGGAATAAGCCCTTAAATATTTAATTTACTTTGTTTTTAGTATTTGTTAATATAGCGGCAAGAGATATACACAATCTGTAAAAAATTCAGAAGTCTAGTTAATAACGGTTCTTGGTTTCTGCTGCGCGCAATTTTTAGTACACAAAGTAGACAAAAATAATAATTATACGCTCTCGCTTATTACTTGGACCAATACACAAATTCATGAAGGTCCAATGATTTTTGAAGCTTATATCTGTCTGACAATTTTTAACGTTTCATCCGACTTTTAATCCGACCTCCGGTTTTTAATTCGATGAAAAATCACCGAAAGAACGCTTTTATATAGTTTAGTTTAGTGTTTTTCAACCTATATGCGCTAATCTTTTGTAGGGGGGTCGCCAGAGGTTGAGAGAATTATAGAGGCCCCGAGTCGCAAAATATTTCAGCAGCAGCAATAAGGTTTATTTTTATGAAATTAAAACGTTTTTGATTTATTTTTATATTTCAGTCGACTTAATGAAATTTAGATTAAGGTTTACCATTTATGACGTATAAAAAAAACTACTTGCTAGATCTCGTTCAAACCAATTTTCGTTGGTAGTTTTTATAGGAGTCTACATCATGTATTTTTTTTAGAATGATCATGCCCCTACTTTAGAAATTAGAGGGGGGGACACACATTTTACCACTTTGGAAGAGTCTCTCTCGCAAACTGTTCAGGTTAGAAAAATATGATATGAGAAACCTCAATATGATTTTTGGAGACCTATCCATAGATACCCCACACGCATAGGTTAGATAAAAAAAAATTTTTTTGTTTCAGTTGTACCTATGGGGACCCCTAAAATTTTTAATAATTTTTCCATTTTTGCATCAAAATCTTAATGCGGTTCACAGACTACATCTACTTACCAAGTTTCAATAGTATAGCTCTAATAGTTTCGGAGAAAAGTGGCTGTGACATACGGACGGACGGACAGACAGACAGACAGACAGACAGACAGACAGACAGACAGACATGACGAATCTATAAGGGTTCTTTTTTGCCATTTTGGCTACGGAACCCTAAAAAAGGTTGAAAAACACTGTTTTAGTTGATGGACATATGAACTATGGATACAAGGATGATTAATTTATTGGAGATTAGAACAAACGCCGTTTTATTTTAAAGCTAGACGCCCGCAACTCCGTTGTGTCAAAATTGGTTTATCGCGCGGGAACCATACATTTTTCCGGGACAAAAAGTATCCTATGTCCTTTCCCGGGACTCAAAGTATCTCCATACCCAGCAAAATCGGTTCAGCGGTTTGGACGTGAAGAGGTAACAGACAGACGCATTTATAATATTACTAGCTATCCCGGTGAACTTAGTGTCACTTTAAAACCTTTCCTGGACTTCAAGGATTATTTTAAGACTAAAATTAGCCAAATCGGTTTCGCCGTTGAGTTATAGCGTTACTAATACAATAATTGAAGACCCATTTCTATTTTTTATACAGGCTGTAACAAAAATAAGTGATGTACTTTAGAGTGTGTACGTGTTCCTTGTAGAGAGTTCACCGTGAAAATAGCAGCGCTGAAAGACGAAAAAATTTTTTCGCTTTTGTATGGGCAAGGGCCCGAGCGTCACGAGTTTCCCCATACAAAAGTGAAAAAAAAATTTCATCTTTCAGCGCTGCTATTTTCACAGTGAACAAGGAACACGTATACAACCTAAAGTGGGGATAATGTTGGGATAATGCGTGCGAGGTGGTATGCTCGGTCAGGCCGGAGCCCACGTGATACATTTAAGCTGTCGTATATTATATACCGACGCGCTCAGAAAACTTCGATAGCGCGATGCAGGAATGTTAGGCGAATGTGGGTACCGCCACAATCACTTATTTTTGTTACATCCTGTATATAGATAGTAGGTAGAGATAGAAAGTAACGTACATACAGTAAAACGCACCTGAAGCTCTCCAGGTGAAGCGGATGATGCTGGAGTCCAGATTGAAGGTGCCTCTCGGGAGTTCTCCTATAACGGGAAAGTATAGACCAGGCGCTGGATGTGTTTAGAGATAGGGAATGTGGAGTAAGATTTTTTGATTAGATTTTTTTAGTTATTAAAAAAATTAAGACTTTAAATTAATTATAACAGATATTGTAATGCATAATATAGTGTATAAAGCTGACGTGGCAAAGAAACGCGAAAGATTTATTTTTAATTATTGTATGGGCAAATTATTATAATGACGGGCGTTATTAAGTTAAAAGTCAAAACTTATTCCATAATAATATTATAAATGCGAAAGTGTGTCTGTCTGTTACCTCGTCACGCCTAAACCGCTGAACCGATTTTGCTGAAATTTGGCATGGAGATACTTTAAGTCCCGGGAAAGGACAAAAGATACTTTTTAGCCCGGAAAAATGTACGGTTCCCGCGCGATAAATGAGTTTTGGCGCAACGGAGTTGCGGGCGACATCTAGTCACTGATAAGTTTAAGTGAACTCTATGCGAGAGATACACAACCTAAAGTGTCTACACTTCTTTATATATTAATATCACTTCTTTATATTTTACTGTATAAAATAAACTAAAATAAACGTGCTAAAAGCAAGCATCTTTGTGAGGACTCGCGTCTTTTTCCTGCGTGGTGATAATCTTTAAGTCAGTTTTTTTTTTTAATTGTCACCAAACCTTGACTGACCAAAGATAACACATCTACATATAAAAATACTATGTTAAATTACAAATCAATAGACGTCATAGTTTTTCCGTTAAGTATACCACAAAAGTGCTCAGGTTGTGGTCTTGTGGGATATACTAAGGCTCGCTTCGCTCGTCCTGATAAGTAAACACAACATTTTTTGCACAATTTTTGGAAAAAAATACCCCAGTAACTGTCGCAAGAACTGCTCCAGTAATCCGCCGATCAACGGGGTAATTAACACCAACAAATTGAGAATCGCACTGCGGACGATTTGGTGAAAAAGGTGAAAAATATTTTTAATGGTACACAATTACCGTGTAAAAATATTAATGAACACACAGCTTAATATTGAAAGAAGGGTACGCAAAAAGTTTTAAAAATAATACTACGTTGGGAAATATTGAATTTTTTATACAGACATCATTCAGCCAAATCCATACTAATCTGGAAAAGTGTGTATGTCTTTCGGTTTGTCTGTCTGTCTGTTCTCTCTTCACGCCAAAACCGCTAAGTCGATTCAGCTGCGTATATAAAAATATTTTAAGGCCCGGAAACGTTCCACACTTTTTATTTTGAAAAAATGTACGATTCTCGGGCGATAAGCCAATTTCTGCGCAACGGTTTTTCAAACATCAAGTAAAAAGAAAAATAAAAGAAATATCATGGTACACATAATAAGCATTTTTCTCATCCACCTCCCTGCCTATAATGTTAGTGCTGACGTCATAAAAGTATACGACAGACCACCGGACTTGTCCATTCAGTATATTTATTATTTACTCACAATAGTGACTGAACAGTTCGGCTTGAATCTTCGGCGTGGATCGAAGCCGAAACTTTGTTTCCTATAAAACATGATAATAAGTTAAACGTCGATTATCCGAACAAATTAATTAACATTGGGAAAATCGATTTGTTCGGATGGTTGCTGACTTGCTGAGCCGAAGTTTGGTCCGGTTATTGGTCGTGGAATCATGAATAACTGGACCGATTTTGATTAAGCTTAGCACAGATATAGAGTAGACCGCGGAGAAGAACGTAGGCTACTTTTTACGAGACAATGTACGGTTCTTTTTGGATTTAGCGAAGACCAAATCTAGTACATTTCTCAGAAAAAATAATTTCTTAGGCTGGAAAAACACGTTTTCCGATTCGATTTCCTATAATGTGAAATTTCGATTTAGAATTCCATGAAACAGCGCAAACGTTACACTTCACTTGCGAACGAGCCGGCTTGCATTCGAAACGTACGTGCGGAATTTATTCCATTCGAAAAAATCAGCCAAGTGCGAGACGGACTCGCGCACTAAGGGTTCCGTACCGTTATAGGGCAAAAATTGTGTTTTTTTGTATGGGAGCCCCCCTCAAATTATTATTTTATTTTAATATTATAATTAAGTACACATATAATAAAGGACTTTGTGAAAAATACAAGTGCCAACCTGTTTGATCCATTATTGATATTATAGATTATACAGCAAAAAAGGCCGAAAAAATCACGTTTGTTATATGGGATTTGCCCTTAAATATTTATTTTATTTCGTTTTTAGTATTTTTTGTTATAGCGGCAACAGAAATACGTCAATCTGTGAAAATTTCAGAAGTCTAGCTATAGCGGTTTTAGAGATACAGCTTGGAGACAGACAGACAGACGGACAGACCTCGAAGTCTCAGTAAAAGGGTCCCGTTTTTACCCTTTGGGTACGGAACCCTAAAAAGAATAGAAATAGAAATAGAAATAGAAATAGAAATAGAAATAGAAGTAGAAATAGAAATAGAAGTAGAAATAGAAATAGAAATAGAAATAGAAATAGAAATAGAAAAAGAAATAGAAATAGAAATAGAAATAGAAATAGAAATAGAAATAGAAATAGAAATAGAAATAGAAATGGAAATAGAAATAGAAATAGAAATAGAAATAGAAATAGAAATAGAAATAGAAATAGAAATAGAAATAGAAATAGAAATAGAAATAGAAATAGAAATAGAAATCATTTATTTGCATAAAATAAGGTACAATATTATGATGTTAGTCAGATAAACAGTTCTCTTATTTTGCCTTTGGGTGGCTTTGGGTGAAGCTAACCTGTTCGTCACTGTTTTTCTATTGATTTTATTTATTCGGATGTTCGATTACGGAAAATAAATTCGGAAATCGAATGCGTAAAGTATATGCGGCCAGCCTTTTAAAAGACTTTCCTTTGATTTCGGCTTCGATGGAAAATCGAACTTCTGTTATTCCCTAGTTGTTACCCACGATTCTCGCATCATATCCCCGTGGAACCGTGCACTCACTAAACCCGCTTAACACCTCTATCGATGCATAAGGGTCTTCTAGACACGATGCAGCACTTTTAGACCAGAGATTGAAGATTCAAAAAGCTAAAATACTACAGTATGAAAATATGGAAGATTTTCCACATTTTTCGTGGACATAATGTTAAATTTTTCGTACATTTTCCATTTTATTTAGTACTAGCTGTTGCCCGCGACTTCGTCCGCGTTAGTATAGTAGATCACGTCCCAAGTATTATTTTTCAAACATATTCAATGTACAGAATTGACTTTCTTACGATTTTATTACAATATTATGTATAGATGACTTAGTTTGTTCCTACAAAGGATAATTAAGATGCAATACAAACTCCACGATACCTTTTAATTATGAACAAAAGGTTCATGAGGAATAAGGGGGGGGGGGTTTGGGGGGGCGCAGCCCCCCCAAAACAAACGACACTGGAAAACCGTATGTGTAGTTTAGTTTTTAACTTTGTTCTTAAAAAAGATGTATAACGCCGCAACACCGCTTTGTTTGAAGAAAAATTTGGGGAGGTGGGGGGGGGGGGGTTTAGGCGGGCGAAGCCCCCCCCCCCCCCCCCCAAGAAAAGACCGATGCCAAAGCTCCCAGCAAGTTAATCAAACGAAACTCGAAATTTGTATAGAAAAGATAGACAAAAGCTCATAGCATGGCAAGGAGTGAAGATAGATACAAAGTGTGAAGGAGAAATTTGTAGGAAATTTTATGGGCTTCCATTACGTACCGGACATTTTCTCTCTACAACGCACCGTTTTAGCGATATGAGCAAAAAACTAAAAATATTGAAACTTGAGCCCCTCCCCCCGTCAGACAAACGGACAAACAGACAAACAGACAAACAGACAAAAATTCTAAAAACTATATTTTTGGCTTCCATATCGATTGTAGATCACGTCCCAAGTATTATTTTTCAAAAATATTCAATGTACAGAATTGACTTTCCTACGATTTCATTATATGTATAGAAACATAAAAGTGTGAAAGTAACAGGCAGACAGATAGACTGACAACCTTTCGAATTAATATTACATTAGCCCCGCGTTCCATTTGACGTCAAAAACGATCAAAACGCTCAAAGTAGGAGGCATTTTGATCGTTTTTAACATCAAATGGAACGCAGAATATATGACACCCGCAACTACGTCAAAATTCGTCTATTGCGCGGGAACCGTACATTTTCCCGTGATAAAAAGTATCTTAAGTCCTTTGCCGGTGCTCAAAGTATCTCCATACCAAATTCCAGCAAAATCGGTTCAGCGGTTTGGGCGTGAAGAGATAACAGACAGACAGACTTTCGCATATTTAATATTAACATGAATTACTAGATAAAAACAAAATATTCCAAACAAACCTCAAAAGATATCACATATCCCGCCAAATCTAAACGAATATCGCGCGCGGAATCTCTGACAGCTGTCACATGAAACTGACGTTATATTTTTTTATTCCGATGCCATTATACAAAGAAATGTGCCATTCATCCGCGATATGAGGTACCCGTATAAATTCTTCGTAGATCTTGACGGAGATTCCTATTTTAGATTGGATTAATATTTATTTTACCTTTATGTGGAATCGTAAAGTTTTATTCGTCCTTTTTGGGGAATCCAATAATCCTTTTTGTGTATAACGCGTATATTTTGATCAACAAAACTTAACTGTACTTCTATACTAATATCACAAAGTAAATAATATGGAAGTGTGTCTTTCTGTCTGTCTGTCACCTCTTTATGCATAAACCTGCTCAAGCGCTGTTTTACGCCGGTTTTCTGTGAGCCCGTGGTATTTCTCCGGTCGAGCCGGCCCATTCGTACCGAAGCATGGCTCTCCCACGGTATAAAAGATTTTCAACGTTTTGTTCCATCAGCGAAATTCGAACCCGCGACATCCGACTTGAGCCGCCCTCGCTCAACCACTGAACCACATAGTCATACTAGTGAAATGTATGTTTTTTCGCCATTATTGTGTTATGAAGCGGCGCATCCATTTTTCTTGCCGCATTCAGCAATAAATTCGTTAGGTCTAAGCGGGCACTAAGTTAATTAGGGCATACGATGATCTAGAGCTTTCAACATGAGCTAGATCGGCTGGATCACTGCAATAGCTTTTAATAATGTTGGACATAGCACTTTAAACACAGACAGACAGACCGACAGGCACACTTTTACTTTATATATAATATTCGTAAAGATGCGACAGTGTATCTGTCTCTCTATAATACAGGGTTTTTTTTTATGAAATAAGGGGGCAAACGAGCAAACGGGTCACCCGATGGAAAGCAACTTCCGTCGCCCATGGACACTCGCAGCATCAGAAGAGCTGCAGATGCGTTGCCGGCCTTTTAAGAGGGAATAGGGTAATAGGGGAGGGGGGAGGGGCATGTAAAAAGTCGGTCCTGCGCCTGATCTTTCGCCGGTCGTGTCGGTCTGCCGTCCCACTGGGTTATGAGAGCAAAGGAATAGAGAGTGCCCTTGTGTACTGCGCACACACTTGGGCACTATAAAATTACTCCTGCGTAGCTGGCCTGGTTTCAATGAAATCGGCCACTGTCACCGAAACCGGTGTGGGAGTTATTATAATATTATGGATATTGGATATTCGTAACATAAGCACTATCAAACATCGGTTTTTTTTTTATTAGGGGGCAAACGAGCAAACGGGTCACCTGATGGAAAGCAACTTCCGTCGCCCATGGATACTCGCAGCATGAGAAGAGCTGCAGGTGCGTTGCCGGCCTTTTAAGAGGTAATAGGGGAGGGTAGGGATGGGAAGGGAAGGATTAGGGGAGGGTAGGGAAGGAAATAGGGTAGGGGATTGGGCCTCCGGTAAACTCACACACGCAAGCGCTGTTTCACGCCGGTTTTCTGTGAGAACGTGGTATTTCTCCGGTTGAGCCGGCCGATTCGTGCCGAAGCATGGCTCTCCCACGTATAACGGTTTTCAGTGAAACCACGTTATCTGTTCACTCGATTGGCATCACTCATCATTTTAAGTATCTAGTACTCTCGTCATCAGTACTCTGGTAAAACGTACAACCACAGTATAATAATATACGGTAGACCACCTTTATATTATGATAACTAAACTACCCACACTTATCCAAATTGTCTGATAACTTGAAATGTTTCACCACTTCCTGGTAAGTGCCGAATAGGCTATCCACTAATTAACTTGACAGATAGAGTATGGAGAATCTGTCAAAAAAAGTTGTGAATAGGTTATTCGGCACTTTATCAGGAAATGGTAAAACAGCCCCTAAAAGTTAAAACAATGTGTAGTGTATTTAAACGTGTGTTATATGGTGCGCCTCTGTGGTACAATGGTTTAGACTTTAGAGCGTGGCTCTTGACTTAAAGGTATTGGATTCGATTCCCGCGTTGGAAACATGTTATTTCCAAGTATGGTTAGGACAATGCAGGCTGATCACCTCGGATGGGCATATAAAGTCGGGCCTGCGCCTGATCTTGGTCTCTCGCCTGTCGGTCGTCCGTCCCAGAGTCCGTTATCAAAGTAAAGGTAGAAATAGTATTCTCGTGTATTGCGCACACACTTAGGCACATGACACCTGCCTAGCTGAATCAATGAAACTGGCTACCGTCAACGAAATGTGCGCTATATTGGGCTGAAATCGAGATCCATTTGTATGACGTTACAATACTATTCACACATTATACTGTGGCACAGCAGCAAGTGTACCGTTAATTATAATCTGTACGTCCATTGTGTGGAGTGCTGTTGTTTCATTAGGGATGGGATTTATCGATGTTTTGTGCTCGAGTGTCCGAATAGGGATGGGAAAATCGATAATCGATAAAATTTGAAAAACGATGGAGGGCTAGTAGAAGAGTAAACAAAGCGTCAGGCGCAGGGATACATTTTTGTAGAAAGAAATAGTGTCCTTCCTCTAGGTCAGTGCCTGTAGACAAGTGGCAAAACGCTAACGCTAACGCTAACGCTAACTCTAACGTTACAAAATGTATGCGACTTGACATAAGTCATCGCTTCGCTAGCGAATACTAATGTCAAATCGCATACATTTTGTAACGTTAGCGTTTCGCCACTTGTCTACAGGCACTGCTCTCCGTCTTAAATATTTTCGATCAGAACACGTGTCCTGATGCAATTTTCATATTTCTTACTCATCCAAAAAAATCTAAAAAGTTGACTAGGGTAGAAGATAAAAAATAATACAAAAATGACACCATAATATTTTGATAGAGTTTCTAGCAAGGAACAATTTTTTTGAAGTAAGTAATCGTAAGTATATTAAATATGGCAAACTTAAGGAAAATTTTGTATAGAGATTGTTTTGTATTATGTATGAAGAATAAAATATTAATATAACAATATTTTATTTTTTGTAAATTAGTAAAAGAATACTCTAAATTATTTTTATGATTTTTTGAAAATAAGTATTAAGTAGGCTCGCTTCGCTCGCCCTGATAAGTATCTATACTTATTAGGGCGAGCGAAGCGAGCACTAGTATATCCCACAACCTGAACATTTTGTAGTATACTTTACGGAAAAACTGTCACGCCTATTGATTTGTGCTTTAACATAGTTTTTTTTATTTATATGTAGATGTGTTATCATCAGTCAGTCAAGGTGTGACGACGCGAGCCCCCCCAAAGCTCGGCTTTTAGCTAGTTATCAAAAAATCATAAAATCATGAACCCCATCATTGTAAAATAACTCACCTTATGCTTTGAACAGGCACATATCGATAAAACTGTGCACATCACTTTCAAAATCGATATCTCGTAAAGAAAACAAGGGACACTCGAGACAATCGCGATCAGCTTCATACCTCGCTGGATACGTCAGAACTTCTCCTTCTTTTTATTTCAAGACAGGTGAAATGTTTTTCCATAGATAATTAAAATTTTAACACCAACGAAAAAGAGGGATGTGGTGAGTTTGACTTGTCTGTCTGTCCAAACAGTTCTTATTCGATCGAAAATAATATAGGTTAATCTATTTCATGAAAGGTTGTAAACTTCCAGCGATTTGATCGGTCAATATTTTGCATTCTAATAGGGAATATTAGCATAGGTCACTGAGCACCGAGCAGAGGGCGACACTAGCACATACAGTAAACAATTCTACCAGAACCCGACATGTTGCACGTCATATGAGAATATTGACAGAAATGTAAAACGTCGAACAAAACTTTTTGACTATCTATGCTGGTGCTGCCTCTAGCTTAAAATATAATAGTCTTACTGATATCCCATTCCCTTATCACTTTAAACTTAAACCCCTCTTTTTGGGACTTAAAATAAACATTAAAAAGTTGAAAAGTTATTGCACAATATTTTTATCCAATACAAGCTAGAAGAAAGCCTCTTTGGAAAATTCATCAGAACCTCTGAAAACGCAATGCCATTCGATTCTTTTTGCTTCATTTCCCCCGCCTCAGGGGTGCGATTCTGAAGACACGAATGCCACTTCGAGTGCTGGCTGAGACAGGATAGCATGTTGTCTCAGGCACAAAGTATAATATAGCAATATTCTGTCATAAGACTGTCGTGTCTGTTGATAGTATCCTATGTTCCTGGGACTCAAAGTATCTCCATACCAAACAGCAAAATCGGTTCAGTGGTTTAAGCGTGAAAAAGTGATAAACAGACACACTTTCTCATTTTCAATCTTAGTGTGGATTATACCTACACCTGTTGCCCATAGCTTGCCGATCTTAAAATTGTGCGTGACCTAAGCCAGATGTTCCGCTTATGCTTCGGCCAAAACGCGTCAGTAACACAGAACGCGGGACGGGAGTGTCTGCAACGCGAAACTGTAGCCCTAGCAAGGCCACCAGTAGAAATGCGAAAGTATAGACAAACTGTGGACATAAACTTATGGTTCCGATCTTTACCGCAGCTTATCGCGACCGACAAAATTTCAATTAAAATGTCACTTTATGACACACTTTATGACAGATATTATGTCATAATTCATAAAGTAGGATATTATTTGAATTTTAGGACTATAATCTGTCATAAAGTGGCATTTTAATTGAATTTTTCGGAACTACTTTCGCATTTCTACTGGTGTGCAAACCTGCGCGACTACGATGCGAAACCGATTATTCCCGCTCTGCCGACGTGAACGTCCCGCGTAGCAGACGCTCTCGCTTCGCAGATCGTAGTCGATTTGGTCGCGTAGGTTTGGCCGAAGCCATGGCTCTATCCCGCTTCAATACTCGAAGTACTACTAAGAATCGAACCCCTAGAGACGTCTCAGATGCGAGCGATTTTAAACCGATCTGTCACAGGCGAGC
This sequence comes from Plebejus argus, assembly GCA_905404155.3. NCBI lineage: Eukaryota > Metazoa > Arthropoda > Insecta > Lepidoptera > Lycaenidae > Plebejus > Plebejus argus. Next base: position 5,850,595 of record FR989948.1, on the reverse strand, counting down.
AGATATAATAGATCGCAATGCAGGTAGTAGATTGAAGTATGGGTGGCGCAAAACTTAAGGATCGCCCGGCAAAATGTGTGCAATTGGCGCATGTGGCCATAGATTTTCTGTTACCGTACTATTAATAATGAATTAACGCCTCCGTGGTCTAGTGGTATAGAGCGCGGCTCTTGACTCGGAGATCGCGGGTTCGATTCCCCCGTTGGAAACATGTTATTTCCAAGTTTGGTTAGGCTTAGGACAATGCAGGCTGATCACCTGATTGTCTGACATGCATTTAAAAAGTCGGTCTTGCGCCTGATCTCTTCGCCGGTCGTGTCGGTCTGCCGTCCCACTGGGTTATGAGAGTAAAGGAATAGAGACTAAAGAGTGCTTTTGTGTACTGTGCACACACTTGGGCACTATAAAATTACTCTCGTAGCTGGCCTGGTTTCAATGAAACCGGCCACCGTCACCGAAACCGGTGTGGGAGCTGTTATTATTATAATAATGAATTATACCCTTATAAGTTTTCCAGCAATATTCAAACTCAATAATTCTCCTGACTTTGCAGACCGCTAAACTCACATTTTTCCCGGCCATACCATCTATACTTACCTCTCAACTTCAGTTTTCGCCGGCTACACTCAAGCCCAACATCACATTTTCCAGACTGTACACAGCGATAAGCATACGTTTTCCCTCTTTATACCGTCTATGCTCAAGTATGGATAAGTTAATAACCTTAAAGTTTTCTTCACCAAGATTAACATTACTGTATTTCGCTAATCGTACAAACTGCTAAGTAATAATTCCCCTGTCGTACACTCCGTATTTGCCGAAAGCTGACATGATCGAGAGTGTTCTAAGCAATAGTTGATCATCGTCAGCTCGCTCGCTGCTAGATAATCTCCGAACGTACAAACCGCTAGCGTACATTTTCCCCGGACGTAGTATCATTTCTCTGAAGGTTCTACAGTTTTCGAAGAATTAACTTTTTCACCAGCTATATTCAACATAACATTTCCGCTGTCGTACAAACCGCTAAGCGCTCATTTCCCCCGGCGTACATGTATTCGTCGATGAAGACGGCGACACAGCGAGGTGGACTGTTAATGTCCGTTTTATTGCGAGCCGCATTCATGTACGGAACAGGGGGTTGGAGGGGGTTGCTTATATTTTTTAAATGTCGGAAACAGTGGCAAGAGTTTGATGTGTCTGTCTGTCTGTTCCATAAAGTTAATATACCTAGCGGAATAGAGCAACAATCTCGAGCTGTCAAACGAAACCGAAATTGGTTTTCATCTGTGTGTAAAAAATATGTGTACGTAAAGGTACGTATACACTAAACCCAAGCATGATTGAACATGAATTTTATGAGATTAAATTGTCAACGTGCGGCACGTGCCGACTGGACGTCAAAAAAAGAGTTCTGCTGTCATGTATCACACGTCTCTTTTTACCACGCAGTGTTACTGATAGTGACATCTCACTTGCTCAGGCCTTTGTTTCTCTATTCAGCTTTTTTGCGTATTTATCCCTAAACGAAACGAAAAAGAAGGGTGTTCTAAATTATCGTCTTGTATGTTGTATGTAGCATCCAAACGGGTGGACCGATTTTGGTCTAGTTTTTTTGTTTGAAAGCTGACTATATGACACCCGCAACTGAGTTGCACCATAACTCGTACATCGCGTGGGAACCGTACATTCTTTTGGGATAAAAATATCCTTTCCCGGGTTTCAAAGTTTTTTTTTATAATGAAGGCAGGTCGTTGTAGCTCTGACGTCACTTCGACTGAGGATCTATCTATTGTGACTCCTTCGCACTAGAGTACCGTCTCCAACCCAATGCTGTTCATGAATTGAACGATATGGTTGGGGTTGGTGCCACGAATTTCCTCTGTGGATGAGTATTCGTGGCGACCAAGATGCCTGTTCCTGCTCTGTAGTAGAGCAGGACAGTCGAGGAGAAGGTGAATAGGTGTCTCATCCTCCTCCTCACAGAATCTGCAAGTCGTTATGCTACAAATACCCATTCTGTTTAGGTGTTCGTTGAACTTGCAGTGCCCAGTTAGGCTTCAGCCTGCCTAGCATACGCCAACGAGATATCTCACTCTCGAGATAATTAAAAACTACTCGTCTCATAATGTCAAAATCTCGACATTATCTCGACAAAACTCTATAAAAAAGTGTTATTTCGATGATAGATCTACGAGAGAAAAATGCTTGTCATGCTAGAGTCAAATAAACAAACTATCAAACATCGAGAAACATGTAGAGTGAGATATCTCGTTGGCGTATGTTAGGCAGGCTGGTGAGGGTTTCAAAGCACCTCCATATCAAATTTTCACAAATCGGTTCTGCGGTTTGGGCGTAAAGAGGTAACAGACAGTAAGACAGACATACTTTCAATTTATACTAGTATGGATTTTAAGCGACTCCACAGTTTCCTCTGTTCTTCATTATTGACACGTATATTACCTTCGCGTGAGGGACTGCAGTTGACCGCATGTTAGCTTACTGACTTTATCGTGTACTGTGGCTACAGGGTACTTAGTCAAGTTGCGTTCGATAATATCGATATCGACGGCTCTACGTTTGATTCTGGCAGCTTCAGAGCATCGATGGATAATTTAAAAATTAGTGCTATTGTTATGGAAAGTGTCTGTCTGTCTGTTACCTCTTCACGCCAAACCGCTGAACAGATTTTGCTGAAATTTGGTATGGAGTCCCGGGAAAGGACATGTGATACTTTTTATCCCGGAATAATGTACGGTTCGACGGGGTTGCGGAGTTGCGGGCGACATCTAGTATTACATAGAATATCAAAATTATTACTTAATACTTACCCTTCTAAATCTAGTAATAAGGTAATAAACCCTTTTACTTTGCCACAGTCAGGCAAAAGGCCAATTACAATTTAAAAGTCCCAGCCAACATATTAAATACTCTGTTTCCCGAAAGGATTATTTAATTTCTCTTTAAACCCTCACTTGAGGCGCTAAATCTGGTTTGAACCGGAAAAATCCGGTTTGTCCGCCTTAAACCGGAAAAATCCGCTTTGAACCGGATTTAAGCGGTCCAATATTAACGGATACATTGTGGATATGGTTTGTTTAAGACTATAAACTGTAGTGTACTTTAACTGTATAATGTGATGGCTAAATGTAAGCACGTGGCCTGATCGGTAATAATCAGTAAGACGGATGGGAGAGTACAGTAATAAATAATATACATGTATATATGTAACAAAAATAAGTGATAATACTTTAGGGTGTGTACGGCGTACGTGTTCCTTGTAGAGAGTTCACTGTGAAAGTAGCAGCGCTGAAAGACCAAAAATTTTTTTCACTTTTGTATGGGCACAGTATGAAACTGAATGCAGCAGTGCAGTCGCAGAATTTCTGCCGGCAGAAATTCTGCTACTCACAACTCATAAAGGTGAAGCCAAACGAGCGTACGTTTGGCTTCACCCTTAAGCTTAATCCAGGTAAATGCAAGCGGACCCATTAAAGTCGAAGCATGACCCTCGCTAATGAACTACCCAACTACCTGTAGCCCTGTGTGTTTGTTTGTTCGGTTTTAATTGCAACTCCTAAACTTGTAGCATACATTATTCATGAAAACCGCTACTTTGCTTTGGGTTCTAACGTAGATTGATTCTCCTAAACAGCCTTATATATCCATACTAATATTATAAATGCGAAAGTGTGTCTGTCTGTTACGTCTTCGCGCCCAAACCGCTGAACCGATTTTGCTGAAATTTGGCATGGAGATACTTTGAATCCGAGGAAAGGACATAGAATACTTTTTGTCCCGGAAAAATGTACGGCTCCCGCGCGATAAACTAGTTTTGGCGCAACGGAGTCTCGGGCGTCATCTAGTTATTTATAGATGACGTTACGAATACGCAGCTATAATATTGCTCCTGCTTGTGATACCTCGTAATGAAATTAGTTGTAAAACAGCGCAGACTCGTCATTTTGAAGTAAAAGGTATTCTTCGAACTAGAATGGCGTACAGATGTAAGTTTCACTGGATGTGACAGTAAAACAAGGCCAATATACTTACTAATAAAATAAATAGGATGTCTGTATGTTACCTCTTGTTTTATACCGTGGGAGAGCCATGCTTTTCACGAATGGGCCGGCTCGACCGGAGAAATACCACTGGCTCACAGAAAACCGGCGTGAAACAGCGCTTGCGCTGTGTTTCGCCGAGTGAGTGAACTTACCGGAGGCCCAATCCCCTACCCTTTCCCCTTTCCTACACTTCAAAGCAAAAAGCACTTCAGCACTGCAAAGTTGTAATTTTAAAATTACAAAGTGGTATGGCGGCCATTGGGACCTGTCGGAAAAGTATGGCAAGGTGATTTTCGTGAATGGCTACTCGACGATGATTAGCTATGCAAAAATTAGCCTGGTACAAATGGTTCAATTGTTTTATTAAAAATTAATATGTATTCGCGTCGGTATAGCGGGCTGTAAGCCACACCAGAGAAGTATGGCATCACGCTACCGCCTACTTATTATTTTTTTCGACTATCTGAAAATACAAGCATTTTTGTGGAACAAATCGTTCGATTTCGTTATTTATCCGACACGTACGATTAACGCCCACGCGTTTGGGCCGCCATCGCCAGTGCGAGCGCTATGGCCATCATTTTCTTTTTTTGACTTTACGTAATTATACCCCTGTAGAATCGCCAGCCTGGTACAAGTGACCAAGAATTTTGTGTCACCATCTCCCGGTCTATTAAACAAAAAACAATGAAACGGACAAACACACACACACACACACATAAACCTCTAACTCTCCTCTTTCTTCGTAGGAGGTAAAAATCATAAGTATTCCTACTACATTACTATAAAGTAAACAGAACAACAAACAAAGGCCTTTCGAGTCTATAATATGTCCTATCCTGGGACCTAGATCTTTGTGCTCAGTACAAAAGGTGGCTATGTCAGAGGTACGGTCGGCAAAAACGTCTGCAGCATCGCTTTCAACAGTGAGCTTGTACCGACAGCAAATATGGCTTTTATTGTCCCTTAATAAATAGTATAAAATTGTTTATCTTGCCACAAGAGTTGTCTGGTTGAAAATTACAATTCTTTATCAATTAATAATTCTGGTACGGCCTAGTTTAGTAGCCTGTAGAATCTACCATCGCGGAAATTGATTTTTAGGCAGTTAACAGACCAACGTCATTTGGTCGGATCATGTCAATTTAATATTAACCCGTCGATCGTGGGAAAACGAGACGTGACAATAGAATATCTGTTGTGTCTCGGTCACCGTTGACCATATACCATAGGGGGCTTGATGAATTAATTGTGATCTGTCTGCTGGCCTAGGAATAAACCTGCTTAGGAATAAACTTCCTCCATAGTACATAGCCTAGATTCTAGAACGTCCGAACTAAGCTTAAAACAACAATAAAATACACACGTTATAATTATAAAATATTTTCCCCATAACTGGCAAAAGTCTGTCTGTCTTCTCTTACATATCAGACAGGGACACAAAATTGTATTATAACCGTATATTTTTCCGGAACAAAAACTTTCGTATGTAAAATTATAAAGACTATATCATATCCTTTACCGACCGAATATTTCCATACCAAATTTTATTACTTTTAAGCTAAAAGAACTAACAGATGGACAGACATTTCGTGGGAGAGCCATGTTTCGGCACGAATGGGCCGGCTCGACCGGAGAAATATCACGGGCTCACAGAAAACCGGCGTGAAACAGCGCTTGCGCTGTGTTTCGCCGAGTGAGTGAGTTTACCGGAGGCCTATCCTTTTCCCTTCCCTACACTCCCCTACCCTATTACCCTGTTCCCTCGTAAAAGGCCGGCAACGCACCTGCAGCTCTTCTGATGCTGCGGGTGTCCATAGGCGACGGAAGTTATGCTTTCCATCAGGTGACCCGTTTGCTCGTTTGCCCCCTTTTTCCATTAAAAATATACATATTTTCGTATTTTAAACATAATATGTAATTTTATTCCAATTTAACTCCAATTCAATTCATTTTGTGGTGGATCTTTTATTAAACAGCAACTTTTGATACTATTACCACAGTCTATGAAACTTATTATTACGCTGTGGTAATTACTGTTAAATTATGTGATATATTTTAGGAAAAAAATCCCAGTGAACATTAAAAAAGTAAAAAAAACTTTTTTGCACACCCTACCTCTAATAATTTGCGCCAAGCGGAGCGTCACTTTTAATCTCAATATTGAGATGAGGACAACGCGGTCTTCCGTCTCACTCGCACTTACACTATATCTATCTCTGTCCCGCTCTTGCTATGTGACGTGTGACAACGAAAAATCACGTATTTGTAGTGACAGAAATGATACTTCTTTAAGGAGGGGGGGGGGATGATACTTTTAGGAGGAGGGAGGGGGGGGGGGGAAAATACCCCTGTTTTTGGCTTAGATAGTCTGTAGCGTAGTGGAGAGGGTGCATTTTCGATTTCAAATGGCACCAATGAGACGTTTTGAGTATTTTTTTGGACACGCTAAATCTCATAATATTATGAAATTAGGCTGAGGGTAGGGGGAAGAATCGAGGTGAACCTTTCGAATAATACTTTGTAGGGTTAAATAACCAGCCAAGTGCGAGTTGCATATGATGGGTTCCGTACCGTAAATGGCGTTTACAGTGTGCGAGCCCGAGAGCTGCTATATCGATACAATACCCATTTACGATTACACTTTAGATACGGAACTCTAAAAATCTGGTCCGACTATCCCGGTCCTTGAAATACAGCCTGGTGACAAACAGACGGACAGACAGCGAAGTCTTAGTAATTTAGATTACCGTATAAAATTATTATCCTTTTGGGTATGCAACCCTGAAAACTTACGTAACTAATAGAAATATTTAGGCAGGCTGTACGATGCCTTCGCAGCATTTTTCCTACTATAATATATGGCGCTTCCTAAAAAAAGTCTTACGGGATTTGCGCACAACATTTTTACGGGAACTCTGATAAAATCGTTTTCATAAGTCATCCATGCTTTCACGGTAATCATTTAAAAGACTTTCCCCCTAAAAATACCATAAAAATTCCTCCTGATACAGGTAAATAGATATTTATTATCGGGCTTTTTAGCAAATTGAGAAATATTGAGTTTTGCCAACGTCTCTATAATGTCTGTGTGTTTTAGAGACTTTTTCTTACCTTATACTTTATTCATACACAATCCATACTGATATTATAAATGGGAAGGTGTGTCTGTCTGTTACCTATTCACGCCCAAACCGCTGAACCGATTTTGCTGGTACTTTGAGTCCCGGAAAAGGACGAAGGATACTTTTTATCTCGGAAAAATATACGGTTCCCGCACGATTTGTATTTCCGTCCATACATCCATATTCCATACAAGTGTGGATTTGGCATGACCGTAGTTTACACGTAATTTAACGTAGGTTGGTACTACTAATATATATTCTGTGATATAGGCTACTTTTTAAACCGAAATAGAGCAGAGCGGATAAAATCTAGTTCGGAATAAAAAGACCGACTTTTTGTGTTTTTTTCATAATATATCTGAATATTTCCTCCGAAAACCTTATAAAAAATCATCTTCTCTCTCTTCTCTCTTCATCTTGACTCGTTTAAAAAGTGAACAAAAAGACGGTCTCATGAAAAATCGGCGCGATATATCAAGTGCACAAAAACACTACAAGTAATTGACCAATATCAGAGATATTCAGACCCGAGAAGAATATACGAAACGTAGGAAATGACAAACTAAAATACGTTGTAACCATAAATAATCTGCCAAGTGCGAGTCGGACTCGCGCACGAAGGGTTCCGTACCGGTATAGAGCGAAAGTAGGCAAAAAAATTGTGTTTTTTGTATGGGACCCTTTAAATATTTACTATATTTTAATTTTATTATTAAATATTAAAGTACAATTAATATAATTAAAGATTTTGTTTCTCGAGATACAGCCTGGAGACATACAGACAGACAGACATCGAAGCCTTAGTAATATGATCCCGTTTTTACCCTTTGGGTACGGAACCCTAAAAAAGGGTTGTAACTTGTAAAGTCACCATTAGTTATTGCTAGCAAACGATATTTCGCCATATTATAAGTCGGCCTGTTTCACCACTTCCTGATAAAGTGCCGAATAAGGTATCCAAAACTTTTTTGACAGATTTTCCATACTTCATCTGTCAAGTTAAGTGGAGAATAGCCAGGAAGTGGTGAAACAGGTCCTTACTATATTATTATTAGACGCTCCGCGCGACTTCGCCCGCGTAAATCAGATATTTTACATTACACAAACAAATTAGTCCACAAAAAATAGCCTATGATCCTTCACGTGGTCTACTTCTTATCTGTGTCAAATAACATAAAAATTGCTCCAGTAGTTCGTGCGATAAGCCCTTTCAAATATTTTTTCCCCGGTTTTTCCACATTTTCCTCTATTTCTTCGTTCCTATTAGTCTTTGCGTAATAAAATATAGCCTATAGCCATCCTCGATAAATGAATTATAGCTGAGTGTGTAGTCACGCGAAAATTGTATAGAAAATATATATTAATATGCCTAGCTATAAATATCTGTGACGGCCTTAATATAATATTATCATAACTAGCTGTCCCGGCAACATTGTTTTGCCATATAAAGTATTTCGCCCATATTGAAGTGACTAAATAAGTATGTCACCATGGCAACGTCCATCGCTATCCCGTCGCACAAACAATGGTCGCCGTCAGTCTCGAGTTGTAATAATTTACTATTATTTATTCAACAAATGCACATAACAATATAAAAAGTAGATGTTGTCCGATTCTCAACCCTAGCCGATATGCTCGCTAAGATTCATGAAAATCGGTCGAGTCGTTTTAGAGGAGTTCAAATACTTATTACGCACACCGTGACACGAGAATTTTATATATTAGATAATATAATTATCTAATATGATCTAAGAAACTGGTTTTATGTCAATTATTATTACAATTTGGCACGTCTGTAAAACATAGATCTATAGTTTTCGTCTTTTTATAGATATCCCAAATCTCATATCCTTTATTAATAAAAACGTAAACTAGACAGAAAAAGAGAATGAAAACGCAATAAATAACGGGATTTAAGCCCTTACAGGTGTACTTTTTGTCTAACCTTCATCCATTCGATGTCCGAACCAATAATTTTGTTTCAGGGTCTAGCAGAAAACCGACCAAGTGCGTGTCGGGCCACGCGCAATATAGAGTTCCGATAGCACCGCTAGTTTTTGAAAATTTTTGTATGATCAATGAATGTACATTTATAACATGTTTTACACTACTATAACAACATCATCTCAGTTACTTTCAAAGGAATTTGAACGAAAAGTTCCATTAATACTTCGCCGAATACATTTTTTTTAGTTGATTGACTATTACCACTATTACACAATAACTTAACGCCTCCGTGGTCTAGTGGTACAGAGCGCGGCTCTTGACTCGGAGGTCGTGGGTTCGATTCCCGCGTTGGAAACATGTTAATTCCAAGTTTGGTTAGGACAATGCAGGCTGATCACCTGATTGTCTGACAAGTAAGATGATCCATGCGTCGGATGGGCATGTAAAAAGTCGGTCCTGCGCCTGATCTCTCGCCGGTCGTGTCGGTCTGCCGTCCCACTGGGTTATGAGAGTAAAGGAATAGAGAGTGCTCTTGTGTACTGCGCACACACTTGGGCACTATAAAAATACTCCTGCGTAGCTGGCCTGGTTTCAGTGAAACCGGCCACCGTCACCGAAACCGGTGTGGGAGCTATTACTCAATAACTTATGAAGTCATCTTAGCCGTGATAGTTTTCTTTTTAAATTTAGCATATTTCCTACTCCCATGAATTTTTTCACATTTCCAAAAGCAACCGTTTAGCTGGTAGAAGGGGGGGACACTGGACTGATAACGATTTTTTCCACTTTAAAACTTAATATTTCACAAATGGATCCCTAAATCGGAAAATGATCTATGAATACTCATAGTATTTTTAAAAAACCTATCCAACGACACCCCACACGATGGGGTGGGCGCGAAAAAAAAAATCAACCCCGGTTGATGTGTAGGGGAGGTACCATAAAAAAATATTTTTTAAATATTTTATGTACCATTTTGTCGGCATTATTAATATGTGTATTCATGCCAAATTACAGCTTTGCAGGTCCTATAGTCTCTTAGCAAAACCGCGGACAGACAGACAGACAGACGGACAGACGGACGGACAGACCGAAACTATAAGGGTTCCTTGTTGACTACGGAACCCTAAAAACCGACGGATGGTTATCGCTTAAGAGGCAGACCATTGCGATTAATTATTTTTACGGACCCAAAAATCGGACATTGTCTTTTAACACGCTTTTATCAGCTTGAACTCTATGTGTATTAAGACTTAAAGGCCCGTATTCACTTTGATTAGTATTAAGTGCAAGTGATTAGACCTGTGCAGTTTTTTGCACCTGCGCAGGCGACCGGCGCAATATCTATTCCCACACACATTCCAGTCTACCTACGCAGGCATACCTGTACAGGTGGACCTCTCCGGTAGACCGTAGCGACTTACATAACTCTCATCGCCCCACCTTTAAAGAGATTTTAAAATCTCAAACTAGGATTTACTATTCTATTTTCATTTTTGCTATTTTCAGCGATTTTAAAATTTTGCGCGGCTCACACCTATTCCCTAGTCACTAGGTAATAAAGGGGGATGAGGAAGATAAAAAAGGAGGAGACGTAAATTCACTAGGTCCTAGTGAATTAACATCTCCTTTAAGGCAGTCGGTAAAATTATCAAACCAGGTATGGAAACAAAAAAAAACCTGCATATCTAAAGTAATGAAAATACTAAAAAATAAACATTTATATTAGCAAGCTCCAAAGAAAAATGTATGCGACAATTCTTGCATAAAAATCTAGTATTTCTTTCAATATAGAGCTCAGCGTAAAAAGACGTCTTAACAATTCCTTTGCTTGAAAATAAAGTTGTGAAAAAAACAAAACGTCAAAGTCTAGTTGTAAAGAGGTTGTATCAAAGGAGTATTTTCCAAGGCAAATCAGTGGTGTCTTGATTGGTAACAAACTTTGAATGTAAATTATATTATAGCTGAAAAGTAGACTTTTAAATTGACTTTTGTTGGACTTTTGGCCTTTGACGAATAAGGAAGCCTACGGGGAAGCCGAAAGGAAGAGTTGATTTTGGTAGGTAACTTTATGTCGTCAATTTTTGACATTTCAATCTGTCATCGTCGCGGTCACGTCACACGTGTCACGACTTACGTAAAATATTATTGTGTAATTTAAAAACAACCACAGATCATTAAAAACTTAGGTAATCTATCAGGAATAGAAAATATTGAACCAATCAAATTCCTGACCTTCCTTCCAATCCAAGTTTTTCAGCGCCGAGCGGGCTGATTATTATGGACTATTGCTAAGATCATGTCAACTTACTAACAAAAAAAAAACATCAAAATTGGTCCAATGGAGGGTGACAGTTTATCTATTTCATATTTCAAAAAAGTAGTTAAAAAAAATTAAAAAATTATGTTCGACATGTTCGCCAGGAAGTCCACGAACCTTAAGGGAACATACAGGAAGTACCTTAAGGAGTCGGTCGCGACCATAGAGATGGTCTTCAACAAGATGGCGAACCTCTGTACAACAGAGGAGGTAAAGGTGCTGGTGGTCCGGAACAAGCGTCTCGAAGTGGCGGCGCTACGCCAGGAGCTGGACGAGGTGCGGAAGAAGGCCTCGCAACCTACCGGAGATGACATGCGTCAGCTGTTGGCCGAGGTCTCCCGTGCGAACCCTTCCTTCGACCTTCAGCAACGACCTTCAGCAATATGCTGAACGCCAGGCTCGCCGGACTGGAGGACCGCCTCCTGCCGGAGCCAAGACGCAGGCCACCGCTGGCGTCGGAACCTATGTGAAGTTAGCAACCAAGTACAAGGTAAATAGTTTTTATATATGTCATTCGATTGTACCCGGAGTGTACCCGATTGTACCGCAATTGAAATCGTTTGTACCTCAATAGGGTAGAAATGGAGGGGTGGTAAAATTTGCTTAGCAACCGACATAAAGATACCGTAATTTCAATGATGCCATCTGGAAGAGAATCGTTTGTACCGGATTGTACCAGTTTTTAAAGTTTAATTTTTTTTTTTTTACAAAAAAAAACAAATTTTTTTTTTCTAAAAATAAGTCTTTGTATGGAGTAGAAGGAAAGAAAGTATATAAAGCAGTACAAATGAGTAAAAGAAGTTATTTTTTTTATTTCTCCACAATAATTAGGCACAATTTTCAAGAAATAATGACCGAGAACCGATTCGGTCTTGATGAAACATCCTATATCTTACTATAAAACTCGGAGTTAAATTTTGCAACTTTTATCGTTTGTATCTCTCCAAAACAGAAAGATTATTAAAGAAGATACAATTTTCTTTGTAATAACTTAAAAAATTATGAGGTAGAAACGATTTTTCATATAGTAACAACGTCAGAGATTCGATCGGTCTTGACGAATTTTTCTATATCTTACTTTGAAACTCGGTGTTAAATTTTGCAACTTCTATCGTTTGTACCTGTCCAAAACAGAAAGATTATAAAAGAAGATACTATTTTCTTTGCAAGTACTTAAAAAATCATGAGGTACAAACGATTTTTCATATAGTAACAACGTCAGAGATTCGATCGGTCTTGACGATTTTTTCTATATCTTGCTATAAAACTCGAAGTAAAATTTTCAACTTCTATCGTTTGTACCTCTCCAAAACTGAAAGATTATTAAATAAGATACTCTTTCCCTTAAAGAAACAGAAAAATTCTTGAGGTACAAACGATTTTTCATATAGTAACAACGTCAGAGATTCCATCGGTCTTGACGAATTTTCCCATATCTTACTAAAAAGTCGGAGTTGAATTTTGCAACTTTTATCGTTTGTACCTGTCCAAAACTGAAAGAATATTAAAGAAGATACTATTTCCCTTAAAGTTACATAAAAATTCTTGAGGTACAAACGATTTTTCATATAGTAACAACGTCAGAGATTCAATCGGTATTGACGAATTTTCCCATATCTTACTAAAAAGTCGGAGTTGAATTTTGCAACTTCTATCGTTTGTACCTGTCCAAAACTGAAAGAATATTAAAGAAGATACTATTTCCCTTAAAGTTACACAAAAATTCTTAAGGTACAAACGATTTTTCATATAGTAACAACGTCAGAGATTCCATCGGTATTGACGAATTTTCGCATATCTTACTATAAACTCGGGGTTAAATTTTGCAACTTCTATCGTTTGTACCTCTCCAAAACTGAAAGAATATTAAAGAAGATACTATTTCCCTTAAAGAAACAGAAAAATTCTTAAGGTACAAACGATTTTTCATATAGTAACAACGTCAGAGATTCCATCGGTCTTGACGAATTTTCCCATATCTTACTAAAAAGTCGGAGTTGAATTTTGCAACTTCTATCGTTTGTACCTGTCCAAAACTGAAAGAATATTAAAGAAGATACTATTTCCCTTAAAGTTACACAAAAATTCTTGAGGTACAAACGATTTTTCATATAGTAACAACGTCAGAGATTCAATCGGTATTGACGAATTTTCCCATATCTTACTATAAACTCGGGGTTAAATTTTGCAACTTCTATCGTTTGTACCTCTCCAAAACTGAAAGAATATTAAAGAAAATACTATTTTCCTTATTTTACCAAACAAATTCTTGAGGTACAAACGATTTTTCATATAGTAACAACGTCAGAGATTCGATCGGTCTTGACGAATTTTCCCATATCTAATTATGAACTCGGAGTTAAATTTTGCAACTTCTATCGTTTGTACCTCTCCAAAACTGAAAGATTATTAATAAAGATACTTTTTCCCTTAAAGTAACACAAAAATTCTTGAGGTACAAACAATTTTTCATATAGTAACAACGTCAGAGATTCAATCGGTCTTGACTAATTTTCCCATATCTTACTAAAAACTCGGAGTTAAATTTTGCAACTTTTATCGTTTTTACCTCTCCAAAACTGAAAGATTATTAAATAAGATACTCTTTTCCTTAAAGTAACACAAAAATTCTTGAGGTACAAACGATTTTTCATATAGTAACAACGTCAGAGATTCAATCGGTATTGACGAATTTTCCCATATCTAACTATGAACTCGGAGTTAAATTTTGCAACTTCTATCGTTTGTACCTCTCCAAAACTGAAAGATTATTAATAAAGATACTTTTTCCCTTAAAGTAACACAAAAATTCTTGAGGTACAAACGATTTTTCATATAGTAACAACGTCAGAGATTCGATTGGTCTTGACGAATTTTTATATATCTTACTTGAAAACTCGGAGTTAAATTTTGCATTTTCTATCGTTTGTACCTCTCCAAAACTAAAAGATTATTAAAGAAGATACTCTTTCCCTTGAAGTAACACAAAAATTCTTGAGGTACAAACGATTTTTCATATAGTAACAACGTCAGAGATTCCATCGGTCTTGACGAATTTTCCCATATCTTACTAAAAAGTCGGAGTTAAATTTTGCAACTTCTATCGTTTGTACCTCTCCAAAACTGAAAGATTATTAAAGAAGATACTATTTTCTTTGCAAGTACTTAAAAAATCATGAGGTACAAACGATTTTTCATATAGTAACAACGTCAGAGATTCGATCGGTCTTGACGATTTTTTCTATATCTTGCTATAAAACTCGAAGTAAAATTTTCAACTTCTATCGTTTGTACCTCTCCAAAACTGAAAGATTATTAAATAAGATACTCTTTCCCTTAAAGAAACAGAAAAATTCTTGAGGTACAAACGATTTTTCATATAGTAACAACGTCAGAGATTCCATCGGTCTTGACGAATTTTCCCATATCTTACTAAAAAGTCGGAGTTGAATTTTGCAACTTTTATCGTTTGTACCTGTCCAAAACTGAAAGAATATTAAAGAAGATACTATTTCCCTTAAAGTTACATAAAAATTCTTGAGGTACAAACGATTTTTCATATAGTAACAACGTCAGAGATTCGATTGGTCTTGACGAATTTTTATATATCTTACTTGAAAACTCGGAGTTAAATTTTGCATTTTCTATCGTTTGTACCTCTCCAAAACTAAAAGATTATTAAAGAAGATACTCTTTCCCTTGAAGTAACACAAAAATTCTTGAGGTACAAACGATTTTTCATATAGTAACAACGTCAGAGATTCCATCGGTCTTGACGAATTTTCCCATATCTTACTAAAAAGTCGGAGTTAAATTTTGCAACTTCTATCGTTTGTACCTCTCCAAAACTGAAAGATTATTAAAGAAGATACTATTTTCTTTGCAAGTACTTAAAAAATCATGAGGTACAAACGATTTTTCATATAGTAACAACGTCAGAGATTCGATCGGTCTTGACGATTTTTTCTATATCTTGCTATAAAACTCGAAGTAAAATTTTCAACTTCTATCGTTTGTACCTCTCCAAAACTGAAAGATTATTAAATAAGATACTCTTTCCCTTAAAGAAACAGAAAAATTCTTGAGGTACAAACGATTTTTCATATAGTAACAACGTCAGAGATTCCATCGGTCTTGACGAATTTTCCCATATCTTACTAAAAAGTCGGAGTTGAATTTTGCAACTTTTATCGTTTGTACCTGTCCAAAACTGAAAGAATATTAAAGAAGATACTATTTCCCTTAAAGTTACATAAAAATTCTTGAGGTACAAACGATTTTTCATATAGTAACAACGTCAGAGATTCAATCGGTATTGACGAATTTTCCCATATCTTACTAAAAAGTCGGAGTTGAATTTTGCAACTTCTATCGTTTGTACCTGTCCAAAACTGAAAGAATATTAAAGAAGATACTATTTCCCTTAAAGTTACACAAAAATTCTTAAGGTAAAAACGATTTTTCATATAGTAACAACGTCAGAGATTCCATCGGTATTGACGAATTTTCGCATATCTTACTATAAACTCGGGGTTAAATCTTGCAACTTCTATCGTTTGTACCTCTCCAAAACTGAAAGAATATTAAAGAAGATACTATTTCCCTTAAAGAAACAGAAAAATTCTTAAGGTACAAACGATTTTTCATATAGTAACAACGTCAGAGATTCCATCGGTCTTGACGAATTTTCCCATATCTTACTAAAAAGTCGGAGTTGAATTTTGCAACTTCTATCGTTTGTACCTGTCCAAAACTGAAAGAATATTAAAGAAGATACTATTTCCCTTAAAGTTACACAAAAATTCTTGAGGTACAAACGATTTTTCATATAGTAACAACGTCAGAGATTCAATCGGTATTGACGAATTTTCCCATATCTTACTATAAACTCGGGGTTAAATTTTGCAACTTCTATCGTTTGTACCTCTCCAAAACTGAAAGAATATTAAAGAAAATACTATTTTCCTTATTTTACCAAACAAATTCTTGAGGTACAAACGATTTTTCATATAGTAACAACGTCAGAGATTCGATCGGTCTTGACGAATTTTCCCATATATAATTATGAACTCGGAGTTAAATTTTGCAACTTCTATCGTTTGTACCTCTCCAAAACTGAAAGATTATTAATAAAGATACTTTTTCCCTTAAAGTAACACAAAAATTCTTGAGGTACAAACAATTTTTCATATAGTAACAACGTCAGAGATTCAATCGGTCTTGACTAATTTTCCCATATCTTACTAAAAACTCGGAGTTAAATTTTGCAACTTTTATCGTTTTTACCTCTCCAAAACTGAAAGATTATTAAATAAGATACTCTTTTCCTTAAAGTAACACAAAAATTCTTGAGGTACAAACGATTTTTCATATAGTAACAACGTCAGAGATTCAATCGGTATTGACGAATTTTCCCATATCTAACTATGAACTCGGAGTTAAATTTTGCAACTTCTATCGTTTGTACCTCTCCAAAACTGAAAGATTATTAATAAAGATACTTTTTCCCTTAAAGTAACACAAAAATTCTTGAGGTACAAACGATTTTTCATATAGTAACAACGTCAGAGATTCGATTGGTCTTGACGAATTTTTATATATCTTACTTGAAAACTCGGAGTTAAATTTTGCATTTTCTATCGTTTGTACCTCTCCAAAACTAAAAGATTATTAAAGAAGATACTCTTTCCCTTGAAGTAACAAAAAAATTCTTGAGGTACAAACGATTTTTCATATAGTAACAACGTCAGAGATTCCATCGGTCTTGACGAATTTTCCCATATCTTACTAAAAAGTCGGAGTTAAATTTTGCAACTTCTATCGTTTGTACCTCTCCAAAACTGAAAGATTATTAAAGAAGATACTATTTCCCTTAAAGTGACACAAAAATTCATGAGGTACAAACGATTTTTCATATAGTAACAACGTCAGAGATTCCATCGGTCTTGACGAATTTTCCCATATATTACTAAAAACTCGGAGTTAAATTTTGCAACTTCTATCGTTTGTACCTCTCCAAAACTGAAAGATTATTAAAGAATATACTATTTTCTTTGCATGTACTTTAAAATTCTTGAGGAACAAACGATTTTTCACATAGTAACAACGTTAGAGATTCGATCGGTCTTGACGAATTTTCCTATATCTTACTATAAAACTCGGAGTTAAATTTTGCATTTTTTATCGTTTGTACCTCTCCAAAACTGAAAGAATATTAAAGAAGATACTATTTCCGTTAAAGAAACAGAAAAATTCTTGAGGTACAAACGATTTTTCATATAGTAACAACGTCAGAGATTCCATCGGTCTTGACGAATTTTCCCATATCTAACTATGAACTCGGAGTTAAATTTTGCAACTTCTATCGTTTGTACCTCTCCAAAACTGAAAGATTATTAAAGAAGATACTATTTCCCTTAAAGTGACACAAAAATTCTTGAGGTACAAACGATTTTTCATATAGTAACAACGTCAGAGATTCCATCGGTCTTGACGAATTTTCCCATATCTTACTAAAAACTCGGAGTTAAATTTTGCAACTTCTATCGTTTCTACCTCTCCAAAACTGAAAGATTATTAAAGAAGATACTCTTTTCCTTAAAGTAACACAAAAATTCTTGAGGTACAAACGATTTTTCATATAGTGACAACGTCAGAGATTCAATCGGTATTGACGAATTTTCCCATATCTTACTATGAACTCGGAGTTAAATTTTGCAACTTCTATCGTTTGTATCTCTCCAAAACTGAAAGATTATTAATAAAAATACTTTTTCCCTTAAAGTAACACAAAAATTCTTACACTCTGACTTATTACAATATTTTACCGAGCTACGTCCATGTACATTATATTTTGTGTTTCTTTCAATAATATATTATTTCGTATAAAGTCCTCGCGTTTATCATTTCATCAATTTTATTATAATAAATAGGAAAATTCGTCAAGACCGATCGAATCTCTGACGTTGTTTCTATGTGAAAAATCGTTTGTACCTCAAGAATTTTTGTGTTACTTTAAGGGAAAAAGTATTTTTATTAATAATCTTTTAGTTTTGGAGAGATACAAACGATAGAAGTTGCAAAATTTAACTCCGAGTTCATAGTTAGATATGGGAAAATTCGTCAAGACCGATGGAATCTCTGACGTTGTTACTATATGAAAAATCGTTTGTACCTCAAGAATTTTTCTGTTTCTTTAAGGGAAATAGTATTTTCTTTAATATTCTTTCAGTTTTTGAGAGGTACAAACGATAAAAGTTGCAAAATTTAACTCCGAGTTTTAAAGTAAGATATAGGAAAATTCGTCAAGACCGATCGATTCTCTAACGTTGTTACTATGTGAAAAATCGTTTGTTCCTCAAGAATTTTGAAGTACGTGCAAAGAAAATAGTATATTCTTTAATAATCTTTCAGTTTTAGACAGGTACAAACGATAGAAGTTGCAAAATTCAACTCCGACTTTTTAGTAAGATATGGGAAAATTCGTCAAGACCGATGGAATCTCTGACGTTGTTACTATATGAAAAATCGTTTGTACCTCAAGAATTTTTATGTTACTTCAAGGGAAAGAGTATCTTCTTTAATAATCTTTTAGTTTTGGAGAGGTACAAACGATAGAAAATGCAAAATTTAACTCCGAGTTCATAGTTAGATATGGGAAAATTCGTCAATACCGATTGAATCTCTGACGTTGTTACTATATGAAAAATCGTTTGTACCTCAAGAATTTTTGTGTTACTTTAAGGGAAAAGTATCTTTATTAATAATCTTTCAGTTTTGGAGAGGTACAAACGATAGAAGTTGCAAAATTTAACTCCGAGTTCATAGTTAGATATGGGAAAATTCGTCAATACCGATTGAATCTCTAACGTCACTATATGAAAAATCGTTTGTACCTCAAGAATTTTTGTGTTACTTTAAGGAAAAGAGTATCTTCTTTAATAATCTTTCAGTTTTGGAGAGGTAAAAACGATAGAAGTTGCAAAATTTAACTCCGAGTTTTTAGTAAGATATGGGAAAATTAGTCAAGACCGATTGAATCTCTGACGTTGTTACTATATGAAAAATCGTTTGTACCTCAAGAATTTTTGTGTCACTTTAAGGTAAAAAGTATCTTCTTTAATAATCTTTCAGTTTTGGAGAGGTACAAACGATAGAAGTTGCAAAATTTAACTCCGAGTTCATAGTTAGATATGGGAAAATTCGTCAATACCGATTGAATCTCTGACGTTGTTACTATATGAAAAATCGTTTGTACCTCAAGAATTTTTGTGTTACTTGAAGGGAAAGAGTATCTTCTTTAATAATCTTTCAGTTTTGGAGAGGTACAAACGATAGAAAATGCAAAATTTAACTCCGAGTTTTCAAGTAAGATATATAAAAATTCGCCAAGACCGATGGAATCTCTGACGTTGTTACTATATGAAAAATCGTTTGTACCTCAAGAATTTTTCTGTTACTTTAAGGGAAAGAGTATCTTCTTTAATAATCTTTCAGTTTTGGAGAGGTACAAACGATAGAAGTTGCAAAATTTAACTCCGAGTTAATAGTAAGATATGGGAAAATTCGTCAAGACCGATCGAATCTCTGACGTTGTTACTATATGAAAAATCGTTTGTTTCTCAAGAATTTTTTTGGTAAAATAAGGAAAATAGTATTTTCTTTAATATTCTTTCAGTTTTGGAGAGGTACAAACGATAAAAGTTGCAAAATTTAACTCCGAGTTCATAGTTAGATGGGAAAATTCGTCAAGACCGATCGAATCTCTGACGTTGTTACTATATGAAAAATCGTTTGTACCTCAAGAATTTGTTTGGTAAAATAAGGAAAATAGTATTTTCTTTAATATTCTTTCAGTTCTGGAGAGGTACAAACGATAGAAGTTGCAAAATTTAACTCCGAGTTCATAGTTAGATATGGGAAAATTCGTCAAGACCGATGGAATCTCTGACGTTGTTACTATATGAAAAATCGTTTGTACCTCAAGAATTTTTGTGTTACTTGAAGGGAAAGAGTATCTTCTTTAATAATCTTTCAGTTTTGGAGAGGTACAAACGATAGAAGTTGCAAAATTTAACTTCGAGTTTTATAGCAAGATATAGAAAAATTCGTCAAGACCGATCGAATCTCTGACGTTGTTACTATATGAAAAATCGTTTGTACCTCAAGAATTTTTCTGTTACTTTAAGGGAAAGAGTATCTTCTTTAATAATCTTTCAGTTTTGGAGAGGTACAAACGATAGAAGTTGCAAAATTTAACTCCGAGTTAATAGTAAGATATGGGAAAATTCGTCAAGACCGATCGAATCTCTGACGTTGTTACTATATGAAAAATCGTTTGTTTCTCAAGAATTTTTTTGGTAAAATAAGGAAAATAGTATTTTCTTTAATATTCTTTCAGTTTTGGAGAGGTACAAACGATAAAAGTTGCAAAATTTAACTCCGAGTTCATAGTTAGATATGGGAAAATTCGTCAAGACCGATCGAAACTCTGACGTTGTTACTATATGAAAAATCGTTTGTACCTCAAGAATTTGTTTGGTAAAATAAGGAAAATAGTATTTTCTTTAATATTCTTTCAGTTCTGGAGAGGTACAAACGATAGAAGTTGCAAAATTCAACTCCGAGTTCATAGTTAGATATGGGAAAATTCGTCAAGACCGATGGAATCTCTGACGTTGTTACTATATGAAAAATCGTTTGTACCTCAAGAATTTTTGTGTTACTTGAAGGGAAAGCGTATCTTCTTTAATAATCTTTCAGTTTTGGAGAGGTACAAACGATAGAAGTTGCAAAATTTAACTTCGAGTTTTATAGCAAGATATAGAAAAATTCGTCAAGACCGATCGAATCTCTGACGTTGTTACTATATGAAAAATCGTTTGTACCTCATGATTTTTTAAGTACGTGCAAAGAAAATAGTATCTTCTTTTATAATCTTTCTGTTTTGGACAGGTACAAACGATAGAAGTTGCAAAATTTAACACCGAGTTTCAAAGTAAGATATAGAAAAATTCGTCAAGACCGATCGAATCTCTGACGTTGTTACTATATGAAAAATCGTTTCTACCTCATAATTTTTTAAGTTAGTACAAAGAAAATTGTATCTTCTTTAATAATCTTTCTGTTTGGAGAGATACAAACGATAAAAGTTGCAAAATTTAACTCCGAGTTTTATAGTAAGATATAGGATGTTTCATCAAGACCGAATCGGTTCTCGGTCATTATTTCTTGAAAATTGTGCCTAATTATTGTGGAGAAATAAAAAAAATAACTTCTTTTACTCATTTGTACTGCTTTATATACTTTTTTTCCTTCTACTCCATACAAAGACTTATTTTTAGAAAAAAAAATTTTTTTGTTTTTTTTTTGTAAAATAAAAAAAAAATTAAACTTTAAAAACTGGTACAATCCGGTACAAACGATTCTCTTCCAGATGGCATCATTGAAATTCCGGTATCTTTATGTCGGTTGCTAAGCAAATTTTACCACCCCCCCATTTCTACCCTATTGAGGTACAAACGATTTCAATTGCGGTACAATCGGGTACACTCCGGGTACAATCGAATGACATGTATAAAAACCATTTACCTTGTACTTGGTTGCTAACTTCACATAGGTGGCGTCGGACGGAGTTCAGAATGAGGACGACTCACGGGGGCGAATAGTCCTTATAAAAAAAAAAGGCATACCTGCATAGGTGAACCTCTCCGATAGACCGTAGCATGTATGGCAGGCATTAGGAGATCGCTATTGGTAGATCAGCCGGGCAAAAATGGTCACATTGAGCAATTCCTCTCAATCAATTCACGAAATGAATTGTCAAAACTGACAAACTCACGAATATCAAATTAGTACGAATTAAACCCGGCCGCACATTGTCCGAAATTTCTGATCAGAAACAGTTGAACTTCCACCGGACCACCACTTCGCACACTATCCGAAATATCCTTCCGGCGAGTTTGAGCTCAGTCGGCTCAGTACAAAATGTAAGAGAGAGCATGATCCGATTTTCGGTTTACCCGACTACGGCGAAGCAAAAAGGAGGGTTATGATGTATGTGCTGTTAGCGCTCTCTGCTCCGATCTTTGTGTAATATTCCCGATCCTGCGGCAAAAATGGCAGCTTTTTGCCGAATGATCCTAAAATTTTGCTTTTCTCTGTGAAATTAAAAGTTCTGCATTTAAATTTCAAATGATACCTTGCTAAATACAGTCTGTTCTACAAAAACCGTACACCAGTTTTCTCTAATGTACTTTTAAATTTGTTTTTCATAACTTTGCTTACGCCATTTTGTTATAAGCTTTTGGCGGACATTTTTTGTTACACTTCAAATAGAATAATTTAAAATCTGACTGAAATGTTAAGTTCAAAGTAATGATAGAGTAGACAGAATTAAGGAGTGCCTCGACTTCAAACAAACGGGCGTGAATATACGCGAGTTGGGCGCGACTGTCACTTTCAACATGTTTCACAATGCTGAGTAACGCATTAGTACTGCGCGCGCCGGCCGATATGACATACTACGTCAAGAACATTTTCGAGATCTCTTCTAACGGCCGTTCCCAATATTTGATCTATCTCTTGCTTGAGATAGGAATAGCTCACATTAGACATTAGCTCCATATATTTTATGTCAATTCTATGTCAGCTGCGATCGGTTGTATGTCAAACTAGAGATAGATTGAATATAGGGAACGGCCATAAGTTGGCCTACTCGTTAGTTTTGTTTACTCTGGTATTTGGTAATGAGTTTAGCAAAGGGCTGCTAAAGTCATATGTTTATCTATATATATAAAAATTGGTTTCCAATTGTGTTAGTAACGCTATAACTCAATGACGGCTGAACCGATTATGGTAATTTTAGTCTTAAAGTGATCCTTGAAGTCTAGGGAAGGTTTTTAAGTGACACGAAGTTCACCGGGACAGCTAGTATGCGTTTAAAATCAAGCTCTACATCAATTAGATTCAAGAAGAGAGCGTATTCCCTCTTAAAAGGCCGGCAACGCACCTGCAGCTCTTCTGATGTTGCGAGTGTCCCTGGGCGACGGTAGTTGCTTTCCATCAGGTGATCCATTTGCTCGCTTGCCCCCTTATTTCATAAAAAAAATCTCAAATTCCCGAATTCTGTCCGCAGCAGCCATTGACCCTCTGTCGTCAAAAGGCTTGTCATAATTCACGGTTTTCTATACAAACCGTGATTGACCACGAAGTGACAGGTGTTTCTAATTTAAGGGCGATCCGCGATATCGTATTTAGCACACTTCATGTGAATTGAGTATGAACTATGAATTACTTCGAAGTTCGAACTCATAAATAGTTGCAGATTATTATCAATTATCATTCTAAGAGTCACCAAGAGGTTTTCCGTTTAATCTATAATGGTTTGTATCTTTGAAAACTTTTTTTCATGACTTAACAGATACAGTACAGTATTTTTCACATAGCTCCTAGACTAGAAAGTTCAATAACCGCTGGTGCCAACTTAAATTATTTTGACTATAGTGCGGTTTCACCTTTATTGGCTTAATGATGTTAAAACATACCTAAATAATAATTAGCTATTGTAAATAACCGCAACAAATTATTCCGCCATTTTGAAAACATTGAAAGTCATCACATCTGCTAATAACAGTAATTTAATTGACATTTAATTATTCACTAAACTGCATTGGTTAAAATTTAATTGTACTATATATATTAATTGTACTAATAGACACACTGATAGACAGACAGACAAGCAGACACATCAAACTTAACAACCCTCTTCCCCCCCCCCCCTCTTTTTCAATAATTAAAAAAAATCTTACTAAAGAAAAGACATTCTAGCGGCACACACATTCACACACACACACACACACATACACACACACACACACACCATCACACACACACACAAAGTTTAAAAATACTTTCTCACTGAAGAAAAGTTATTCCTACCGGCTGGTCTTATTACGAAATAATACGCTGATAAGGGTCGTGGCATACTGTGCCGTAAACAAAATAGGGATAACAATAAACCAGCGACGCGGCAAATGAGGGTAGCTACTAGATAGGCTATCACACGAAGACACGGTTCAGCGCGGTACGTAAATTAAAAAATTAAAACATCGTGTAACATGTCAAAAAATAAACGAGTCTTTTGTTATAATTAGTTACAAAAAGTTAGACGAAAATGTTATCTAACGTAAAGTACCCCGCAAATTTGTTTTACAAACGTGTTCGATGTAATTTACGTTTTCATCAAACAGCAGCGCAGACGAACAAACTTGGATCAAACAAGTTTGTCAAATAATTAGCTAGAATCGGTTTGAGATCATGAGATCTTGTTTGACAAATACAGCGGAACACGTTCAAACACGTTTGTCAAACGATACGTTAATGCAAATTTCCTTCAAACAGGTCAAACACGTAGTTTGTTTGACAAACACTTCAAACAAAGCTGTACACTATCAAACTGTTTGACAAACACGTAAACTTTGACAAACAATTTGATCGTTTGCGGGGTACTTTATATAACTGCTGTCTGGGAGCACCTTTATACTACTCTGCCTTATAGCTATATATTATAGTCCGACAAGGCTTTATATGAATCTGTCAATGATGTCAAAAGGCGCTGCTTGTAAAGGAGAACTGTCAAACACATGTCAAAAATGACGTTTTTGTATGATATAAGCGTTTAGTTCCTTTTCTCGCCACGTTCATGTAGAGCCTTGTCGAACTTTATTTAAATAGTCGGCGTACAATATTCTTCATTTTTCGACGCAACTGCGACGCCATGCTTCAGTGTGCAAGCCCATAATAATGAGAGCCATAATAAATATATAAGAAAGAAATAAAGCTATTTGTCTTGTACCGCCTCGGTGAATATCGCGTAATACGCGGACTTGAGCTATATTTTAACCGACTTTTAAAAAAGGAGGATAATATATGTAATAGAGTAGAGTTTTATTATTAATAATTCTAGATGATGCCCGTAACTGTATTACACCATAATCCGTTTATCGCGCGGGAACCGTACATTTTTCCGGGATAAAAAGTATCCTATACCCTTTCCATAGCCAGCAAAATCGGTTCAGTGGTTTGGGCGTGAAGACGTAACAGACAGATACACTTTCGCATTTATACAGGGTGCAATTAAACCTTCCTGCCAAATTTTTTCCAGGGCTTAGGTATCATTAGGAGAGTCCATTTGACCAAAAAAATTGAGTGTTATATTTTTTTATTGACATATTTTATCCCATTTAAAATCGTTGCAGAATGGTCACTCGCGGCGCGGGGGAATGACTGGGGGTAACGCGGGGGGGAGGCGCGCGCGCGGGGTCACAATATCACGCGCGGGAGACGCATCGTGTCCATTATTTGTAGTGTTTTTAAGATAACTTTCGGAAGCTATTTCTCAACATTTTAGTACTGAGTGATTATAAAAGAAAAAATACGTGTATTTTTATTTTTAACAAGGATCAATATATTAAAATTTGGCAGGAAGGTATAATTGCACCCTGTATTATTATGGATACAGGATACTAGG
The DNA here is from genome assembly GCA_905404155.3 of Plebejus argus. Classification (NCBI taxonomy): domain Eukaryota; kingdom Metazoa; phylum Arthropoda; class Insecta; order Lepidoptera; family Lycaenidae; genus Plebejus; species Plebejus argus. The sequence continues at coordinate 5,824,612 of FR989948.1, read as the reverse complement.
CGCCAGCCGTGTCATAGAAACCGATAAACATTTATACAAGTTCGTTTCGTTTAAAAGACAAGATCATCTTTTTGCAAAGTCCGTAGTTTTCGTATTCTCCCACGTAACAAATGATTCAGGTCCCGCTGTGAAAATATTAATTAATTTCCCGGACAAAGACACGCCTATCTTCATCATTATAGTCATCATCAACCCTCAACATCATCCGGACACCAACACAATTTTCTCATCATCTCAGTCATAGAGGAAAATGATTTCAATTGTCCACCTATTACCGTTTATTGATATCAACCAAAAAGAGACACATGTGTGTGGGAGGCCCACCATAAATTATTAACCATATATTCATAATTACCATAATATATTAATAACGCCTCCGTGGTCTAGTGGTATAGAGCGCGGCTCTTGACTCGGAGGTCGTGGGTTCGATTCCCGCGTTGGAAACATGTTATTTCCAAGTTTGGTTAGGACAATGCAGGCTGATCACCTGATTGTCTGACAAGTAAGATGATCCATGCGTCGGATGGGCATGTAAAAAGTCGGTCCTGCGCCTGATCTCTCGCCGGTCGTGTCGGTCTGCCGTCCCACTGGGTTATGAGAGTAAAGGAATAGAGAGTGCTCTTGTGTACTGCGCACACACTTGGGCACTATAAAAATACACCTGCGTAGCTGGCCTGGTTTCAATGAAACCGGCCACCGTCACCGAAACCGGTGTGGGAGCTATTATTATTGATATCAACCAAAAATAGACACATGTGTGTGGGAGGCCCACTATAAATTATTATATTTTATTGTATTTTGTTTTTAGTATATTCTGTTGTTATACAACAGAAATACATAATCTCTGACAATAGGCGGATAGACAGTCAGGCTAGAATAGGGTTCCTATTCTAGCCTGTCTCTCTGTTCCTAAGTGATAATTACTAAAAAATTAACTTCCTTAGTAATTAATTATCACTTTGTTTTGCAACCAGTGCTGTAAATAAGGCGATGCCACCTGTGTCCAGGCATGGGGCGTAGACCCTGGGGGGTGCAAGAATGGCCAGACACAGAGACCTATACATAGCATTGCTCTGCCCCCCTAGCAAACGTCAACGAGATGTCTCGTGGATATCTCACTCTTGAGCGTAGTGATATTATCGATATCGTATATATCTCTTTTTCGCTAACATGCGTACGTCGAGACTCGAGAGATAAATTTCTCGTTCGTATATTATAAGTTCGTTAGTATATAGACAAAAATAGCACATATAAAAAAACATCTCTAATTTTGACGACAGACGTACGAGAAAAAATGTATGTCATGTTAAGGTCAATAGAGATGAAGAGATAAACCAATTAACATCGAGAAAACGTGTAGACAAAATTTTATCGTTGGCGTATGCTGGTACGGCAGAGTACCTATAATATCTAAAAAAAGACAAGGGCGCAGTTATATAAGCTCGCACAGGGCGCAAAAAAGGTAATTTACGGTACTGTTTGTAACATCCCTTATAGGCGAGCAATCGACGATATTATGCGTAAAATATACTTGATTCATTTTATACCTTATATTTTCGTTTTTAGCTTTTCATTATTAAGGACTCTAACAGACTTGACGAAACTACGTCCAAAGGCACTTAAGGACGAAATAAGGTCGAGTCACCTTCCTTAACAAACATTATCTCTGAAATTGTATTGGAGGGCTCTCTTATAACATTACTAGCCCTTAGAATAGGGCTGCCAAGGGCTCAGGCTGTCAAAAAAACTATGGACGTTTCACACCGCGTCAGTCTGGCCTTTTAATTTACGGGTACCAGACAACAGAATTCATCTATACTAATATTATAAATGGAAATGTCTCTCTCTCTGTCTGTCTGTATTGGGAAAGGACTTGCTTTTTATCCAGGTAAAATGTACGGTTTCCGCACGACAATTGTATTTCAGCACAACGGAGTCGTCGACATAATCTAGTAATCATGAACGTAGAAATAATCGGCCAAGTGCGAGTCGGACTCGCGCACGAAGGGTTCCGTACCATTATAGAGCAAAATTAGACCAAAAATTGTGTTTTTTGTATCGGAGCCCCCCTTAATTTTTTTATTTTACTTTAATATTATTATTAAATATTAAAGTACAAGTAAAACTAAGGATTTTGTGGAAAATTCAAGGGCCTACCTGTTGCTATTATTGATATAGAGCAAATAATCGGCCAAGTGCGAGTCGGAATCGCGCACGAAGGGTTCCGTACCATTATAGAGCAAAATTAGGCCATAAATTGTGTTTTTGTATGGGAGCCCCCCTTATTTTTTTATTTTATTTTTATATTATTATTAAATATTAAAGCACACATATAACTAAGGATTTAGTGAAAAATTCAAGTACCTATCTGTTGCCATTTTTGATATAGAGCAAAAAAGGCCAAAAAAATCACGTTTGTTGTATGGGAGCCCCCCTTTAATATTCATTTTATTTTATTTTTAGTCTTTGTTGTTATAACGGCAACAGATATACATAATCTGTGAAAATATCAAATCTCTAGCTATTACCGTTCTTGAGTTACAACCTGGAGACAGCAAAAAAGGCCAAAAAATCAGGTTTGTTGTATGGGAGCCCCCTTAAATATTAATTTTATTTTGCTTTTAGTATTTTATGATATATAGCGGCAATAGAAATACACAATCTGTGAACATTTCAACTCTCTAGCCATTACCGTTCTTGAGTTACAGCCTGGAGACAGACAGACGGACAGACATCGAAGTCTCATGAATTGGGTCCCGTTTTCACCCTTTGGGTACGGAACCCTAAAAAAGACGGACGGAGTCTTATTATACACAGCACTGTGTCTTTAGAGTTGGCCAGGCTGACTGCATCATGCATGTACACGGTCCGCACTCACACATTCTTAATCGACACAGTGCTGTGTACAATAAGACTCCGTCCGCCTTTTTTTCTACGTTCATGCTAGTTACCTATAAAAATCTTGTCTCACTTGAACAGAAATACAAACCCCTCTTTTTACAGCCGGTTAAAAGGGCCGTAGGGCAACCCTATGCTCCTCAAAGGGCCCTCACCTTGAAACTGTGAAATATTAATGTCAATTTCACCCGGAGAATTCAATTTAGTACATTTTATTAGTTTCTGCGCCCTAAAAGGGAATGACAATTGTATTATGACATTTTGGGAATATCGATGGATATTTTCCGCATTTCCACAGTAAGGCCTCGCGCGCACATAGCGGCTAGGCCGCAGCGTCCAGGTCGCGGCTGCCATCGAGATAGATACCTTAGTATGAAACCTTCAGACCACGCGCACCTGGCCGCCACCCGGCCAGCGGCCACACCATATTTTCGATGGCCGCCGTGACCTGAGGGTGTAGTGCTGGTTTTATTCGATCATACGCATTGAACTCGTTAACGCGAATTTGTATGGGATCAAAGCAGCGCCACCTACAGGCTTACGTGGATACCGCTTTGATCCCATACAAATTCGCGTTTTACTCGATGAGTATGATCGAATAAAACTCGCACAGCGCACTTGACCAGGGGGTGTAGTGCGAGTTTTATTCGATCATACCAGATCGAATAAAACTCGCACTGACCACTTGCGTGACCAGGGGGTGTAGTGCGAGTTTTATTCGATCATACGCATCGAACTCGTTAACGCGAATTTGTATGGGATCAAATCAGCGCCACCTACAGGCTTACGTGGATACCGCTTTGATCCCATACAAATTCGCGTTTTACTCGATGAGTATGATCGAATAAAACTCGCACAGCGCACTTGACCAGGGGGTGTAGTGCGAGTTTTATTCGATCATACCAGATCGAATAAAACTCGCACTGACCACTTGCGTGACCAGGGGGTGTAGTGCGAGTTTTATTCGATCATACGCATCGAACTCGTTAACGCGAATTTGTATGGGATCAAATCAGCGCCACCTACAGGCTTACGTGGATACCGCTTTAATCCCATACAAATTCGCGTTAACGTTCTCGATGAGTATGATCGAATAAAACTCGCACTACGCACTCAGGTGATTGTTTGCCCCCTAATTTTATATGAAAAAGTTACGTTTTCGGTCTTCGATTCGATTTCGGTTTAAAGTTTTAAATAGTAACTTTTCCTTGATCTCTCTGATTTTGATTCATTACGCTAAGTTGCATTTTTTTATAATTATCTAAGCTGTATAAGCCCAAAATATTATTTTGATGAATAAAATTTTATTTTTCCTAATAAAACTTAAATAAATCCAGTTCTAAATATATAAAAACGTTAGGCCGAGTTGAACATAGTTTTTCCAGGGCCTTGTCAGTCAATTTTCATAGATAATAACGAGCTAAACGTGCCGGACAGCTCCCTGTGATAATTTAAATTACCTACTGTTACGTCAGTCACCCGAGACTGACACGGCCTCAACAGGTACCATGTCTGTCAGGCACCGGTGCCTGACATGGCAGCTAACGTGTTAAACATGTAGTTTAAATTTTTTAACAGTACTTACGAGAACTGTAACGTACGAAAGCCGTAGAGGTGTCTACGAAAACCGCGCAAGTATCTACGAAAACTGTACAGATCCGTAAATGTGTCTACGAGAACCGTAGACGTGTCTACGAGAACCGTAGAGGTGTCTACGAGAACCGTAGAGGTGTTTACGAGAACCGTAGAGGTGTCTACGAGAACCGCAGAGGTGTCTACGAGAACCGTAGAGGTGTCTACGAAAACCGTAGAGGTGTCTACGGGAGCCGTAGAGGTGTCTACGAGAACCGTAGAGGTGTCTACGAGAACCGTAGAGGTGTCTACGGGAGCCGTAGAGGTGTCTACGGGAGCCGTAGAGGTGTCTTCATGATTTTTAGCAATATTGCCTATTCTAAAATCATCCAGGACGACAAGAACAATATCATAGTTTTTATTAATTAGTCGATGTTTATTACAACAATTACCATCTAGTAGCAGATAATATTATCCTAAGCATGTAAAGAGCTGTGGCGACATCTAGCGATATTTTGTACAACCTTTGGCAGCTTACAGTAGCCAATAATAATAGTTAACTGTATAGATAATAATAATATTTAGGTTACTCTATGCTGTAGAGGAGACTGCAGTGGTTGTGGTGCTCATTTTGAAGTCATTTCATACCGAGCGAAAATCGTAACAATAATAGTATTCTATTAATACATAATACGAGTTTTAATCGTCAGCTACTTCAGTATGGGTGGAATAAAAATTGAGAGTATCTCAAAGTTGTTGTTGAGAATCATTTATTATTATTGTATCAATGACATTTTTAAAGATCCCAATTCGAACCCAATAAAGGTTCATTTCCAGACGGTAGGTGTTATTTTAGTTTTAGTGTGAAACAACAGATGGCGCTTTACAAGTAAAACCTATATAATTCTTCCATCTTCCCCACAAAATAATATAATATTATTGACTATGGAATTAATTAGTTTACCGAATAAAGGACAATGGCGAACTCTCATACATGATTTTATTTGAGATAAAATGGAGGCGTCTATAAATAAAAAAATGCTTAAATGATTAGGAACTCATCCTACAACTAACTTCTAAAAATAAATATTCCCAAGAAGGCCTAGGTTATTAGATATTAGATCATAAAAATCATAAATATTTTAGGTTATGTTTCATTGGTAAGTAGGTATTACTTACTTATTATTATTGGTATTATTTTATTATTGTTTGTTTTGTATTAAAATATAATTGAAAATTCTCCGCGAGCTACATTCCCGTAGGACTGAGTAACAAAGTGTCAGAGATCAAATCACAGAATCAAAGTCCAAAAACATGCCGGGTCGAAATTAAAGGAAAAACAATAAAACACAATCGAACACGAGAGGCAACGCACGCGGCAGGAACACCATAGAATCCATAGATATTTTTTGACATTTGACACTTGGTATGACAATTAACATTTGTTTGACAACTAAGCAGTGTTGCTAGTTATTTTAGGAACTACCTCATCCATTCTTTTTTACCTAACTACTTTGAAAAAATAAACATCGATTTATTTATTAAAAGTGTTGAATTAACTAAAATAATTGTAGATCTATTCATAACTTAAACGGTAGGATGAAACATTATGTTATTTATGCCGTTCGCCGGCTGAACCGCCGCGCGGTGCGCGCCGCCGCTTTGGCAAAAAATATAAAATGGCAATATTAACGGTAGCTGAGCGGAAAATATGAAATTCGCTTGAAATTCGTATTAAGTAGTCAATTGATTTACATAAAATAATTGTTTTTTTTGGTGGCCTTTACTAAACCCTAGAATATATTGGTAAAATATAAAATAATAAAATATTTGTTTTTGTTCACATGGCATTTTTAGACGCTAAAAAAAATATCAAATAATATTTCGCCTTTGTCCATTGCTATGTGAGACAATTTTATAGTTAATTCAAACGAAAATCGCAGTTAGCTAAATGTTTGTAGGTGGAAATGTCGTCTACGCGACGCAACGCCCGGCCCTAGGATACATTGAGCGCGAAGTATGGTTATTAAATATTAATCTAAATTCTAATACTTGACAAAATTTGGTCGGTATGAAATAACTTTGCAATAAATAGCATTATCTCCCCTACTATAATAATAATTAATAACCATGCTTAGCCAATATTTGCTTACCTTTAGTCTGGCCATGGCCATTTCTCTCAAGGTTCATTTCTTCGAAAACAAACGTCTTAATCAGTTGCTGAACAGGGACCGTGCAGGAACTGTAGATGGCAGCACCTATACAGTGAATTAATTGAAGTTTCCGAATTTATGAAGCCGACTTCAAAAAACGGAGGTTATCAATTTAACCAGATTACAGTAATATTATGTTGTGTAACATGTAAAATTTCCAGAACTGCGGAGTTTTTGTCTGATTTAAGCTATTTTTATACGCTTTTTATTAGCTTCACCTGTATATTTGTTTGTAACGGACTTCTTTGGGCGCGATTTTGACCCACTTTAAACGGCCAGATTTCGTTCAAACTTTGTAGATTTATCGAGGACCGACGACAATACACTAATTTGATATAATTATTCCATTTTTTCAATTTGTATGTTTGTATGTTTGTTTGTAACCCTTTATATAAAACGCGTGTTTTTAGTTTTTTTAACTATTACTTATTTATGTCGTAGCTATAGTCTATATGAGCGTCTAAACAAATGTGCCAAATTTTAAAAGTGTATATTGTATGATTTTATGTTACAAGTACGATTTAAGTAATTCTTGTTTGTTGTACTGGGTATTATCATGTATTATTCAACTAAGGGAATACTGCAAGTTTCATCAAAATCGGTTCAGCAGTTTTGAGATAGAGTCGAATTTTAAGTAAGTACTTAGTACTTACATTACAAGTCGGTTCTATTTTTTTATAACATACAAATAATTATTATTATCAAAGAAATTGATTCATAGGTATAGAATAACATATTATCTTAATCATTTTCAACTGATTGAAAATACTCTAGGAAGATAGGTAATTAAATAAGAATTATTTTAAAATAATTTAATACTTATTTACATTATATTCTACTCCATTAACCCAAATTTAAATATATTTAGGCGCACACTTATTTAAGTAATTATTAAACTGATGTAAAGTAAGACAAACGTTAATATTTTAATCTATAACTTAAATAATATTATACTTAGTATTCTAGTACAGTGTTTTTCAAGTATATGCTCATATTTTTACATGCAGATCCTGCTAAAATTTGTTGTTTTACCGTATAAATATTAAATATTATACGTTATTTTGAGTACTACAGCAGTGCAGCTAAATTTCATCAAAACTGGTCCAACCGTTTCCAAGGTTTTTCTCAACATACATCGCGACAAAAGAATTTTATGTATTACAGTATAATTATGAAAAAATTTGAAAAACACAGTTCTGATATAAGTAATATAACTACTTATGTAATAAAGATCGTATGGTCATTATAATTATTTTGTCGTATATAATATTCACTACAATTATTATTATTATTATAGAGGACAATATTCTATATTTGCTACTTAATCTAATTATTAAGCTACACTCGAGGTACCACTTATTTGTTGAATTATTATCTAAAATAATGTAAAGCATATATTTCATACACAAGATGAATGTTTGAATCTATGATATTTTTCTATCTGTGTACTGTAATAGTACATATGTAATAGAATAAATAATAATAGTGTGCACAAAACTCTTCGTATGTATAATATGTATATTGTATATTATGTCACTGTAAGATTGTAAATACCATTAGATTATAATCTAACTCGCGAGATTGTGAACAGTCGAAAGATTGTGAACCGCAAAATACTGCCAGCTTACAATTTAACGTATTATTATTCGGTAGATTGTAATCTATCGAAGTGAAACCTCCACCTCCACCTCGGGCGCTGATAGGTTGAACGGTATAATATGCCCCGTGCCGCCTTATTCGTTTGTTGTTAAATGTCCAATGACCTTTAAATGATCAATCAGGGACAGCCTTCGGACAGTTTACAATTTAACAATTTTAAGATTGTGATTTGACGGTTTCACTTCGATAGATTACAATCTACCGAATAATAATACGTTAAATTGTAAGCAGTATTTTGCGGTTCACAATCTTTCGACCGTTCACAATCTCACGAGATAGATTATAAATTATAATCTAATGGTATATTTACAATCTTACAGTGACATATACATATATCCTAGCAAAGTTCAGCTACATACAGCAGCACACACCAACTACGGCAGCATCTCCAACTCAGCAGGCAACGGTATACTCTTCATGATGGCAAACCGTTTGAGGGCATCATACTTGCTGCGGAGAGCCTCGATCTCTTCCCGGATACGAGTGTTCTCTTCCTGCATCGCTTCCATGTCGTGCCATTCCTGGAAATTATAATAATGTTGAGTTCATTGTAATAAAACAAACTGGACCAACTGGAAATTAAATCTTTGATGAAACTAGTTAAACACGCATCTGCCTAATAACTGCTGGTGTGATTTACACGAAATATTAATAGCTATTTATTACTATGTATGTATTTTTATTAGAAACTAGCTGTCCGGGTCAACTTCGTATCACTTAAAAACCTTCTCTGGACTTCTACGAATATTTTAATACTAAAATCAGCCCAATCCGTTCAGCCGTTTTCGAGTTTTAGCGTTACTAACACATTAGAAAATCCATTTTCATAAATATATAGATTACAACTATTGTTATTCTATACAGCAACAACAAAGCAAAGAAGAATCGTGAAACCAACTATGTAATTTATATTTACGACTATTTATAGTCCCAAAAATCATTACATTTTTCAAAGTACACTTTTTGAACGTCGGAACTATGGTGCCTACCACCTGATTTTCTTTTTTCGTTTGATTGTGGTAATGACCAATTAAATAGCTTCAACCAAATTTAAACCTTAGGTGACTAACAATGAGTTTCATTACCTGGCTCTTCTCCGTCTCCAACTCATCTTTCTGCTCAATCCGTTTAATACGACACGATGCAGCGTACCCTCGGTTCTTGAGCGTACGCCGACGTTGCTTCATCCTGAAATATATTGGTATTGTTTGTGTAGGTCTGCAGTGTACATATTAAGGTAGAGTTTAGGAATCATAATGCTACCTTGAGGCACTCCCGCAAGGTAATATTACTAAAGATGTTGATTCCTAGGCAGATGGGTGACCTACGTATGAACCGGTGGTAGGCACCAGTAGTATCAACGTTCTGAAAGCATTTTTTTTTAATCTATTCAGAAATAAAACAATTTTTATTTATTTATTTATTTTATTTATTTATCGGTAAAATTTGATCGCGTTACGTCAAACCCAGCCGACAGATCACTATTAACATTGAAATGACATGATCCGACCGAATGATATTATTTAAGAAAATTTCTAGAATAACAATTAGAGTGATTCAACACAGATCAGCTAGTTATATTAAAAAGCGGCCAAGTGCGAGTTGGACTCGCCCATGGAGGGTTCCGCAGCAGCAATAAGGTTAATTTTTATGAAATTATATTATTTTTTATTTATTTTTATATTTCAGTCGATTTAATGAAATTTAGATTAAGGTTTACTATTTATGACGTATAAAAAAAACTACTGGCTAGATCTCGTTCAAACCAATTTTCGTTGGTAGTTTTTATAGTAATATACATCATATATTTTTTTTTGAATTATCATGCCTCTACTTTAGAAATTAGAGGGGGGGGGACACACATTTTTCCACTTTGGAAGAGTCTCTCTCGCAAACTATTCAGCTTAGAAAAAAATGATATGAGAAACCTCAATATGATTTTTGGAGACCTATCCATAGATACCACACACGCATAGGTTAGATGAAAAAATTTTTTTTTGTTTCATTAAGTTTTACTATTTATGACGTATAAAAAAAAACTACTGGCTAGATCTCGTTCAAACCAATTTTCGTTGGTAGTTTTTATAGTAATATACATCATATATTTTTTTTAGAATTATCATGCCTCTACTTTAGAAATTAGAGGGGGGGGGGACACACATTTTTCCACTTTGGAAGAGTCTCTCTCGCAAACTATTCAGGTTAGAAAAAAATGATATGAGAAACCTCAATATGATTTTTAGAGACCTATCCATAGATACCACACACGCATAGGTTAGATGAAAAAAATTTTTTTTTGTTTCAGTTGTACCTATGGGGACCCCTAAAATTTTTAATATTTTTTCCATTTTTGCATCAAAATCTTAATGCGGTTCACAGACTACATCTACTTACCAAGTTTCAATAGTATAGCTCTAATAGTTTCGGAGAAAAGTGGCTGTGACATACGGACGGACGGACAGACAGACGGACAGACAGACAGACATGACGAATCTATAAGGGTTCCTTTTTTGCCATTTTGGCTACGGAACCCTAAAAAGGTGTAATTTTCTTTCTTAGAGCGCTTACAGACGAACGCAACAGCACGTGTCGACGGCACGCGTCGCCGACAGTCGGCACTACCGTTCGTCTGCTAGAAGTTTTTAGGTGGTCGCACGCACGCGCCGCATTTTAGATAGAATTCGTTGTGTGAAATGATGTGAAACCTCGCACATTCGTCCGCGCCGTACTCGCCGCATTTCGTGTACTATGCGGTGCGTAATGCGTTCGACGTCTACGGCGCTGACAAATGTTGCGACGAGCTTTAGTAACTAATGCAAGACGCAAGTAACAAAAAGCCTCTGTTTTCCGAGAGTCAACAAGTACCATGTATGAAATTTAATCATTTAATAATAATAATAGCTCCCACACCGGTTTCGGTGACGGTGACCGGTTTCATTGAAACCAGGCCAGCTACGCGTATTTTTATAGTGCCCAAGTGTGTGCGCAGTACACAAGAGCACTCTCTATTCCTTTACTCTCATAACCCAGTGGGACGGCAGACCGACACGACCGGTGAGAGATCAGGCGCAGGACCGACTTTTTTACATGCCCATCCGACGCATGGATCATCTTACTTGTCAGACAATCAGGTGATCAGCCTGCATTGTCCTAACCAAACTTGGAAATAACATGTTTCCAACGCGGGAATCGAACCCACGACCTCCGAGTCAAGAGCCGCGCTCTGTACCACTAGAGTCTAGACCACGGAGGCGCAAGTTATTTAATCATTTACTTACCTATTGGCTAACAAGCTCTGAATCTCACCTGTCATTGTGTTAGAAAGTGAGTGAGAGTGCAATTTTGACACGCTTTTATATACAGTATATTATAAGCTTGGTCTGTATACGTAACAGAATCTTTGAGCATGATTTTACCTATCTTCAATAGTGTTATTAATTCGAAACTTTGCATATGTATTAATCCTTTGATCGTGGGGGGGGTCACTTACTATTAGTTACTATACTAAAAATTTATTGGCAAAAATTTCCCCTAGTTTGGCAAGATTTTGAGATTTTTCCATTTGACCTAAGATTGGGGGGGGGGGGGGCATGTCCCATGTTATCGCGGTAGCCGGTTACCACTTGGGGCTTGAAGCGTTAAGAGCCAATGACCATGCAATAATTTGTTAAAATATTTACAAAAATTAAAAATGCATGTTTTTTACTTCTTTTTTAAGTAATATTTATTTTTGATAGAGCTATTTACTTTTTTGGTAATTTCAAAATGTTTTGCATCTTTTTTGACACGCTTAAATAGTCACTAGTGCAGTAGAACCCACCTCACAATCTGATCTCGAGTGAGTCCTCTCATTTTGAGCTGTCGGTTGAGGTCGCGCACGGAGATGGAGACCAGCTCGTCATCGCTGATCTCCGCACACGGGGTAGGCGATAGGGGAGCCTGGAAAATTAAAATAGCCAAATGAAGTTTTGATCTTATTTCCTTGATCATGGAAATTCCAGACACAATAGATATTCAATTGTTATGCGGCCGCTGGGGGCCGCTTGGGGCTTGGTGGGTTATTTTGCAAGCTTTTTATTACATCCTTACTAGTTACAAATACAGAAAGTCTGTCCAGTTTGAGCTTATTAATAAGACACGAGGTATTTTTTGCACACTGACGTCTTATGCGCGTTTCGTCTCTTTCGCGTTTTGGCAGATATAAAGTTTAAAAACGTGACAGTTTCCTTCAATTTGCTGAGCGTACAACTTGCGCTTGTATCGATACAGACAAGTGTAAAAAAAATCTGCAAAGTAACACCTGAATCTACGTGACGCCTGATTCTACACATTTTTTCTACATACTCCATTTCAATCTATTTTTATAATAAGTAAATAATGCACAGTATAGGTTAAAATGCTTATTTCAAATGTTAATTTGGTCAAGTATGTACATTTTTGTTTACATGTAGATCTAAATGAAATGAAACAAAGTATATGGTTAGAAATCTTGTATCAACAAGTAATCTCGATGACTTTTTTGTAGTCATGATTATCGTAAAGGTAAGTAATTATCATGGCTTTGATAAAAAAATATGATGGATCCTATATTACGAGTGATGACTCATTGAAGTGAAAAACAAGTGAAAATTCTTACCATTATCGCTTTCCTTACACCCAGTCCTTTTAAATCATGAGGCATAATAAGTTTTGTGTACACGAAATAATAAAAATCCCGTTACTTGCTTTGAATAACACAAAACAGTAAAATCTTGAGTAACGATATTATGTAGGAAGATAAGGTTGGTAGACTCGACCCGCGTTACGTATTTTCTTATCAGTTATTCGTATTATCTAATTTAATACAAAAATACACAAATTGCGTAGAAATTGCTAGATTTATTTGTTTGGAAATTGAGATGCGAAAAGTAAAAACAAGACAATTCTGAATTCTGAATTCACTAGCTGTCAATGTCAAATTAACTCGATCTTCTTCTTCTTCTTCTTCTTTTTTTTTTTTTTTTTTTTTTTTCTTATAATGGCACTTCGGCTTTAACCATGGCCAGTGTCGAGTATATAACATTATGGCGGGAAAACAATATTTTATAATATAATTTTCAGCATCGTTATTCTATTTCGTCAGGTCTAAAGTCTAGTCAAAGTCTAAGTAAAAGTCATTACAGTCAGAAAGTCAAGTCGGTTGATTCAGTAAAGTGGTAGACGCTTTACTGAAACTTTTGATGGAGTTTTGGAGGGAACACAAAATAGCACGTTTCTGGATAATGCATCACTTTCCCACACTTGTGCACGATAACGAATATCTAATGGTTAATATTCTACCAATATTACACATTAAAAACCCAACTTAACACAATTTTAGGAAAATAATACAAAATCACGACATCACACTTTCACATTCCCGACAAAACCCCTTCTTCTTCTTTTATTATCTTCTTCGACGATTATTATGGCCTAGGTTCCGTTCCAAGCTCAGAACGCTCACGCTCAAGACCGTAGTTTTTCCCGTTCAATTAGCATGTGAGCGTTAGTGATACAAACCAAGTGGAACGGATTTTTGAGCGTTTTCAGCGTTTTGAGAAAAGTTTAAAAAAAGGAACATAATTTTTTTTATACATACATTGAACAGAACTTGGATCCTTTCCTTGAAGTTGTTAATAAAAGTAATTGTTTATAAATTAAAGCTGTTTCTTATGTCAATGGTTTATAGTTACATTCTATTTTATTTTACAAATAAAATACATACCTAATTAATTATTATTTGTTTCATTTTTAGTACTAATTACATTTTTTTACTCTTACTTTTACTAACATTTTTATGAACATTTAAGTAAGTAATCATATTTTATCATGGCTAAACTTTTATTATAATATTTCAAATTGAATCATAATATTATGATAACAAAACCACATAACCAACAGATACAGAAGAGATGAAAATTAGTACCTATTACATTATTTTCTAAGAAATCATTTGAAATTTCATTTAAAACAATTTCTTTTCCAATCAAAATATTTTATTCAATGTTGTATAGTAGGTATATTTACAGTAAAAATATCATTTGTAACGAAATAATATGAAGTTTTTTTTGTCTCTAGTCTCTCCTGAACACTTTCCGAACATGGCTTTCGCGATATTATAGTCGTTAAAAGAAAAAAAAACAGAACGCTAATTTTGACCCTTACTTCATCGATGGTCGTTTTAAGCGAAAATGATGACGTCATGAGTGACGTCATAGCCGCGATCAAGACGACCGCGGTCGCCAAACGGAACGGCAGAAGGAGACGTTTTTAGCGTAATTAGACAAATCAACTATTAAAGGAACGCGACCATGGGCTTTGTGTGGCAGTTCTATCTTTAAAAGGTGGCTTTCGGATATTTGCCACGAGCGACTGCGACCGGTAAAAATTCAAATAAAATGCCACTTTATGGCATACTAGAATGTAGGTATCATTTTCTACTGACATTTGCGTGGCGATCATCGGCAGCGGCGTAAAAGCTAGTGGTAGAGTAAAATGAAACCTATAGCCTATGTCATAAAGTGGCATTTCGTTTGAATTTTCGTCCGTCACGGTCGCTCGCGACAAAGATCCGAAAGTCACTTTGAGGTTGTTATAAATAAAAATATTCCATTCCTCAAAAATGTTATCCCCAAAATATTTTACCCTTTAAAAAACCCACTAAATTTATTTTTTCCCACTAAATTTAGTGGGAAATCCCCATAGTTGGCAACACTGGATCAGTGACTATAATGATTTCGTTTCCCCACGCCTCAATTCAGATTAACCCTTTTTTCCACTCAAAAATTATTTTGCTGTAGTTTTAAGTTTTGGCACGTCTAGTATATTAACTAAATCGGCCCTACTCACAATCCCACCACTGTGTCTCCTGTGTCGGCAGGATCTACAGCGGTCTGCGGTATCCAACCACGAAAACTTTAAACCCATTAATTTGATCTCAGGGAGCCCGATCGGGAATGAAATTAGAAAAAAATAGGAGAAGTAGGAAAAATTCCAGTTTCCCTTTTATAGTCTTCCCCTTTTTCTTCCCCTCTGGACCCTAATTTCCCCTCAAAAGGGGGATTTTCCCTCATTGTGGAAACACTGGCCATCTACTATCTTCCTCTTCTTTTTTTCTTATGGCACTACGGCTATCACAGTATAGCAATATAATATCCCTACAGTAGTGAAACGAATGTACTTGCGCAGAGCAACGGAGGGGTACCCGCGGGGAAGCGGGCGGCGCGGGTCCAGTCGTTCAAACTCGCGGAGTTTGAACGACTTCGCGCGCAGGTATGACGTTGGCGCGTTTTGTGTTTTGTGTTGTAAAACGATAGCCTGTAACATCTAATTTTATAAACAATGGGATATAACAAGTGTTCAGTGTACAGAATATGTAAATCTGATTCAAAAAACAAAAAGGATTTAATTGTCATAAAATATAATATCGACTCACAGTTCACACTAAATTGTGTTGGCCTTGGTGGCATTTATTTGCAATTTGCATCTCTGTTTTATTGTTTACGTTGTAAGAAGTGTAACAAGGAGAGAAACAATTTATAGAATAAAAATAAAAAAACTGTCAAATACCCTGTTACATACTAATTAGTACCTACCTAGCTAGGTACACAGGGCCACACATCAAGTGTAACATTTTGACCTTTGGACCGCCCTTACCGCGCACGTAATAAGAGCGAGTTTTGAAGTGCTTCTGTTACACATGACGTGTGGCCTACCGTACCTACTAATTGTTATAATATGATTAATTATTGTTGGATATTTTATATATCCGAATGCGTCTTCATTATTTTAATCCTTCGATCGTGGGTTCTTGGAAATTTATTGTTATTCTATTGTGTCTTGCTCACCGGTGAGCTTATGGGGTTAGGTTAATAAAATTTTTAAATCCATACTAATTAGTAATTACTAATATTATAAATGCGAAAGTGTGTCTGTCTGTCTGTTACCTCTTCACGCCCAAACCGCTGGACAGATTTTGCTGAAATTTGGCATGGAGATACTTTGAGTCCCGGGAAAAGACAAAGGATACTTTTTGTCCTGGAAAAATGTACGGTTCCCGTGCGATTAACGAGTTTTGGCACAACGGAGTTGCGCGCATCATCTAGTAAAGAACTCAAATCATCTAAAAATAAAGTTTCACGTAAATATCTGGCAGTACGACATAATATGTAAATATAACACGCTGATTAATTACAAGCATAATATTTTATTTTTATTTTATTTCCCGTTTCGTGGCAAGTGGCAACCCTGGCATATCTGCTTGGTACTTACACCGGTGGCGGCATCGTGCGACATCAAAGGCGTTTCGTTACTGTAGGGATATTATATTGCTATACTGTGACGGCTATTGAACCATGGCCAATGGTACGAATTACACGTATCAATAAAATCATGATTCTAGTATCACACGAATCACAGTATTGAAGTGCCCTATTATACGGTCAATATTATCACCGTCAGTACAGTTGAAATCGCTAGAGGAAGGTCGTCTCTTGTACAAGTTTTTTTTTAATAAGAGAATAGCGGCAATAGCAATGATACTCACATGCGTCTTAAAAATTAAACGCATGCAAAACATGACGGATTATTATTGATTATTATTATCTTTCTTATATTATTATCAAACATCTTAGTTCTTACGGATTCCACAGAGATAGGCATGTTTCATACAAAAGAAAATAAACTCCTTGAGGTCACCAGGCTCTAATTATTGTTACAACCTTGCTACATATATTAATCTGTGGTTACAACTCATAAATAATTCCTTATCTAATTATTAAGTATATTTATTATCAAAATTATATTAAATTTATGAGTTCTGTATATAAAAAAGCTAAAAAACATATTCTGCTATATTGTTTGCAACTGAATACTGAGCACAGATTAAATACGAGATCGCATAATCTGTGGAAGCCACGCCCCCCCACCGCCCCCCAGTATCGCGTGGATCATTGAGTGGATTTCAAGAATGTTCAAGAATCTCTGTTATAAAATCATGATTCTGCGATTCGGCCGCTTACACCATCAATATTATCACGGAATCGTGATTATATTGGTGGTGTAATTCATGCCAGTGTCGAGTATTTAAATGGCGGGAAAACTATATTCGCTTCTGTCACAATTTTCACAGGATCGTTTTTTCTTCATATCGTCAAGTCTAGTCAGAGTCTACGGCCGGTATAAATAGTCAGTACTCAAGATGCATCTCGGTCTCAAGACATGGTTCAGGCTCTGTGATTGGTTGCCTGTCAAAATTTGGACCAATCACAGAGCCGAACCGTATCTTGAGACCGGGTCGCATCTTATGTCGACTGTACACTCTCGTCTAGACAGCGAGGCGGCCCGAGTGCGAGAGTGTAAATGGGTGCGCTCGCCTCGTCTCGCCTGTCTCGGACCCTCTCGGTCCGGTGTTGGTATTTTGCGCCCGAGTCAAAGGGTCTCGCGAGGAAAGCGAGCGAGATTACTGCACACTCTCGCGTTTTTCACTACTAGTCGCGCCGCTGCCTGCTAGACAATGCAGAACAGAAAAATAACAATAATAAACGTCATTATCTGTGAGAAATAAAATTAAATATGATTATAGGTCTTTGGATTACGGCCCGGCCGCATCTGCGTCTATCGTCCGAAGCCCGTCGTACTTTGAGACGATACTATTGGACGATACACGCAGATCGTCCAATAGTATCGGTTTTAGCGCGAAGCGCCACGCATAATATGCGGCCGCGGCATTACATTAATGATCGCTTTCGATGCATGGTGAACGGTGATCATTGATCGTAGATCCGTTTTTCCGGTACCCCATTAAAGAATTAGGAGTCAAACTGCGAGGATATTTTGGTTTCAAATGAAAGATAATATATTCATCTCCACGACTGTACCATAAAAATTCTATAGCCGCATACAAAATTTTCACATAAAATACGTTTTAACCATCACAATAATCGCAAAATATGAAAAAAATGGGGTCTGATTAGGTACCTTAATATCTAAATACACTGAACTGAGGAAAACAAATATACAAAAAAATTGTTGCTTATTTAGTCCTCTATAAAGTCCGCTAAAAATTTTATATAAAAATAGACAACTTTTCCAGTTATAAGAAAAATAAGAAAATTTCTTAAATTTTTTCATACATTTTCGCCATATCAAGAACGCGGCGAGCATCGTAACCGCCACTGTACAAGGCGCGCTAATATAAATCTTATTTTAATGTCACTAACGTCGATATTCGTACTGACAGACATCCGACCTGCTAATTAAAAAGTTGGAGCATTCTTAAGATAGTAATTGCCTAGGGTCCTGAACAAATTTTTTTTACAAAATATTTAAATACTAAAAAAAAATTTTTGTGTTTAAATATTTTTTAGTAAATTTACTACTAAATATTTAAACACCAAAAAATAGACAAAAATACTAAAAAATATATAAATAAATAGTAAATTTACTACAAAATATTTAAACTTTAAAAAATATTTTTTATCATTTAAATATTTTGTAGTAAATTTAATATTTATTTATATATTTTTTAGTGTTTTTGTCTATTTCTTGGTGTTTAAATATTTAGTAGTAAATTTACAAAAAAATATTTAAACACAATAATTTTTTTTTAGTATTTAAATATTTTGTAAAAAAAATTTGTTCAGGACCCTAGGTAATTACTATCTTAAGCTGAAAAATAACTCAAACATGTTAAATATTTTCGCATGAGAAAATGATTTTGGTATTAAGAATGTATGAAAATTTCGAGGGTAACCCGGGCCCTTAAGTATCGGTATTGTCTCATCTCACCAGTCATGCTGTATAGCAGTTACATCGTTTCTCTCCAGTATGAATTAATAAGTGATTTTTTAGGTTACTACGTATTCTGAATTTCTTTTGGCATATATCGCAGTTATATTATGCTTTCTCACCAGTATGAAGTAGCATGTGTACTTTTAAGATGCTTTTTCTTCCAAATTTTTTTTGACAAATATTGCAGTTAAATGGCTTCTCACCAGTATGAATTACTGAATGAAGTGTTAAGTTACCACGTGATGTGAATTTCTTTTGGCATATATCGCAGTTATATGGTTTCTCACCAGTATGAATTAGCATGTGGCCTTTCAAGTTGTCTTTTCTTCCAAATTTTTTTTGACAAATATTGCAGTTAAATGGCTTCTCACCAGTATGAATTACTGAATGAAGTGTTAAGTTACCACGTGATGTGAATTTTTTTTGGCATATATCGCAGTTATATGGTTTCTCACCAGTATGAATTAGCATATGTTCTTTTAATTTGCTTTTTGTTATAATTTTTTTTTGGCATATGTCGCAGTTATATGGTTTCTCACCAGTATGAATTATCATATGTTCCTTTAATTTGCTTTTTGTTCTGATTTTTTTTTGGCATATGTCGCAGTTATATGGTTTCTCACCAGTATGAATTAGCATGTGTTCTTTCAAGTCACCATTTCTTCTGAATTTCTTTTGGCATATATCGCAGTTACATGGTTTCTCTCCAGTATGAACAAATAAGTGTTTGTTTAACTCCCCTTTAGTAAAGAATTTCTTTTGACATATGTCACAGTTATATGGTTTCTCACCAGTATGAATTAGCATGTGGCCTTTCAAGTTGTCTTTTCTTCCAAATTTTTTTTGACAAATATTGCAGTTAAATAGTCTTTCATCACTATGACATACCAAATGTTTTTTTAATTTGCCTTTTGTTCCGAATTTCTTTTGGCATATATCGCAGTTAAATGGTTTATCTTCAGTATGAATGAATAAGTGTTTTCTTAACTCCCCTTTTGTAAAGAATTTCTTTTGACATATGTCACAGTTATATGGTTTCTCACCAGTATGAATTAGCATGTGTTCTTTTATGTGGCTTTTTGTTATGAATTTATTGTTACAAATATCACAGGTAAATCGTTTCTCACCGGTATGTATCCGGATGTGCCTTAGCAACCTGCTTTTAGTCGGAAACATTTTTAAGCAAACATCACAGATGAGTTGTACCTTATGACTCTTGTACTGTGCCTTTTTGTCCTCATTTCCAACTCTCTGTTCACCAGCGCACTTCCCCTTGTCCCCAACATGTTCTTCTGTGGCTGTGTGCTGGGTGGTGGGACTTTGGCGTACATACTTGTCAATGACACTTTGACTCAACTTTACTAATTTCAATTCGAGCACCCTTGAGCCTTGCCGAGTATCAATGCGGTCAACGTTCAATGATTCCTGTTCGCAGACATCATCACTATCTGACACATCATCATCTTCAAATTCTAACACGGGTGCATAATCCCCACCATACTGATTTGTATTTTCTACAGTTGGTTCTTCTTTTATATCTATAAAAATAATTTTCAACTTTACAAACTTAAACACTTGACACTATTATATTTATATTAAATTTAATTTCACAAAATTGAAAGGGCAGAGGAGTTAAGTTGCAAACAAACCACTATTGTGACCTATCTGGAATATGAATACAATATACAGTACTGTATAGTATACATTACCGA
Source organism: Plebejus argus (assembly GCA_905404155.3). Classification (NCBI taxonomy): domain Eukaryota; kingdom Metazoa; phylum Arthropoda; class Insecta; order Lepidoptera; family Lycaenidae; genus Plebejus; species Plebejus argus. Next base: position 5,803,749 of record FR989948.1, on the reverse strand, counting down.
CGTCATTGTATTGTTCAGTCTTTATGTCCGGCTCCTCTTTTATATTATCTGCGGTAGGATGTGTTGTGGAAATATTTTTCTTCTTATAGATTGATAGTTCTAACAAAGATCCAATTGTTCCAATGTCAATATCAGTCTGTAAATTTATATAATATTATGTTTTGAGTCACCCGAAAATTATTTGTTAGCTACAAATAATAATATTATAAATATAAATAAAGTACAAAAATATGTTGTCTTATAGGAACCATAATATATACTATTCAGCAACAAATACTCCCCACGTTCCATTTGATATTAATTAAGACATTCAAAGAATCCCCCCCCCCAAAGACAGAGATACTTTCGCTTTATAATATTAGTATGGATTATTTAACTGCAAATATAATGAGGATTTTGTGAATATATTTCAAGTGCCTACCTGTTGCCATTAATGACAAGCAAAAACTGCCAAAAAAATAATTATTGTTTAAATATTAATATTATTTTGTTTTTAGTATTTGTTGTTATAGCGGCATGCGGCAACAGATATACACAATCTGTGAAAATTTCACAAATCTAGCATTCTTGAGATACAGCATGGAGATAGACAGACGGACAGACACATTAGGATCCCGTTTATACCCTTTGGGTACAGAACCCTAAAAAGGGAAAAAATACACCGTTTTCTGTATAGGAGCCTCTCTGAAATATTAATTTTATTTATATTACGAGAGACATGCAACTGAAGTACAACATTTTGTGAACATTTAGGCTGCTAGACAGCTTTAATTTTCACTAATGTTGTACCCAAGCAGTTCTTGAGATTTAGCCTGGAAGCGTACAACAAAGTGTTAGTATTAGGGTGCCCTATAGACTATACCTTATTCTGGCAGAGACGATCAACAAGACCCCGTGTCTGTACGGCCAACTGCTGCAGCCGGTGACACTGCTGCAGTCTCGTCTGGCAGATATAACACATCCAGCACTCGCTGTCCCTAACCTATTATTGAAAAAAATAAACAAATCAAACTATGAGTGAGGTAGTGACATAGAAAATATGTTGCATTCAACATCCATTAGGTACTGTAAAGTACTGCTATTGGCTGACAATAGTCCTGGCCTCAATATTATGATATTATGTTGTAGTTTCACCATCCAGTATTTAGTTTGACTCACACATGGATAAAAACCGACCTCCCTAATAGGTCTGTGAAACTACTTCAGGGATCACCCAGGATCACCATCACATAATGGGGTTCATTTAATTTTGATATTCGATTTTTAAATAATGAAACTTCGCATGAACCTTGGCTTTGGCTAACAGTTACGACCGGTCACCAGAGCCTCAGAAAACATTATTTTATACGTACATTAGCACTACGAGCATTAGCAAATGCTAAACAAATGTTTACGTACCTTATAATTTGCCAGTTGCTCATAAAAATAAAGCACATCTGTTCTATAAATGTTAATAGTTCTTTTATTTATAGATAAACATATACAGCAACAAGTTTTCTTTAACATTTTTATATACCTAACTTTTCGTAAAAAGAAGCCTCGCCATGCCATCAGTTCTACCACAGAACAGATTTACTCCTAGCGGAGAGTTCTACAGATCACCAGTAAACACCACCACAGATTAGAGTATTATAGAGTAGAAACACCACAGATCAGCATGAGACAGATAAGCGTCTTAGAAGAGTTTGACGGCTCACGAATTGACATTTGATGCGCAGCTAGCGCCACCTAGTATCGAAACAATTTCGATTAAACTCCATAGGTGTGTATGTGTGCGTTTCGATGCGTAGGTCGGCTTTGGCGTTGTCACGTGCGTTGTCATCCTTTCTCCAAATCAATATTCATCTCCTCCCATATCAAAACTGTTAGTTTCGTTTTCTTAATGCATGTCACTTAAAATTAAAATGATTTATTTTAACGTACTGTTATAGTATTTGTTTCTTAAATAATACCTTATCTAGACCCTAGAATTTTTTTTACCCTTTTTTATGCCCTAGGGCCTAGACGATAGCTATTTGTTTGTGTAGCACTAAGGTCGAAGTTTGCTTGTGGGTAATACGAAACGTTTTTTTACTATCCAATTTTAAGTGCTTACACAAAGCATGTGGAGATTGTTATTGTTTATTGTTTTTATGTATTATATAGTTTGTCTAGCCCTGTGTTATTGAAATAAGAACAATGTATTCATTACTTGTGGCGAAAAAAAATCACTTAAATAGATTTCAAAGTTTATAGTAGTGAGATGAAAATCACATCGGGCTAAATACTATAATTATGATGCTTATTAGATATAAAATTTAATATAGCTGTTTAATGCTTTTCACAGAAGCATAAAATATGGTTTCGTCATAAAGTTATTATTAATTTTACAAGAGGGTAGGCGGGTCAAGGCCGGGCGCCATCTTGTCTTGATTTTAAGTCTAGATTTTACTACCTAGATTTTTGCCTAGATTTTTTTCCGCGATCGAAGGGCTAACTGATAAAATATGAAATGTCAAGTAAAAAAAATATTTTTATACTTGCAACATTTACTAGTGAGGTGTTGGTAGCTTTCATTTTCTTTTTTTTTTTGTAACTGACTCGATTAATGAGTAGACCGTATCTAAAGAATAATCGAAAGTAGAAAGTTGAAGCACTTGTATGACAGTTGTAATTTGATGAGTAAAAATATATCCTTTTTCTAATCGTTTTTGGGTTCTTTACCAAACGGGTAAAAACGGGACCCACGTAGACTTCGCTGTTTATCTGTCTGTTTTGATTTGACTATAATAATATGAAAAAATCCACAAACATTTTCTCCTTACTAAATACTACTTAATAACAGTATTTACACAGCTATTAATATGTATAAAAATTAAAATATTTTAGAATTACTATACCAGCTGTGACCTGAGTCCTGAATGCTGTGACCTGAGTTGAGACTCCTGAGTCCTCTGACCCACCGAATTCGATATACGCCGAATTTGATATACGCTCGTCGCAATACAATTTTATTCTTATGCCGCGGCCGCATATGCGTAGTGTTTCGCGCTAAAACCGATACAATTGGACGATCTGCGTGTATCGTCCAATAGTATCTATCGTCTCATCGCAATTCGCACGAAGCTTCGGACGTTACACGCAGATGCGGCCGCCCGGCGCGGCGGCGCCGGGCCGTTAATATAACTAAACTGAACCATATTATCACGATTCCGTGATAATATTGATGGTGTAATAGGCCGAATCGCAGTATCGCAATAGTATTTGTAATTCGCGTGATACTAGAATCGTGATAATATTGACGGTGTAATACGACTTAAAATTTAAAAACGACCAAAACGCTCAAAATGCCTCCTATTTTGAGCGTTTTGATCGTTTCTAAAGGGCCCCCGAGACGATCAAACGGTTTGATTCAAACACGTAAATTTTGGTTTGACTCAAACCATTTTGATCGTTTACAAAGCTTGTTTGAACGGTTTGTCAAACATTTACGTGTTTGAAGCTTGTTTGATGAAATTTCATATTTTTGTTTTGTTTGACGCGCCGTTTGATCGTGTTCCGACGCGTTTGATCAAACTTGGAAGAAAAAAAAGAAAGAAGCTGTAGTTTCTAGCACTTTCTGTAGATTTTTTTATTTTTCGACAGAGGACATTGACGTTATAAACATAAGAAAATCGCGGTCCTCGTTCTAGAATCTAGATTCTAGACTCTAGAGCATCTTGTCTGCATCACAAGACGTGTACTCGATAGCGCGTATTGAATTAAACTGCGCAGTGTCGTTTGACAGACCGTTCAAACCGACATCAAACGGTTGCATCAAACACGTAAGGTTTGAATCAAACCGTTTGACCGTCTCGGGGGCCCTTAACATCAAAAAAAAAGCGGCCAAGTGCAAGTTGGACTCGCTCATGAAGGGTTCCGCAGCAGCAATAACGTTTATTTTTATGAAATTAAAAGGTTTTTGATTTATTTTTATATAACATTTCAGTCGATATAATGAAATTTAGATTAAGGTTTACCATTTATGACGTATAAAAAAAACTACTGGCTAGATCTCGTTCAAACCAATTTTCGTTGGTAGTTTTTATAGGACATCATATATTTTTTTTTGAATTATAATGCCCCTACTTAGAAATTAGAGGGGGGGGGGGGACGCACATTTTACCACTTTGGAAGAGTCTCTCTCGCAAACTATTCAGGTTAGAAAAATATGGTATGAGAAACCTCAATATGATTTTTGGAGACTTAGCCATAGATACCCCACACGCATAGGTTAGATGAAAAAAAAAAATTTTTGTTTCAGTTGTACCTATGAGGACCCCTAAAACTTTTAATAATTTTTCCAATTTTGCATCAAAATCTTAATGCGGATCACAGACTACATCTACTTACCAAGTTTCAATAGTATTGCTCTAATAGTTTCGGAGAAAAGTGGCTATGACATACGGACGGACGGACAGACAGACAGACAGACAGACATGACGAATCTATAAGGGTTCCTTTTTTGCCATTTTGGCTACGGAACCCTAAAAATGGAAAGCGGGGAAAGAAATCGATTTACTTCAGAATTAATTTATGTTTAGAATCGATTTCAATCCAACTTTGTTAGCAGTTAGCAACAGCGTTGAGCTCATGTTGAGCTTGAGCGTGCAACACTAGTTTGTGGTTGTTGCAGCAAGCGATACGTTACGTGAAAATAATTTTCATAACGTATTTTATTTCTAGTTCAACATGGCTAAAAGGAAAAATAAACCCCTGATTGACTCCGACTCCAGCAGCGATTGCTCAGATTTGGACTCAGTAAGTACAAAATTGACGAAAATCAGAGGTTATATTCTTGAGCTTGGTTTTCACGACGACATTCCATTTATATTTTTAATGCGTATATAGGCCAAGATCAATGTTTCAGGGATATAATTACTTGCCGTATCCACGACGCACCTTCTTTTAGCGTTGAAACGTAATAAAAAAGTATTTAGATATCGTTGAATAAAAACGTATTATATCGTATGTTTTGCTGACTCGATAAAATCTCGACGTACTTTCGAACATTTGGAATAATAGCATAGTCATGACTCATATTAGAGAAAATACAAACATATAGTATTATTTCCAGTACTTTCATTCTAGAACTTTCGATTTTACACTCCCCGAGTCTTAAATTTTCTTGCTCTGAACAGAAATTAAGCTATATAGGTCAGTTTTTGTCCATGCTGTCTCATGTTTCGTATTTCTCTAAATAACTATTAAAAGATAGTTACTAAAACATGTTAATCATCGAATGTTAAGCCCTAAAATCGACAAAAATCAATAGTACACCTGTAAAAAAATTAGATTAACAAGCAAAAAAGCATAACCTCATTGCAAACTTTTTGCTAGTGATGCAATGCAGTATTTTTTTCTTTTTTTTGTTACCTAAGATAAAATCTGAATACTTTTTTTATTATTTATCATTCTATTTATAAGGCAAAGGAATTAACCTCATGGGTAAATTAATAATTCTGTGTCTGGCACATAAAAGTTATAAATTTTTGTTCCTAAATGTTAGAAAAAGAGTCCGTTTCGGAAAATATTTGTTAGTTCAAAGTACTTCAAAGATATTAAATTCATTTAATAGATATCAACATTCAGTGTGTCTTATGAAAATGTACTAAAATAGATCAATACAAAACAACATTATTGTTTTAGCAATTTTTAAATTTGGCCAAAAAGAAGAAGAAAACGGATGAGTCTCCACAACAGAAGTCCAAAAGCAAATCCTCGGGAAGTGAATCGGACTGGGATAACGATGACAAGAAGCAAAGTAAGTTTTTTTTTACTAGATGTCTCCTGTAAATTGATTATTACATTATTATGTGGAAGCTGAATGTATTACTGTGGAAATATATCCTTTGTCATATAAAGATGTGAATGGAAGAACCAGATAACTAATATTTTATAACATAAGGACAATTACTCATTTTTTCCCTTTAAATTCAAACACATCTTGTTACTTGTCCTACTTAATCATCTGGCTGCCAATGTATTGAAATAATAACATTCCCTAGGCATGATACATAAAAGTTGGAGCATGCTGCTGGTCAAAAATCTAGTATCAAAATTATTTTACCAACAATGAAGACCCACCTTTGCATAGTGACCACCAAATCAAAAATTATTGAATGGCATATTTATGACTTCTTCAGAAATAAGGCACAGTGATACAAATAGGTTTGCCATCCCTGCACTATACCATAAGGCTTAAGGGGCTTAGAACACCTAAATGCGAGATTTCTAAGAGGAAAGTATGATAGAATGCGGTACTTGTATTCAGAAAGATATATAATATTGTTCAGAATATGCTAGATCCATAGTGTTTTCAAAACATAATGCAACTTATTTTTCTCAATAGAAAAAAATTGCTAACAATAAAATCTTAAAATGCAATGGTATGTGTAGTAAATTATTACACTCAATAATTATTTAATTTATGGACAATATTTGGCTACCAGTGTACTACAGCTACAGTGTTTTATTTTTTTTTTAATAAATCCTTAGCAGTTATCAAGTATTTTAAAAACGTAGTGTTCTGGCACCCAAGAAATGGCAAAAGAAATAGAGGAAGGTAGTTCCGGAGGTAGAAGATGAATTAAAAATGACAGCAGGAAAAACTTGGACAAGGACAGCGCTAAACTGAATAGAAAGGAAAGAAATGGGGGAGGCCTTTGCCAAAGGGCAAACAGACCGAGTCTATGGTACTACTGACCCGCTAGAGTCAGTAGGTTAAGCTAAATGAAAAATCCAACAAGTCTGAAAATAAAGGCTATAAATAAAATAAAAAAAGTATTTTCCACTACCAGAGTAGACTTAGTGTATGTGCGTGTGCGTTGTAAACATATGCAAATGTCGGTCAATTTCGATTATCTGTTCTAGGTCCCTTAATCATTACTTTAATTTTAGGTAAATCATCATCATCCTCCTCATCTTCGGACTCAAACAGTGATTCAGACAGCGACACATCCAAGAAGAAAGAACCGGCTAAAACGAATCGGAAGAACTCATCCGACAAAGACACAGAAGAAAAGAAAAAACCAGAGAAGAAAGAGGCTCCCAAACCTGCAGAAGGAAAGAAAGATGTTTACAGTGAACCTGAAGAAGGTAAGAGTTTTGGTACCTGTGTAGGATGCAAATAGAATAATGATGTGGGAGAGCCATGCACGAATGGGCCGGCTCGACCGGAGAAATACCACGGGCTCACAGAAAACCGGCGTACCCTCCCCTATTCCCTTCCCTTCCCATCCCTACCCTCCCCTATTACCCTATTCCCTTTTAAAAAGCCGGCAACGCACCTGCAGCTCTTCTGATGCTGCAAGTGTCCATGGGTGACGGAGGTTGCTTTCCATCAGGTGACCCGTTTGCTCGTTTGCCCCCTTATTTCATAAAAAAAATCTCTGTTTGATTGCCTGGAACTTATTATGAGGGGCTCTCAAATAAATTTTATTGCTTTCTGGTTCAGACATCTTGTGTACTTGAGTAGTTCCTGCAAGTATAACTTTTGTCAGGGTTCTAAAATAGTTAAGCATATCCCACTGTTATTTCTGAGATCATAGAGATCATAAGGCATCCATTATATGCTTATGCAAGCGTCAGTCAATTCTGTCAATCATGAATTATGTTTGACTGATGGTGACTGATGGACTGACGAATGTATCCAGATTTTCGTCAATCAGCTTCATGCAACCGTCAGTCACGCTCTTACACGGTAGGTTTATTTTCCTGTTCTGAGGTCATGACTGTGGTAAAACTGACAGCAAAACCTACTGTCTAATGGATGCTTTATATTATCAAAGGCTTTTCATGACTGGTTATCACTGAAAATCGACACTTACAGAAGTTCCAGTAACAAGAATGTGCACTGTTTTAAAATGCCCCAAATGCTCTTTAATGATCTTGTATAACATTTTTGAGAATCTATATGTATAAAAAAGTGAATTTTTAATTTGTTAGTCTCGACCTTAACCAATTTAGCTACTTTTAGTGTTGAAATATTTGTGTAAGTCCAGGCCGAATATTACTAAGAATGTGATACACAGTTCAGAGTCATCTAGGAAAATATGGAACCGCTTTAAAGCAGAGTTCCCAAACTTTTTTTGTCATAGACCACTTTAAACATTTTGCTGGATCCGGTGGACCCCCACAGCTACCACCCCCCCTCCCCTCCCCTCCCCCCTAGAATTAAAATAATAATTTTAATGGGAGGGATATACTTGGTGAACTGACAGCAAATTATATCACTATTTGGCTAGAAGTATAACCGTAAATCTCCTCACTTTGCAACCCCTTAGGGGTCCACCTGGACCACTTTGGGAATCAATGGGTTAAAGCATCTAGTGAGGTCTAATAATTCTTGTTTTTTTTTCAGGTGAAGTATCCTCACATTCTTCGGACAATGATTCTATAGACTCAGAGGAAGAATTTGACGATGGGTAAGTGACAAATACATTTAATATTATCATAATTAATATTATTATAAAATTAATCTACACTACTATTATAAAGAGGAAAGATTTGATTTTTTGTTTGTTTGTATGTATGTTTGTTTGTTTGTCCTGAATAGGCTCCGAAACTACTGGACTGATTTGAAAAATTCTTTTACCATTGGAATCCTACATTATTTCTGTTGAACATAGGCTAAATTTTACTTTGGAAAAAATAGGGTTCCGTAAGATATTATTTAGGTTTTTCGGACGCAAGGTGTAAAAAATCAACATACATGCATGCATACGCCTAAACTATAAAAGATAGAACCATAAAATGTTCTAAGTAATTGTAGATCTTATAAATATCTACAAAAAAGTCCGCGACACACTATACCTATCTATGTCGAGTGAGGCACAATAACCATTTTCTTATTTAAAAATCTTGAATTTTTTTTTGGACTACATTTAAAGGCGTTTATTTTACTTATGCTATTAATCCTTATCAAAATAAATTATTTCATCACTAAGTACAGTTTATGTAGATAATTGTCTTTGAATGATTAAAATTGGACGTTTGGTTTTGAAATTATGGTGAAATTAAAATATTACGATAGTGGGCGTCACCAAGGCGGGGTGTTTTTTTCTTTAACACGAAAACTACTGATCCGATTTGCATAAGGTTTTCACAGATATATTTGTCTTCTTCCAACTCAACATCTGGTGTATAAAAATCCCCCCCCCCCTCCCCCTTTTTTTTTTCTTTAGTGGACTTACTTCATATTATTAACTGTGTTTTCCAACTTAACATCTGGTGTATAACGTTTTCCCCCTCCCCTCTTAGGGGACAATAGAGAGGGTAAGATATTATGTATCAACTGATGAAGTAGAAATACTTTAAATGGCAAAACAACGTTGCCGGGACAGCTAGTAATTTAATAAGCCGCATATAACTTTAAGATTGATTAGCAAAATTGGAAGGGGAAGGCGCAGTGTTTGATTCTCATTGTCTCTTTGGTAGAGCGAGGAATGAGCGGGGCGCGCTCCAGGGACACGCTTTTCGAAGACGTTGTACGTTATTTGTACATATTGTGAACGTGCGCCTATTTCCCCCTATTTCTCGAGCGATTAAACTTGTGCGCAACCTATACTAGCAGTTCTAGCAGTCTAGCAGTCTTTAAATTACTTCAGCATCAATGAATAAATCAAAATAAACCACAAAGTTTCCGAATTTTTGCCAAAGGGTATGTATATGCCTCATAACTCATAAAATTAGTGTCGTTATAAAAGTCTCTTATCCATCCAATGGTTGTTCTTTTTTTTATGAGAAAAGGGGGCAAACGAGCAAACAGGTGACCTGATGGAAAGCAACTTCCGTCGCCCATGCACGCTTGCAGCATCAGAAGAGCTGCAGGTGCGTTGCCGGCCTTTTACGAGGGAGGGGTAGGGGATTGATTGGGCCTCCGGTAAACTCACTCACTCGGCGAAACACAGCGCAAGCGCTGTTTCACGTCGGTTTTCTGTGAGCTCGTGGTATTTCTCCGGTTGAGCCGGCCCATTCGTGCCGAAGCATGGCTCTCCCATGGGTAAAAATTGTACAAAAAACACAGGTTGTATAAAAAAATGTAAACAACACACGCAATATTTCAGTTACGATGAAAACCTCATGGGTGACGAGGAAGATCGGGCGAGGCTCGCAGCCATGTCGGAGAAGGAGAGAGAACAGGAGATATTCAAGAGGATAGAGAGGAGAGATCTGATGAAGACTAGGTGAGTTTAATATCTATAGTTTATCTGTATTCTAAAGTCTAAATATATAAAACTCAAAGGTTATATAAAACTCAACTGACATGGTGATCTATCAACGCAGAGCCCAAACCACTGGACGGATCGCGGAAATTTGGCTTGTAGGTAGATGTTATGACGTAGGCATCCGCTAAGAAAGGATTTTGATAAATTCTCACCCCAAGGGGTTCAAATATGGGATGAAAGTTTGTATACATAATAATACTTCTTAACGCGAGCGAAGCCACGGGCAAAAGCTCGTGTAACATTATAGATGCGACGAGCATTCCACAGCAAGTTGACTTGTATCAAGATATTACACATTATATTATCATTACATATTGTAATGCTCGGCTCTCCTCCCTCACTGATGTAATGCTCGACTCTGTAACGTTACATTACAAGCGAATGCTCCCGGTGAGGGAGCACGTTTAAATGTTTCTGAGTGCGTAAAACCTTCCGCAGATGGGAGATAGAACGCAAACTGCGTCTAGCGCGCCGTTCGGCCGCGGAGCGCGGGGCTTCGCCCGGGGAACTGTCGCGGCGGCGGGAGGCGCGCCGGCGGCGGCGGCAGCAGAAGATGATGAGACAGAAGCCCCCGCCTGCGGGTGAGTACGCCACTGAGGGGTAGTAGTACGCCCCTGAGAGGGAGGGAGGGAAAAGATCATCGCTGTTGATCTATGAATTTAAGAAATAAATAACATGATAAACATGATAACCCAGGTTGACTTCAACATAGATTACCGTGGGAGAGCCATGCTTCGGCACGAATGGGCTGGTTCGACCGGAGAAAAACCACGGGCTCACAGAAAACCGGCGTAAAACAGAGCTTGTGCTGTGTTTCGCCGAGTGAGTGAGTTTACTGGAGGCCCAATCCCCTACCCTTTTCCCTTCCCTACCCTCCCTTATTTCCTTCGCTACCCTCCTCTACCCTATTACCCCATTCCCTCGTAAAAGGCCGGCAACGCACCTGCAGCTTTTCTGATAATGCGAGTGTCCATGGGCGACGGAAGTTGCTTTCCATCAGGTGACCAGTTTGCTCGTTTGCCCCCCTTTTTTCCTAAAAAAAAAGACCTTGGCTTGTAGGCCTTTCTATTTTAAAATATGTAAAGAATCGCATTATTAAGTTACTTATATTGTTACAGAGAAACCAGCGGAGGAGCCAAAGGAACCGGAGAAAGAGAAGGAAAAAAGTCCCCCTAGCCCCGGTGAAATTAACGATGATTCAAAGGAGACTGGTGAGTTATGTTGTCAGATATGATCTATCCAAAAGCAACTTGACTTTATTGTTTAAAGCACAGACATAGATCATGATAAATACCGCATGTGTATGTACTTCGCGTGCCATATCGCGCTCCCAAACGACGAGCAATGCTCGTCTTTCGAAAGTCTGTTAAAAGTCTGCTATCGGAATCGGACGTCAATCGGAATTTTAAAAATGCCTAAATGGCTAAAAGTGCCGTATTGAGCTGTAGAAATTCAAATAGAAACGTTGGCCTAGATAATGGGCACTTTTCTTATCATTGGTACGTCACAGTAGCTATAAAAAAGTGGTACGCTCGTTTTCATACAAATGGAGCGACATGCGGTATCTATCTTGATCTATGTCTGTGGTTTAAAGTCTTTGTCTGATACTTTGGAAGTAAGTTCTAAGCGCCATCAAAATATCGCCCTTATACTAGGAACATCTGTCACTTTATTTTCAATCGCAGTTAGTCTGTAATCCGAACGGGTGAACTAATTTCGATCTGGTTTTTTCCGTTTGAAAGTTGACACGATAGAGAGTGTTCTTAGCGATAGTTCATCAGCATCAGCCCGCTCCGTGCTGAAAATTTTGAGTTTATCAATTTAAAGAAAGCAACTTTAAGGGCCTGTTTTACCACTTCCTGATAAAGTGTCGGATAGGCTATCCACAAGTCACAACTTTTTTGACAGATTCTCCATACTTTTTCTGTCAAGTTAAGTGGTGGATAGCCTATCCGGCACTTATCAGGAAGTGGTGAAACAGGCCCTTAGTAAATTGATCACCTTTCTGACACAACTTTAGATTTTGGAATTGGGTGTTGGCATTTAAATTTCTTAATTTATATTCGCAGAAGACGCCGAAGTCGAGCGTTCAGCCTCACCGCTGTTCGGAGCGAAGACCGAACGTAAACGTAACGTGGACGACCGTAGACTAACAGCTATGGCGGCTTTGCGAGCTCAACGCGATGCCAGGGCCGTGAGAGTCGAGAACCAGCAGAAGATGCAGCAGAAACAGAAGGGGGATGAGGATGTGAGTATAGTGCCCGAGTGTGTGCGCAGTGGTAGCGCTGCGAGTTCAACGCGACGCCAGGGCCGTGAGAGTCGAGAACCAGCAGAAGATGCAGCAGAAACAGAAGGGGGATGAGGATGTGAGTATAGTGCCCGACTGTGTGCGCAGTGGTAGCGCTGCGAGTTCAACGCGACGCCAGGGCCGTGAGAGTCGAGAACCAGCAGAAGTTGCAGCAGAAACAGTGTTGTTCAGTGCTGCCACTTTTACAGTGAACTGTATAATATAAGGAAGCAACATAATATACAACACACACACCGTAAAGTATTACTTTGTTTTCTTACTGTATAATGCCTAAGCTATATGCCCCAAATTCTATGTCATAATAGTAAATGATTTAAAATAACTCATTTATTTATTTTTTTATTCTCAGGATGGAGAGGAAGACATAATAGGAGGGACAAGTAAACAGAGTGTCAAGTTGAAGGCCTCCGACATATACTCGGATGACTCCGGCTCGGACTCCGATGATAATAAGAGCACAGGTATGTTAGAAGTTATAGGTCTTACCACAAAAGATTTAAACACCCGTTGAACAATTGATTAAAGAAAAATTCTGTACAAAATGGTCACAAAACAACTGTTCAACAGATGTTTTTTTGTGGTAAGACCGTATAAGTCTGTATAACAAAAAAGTTACTTATTTAAATTTAAAACGTTTTGAAGTTAAAATCTGACTTGGGTGTAAAGATAACACCAGAATTTAGATCTAAAGTGGGGAGAACATATTTCGTCCATAACAAAGAAAGCAAGGAGTCTAAGGGTTGGACCTCATCTGGCAGCACGGAATCGCCTTTTTCCGTCGCCCTTTTCTATTTCCATGTCGCTTAGAACTGCCATTTGCTAGACCGAGACAGAAAGCATAATGCGATAGCACGCGGCAGAACCTCGAGGCGATCGGCATTATGCTTTCTGTCTCGGTCTAGCAAATGGCAGTTCTAAGCGACAGAAAGAGAAAGGGCGACGGAAAAAGGCGATTCCGTGCTGCCAGATGAGGTTCAACCCTTATATACTTAGGAAAGCATTTCGTGAGCTTACACCAGAAATGATGCTCCAGCCTCCAAATTCTCAAAACTTTCATAAGACCGATATTAGAATATGCATTCCAGATCTGGAACCCCTATTTTGTTAAAGACATTGAATTGTTGGAAAAAGTATGCTGGAAAATAAACCTAACACCCGTCCACTCCGCTGCGGCGTTGCCAGACTTCGGCTCGGTGTTTGTGCGGGCGACTAGACGTATGCGAATTATAATTGCCTAAGTTGATAAAAGCTATGCTATAGCTTTACCGCGGCAGTCCCCGAGTGTCACCCGTATTTTTGGAACGAAGTTCCTTATAGCGCGTTCGGCGTTGCGAAAGGAGACTAGACAGAACGATATTTGACCTCGACACTTTTTATTAGTACCTGCATAGTAGGGGCAGAGGGCGTTGATAGTATTCCTGTGCGTCAACTGGATGGCGTTTTTGAGAATAAACAGTACAATTCCACAAAAGTGTTGTTGTTAGTATTCCTGCGCTACAATAGATGGCGTTTTTGTATAATTTTTTAACGTAGTTCCATCCGGGTGTCCCTTCACACCTCTCAAGTTTTTTATTTTAAAATAATTCTCTCGTCCAGGTCGTCGCAGCTCAACCAGCTCATCATCATCAGACACGGAGGAGCCGAGGGAGAGGAGAGAGAGGGAGAGAGAGAGAGAGGTGGAGGTGAAATACGCGGACACCGCCGACCAGATGAACAAGATACGGCTTAGCAGGTGATGATGATTATTATGATAATGATTTGACGACCTCTGTGGCTCAATTGGTTGAGTGTATGGCAGCTCAAGCCGGGGGTCGCGGGTTCGAATCACGCCGACGGAACAAAAAGTTTTCAATGTTCCCGGGTCTGGATGTGTATTAAATATTTATGTATAATATAATAAAAATCCTAAATGTATGTATAGTATAAAAGTATTAAATATATTTCCGTTGTCTGGTACCTGTAACACAAGTCCTTCAGGTAATTAGCACGGGGCCAGACTGACATGATGTGAAGCGTCCATAGATAAAAAATAATCATAGAGGTAAGCCTAAAAGAGTGCTTTTGTGTGTTTCGTCACAAGATTATTATAGGGGAATCCCTATCCATACTATACTAATATTATAAATGCGAAAGTGTGTCTGTCTGTTACCCCTTCACGCCCAAACCGCTGAACCGATTTTGCTGAAATTTGGAATGGAGGTGCTTTGAGTCTCGGGAAAGGACATAGATAGATAGAAAATTCTTTATTTGTATAATTTAAAGTAAATTACAATTTAAAATAAAACAATAGAGGAATATGTACAAACGGGCGGTCTTACCGCTTATAGCGGTTTCTTCCAGACAACCTTGAAGTATTAATATAAAACAATATTTAAAAACAAAACAATCTAAATAATCCTTATGGCTAAAAATACTACTTATTAATATATCTTACTTATATACCATATTATTCATATTAAAGATACATAAAATATTTATATTTATATAAACTAAGTACATAAACTAGGCCATAGGATACTAGGACATAGGATACTTTTGATCCCGAAAAATGTACGGTTCCCGCGCGATAAACGAATTTTGTCGCGATAAGCTACCGGAAACTTGGTATTATAATAGTATGTAAAATACAACATGACTGGTGAAACATTACCGATACTTATGGAGAGTACTCTGTACTCGATTCTCATTATAATTATGTAATAAAATTAGGTTCTTAATGTTTTTCCGAATTTCCCAAAAATAAATGCATCATGGATACTAAGTAAATTACTATGCGGCCGGTGCAGAGGCGTGCGCTACCAAAGAAACACCACACAACTACCCCTCCCGCTCGCGGTGTCCATGAGTTGGGTAAATAATTATTTAACTTTAAGCTACATTTACTCAGTGATCAATTGATATTATTTTTTTATATTATTTTTTTCCAACTAATATAATAGCCAAATATCACGTCCTCGAGTATTGAACATGTCTCACCAGTCACGCAGTATACACAAAATCGTCTTATTTAAAATAGCTAATGTGTTACAGGTTCAAACTGGAGAAGCTAGTTCATCTCCCGTTCTTCGCTCGTGTGGTGAAAGGCTGTTTCGTCCGCATCGGCATTGGGAATAACAACGGCAATCCTGTGTATAGGGTGAGTGTTTGTTGACTATAGTGTACGCGGCGATTCGAGGCGGTAGCGGTCGTTGACCCCCTGTCAAAAAAAAACTTGGCGTGTCTAATCGGTTTCTATACAAACTGGGATTGACAATGAAATGACAAACCTGTGGCGTTGCAAATAGCAGCCATGACAGTCTTGCATCGCGCTATCGAAGTTTTCGAAATGCGTCGATTATACGACTGCTGAAATCAATCACGTGGGGTTAGTTGGCCTGATTGACCCTAAAGATTATCCTTCGCGGGCATCCACGCATTCCACGTGCCATGCTTACAGTAATAGAAATTAGAATGCAGCTATTCGCTTAGAATTCAGAAAAAGTTGGAAATTATTATTTCAAGAGCTACTAAATGGTTTTCCGATAAATTTATAATATTTAGTTGTTGGATACGGTTAGCTTTTCTTCGAGATCATTTTCACATCGCTCCTAGACTAGTTAGGTCAATGACCGCTGGTGCCTCGTTTCTCCATTTTAACTGTAGGCTGTAACAATCGGTTATTTTTTTTGTTTGTTCTGTATTTGTTGATAATGATTGTGCCTTGTGTGTATCGAAAATATTATTTTCTTTAATTCCGGCCTATATTTCACAGAATTTTAATAAAACTTCATGTGTCATTTCTCGATTTTTACTACATTATTAACTGTACATTTCAGGTAGCGGAAATTATTGACGTATACGAGACAGCGAAAGTGTACAATCTGGGTAACACGCGCACCAACCGCGGGCTGAAACTGCGGCACGGCGTGCAGGATCGAGTGTTCAGATTGGAGTTTGTTAGCAATCAGGTACCGTCGAGGAAATTGATTCCTAGGCAGTTGACAGACCTACGTCATTTGGTCGGATGACGGATCATGTCAATTCAATGCTAGTCGTAATCTATCGGCTGGGTTTGACCTTAACGCGACCAAAATACTTAGGTCCGCCCATCTGCCTATGAATCAACTTCTCAATTTTATTGTAAGTACTATTGCCACTGACCTCCATTATACAATTACGCTGGACCAATGATACCCTTTGAAATGACATTTGTGCCTATTTGAAGCGGAATCAGCGCACCCAATGCGGGGGAAGAGAACTAAATCTGACGTAAAAATGACGTTTGAAAGGCGCCATATTGGCGCTGATAGCAGTAGTGAGAGTACTTGGAACTAATACTAGTGATGACAACCAATAGCATTTAAGCGGCCATTTGCAAGTTACGTCAGATTTAGTTCTCTTCCCCCGCATTGGGGCCGCTGATTCCGCTTCAAATAGGCAAAATAAACAGCTGGGTATCATAGTCCACTTGTATAATGGAGGGCAGTGACTACTGCTTACAATAAAACTATAAAATTCTTTATTAAACACATAATAATTTATATCCATGCTTAATATTATTATAAATGCGAAATTGTCTTGTGTCTGTCTGTAACCTCTTCAAGCTTAAACAGCGGAATAATTATGATACTTTGAGTCCCGGGAAACGCCAGAGGATAATTTTTATTCCCGAAAAAATGTAAGGTTCCCGCGCGATAAACTCATTTCGGCGCAACGAACTTGCGGGCGGTTGTCTAATGAAAAACTCTTTGAGCACTCTCAGTATAAAACGTGTTTTATTTTCAGGAGTTCACAGAGAGCGAATTCCAGAAATGGTACAAAGCAATCAAGGACGCGAATAAGAAACCGCCCACCATGGACTTCGTACGGTCCAAGAACAATGAAGTTAAAGAGGCGCTGTTGTATGAGTTTAAGGTAGGTACTTTTAACTCCCGACAAAAAAAGAGGGGTGTTATAAGTTTGACATGTCTGTCTGTCTATCTGTGGTATTGTAGCATAAAAAAGTGGACTGATTTTGATCCAGTTTTTTTTTATTTCAAAGCTGACATTATTGGGTGTGTTATTAGCTATAGTTCATCATCATCAGCCCGCTAAGTGATGAAAAATGTTGTTTTTGATCTACCTATAATTTTTGAATCGGTGGTTGTTTTGAAAATTTATTTTATAGATTTAGCAAGTAATAAAAGCAGTATATTGTATATTCTAATCTGCATTTGCTTTTTCTAGTGTTAAAGGAGGATCTAAGAAACTCCTTTTAAAACTTATTAAATATTACAGGAAGAAGACATAGAGAAAATAGTAGCGGAAAAGGAGAGGTTTAGATCGCATCCCACGAACTACGCCATGAAGAAAACACAACTCATGAAAGAGAGAGATGTGGCACAGCTGAGGTAAGCTTATTATAAATGCGATAAAAAAAAACTATAAAAGAGCGATATATAACTCGTATGTATATTATTATAGTTTTTTAAATTGAATCTTAATAGATACTATATATACTATATATATATATATATATATATATATACATCCCGGTATAGTTATTACGTCCATGCTAAGACACCGACTTACGGTGTCCACCATTTCCACTGGCATTACCGGCAAAGTTTCTGTGAATGTTGTCTTCTTTATTACATGCCATATTCCTGTGCATCTTATATTTACAAAAAATAAGAAATTGTGGATATTCACACTCCATTTATTCTGGTATACTTGGTACGTCATGTACACTTTCACGTCCTAGCGTATATTTTTTATATATGCTAATTAATACTGATGCTCTTATTGCGTCCTGGAGTACTTAATATTGATTGCGCGTCCTCAAATATACCTACTGATTTACGGCGTCCACTATTTCCACTGGCATTATCACCAAAGTTCATATTATAATTGAGGTACCTAACAATAGGGTATTACGGAATACGGACCATGCAAAAGAATAACCCACCCCTCTTCGGGGACAAAGAGGGGGTAAGATTTTGTATCAACTGATGAAGTAGAAATACTTTAAATGGCAAAACAACGTTTGCCGGGTCAACTAGTTACTTAGATAGGTCTGATCACTATCACAGAATAGATAATAGTATAAGTACAGAAGTTACTCTGCTTTGATCTTCACAAATGCCACCTGTTTATGTGCCTATAATATAATTATTATTAACATACGGACCGCACGCGAGCAGCCGACTTTGAGCTCTCTGGCGCCGCGCGAAGGCCACTTGTCATAATATCTCATAAGGATCTTTTGTCAATACCTATTGTACTATCACATAATTATTATGCTGTTTATATTATTTACTTAGCGGTTGCACTTTTATTTATTTATATGGTTAAGGAAACTAATTTTCGTTATTAGTTTTTATAGTAATTACATTAACATTTAACATACATAATATCTAGAGTCTAGACACGCGGTAGCGTGTCAAGCCAAGTTCAAGTATATGCGGTTCACGGACTACATCTACTTACCAAGTTTCAATAGTACATATTATAGCTCTTATGGTTTCGGAGAAAAGTGGCTGTGACGTGACATACGGACGGACACGGAGCAGACAGACAAACAGATAGACAGACTGACAGACATGACGAATCTCTAAGGGTTCCGTTTTAAGTCCCGAATCCCGATTCCCGATCCCGTGGAACCCACTCACCAAGTTTCATCGGAATCAGTTCAGTAGTTTTTGCGTGAAAGAGTAACAAACATACATATATAAACTTTCGCATTTATAATATTAGTAGGATTAGTAGGAACTAGGAAGTAGGATTAACACTCTACCGTATATTATTAATTAATGTTACGTAATACGTTCAAGAAAACAATTAAAAAATAATGTAATAAACAAATTTATTCAAAAATGTAACTAAGACCCACAGACATATTATTTTAAGATTGTTTCTGTGCTAAGATCTTATTATTTGGTCAACTATTCTGGCTGAAAACTTTAATTTTCAGACCAAATTAAACAATAAAAGTATGTAATAGTCTTAAACGACTAGTACTAAAATAACGTTAAAGTAATTACTAATACTTTATATTTGGTAAAAACAATTCTGAATGAAAATCTTAATTTCCAGGCTAAATTAAACAATAAAAGTATGTACTAATTATTGTCAACGTCTAGTACTAAAATAACGTCAAAGTAACTAACACTCAGGGTTGATTCAGACCGCAACGCCGTGCCTCGCCTCGCCTTGTCGCGTATTTTTCAATCAACATTTTTATGGGTTTCTACTGTGTAAAATATTAAAATATTAGTTTATTTTGTGACAATGAATGATTAAGAAGCGATTAGCATGACGAAAAAAATTAGGTCAAGTAGCCTATTGACCCTAACGGTCATTTCAGACCGCAACGCGACGCGCAGATGCATTTCTAAATTTGTACTGAATTGATAGATTTCAATTGCGTGAGACGTCACACAAATCTGTCAAATCCATACCTTAAAAATGCATCTACGCGTCGCGTTGCGGTCTGAATCGACCCTAAGGGTTGATTCAGACCGCAACGCCACGTTTAGATACATTTCTAAATTTGTACTGAATTGACAGATTGGCACGTCGCCTCGCGCAATTGAAATCTGTCAAATCCATACTTTATGCCACGCCGCGCCTCGCCTCGCCTCGTCGCGTTGCGGTCTGAATTTTGGATGTATGTATGTATGGATGTTTGTTACTCTTTCACGCAAAAACTACTGAACGGATTTTAATAAAACCATACAATAATATAGATTATAGCTTATACATCAGAATAACACAAAGGCTACAATTTTAACCGATTTTCGAAATGGGGGAGGCGTTATGTTCGTTTTTTTATGTTCAACGATTACGGGTCAATTTATATTAGCGCAGAAGCGAAGTATCAAAACCGAACATAGCAAATCCAACCTTAACTCCAAAGCGTTAACGCACACCTTACACCTTACATCTGAGCGCTCGAGACACTGACGCGCGTATTCCGCAACGGAAATTCTGCCGAGTAATTTTGGTTCTTCGCGTAATTTATAGTTTGTCGTATCAGACGGATGCCACGGAACGTAATTTTGGCCACGGAAATTACGCCGCGTAACTTCGGCATAGTGTGTTTAGACACTTAGACGTCTAGAACAATTTTCGGGCTAAATTAAACAAAAAGGCCCTTACTAATAAACGTTGTATAAGCTTTGAATAGTTATACAGTGTTTTGTTCCTGTCACACAAGTGACATTTTTAATTGGATTGAAGAAGACAAAACACTGTATGTAAGGAGGTAAAATTATAATATGGTCAACGCCTAGTTCTAAAAAAACGTCAAGGTAACTAATGCTCTAATTTGGTAGCTTGAATACTGACAGATAAATTTTGTTCATAAATAACGTCAAAGTAACTAAATACCTACTTATATTTGGTTATACAATTTTGAATAAAAACTTTAATTTTCGATAAAATTATCACACAGAAAAAAACCTGCTGTAGCCTGTAGGTAGCATAAATTTTGTCGAAGGAACACTATAATCTATTTATTCTAGATTTTTTAGCGGCAAAATTTGTAATTGAGTTCTACTACTGCTATATAAACTTTAATGTGACTAGATACTCCAGTAGGATGATATATTCACGATATTCATCACAATTTAGTCAACGCAAAATTAGTCACAACTCACATCCGTTCGTACAGGACACTACAGCGTCCGCAAAGTTCACGAGCATAATGAAATAACGATGCATGGTCGCACGCGGCAAGGTAAACGCGCCCGAGCGGCAACGTCGCATTTCTTTCGTTTCTTAACCACACGCACTGCACGAAGTGGCAACATATCATATTTGGGGGTAGACGCAACATTATCGGCTAAATGTACGGAAATATACACCCAAAAAATATACGGCGGCGCAGCGCCGCCATCGGACGATTGGCGAACTATATTATACTCGTCCAGAGACTCTGGAGGTGAAATTGCGTCTCGCTGATTTTTTTACCATAGATACCCAATACCTATAGCTATGTAATAGAGGTGAAATTAATCTTGCGTCCGTATACCGGACGCGGTAAGTCGGTGGACGCAATATTACTATGGGATTTTTTGAGGCTGGACGCAAGAAGTCTATCAAGTTATATATATATATATATATATATATATATATATATATATATATATATATATATATATATATACATCCCGGAATAGTTATTACGTCCATGCTAAGACACCGACTTACGGCGTCCACCATTTCCACTGGCATTACCGGCAAAGTTTCTGTGAATGTTGTCTTCTTTATCACATGCCATATTCCTGTGCATCTTATATTTACAAAAAATAAGAAATTGTGGATATTCACACTCCATTTATTCTGGTATACTTGGTACGTCATGTACATTTTCACGTCCTAGCGTATATTTTTTATATATGCTAATTAATACTGATGCTCTTATTGCGTCCTGGAGTACTTAATATTGATTGCGCGTCCTCAAATATACCTACTGATTTACGGCGTCCACTATTTCCACTGGCATTATCACCAAAGTTTATATTTTAATTGAGGTACCTAATGGGTACCTAACAATAGGTTATTACGGAATACGGACCATGCAAAAGAATAATCCACCCCTCTTCGGGGACAAAGAGGGGGTAAGATTTTGTATCAACTGATGAAGTAGAAATACTTTAAATGGCAAAACAACGTTTGCCGGGTCAACTAGTTACTTAGATAAGTCTGATCACTATCACAGAATAGATAATAGTATAAGTACAGAAGTTACTCTGCTTTGATCTTGACAAATGCCACCTGTTTATGTGCCTATATAATTATTATTAACATACGGACCGCACGCGAGCAGCCGACTTTGAGCTCTCTGGCGCCGCGCGAAGGCCACTTGTCATAATATCTCATAAGGGTCAAAAGACCCTTAAAGTACAATAGGTATTGACAAAAGTCAATACCTATTGTACTACAGTTCTTGCAATCTACGAGCGCGCGTAGCTCTTATTTGTAGTTGTAATTGTTAATAGACATTTTCGTTAGTGTGCGTACCCGACGGAGCAGTCAGTAGCGAGCGAGCCGTATACCACATAATTATTATGCTGTTTATATTATTTACTTAGCGGTTGCACTTTTGTTTATTTATATGGCTAAGAAAACTAATTTTCGTTATTAGTTTTTATAGTAATATACATTAACATTTAACATACATATCTAGAGTCTAGACACGCGGTAGCGTGTCAAGCCAAGTTCAAGTATATGCGGTTCACGGACTACATCTACTTACCAAGTTTCAATAGTACATATTATAGCTCTTATGGTTTCGGAGAAAAGTGGCTTTGACGTGACATACGGACGGACACGGAGCAGACAGACAAACAGATAGACAGACTGACAGACATGACGAATCTATAAGGGTTCCGTTTTTTGCCATTTGGCTACGGAACCCTAAAAAGTAAGAATTACTGCTGCGCCCCGCAGTTTCACCCGCGTAAGTCCCGAATCCCGATTCCCGATCCCGTGGAACCCACTCACCAAGTTTCATCGGAATCAGTTCAGTAGTTTTTGCGTGAAAGAGTAACAAACATAAATAATATAAACTTTCGCATTTATAATATTAGTAGGATTAGTAGGAACTAGGAAGTAGGATTTACACTCTACCGTATATTATTAATTAATGTTACGTAACACGTTCAAGAAAACAATTAAAAAATAATGTAATAAACAAATTTATTCAAAAATGTAACTAAGACCCACAGACATATTATTTTAAGATTATTTCTGTGCTAAGATCTTATTATTTGGTCAAACTATTCTGGCTGAAAACTTTAATTTTCAGACCAAATTAAACAATAAAAGTATGTAATAGTCTTAAACGACTAGTACTAAAATAACGTTAAAGTAATTACTAATACTTTATATTTGGTAAAAACAATTCTGAATGAAAATCTTAATTTCCAGGCCAAATTAAACAATAAAAGTATGTACTAATTATTGTCAACGTCTAGTACTAAAAAACGTCAAAGTAACTAATACTCAGGGTTGATTCAGACTGCAACGCCGTGCCTCGCCTCGCCTTGTCGCGTTGTGACTTGCGGTCTGAATCAACCATAAGGGTCAATTCAGACCGCAATGCGACACGTAGATGCATATTACATTCTAAATTTATATGGATTTGACAGATTCGCAAGACGTCTCACGCATGACGCAATTGCAATCTGTCAAATCCATACAAATTTATGCCACGCCGCGCCTCGCCTCGCCTTGTCGCGTTGTGCTTGTGACTTGCGGTCTGAATAGGCTACTTGACCTATGTTCAATTTCATTGAACAAATGCATATTTCTATTAGAACTTGGCCTAGGAAACCATATTTCACCCTTATCATCAAATAAAAGCTTAAGATTGATAAATAAAGTCGATTTGAAAATATGATTTTATGAAAATATGATTCGTACTGACTAAAACGCTTTTGCGGTTTCCGATTTGGATGTGACGTCATCTCATTCGTAATTTAATATCTTTTATTTATCGCGCTCGTTTATGGTAAGTTTATTTGTACATAAATAATAAGAATAAGCCTAGAAAGATTTGTAAAATATATTTTCTTGAATAATTCAAATAAAACATCAGTTTTATTATATTATATTATCTCCATTTATTGTAGACGGGAAATGAAATGGCCAAAACTTTTCTCCAAAAGTTTTCAACATTACAAATGATTTCTAATTTCTTATTTAATTCTTTTATAATTTTTGGGCGCTTTAAGACTCGTACATTTAGCACATAAAAAATGTTCAATAATAGAGACTCTAAAATACAAAACATATGACGTCACACCATGGCGGACTGTGTTTTCGGCGCCATTTAAAAGGCATATTTTTCAATCAACATTTTTATGGGTTTCTACTGTGTAAAATATTAAAATATTAGTTTATTTTGTGACACACAATGAATGACAATGAATGATTAAGGGCCCGGGTTACCCTCGAAATTTTCATACATTCTTAATACCAAAATCATTTTCTCATACGAAAATATTTAACATGTTTGAGTTATTTTTCAGCTTAAGATAGTAATTACCTAGGGTCCTGAACAAATTTTTTTACAAAATATTTCAATACTAAAAAAAAATTTTTTGTGTTTAAATATTTTTTAGTAAATTTACTACTAAATATTTAAACACCAAAAAATAGACAAAAACACTAAAAAAGATATAAATAAATAGTAAATTTACTACAAAATATTTAAATAATAAAAAATATTTTTTAGTTTAAATATTTTGTAGTAAATTTACTATTTATTTATATATTTTTTAGTGTTTTTGTCTATTTTTTGGTGTTTAAATATTCAGTAGTAAATTTACTAAAAAATATTTAAACACCAAAATTTTTTTTTTAGTATTTAAATATTTTGTAAAAAAAATTTGTTCAGGACCCTAGGTAATTACTATCTTAAGCTGAAAAATAACTCGAGTATGTTAAATATTTTCGCATGACAAAATGATTTTGGTATTAAGAATGTATGAAAATTTCGAGGGTAACCCGGGCCCTTAAGAAGCGATTAGCATGACGAAAAAAATTAGGTCAAGTAGCCTATTGACCCTAACGGTCATTTCAGACCGCAACGCGACGCGCAGATGCATTTCTAAATTTGTACTGAATTGATAGATTTCAATTGCGTGAGACGTCACGCAAATCTGTCAAATCCATACCTTAAAAATGCATCTACGCGTCGCGTTGCGGTCTGAATCGACCCTAAGGGTTGATTCAGACCACAACGCCACGTTTAGATACATTTCTAAATTTGTACTGAATTGACAGATTGGCACGTCGCCTCGCGCAATTGAAATCTATCAAATCCATACTTTATGCCACGCCGCGCCTCGCCTCGCCTAGTCGCGTTGCGGTCTGAATTTTGTATGTATGTATGTATGGATGTTTGTTACTCTTTCACGCAAAAACTACTGAACGGATTTTAATAAAACCATACAATAATATAGAATATAGATTATAGCTTATACATCAGAATAACACATAGCCTACAATTTTAACCGATTTTCGAAATGGGGGAGGCGTTATGTTCGTTTTTTTATGTTCAACGATTACGGGTCAATTTATATTAGCGCAGAAGCAAAGTATCAAAACCGAACATAGCAAATCCAACCTTAACTCCAAAGCGTTAACGCACACCTTACATCTGAGCGCTCGAGACACTGAATACTCACTCGACGCGCGTGTTCCGCAACGGAAATTCTGCCGAGTAATTTTGGTTCTTCGCGTAATTTATAGTTTGTCGTATCAGACGGATGCCTCGGAACGTAATTTTGGCCACGGAAATTACGCCGCGTAGCTTCGGCATAGTGTGTTTAGACACTTAGACCTCTAGAACAATTTTCGGGCTAAATTAAACAAAAAGGCCCTTACTAATAAACGTTGTATAAGCTTATACAGTGTTTTGTTCCTGTCACACAAGTGACATTTTTAATTGGATTGAAGAAGACAAAACACTGTATAGCTATTCAAAGCTTATACAGCATTTATTAGTAAGGGGGTAAAATTATAAAATGGTCAACGCCTAGTTCTAAAAAAACGTCAAGGTAACTAATGCTCTAATTTGGTAGCTTGAATACTGACTTGTTCATAAATAACGTCAAAGTAACTAAATACCTACTTATATTTGGTTATACAATTTTGAATAAAAACTTTAATTTTCGATAAAATTATCACACAGAAAAAAACCTGCTGTAGCCTGTAGCTAGCATAAATTTTGTCGAAGGTACACTATAATCTATTCATTCTAGATTTTTTTGCGGCAAAATTTGTAATTGAGTTCTACTACTGCTATGTAAACTTTAATGTGACTAGATACTCCAGTAGGATGATATATTCACGATATTCATCACAATTTAGTCTACGCAAAATTAGTCACAACTCACATCCGTTCGTACAGGTCACTACGGCGTCCGCAAAGTTCACGAGCATAATGAAATAACGATGCATGGTCGCACGCGGCAAGGTAAACGCGCCCGAGCGGCAACGTCGCATTTCTTTCGTTTCTTAACCACACGCACTGCACGAAGTGGCAACATATCATATTTGGGGGTAGACGCAACATTATCGGCTAAATGTACGGAAATATACACCCAAAAAATATACAGCGGCGCAGCGCCGCCATCGGACGATTGGCGAACTATATTATACTCGTCCAGAGACTCTGGAGGTGAAATTGCGTCTCGCTGATTTTTTTACCATAGATACCCAATACCTATAGCTATGTAATAGAGGTGAAATTAATCTTGCGTCCGTATACCGGACGCGGTAAGTCGGTGGACGCAATATTACTATGGGATTTTTTGAGGCTGGACGCAAGAAGTCTATCAAGTTATAAATATATATATATATATATATATATATATGTTATAGGCAAACTCCGAAGCTCCGGCGCTCCTAGGTTGGACTGGTCAATCCTCAGGTCAGACTGAATGACTTAGTCAAAGCCCAAACAAATGTAAATTTTCGGCCTTTGACTAAACAATTTTCGTCAAACCTGGGAGGGACTAATTTGGTCAGGCAAACGTCAAAACACAATTTTAATCGGGGTTTGACGAGTCAAACTCCGATATAGGTATGAAGTGTCTTATCTTCGTATATTTGGAAGCATTTTATCATTTAAGCAGCTTTCAAGTCTTAACCGCTTAACTCTGCCAGTTCTGACACCTGATTGGTCAGCTTACGTGATTTTCACTTTTATATTTGAGATGCTTTGAGAGAATGTCGTGTGGCATTAGGCCCGCCTTTTGTACGATGTGCAATAAAGTATAAAATAAATTCTTCAATTTTACACAATTACACGCCGGCACGCTCAATGAACGAACATGAAATGACATAACAATCGGTCGGAACACCGCGAGAGACATTATGAACCTGTTTAAACATGTTCAGATCAACGTTTGACCGAGTTTTGCAGTGGCTTCTAGGATAGACTAGGCCAAAACCGAAACAGAATAATTTACTTTCGACGTTTGACTGAAAAGTTAGGAGCTCCTGGGTTTGACTAAAAATACTTCAGGCAAAGGGCGAAATTGAAATGTATTTCGGGGATCGCCTGACGGCTTTGGCCAAACCTAGGATAAACCAGTCCTTCCGCGAAGAGACTGTGTATCCGGACTTTGACTATAACATATATATATATATATATATATATATATATATATATATATATATATATATATATAGTATATATAGTATTAAGTATATATATACTATATATATTATATACTTAATAGATACTTAGACAATGCTTACACGGCCAGTCTGAGATTAGCTGAGTTCCACTTTCCAGAGACAAGATCTAAGGTCGAATTTCGACCATTGGGCGATCTCTAGTATATGTAGATCACGGAATATATAACACTAAAGGAAAGGGCATGTAGGCGTGGCCCGCGTGCCATAGTTTCGTCCAGCTGGACGAAACTTAACTCACTCGCTTCGCGGTCGTTGACGTCTCGTGACGTGCGCTGCCGGTGATTCTTGTACGCGTGTTTTGTTAAAAAAACCCTAAATAATGACTCGCTGTTCCATCCTTGAGTGCAAAAACAATAGTGGCACTAGTAAATTACTTCGATCAGGTGTTTCTTTACATCGGTAAGTCATTATTTACTTTTTATTAATTAAAAAATCTTTTAGAATTATCTCCATCCATTTAAACCATTAGTGTTAAAATAATAATATTACGTTTGCGCATTGTAATAAAGTCCAAAATTGTCTGACGCCTAGTCCGTTAGAATTAGAAGTGACGTCACGATCGGAACATTAGGGTTGTGACACTGTGATGTTATCGATATATCGATTTAATAATTGTACACTTATTATATTGTGGACACTTTTAATCGCAAGTTAATGAATTATTTACTCATTTAATTTATACAACCTATTATTTTCATTTTAGTTTTCCTAAAAATCCTTATGTAAAAGAGAAGTGGATTACTGCGACTGGAAGGGTCAACTGGATGCCCACGAAATCGAACTGCATTTGTATATATAGGGCACATTTATCGACAAACTTGCTGTCAAATTTTTTCTATCTCTTTCTATTGTGAAATGGCAGCCATTTAAATTATCCGCCATTTTTAGCGACGGCCATTTTGGATTTTGATTTTATTTTGTATAGTCACTGTATTACATTTTCCAAGTCTTTTAATTTGATATTAATATCGAAAAAAAATATACTTCGGCCAAGTGCGACTCGGAATTGCGCACGAAGGGTTCCGTACTGTTATAGAGCAAACATAGACTAAAAATTGTTTTGGAGACCCCCCTTAATTTTTTATTTTGTTTTAATACTATTCATAAAATATATTAAAATAGACATAAAATAATTAAGGCCTTTGTGAAAATATCAAGTACCTACCTATTGCCATTATTGATATCGAACAAAAAAGGCAAAAAAAAACCACGTTTGTTGTATGGGAGCCCCCTTTAAGTATTAATTTTATTTCGTTTTTAGTATTTGTTGTTATAGCGGCAACAGATACACACAATCTGTGAAAATTTCAGAACTCTAGCTATAGCGGTTCTTGAGATACAGCCTGGAGACAGACAGACGGATAGATAGACATCGAAGTCTCACAAATAGGGTCCGTTTTCACCTTTTGGGTACGGAACCCTAAAAAAAAGTCTCGCTTTAGTGGTTCTTGAGTTACAGCCTGGAGACAGACGGACAGACATCGAAGTCTCAGTAATAGGGTCCCGTAAAACGGGACTCTAAAAATGAACATAAATAAATAAAAAGTATCAAAATATAAACAGTCAGTTAAACTCGAAATTTTACGGACGGACCGTAAGTTATCGAATTCATTGATTTTCTATATAAGCACCATAACCATAAAAACAACAGCATCATTATTATTTTATCGATTGATTTTAGAATCAATCGATACTATCCCATCCCTTTTTGAGTAGCGGCTAGCGACGTCACAAATCAAGGTCATGTTAAAACATTCTAGAAAAAAGGAAATGCGCGAGTACGAATTTAAACCTTATGAACCTTCACGTAAGGTGTAAAATTGCGTACAACTTCAAGTCTTTTATCATATTTGGCCGTTAAGCGCCATCTAGCGTTGAATAGCTGAACTCGGTAGTCAGAGCCGGTATTGCTAAATTTTAAGCTAAATTCTTCTTTATTTCAAAAGGGTTATGGTGGTTTTTACGACATTGTATTTTTTTTGAAAAATTCTATTTGTGATTGGTTATTTTTTTGTGTGCGTAAAATGTTACTGTGTGAGTTTGGCGACACCGGTTTCTAAGAAACTTATTTGCTATGCCCTTTCCTTTAGTGTTATATATTCCGTGATGTAGATAATAATTCATTAACTTTTACATTATTATTAACTTTCAGGGGTGATGAGGAACTAGTGATGGATCTCAACAGTAAAATCCAAGAACTCGAAGACCGAGCGAGTCAACTCGACAAGACTCGGACTTCATCCATCCAGAGTATATCGTACATCAATAACAGGAATAGAAAGTTGAATGTGGAAACAGCTGAGAAGGCGATTATGGAGGAGGTTAGTGCCGTATATGGTTAGCTCCATATTTATGCTAGTACAGAGTCAAAGCGCATCGCAATATCCAAAACTGAACATAACAAATTCAACCTTAACTCCAGAGCGTAAGGCACACATTACTTAATCTGTGATCCTGTCTTCTGTGAATCGTCGCGCAAATTCGCGAGAATTTTTAAAATCTCAGAAGTAATTTGTTATGTTCAGTTTGGTAAGTCGCTTAGATACGCTTCGACTCTGCGCTAGTGTAAATTTATCCTTACCACATCAATTATCCCACAAAATTGTGGTGCGTAAGTTCCGAAGTTTAATGCAGAATACTGGCCAGGCCCTTATCCAAGACGTTTTCTTTATCGTTTCTTTATAAAATCGGCGATCAAAATGTATGCAATTGCTTTTCATATTATCGAACGCTTATGTCAATTCCATATATTTTGATTCGCACCGTACGCGCCGCATTTCATGTACTATGGTCTATGCGGTGCGTTCAATGCGTACGGTGCGGATAATAATAATTGTGCGATCATCTTAACCGTTCTAATCGTGTTTTCTTCCTCAGGTGAAAGCGATGAAAGGCAAGAAGATAGACGATCCCTTCACCCGCCGACACACGAAGCCCGTCATGAACTTTAAGTCCCACCAGGGAACGCGCTCGCAGGTATGCCTTGGCAATAATGGGCCAGCTAAAACATTCTCCCACATTTTTACCATAATATGGCGAAAACAGGTGATCTGCTTGCGTGTCCCAACCAAACTTGTAAAAAAACCAAATTCATGTTATGGGGAAATGTGTATTAACATGAAGTCCAGTTAATGAATTAATCTCTTCTAGGAACTACAAAAGAACGAAGAAGCAGCTGCAGAGGAACAGAAGAAGAAAGAAGAAGAAGAGAAAGCTGATAAAGAGAGACAGGAGATGCAGAGATTGATTGTGAGTATTTCGTCTGTTATCTCTTCATGTCAAACCGCCAAACCTAAATAAGAGCGGGTTGCACCAACTTACTTCTTTAACTTTAACCATAACAAAAAGTCAAATGAACTTTATGGAATTCGAAATCCGTAGTAAAAGTCTAACTATAACTTTAACTTTAACCGTAACAAAATGTGAAATGAACTGTCAAATCCCTAGCAAAAGTCGCCATATTTGACGATAACCTTAACCATAACTTTAATTACGCTTCTGGTGGAATTCACCCTTAGAAAATAACTTTTATATAAAATTAAAATTAAAATTAACTAAATTTTTCAAGTCCCATCTTTGAGGGGATCCCATACAAAAAACACAAATTTTTGCTCTATAATGCTACAGAACCCTTCGTGCGCGAGTCCAACTCGCACTTGGCCGATTTTTATTATATAGACTTTTAAAAAGTTAAGTAAGTTAAAAGTAGCTAAGACGATGAAGTTCATGTTCATCAAAGTTACATAAGCTGTCGCTTAGCTTGAAAAAAATGTAGTTATGTTCTGTTGCTGTATATTTTCATGTTTCGACAGCAAAGCGACAGCGCAGCGAGTGAGCCGAAGTCCACAGACAACACCAGCCTGTACTCGCTGCACGATTTCGACATCAACATCGACATCGACCTGCCTATACCCAGTGAGTATGTTGTGTATCGGCAGCAGAGCGACAGCACAGTGACAGCAGAGCGACAGCGCGGTGAGCAAGCCGAAGTCCACAGACAACACCAGCCTGTACTCGCTGCACGATTTCGACGTCAACATCGACCTGCCTATACCCAGTGAGTATGTGTGTATCGGCAGCAGAGCGACAGCACAGTGACAGCAGACAGACAGCAGAGCGACAGTGTAGGGAGCCGAAACCAACAAACCATTATGCTACAAAAGTCGTGAATCTTTGTCTTAAAAAATTGATTATGTATTTTCAATGTCTCAGTGAAGGTAGAACTTTAGCCTAATTGGACAAGTACAAATATATTTTGATGAAATGTATGGTTATCTTATGTTTTGCTCATTCAACATTTAGATAATACTTACATTAATGTATGGTTCCCTTGTTCACGCAATTAACATTTAGCTATAACATAAATTTTCCTTACAGAAGCGGTATCCAGTCAACCGAAGCAGCTTAACGCGAAAGTGAAAGAGACTGGCCCCAAACGGTCACTCAATTTAGAAGAGTACAAAAAACGCCACGGACTCATATGAGTGTTACTGGAAGTGAAGTGAAGTGACTATAGTCAAAATAGTTTAAGGTGGCACCAGCGGTCATTGACCTTTTTAGTTGAGGAGGTATATGAAAAATGTGTGTATTCTGTTTTTGACATTAGAAATTTTTTTTAAAGAATACATTCATCGGAAAACCTCTTGGTGATTTTTAGAATAAATGTAATCTCCATATATTTTTGAGTTCGAAGTGATATAATTCATACTCAGTTCACATCAAGTATGCTTCTTCTTTTTTATATTATTCCTTTGTGAGTCGCCAATATCAGAGTGTTTTGTGCGAAAAATAGCCCTTAGACTAGAAACATCTGTCACTTCGTTGTCAATGGCGGTTTGTATAGAAAACAATGAAATATGACAAGTTTTTTGACAGGGGGTCAATGACCGCTACGGACAGGATTGAGCAATTTGAGAATAAGTGAAGTGTAAATGAAGTGTGAATGAAGTGAAGTGTAGCTTCGTACGTAATATGCTTATGTATTTACTATTTTGGTAGTGTGTATCGGTATCTTGTTACATTGATGATCTAGGAATATTGTTTTCGTCTAAAGCTGTCCCAGTTTTGGAGTCCAAAATTGGTAATGCTACCAATTTAAAGGTAACTTAGCAATAAAATCGTGATTCCAACACCGTAAATTAATAATATATCGACACATTAAATTATGCTGAAAACATGTTTTAGCTTACAAATCATATTATGTATATTTGTGATATTCATAATATTTTATACTATGTTACAATCAATTTCCATCTAAATATAAACAAAACTATAAGGCCCACTTGCGCCAATCTGGGTTAAAGCTAACTCTGAGTTAAACATCATGTCATATCTGTCACTCACCAAGTCAGTGATAGAGATGACATGATGTTTAACTCAGAGTTAACTTTAACCCAGATTGGCGCAAGTGGGCCTAAATCTACTAACTAAAATCTCATATAACAAAAAATACACTGGCATATTGATTTAAAATTGTTGTTTACGTTTAGTACAAAATGTATTGAAACAGAATATAATACATTTTCACAGTTTGCCTCTTGCTAATAAAAAGATCTACAATATATGTACCTTATAGTTTGTTTTGTCATGTCTGTCAAGCCTTACTAATATAAGACAAAGAACGCTGTATATAAGTAAGTCTGTAAGGCTCGATTAATATGCGTCCGCCCGAACGCATATACAGTGTGTTAGTGTAAACACCGTTATCCTTGAAACCATCAAATGAGCCCGTCAAAATGAACAACTTTTTCTATGAGAACTATGCTGGGAACTCAAAAAAAGCCGTCTTCATACCCATACGGATGCCTGGATCGGCAATTTGTATGGGTATGAAGACGGATTTTTTTGAGTTGTTCATTTTGACGGGCTCATTTGATGGTTTCAAGGATAACGGTGTTTACACTAACAGCTTCTATAAGTCTAGCCGAATAGTATAAATCTTTTTATTAGTAAGAAATGTAATGAACAAATAACTTAGTGAAATAGAACTTTTGCATCTTTACCTAGATAGTATAAACAGAGTAAACAGAACTAACGAGTAGGCCGACTCAGAAGAGATCTCGATACGTTTGACGTAGTATGTCATATCGGCCGGTGCGCGCACTACTAATGCGTTACTCAGCATTGTGAAACATGTTGAAAGTGACAGTCGCGCCCAACTCGCGTATATTTGCCCGTTTGTTTGAAGTTGAGGTACTGCTTAGTCCTGTCTAATATGGTATAATTGAGTTTCGGTGATAGTGACCGGTTTCATTGAAACATCTTTATAGAATCTTCGATCAAAATGTATGAAATTATTGAACGAACGCTTATGTCAATTCCAAACATTTTGGTTGGCGATTCTATAATGAAGCGATAACGAAAAAGTTTTGGCTAAATGGCCAGGGGTTTGATTCACAGTCATACGATCTGGGGTCTGATTCTAATGCGTCGAATCTCATTTCGATTGCAGGCCGTCGTGCGTTAGACATGTGCGCTCACTAGTGGTAGTCTGTGGTCGAAATTCGACGTTTAAAAATCGGTCCGAAGGTTTCGACGACTTTCGAATCTGAGTCGAATGGTAATAACTGTGAATCAATATTCAATGCGGTCAACTCAGCTATTTTTATAGTGCCCAAGTGTGTGCGCAGTACAATCAAGCACTCCTTTTTCACATGCATTCATCAGCTCAAAAGTTACTTTTGTCTGTACTAAAATATTTTGACTATCATAGGCTAAAGTGCCACTACGAAGTTAGGGTGAGGCCATATTGCTCTGCGTTTCGTTGTGTCACCGCAGTGACGTTATATATATTACGAGCTTTTGCCCGCGGCTTTGCTCGCGTGAAGAAGTATTATTATATACAAACTTTCATCCCCTATTTTAACCCCTTGGGGGTGGAATTTATCAAAATCCTTTCTTAGCGGATGCCTACGTCATAACATCTACCTGCATGCAAAATATCAGCCCGATCCATCTAGTGGTTTGGGCTGTGCGTTGATAGATCAACATGTTAGTCAGTCACCTTTGAGTTTTATATATTTAGATATCCTTGTCTTGTCTGGTAAATTGGTAAATAATTGTCAGATAAAAGTTCTGTATAAAACCTTAAATAGTTTCGTAAATATTATCTTTATAAGTAAGAGCATACAAATTGCATTAATGCGTTGTTTGAACGTTTAAATCTCAAAAACTAGTTGTTCCTATTGAAATACTTTTGTGTTGGATAGTCCATGTATCAAGGGCTGCGACCAATAAGGGCTAGGAATTAGTAGAAAATGTGGAAAATTATTCATCTTTGTTATGTTTTTAAGCGGACGAAGTTGCTGGCAACAGCTAGTGTGTATAACGTTGTGACAACGCACCGAATCAGTGTGGCCTCACCCTTACCAGGTATATACTCATAGCAATAATGTACTTTCGATAGAGAAACTATTTAATAGATATTGTCATACATTTTATGTAGCCTCGGAAAGTGCAAGGCTGTCAAGATAATAATGATATTTTGATTTTTAATTCATAAGTGGATCTACGTTATTCGGTCGGGTTATATCAATTCTGGTGATATTCTGTTGATTGGACTTGACATGACTACCAAATTGCAATTCATCGTAATAATTTTTGCCGCCGGAATCCACCATTTTGTAAAGTGTCACTATAGAGATGTCTGTTCCACATCAAAAATTGGTTTCTATGTATTTCTATGAAATACCCTCCGCAGCTAGCGACACTTTTCATAGAAATACATAGAAACCAGTTGTGTGGCGACCATAAAGTTAATATACCTAGCGGAATAGAGCAACAATCTCGAGCTGTCAAACGAAACCGAAATTAGTTTTCATCTGTGTAAAAATATTATGTGTACGTATACACTTACACACATGATTGAACATCTGTATGAGATTAAATTGTCAACGTGCGGCACGTGCCGACAGGTTGTCAAAAAAGAGTTCTGCTGTCATGTATCACACGTCTCTTTTTACCACGCAGTGTTACTGATAGTGACATCTCGCTTGCTCAGGCCCTTGTTTCTCTATTCCGCTAAGTATATTAACTTTAGGGTTGATTCAGACCGCAACGCGACGCGTAGATGCATTTCTAAATTAGTATGGATTTGACAGATTCGTAAGACGTCTCACGCTGACGACATCTGTTAAATGCCACGCCTCGCCTCGTCGCGTTGCGGTCTGAATTGACCCTTATGGTCTCGACGACACGTCGACTGCAGGTGTGACGTGTCGCCCGGTTTTACCTTTATATTATCTGAATAACAGTTTTGCCAGCCTTGTAGGTATGACAATAGCTGTTAAATAGTTTCTCTATTGTGAAATGATTGTAAATATTAGAGGTATCGTTTACTTTAGTTATTGTTTGTTTAATACTTATTTATATAGTTGTAGAATTATTCATAATGTCTGGAATCTTTGACCTAGGGGTTAACTGTCGAGAGCCGAGGCTGTATTTGTTATGCGTCCGCGCGAACGAGCGGTTTGTCCGCCAAACCGCGCGGTCGGGCGGACGCATATATAAATCGAGCGTGAGTCTATTTCGAGTTGCACTATAACATGTATGTTATTGCTTATTGAATAAAGTTCAATTTCGAATATATAATTTATTTATTTTATTTCAGTCACAAGTCATCTCAGAGCGATGGAGAGCCATCGCTCTGAGATGACTTGTGACTGAAATAAAATAAAATTGGCCTTCAAAGTTTTAGGTTTGTCGTCGTAATATTGTAAATACCTTTAGATTATAAATTATAATGTGACTGGTTAAATTATAAAATATAATAAAATATCATAATTTATTTGTAGTTTTTTTTTTACTTAATAAACAAATATATTGCAAGGCCGTTAATATCCCTACAATATGTCTACATTTTTAATTTTTCCAGTTATATTACAATGTAACGGTATTAACAATTTTACGGCGATATATCAATGCGCATTTTTAAGCGAAAAATTAGAAAAAAATCATAATATTATGTCTGCTATATTATGTTTAGCGAAATGTTTGGTGGAATCCAAACTACATACTGTTATAAATCATTATTACAAAATGAAAATAAAATTATTATCTTATTAACTATTGTTTTCGTTTGAATTGTAGCCGTTCATGAACGTAGAATAAAAGCTGACGGAGTCTTATTAATACACAGCACTGTGTCTTCAGAGTCGGCCAGGCTGACTGCATGTACACTGTCCGCACGCACACATTTTTTTTTTTTTGATGCGCAGGGGAAACCCATCATGGGTCCCCCGGGTCGGGTATGTGCTCAGCACCCCGGAGGTATGTGAGACTCCTACTCACTAAAACCACCTGCGGTTCGCCTTCAGCCGTATAAAGGAGGGATATCCCGGATCTAACAAACACGGGACTCCCTCCACGACTGGCCGGTACGCACACATTCTTACGCTAGTCATTTGACAGGCGTAAGAATGTGTGCGTGGCCGACTCTGAAGACACAGTGCGACTCCGTCCGCCTTTTTTTCTACGCTCATGTAGCCGTTATTATATTTTACTCCTTTTTAATAGAACGAGTAGCAACAAAATTCGCGTAACAGCTATACTAAAGTGTGTAATAAAAACTAGATTGGAATCATAAAAACTTTAATGTTTGTTTTATATGCAGATGTTTTAATATCTATACTAATATAAATGTAACATAAAACTTTTATTGTATAACAATCGCTTAGATAAGAACGCAGTGAGTCATGCGCGCAAATACATGATAGCAAGACATTTTGACATAACCGTTAAAATAAATCAATAGTTAAAAAAATAAAAGGCGCTTTGCAGACGACGGGGCGGGGCGGGCCGGTCAATTTCGCCGCGAACGATAGCACAAAGGGAATCCTATATTACCAACGCACACGGCGGGCAAAAAGACCGCGCCGCTGGTGCCCGGCGGCGCGGGATGTCCGTTTTTTTTTAATTTTAAGGGCATCTATCACTCAAAATGTTTTTGTTGGGCCACCGTGCGATTTTCGGAGCTCGGTAAGCCGCGGCGTACGCGAATTCTCTAGATATCTTGTCACTGGCATCAATAAATAAATGCTACAATTTCCATTTTTGCGAATACGGATAGATAATCATTTTATCTAATTAAAGCTATAAAAAATAGGTCGCTTAGTTCAGTATTCTTAGCACAGCATTGAAAAAAGATTTTAAAAAGAGGTAACTTTGGCTTTGTTTTCTATCGAGTGAAGTTCTTCTGTTTGTGTCAATTAATGCGAAGCCGAATACGTTATATCCTCAAGTAAAGGTCGTAATTTTTTCAAAATTTTTAGATGATAATGTAAGGAATGAAACAGGATCAAAAAACTTGTCCACGCGCTATTTCACTGTTACCTGCCCTTAACTACCCGTCCCGACGCATCATCTGCCGACCTTCGAGAAGGAGGAGTTCTGGCCGATTGGAGTCGTCTACAGGAGGTTCCGAGGACGACTTCCGAACACGTCGCGCCCCACGTCGCAGACAATACGTGTTTAGTGTTTAGTGTTTAGAATTAGTTTTTAATATAATTGTTGTAAACAAATAAATAAATAAATAAAAATAAAAATAAATAAATTAACTAGATATTGCATTGTCATTGGCTCATAATACGGTACCTATGCAAAGTTTCGAATAAATAAGACTACTGGAGATAGGTAAAAATATCGTGCTCAGAGATTCCGGTTACATACATACAGCCCAAGCTAATAAAAAAGCGTGTTAAAAATATCCACAGCTGAACATATTAAACCTCCTTTTTTTTTATGAAATAAGGGGGCAAACGAGCAAACGGGTCACCTGATGGAAAGCAACTCCGTCGCCCATGGACACTCGCAGAATCAGAAGAGCTGCAGGTGCGTTGCCGTCCTTTTAAGAGGGAATAGGGTAAGGTAAAGGGAGGGTAGGGATGGGAAGGGAATAGGGTAGGGGATTGGGCCTCCGGTAAACTCACTCACTCGGCGAAACAACAAGCGCAAGCGCTGTTTCACGCCGGTTTTCTGTGAGGACGTGGTATTTCTCCGGTCGAGCCGGCCCATTCGTGCCGAAGCATGGCTCTCCCACGTCGCCTCTTCCTTTTTAGAAGTCGGAAAAAACAACGCTTTAATGGAAATCGCTCAGCAGCGCCGTTAAATCTAGCGCATGATTATACAACCATGTCTGCAGTTGTTGCGGTCACCTTAAGTGTTAAATGCTAAACCCAGCTAAGCCCAATGTTAGGAACGTGCACATTATTAGGAAGCGCAGCGTGGCGGGGCATGTGTTCTATACAGTTTTATGAGCTATTGCAGCGGTCCGCCATGGGTTGTAAAAAGTATAAAAAATGCGACTAATGTGTGCGTATCTGTCGAGCAGACACATTGATATTGTACGCACGAATCATTGTTTTGTTTAACCGACTTCAAAAAATGAGGTTTCTCAATTCGACCGTATATTCGCTTTTTTGTATGTTCGCGGATAACTTCCTCATTTATGAACCGATTTTGATGATTCTCTTTTTGTTGCAAAGAGGATATCTTAGAGGTGGTACCATGATAAAGAAATACTGTTTGAAGTCGGGTTTTTAAATTATATATTTGTAAAAAATGCACTAAGCAAAGCATTGCGTCATAAATCATAATACGCGCGTATAAATCAAGCAGGAAAATCGATTTCGCACGCATAATTCACCGCCTTCTTAACTTATACAACTTCTATAGGCTTCATTATGAGTGCGCCGCTGTCATCTTCAACAATAACTTGTCCACCATAATTATAATCCACATACACATACTGTGTACCAACTATAACGCTTGGCAGACGAACCATATTCAAATACTCGTTTACATCAAAAACTCTGCCACTGAATGGAATAAAGAAAATGGCATATTGACAATAAATATCTCCGGAAAGCATAGCAGCATATTCTATGCTTACATCCAAGCGGGCGCGTATAGCTTGCATGGTTATAGTAGCATTCTGACCAGGTTTTAACGTCAGTTCGACGTCAGAAGTTGTAGCCATTGTACGCGCTTTTATCTCCTTCTCTTCTGTATCCCAACGAGTTATATAATTCATTCGGTTAGAAAAGTTTATGTTTAAATCTCTACCGACAGATATGTCTTCATTTGCAGACCAACGGACGCTCATACGTTCTATAATATCCTCTCTTAATCCCATTTTGAACGTAGCAGGTACGGAACTGTTGTTGATAAGTTCCTTATAATACATTACGACGGTTTTCTTCTTAAAACCGATTACTTTCGCTGCGGTTGGCTTCAGAATTGTATAAATATCACGATATCCATAATACGAGGTTCTTTTTACATGTATATAATCCGGTGGTGATATATCTGCGATGGATAATCTGCATTTTATTTCGGAATCCGTCAAACGGAACGTTTCGATTTCTAAATCCGACACTAGCGCCATCTCTGATCCGAAAGCGACAACTGTCGCGTTCTGATGTTTACTCTGTGGTACGATTTGAACGTGAATTTTACATTGCACTGCGAGAAATTGGAGTAAGAATATTAGCAACATGTCGCGACGATGCTCTGAACCGAACTGAGGGTCTAAATTGGTGTATCCGCAATTATTGTAGGTGGTAAGTGATAAATTGTAGTTTAATAAACATTTGTCTGTCCGCACTGCGAATTTTAACCGCGCGGATTTTTTTCGCAATTCTGTAAACAATTTTTTGAGAGTATCCGTACTGCCGATGAAGAAACCGGCCAAGTGCGAGTTGGACTCGCCCATGAAGGGTTCCGCAGCAGCAATAAGGTTTATTTTTATGAAATTAAAAGGTTTTTTTATTTATTTTTATATTTCAGTCGATTTAATGAGATTAAGGTTTACCATTTATGACGTATAAAAAAAACTACTGGCTAGATCTCGCTCAAACCAATTTTCGTTGGTAGTTTTTATAGTAATCTACATCATATATTTTTTTTAGAATTATCATACTTTAGAAATTAGAGGGGGGGGACTAAAGATGTGCCAAGTGGCAAATTCCCCACTGCCGGCAATATTCCCAATCTTGCCATTGCCAGCAAATTTCCATTTTGCCGGGAAAATAGGCAATGTTGCCGATCCATTTATATAGCTTTATTATATTAATAATTCAGATTATTTTGTCAATAAACTTGAATTTTATTAAGAAAAAAACTATGTGAAACATGTTTATTCCCGTACATTGTAAAAACTATAAAAATACGTATATGTACAGTATTCAATTCTATATTTTATATATTACTCGTTAAATTTGTTTTTAAAATCTTTTGTTATAATATTAACAAAATAATGTTAAATTGTACTCAATAAGTCTGATTAATCTCGTCAAAAATATTTAATGATCAAAGCAACCTAATTTGTTTTTTTTTTTTTTCATAACAAAAGTTCTGTTAGATTGTTAATAATTACTACGTTACATACTTTTTTATATTCGTCGTTAAATTTAAATTATTTAAAATATTTTGTTAACATGATCAATGCAAAAAACTGGAATCAATAAGTCTGATTAATCTCATCAAAAATACTTAATATCAAAGACACCTGATTTGTTACGAGTATTATTTGGGTAATTTGGAATAAACAAATTGCCAGAAGTAAATATTGTTTTTATTTTTCAGAAATCCTACTTGAAAAGTGTTTTTTTTCCCTAGCGCAAGTAATATAACATAATATTTGGAAAATATCTTTTATTACAGGCAATATTGCCAGCAATATTCCCGGCAGTGTTCTGGCAATTTTCCGGCAACATTGGCAGTTTGTATCAAGGATGTGTATTTTTTAAATATTTCTTATATATACAACGCTAAGATACATTTATTTTATGAGTTTTCTAGACCTATCTGTCCA
The DNA here is from genome assembly GCA_905404155.3 of Plebejus argus. NCBI lineage: Eukaryota > Metazoa > Arthropoda > Insecta > Lepidoptera > Lycaenidae > Plebejus > Plebejus argus. The sequence continues at coordinate 5,762,207 of FR989948.1, read as the reverse complement.
TTATTGCTAACATTTAGCCTATGTTCCCCAAAATTTCCACTTCGGGCAATCTTGCCGGCAGCGTTGCCGGCAATATTCCCACCTCCGGCAATATTGCCGGCAACGGCACAACCGTAGGGGGGACACACATTTTACCACTTTGGAAGAGTCTCACTCGCAAACTATTCAGGTTAGAAAAAAATGATTTAAGAAACCTCAATATGATTTTTGGAGACTTATCCATAGATACCCCACACGCATAGGTTAGATGAAAAAAAAATTTTTTGTTTCAGTTGTACCTATGGGGACCCCTAAAATTTTTAATATATTTTTTAATTTTTGCATCAAAATCTTAATGCGGTTTACAGATTACATCTACTTACCAAGTTTCAATAGTATAGCTCTAATAGTTTCGGAGAAAAGTGGCTGTGACATACGGACGGACGGACAGACAGACAGACATGACGAATCTATAAGGGTTCCTTTTTGCCATTTTGGCTACGGAACCCTAAAAATATGAATAAATTCGCGAAAATAAAAATGGCGCGGTTAAAATTTGCAGTGCGCAACTGCGCTCAGGCCGAGATAAATCCATTCTTTATCAATGCTTAAGTTTTATTATACATTGCAAATTAATGTCTTATACTCTCAATAGCTGAAAATAAAATATCTATTGATTGTTTTGCAATACATTTTAGTTGTTAGCAGAATTTTTAAATGTTTATTGTCAAGTTTAGGAAAAAAATAAAACAACATTGTTAACAACACACTTTTAAAAATACTTACAATAATATTTAAGTGATTCTACAAGTCAGTATAATATAATAATAATAATTACACTTATTTCTAATTTAATTAGAACGCCATCTGTGTTTTATATTTCAAATGCATAACGTTTTAAATTGCAATAATTATTAATAAAATATTTGTAATAAAATATCGTTTTTACATTTATTCATACCGAAGTTTATTTTTTTATAACGAAAATGTAAGTTTAAAAAAATTTTTTACCATTCAAAACACAGATGGCGCTGTATAAATACTTAATACTTGGCGAATATTACAAACATTGACTATAATAATATAGAACTATGGACAAAAGTTACTATGAAAATTAATAAGTACCCCCATTACTCATTCTCTATATTAAGATTTAAATTAAGTAATATAAATAATTATCTCTATTATTATCAGCTATTAACGTCAAACTGACAAAGGTGTTTTGGCGCGTGGCGCTACTTTTAAATCACGCCACGCACCAAAACTTTATTGTTAGATTATACTAATAGCTTACTAAGGAACAAAATAATGTTAGGTTTTATGGAATCTAGTGGCTATTAAAAATATTAATTACAGATATTTTATGAATAAGGGGGGTAAAATTTATTAGGTAGCAATCTTATATTTTATGTACAAAAATAATATAAATATGAAAAAAAAATTATAATTCCTAATTTAACAAAAAGTATAAAGCCTACTTATTATTATTTTATGCACTTTTTAAAACCTTTCTACACCAAATGCTTCTTACTTGCTTTTAAATCATTAAAATATTATATTTCAAAAACATTCCAAAGAAATCGTACGTTCTCGATTTTGTACTCAAAGTAGGAGAGGAACAAAAAATAAATAAATGCTATAAGCAAATTGAATTCATGTTTGTGATTAACATTAGTTTAATATTAAATGTACCTAACTACAATTAGTTTAAGTATAAACGTAAAAAGAAAATAATTTTGTATAATAAAATAACAGAAAATCTTATGTTATAATTTCACAGTTTTTAGAGTTTACTGATATAGTATACTATAATAATAATCGATTTATTTACTATCTTTAAAATAATATTATGTTAAACAAGAATCTTTTTAGGTATTTGGATTTTGGGCTATTACAAAACTTTAAATAATATTAGTTGTTACCATGAACGTAGAAAAAAAGGCGAACGGAGTCTTATTAAACAGCACGACTGGTGAGACATGTTCAATACTCGAGGACGTGTTAATTGGCTATTATATTAGTTGAAAAAAATATATAAAAAAATTATATCAATTGATCACTGAGTAAATGTAGCTTAATGTTAAATGATTATTTACCCAACGCATGGACACCGCGCGCGGGAGGGGTAGCGCGCGGCGCGCGGGGCGGGGTGCAGGTGGTCCGCGCCGGCCGCATAGTAATTTACTAAGTGTCCATGATTCATTTGTTTAAAGGGAAATTTTGTCAAAAATTAAGTACCTAATTTTAGTACATAATTTTAATGAGAATCGAGTACTGAATACTCTCCTTAAGTATCGATATTGTCTCACCAGTCATGCTGTATACAGAACTGTGTCTTCAGAGTCGGCCAGGCTGACTGCAGTCTGCATGTACACGGTCCGCACGCACACATTTTTACGCCAGTCCATACTACATACAGTCATACATCCATTCTCCATACCATTTGACAGGCGTAAGTATGTGTGAGTGGCCGACTCTGAAGACACAGTTATGTGTATAATAAGTCTCAGTCCGATTGTTAGTCATTGATATTGCAAAAACTTAGAAGTATCATTATGTTTGTTTTTAACTTAAATTACAAAATATTGTATTGGAGACGGTTGGATAGAGAAATAAGATGGTTGTTTGAGGGCATGTGAAATATTATTTTGAAAATAAGTTACAGCCCCTTTTTATTATGTATCTTTGATGAACACAATTTAAAAAGTTGTAATGACTATAATTGGGCGTTTACTTTTTTTTTAATTGTCAATAATCAACAGTCGTGTTCGTTTCGTTTTTCAATGCACATTGCGCATGCGCAAAGTTAAAAATTAGTGTCAGTGTGAGTGTCATGTTCAAAAATCTGACAGAAATTGTATGAACATGAAGTTGACAGTCAGCTGCCAAACTGCAGAAAAAGCCGCGCATGCGTAGTTGAAAAATGAAACGAACACGGCTAATGAGAGGGTTATGTTGTGTACTTTTTTCACATAATATCTATCTGTAGTTATAGTGTCACGTATGATGATACTGCAGATGTGCTAGCGGGTGTTCGTACAGCGGGTAGAGGGGCGGGGCGTGAGGCGCGGGGTGCGGGGCGTCGCTGTCGTCGTCTGTGGATGAGTCTAGCTGCTTGTCGCCTCCGGCGCTGGAATAGAGAAGATGGCTGTTAAATTAGAAAATAATACCTCCCATACCGGTTCCAGTGACGGTCGCGGAGTAAATTCTTTAATGCCCAAGTGTGAGAGCAATACACAAGAGCACTACTCTTCCTGACGGCCGTCACGACTGGAGTCAGATCAGGCGCAGGGCATATTTTTATGTGCCCATCCGACGCAAGCCCATCTGATTTGTCAGACAATCGGGTGATCACTGATCAGTCTGCATGTTAAATAACTCCAAACGCACTTAGGTATAGATCTAATAGAGCAAAGGTTGGCAGCAGACGACATAAAGCAACTGCAAACGACGTGTCGCAGCGACACGTCCGGTTGTATGAACTTCCTGTCGCTAATTACCTAATATATAATGTACAACTGTTCAGGGTACGCTAGTTTTCTCTGCTGTTATGTGCCTACTGCCTTTTCTTATATCATGATTGACAAAACAACAAAACATAGTGATAATACTTTATGGTATGTGTATACTTTACATAGAGTTTTTACTGTAAAAGTAATTTTTTTTATGAAATAAGGGGACAAACGAGCAAACGGGTCACCTGATGGAAAGCAACTTCCGTCGCACATGGACACTCGCAGCATCAGAAGAGCTGCAGGTGCGTTGCCGGCCTTTTAAGAGGGAATAGGGTAATAGGGGAGGGTAGGGATGGGAAGGGAAGGATTAGGGGAGGGTAGGGAAGGAAATAGGGTAGGGGATTGGGCCTCCGGTAAATTCACTCACTCGGCGAAACATTTCTCCGGTCGAGCCGGCCCATTCGTGCCGAAGCATGGCTCTCCCACGTAGAAGTATCAGCGCAGAATTATTGCCGTGCTTTGATATTAAAAAAATATATAAAACATACGTCAAAAAACATTCTATTTTTAAATACGTTGCTCAAATAATTACGTCACATCAATGAAAAGAGACAACGAGCCCCTCGCGCCAGGTAAAAGCATATCGGGTTTCGCTGTCAGACCGAATACATCATATTGCGCTCCCAACCCCGAGGACTATCCCTATGTTGACCGAATATCCTGTCGGGAAGGCAAATAAAGTTGGTATGAAATCGCATCAAAACTTCTCCTTCTTCTTTATTTGAGAATAACGTTATTTTTGCCACGTTGAGCCTTCTAAGTAAGTACTAACAAATCGAGTTTAGTAGCTTTTGCACAAAGACTGCCATTTGACAAACTGTATATGTACCTACAGAACATAAGCAATAATGTTTTTGATTGGTTTGTTTTTTTTTTTTGACGATAGCCAATAAAAAGCGCTACCTGCACTAGTTAATTAAAAAATTGTATCAAAACCCCTCTTTAAACTAGGCATAGAAGTAACAATAAAGCTTCGCGCCCACTGTGTCGGCGCGTCGCCGCGTGCCGGGGCGGGTCGGGGCTCAGCGCGGCGCATAATGCGCTATAGCACACTGTTGCCGGGTCGGGTCGCATGACGCATCGCATTGACGGATTTTAACGCGGGCCGGGGCGGGCCGGGACGGGTCGGCGCGGGTCGGCGCGCAACGCTCTGCCATGCTCTGCGCGACGAGTGATGGCGGGGCGATGCGGGGTGTAGCGGGGCCGGGGCTTGCCGGGCCGCATCGCATCGTATCCGCGCGTCGCTTGCCGTGGCGCAGCGGGCGGGGGCGTGTCGCATTGACGGAAATCCGCCGAGCAAAAATCCGCGCCGATGCGCGCCGGCACAGTGGGCGATATGTGCATCCGCCTCCATACAAATTGTATGGAGGCGGATTTATGCGATGAGCCCCGGCACGCTGAGCCCCGGCAAGGCCCGTCTCAATGTGCTCAGTCCTTTATACTACAAAACGCATTTACAAACTCTACAAAAAAACAAAATCTCTATAATTTTTTATACTTACTTAGTTACTTCATACTTGTATACGATTTAGACCAGTTCTGTAGCCACTTTTGTTCTTAAACCAGTGAACTACTTATCGTTTAAATTTACTTTACATCCTATAGGACCTTATGACGATCCACATAAGGATTAATATATAAACTCCCATGTACTTAAATCAGACTAACATGATATGACGTCACTTTTTGTTTCAAATCCGTTGGAGCAAGATCCAAGCAATGTTTCTACTTCACTGCAATCCAGAAAAAACGATGGCGCCAGCAGACAATAAACATACATAAAATTAAAATTGTTATTACCTACTTCTGTTTTTACTGTAAGAACTAAGAAACTATCAATATGAATAATTATTATGGAATAAAAAAAAGTAATTTTCCACATCAGTGGGAGATTAACTTATATTAACTAAGTGTCTAAACACACTATGCCAAATTTCCGCGACGGAAGTTCGGCATGATTCCGCCTGCAATGTATTTTAAATTACCGATGACACACCGTGCCGAAATTCCGTCGCGTTATATTGTATGCGTTTGAGATTGCTGACGTAATCATGCCGAACTTCCGCCGCGCAAATTCGGCATAGTGTGTTTGAACACTTAGGTATAAGTACTACCTAAGAACACTCTAATCTCTATCATGTCAGCTTTCGAACAAGAAAACTAGATCAAAATCCACTCGGTCTACCCGTTTGGATGCTACGATGCCACGTATATACACATTACACACACACATACACACACAAAAATAAAAATGTCAAACTTATAACACCCTCTTTTTAGGGTTCCGCAGTCCACAAGGAACCCTTATAGTTTCGGTCTGTCCGTCCTCCATCTGTCCGTCTGTCTGTCTGTCCGCGGTTTTGCTCAGAAGTCAGAGACTATAGGACCTACAAAGCTGTAATTTGGCATGAATACACATATTAATAATGCCGACAAAATGGTACATAAAATATATAAAAAAAAATTTTTTATGGTACCTCCCCTACACATCAAGCGGGGTTGAATTTTTTTTTTCGCGCCCACCCCATCGTGTGGGGTGTCGTTGGATAAGTTTTTTTTTTATTTTTTTTTTATTATTAAATAAGGGGGCAAACGAGCAAACGGGTCACCTGATGGTAAGCAACTACCGTCGCCCATGGACACTCGCAACACCAGAAGAGCTGCAGGTGCGTTGCCGGCCTTTTAAGAGGGAATACGCTCTTTTCTTAAAGGTTTGCAGGTCGTATAGGTCCGGAAATACTGCTGGTGACAGTTCGTTCCAGAGTTTTACAGTGCGCGGCAGAAAGTTACGCGAAAAACGCACGGTGGAAGACTGCAGCCACGTACCAGTCATCAAGGTGATGAGGATGGTATGTGTATTCATAGTGTATATAATAATTACGAGTATTTATTATGACTATTCATAGTATTTCATAGATCATTTTCCGATTTAGGGATCCATTTGTGAAATATTAAGTTTTCCCTTCCCAGCTACCAGCTAAACGGTTGCTTCTGGAAATGTGAAAAAAATCACGGGAGTAGGAAATATGCTGAATTTAAAAGGGAAACTATCACGGCTAAGAAGACTTCATAAGTTATTGAGTAATAGTCGATCAACTAAAAAAAATGTATTCGGCGAAGTATAAAGGAACTTTTCGTTCAAATTCCTTTGAAAGTAACTGAGATGATGTTGTTAGTAGTGTAAAACATGTTATAAATGTACGTTCATTGACCATACAAAAATTTTCAAAAACTAGCGGTGCTACGGAACCCTACATTGCGCGTGGCCCGACACCCACTTGGCCGGTTTTCGTAGCTAGGGTAGCCAGGTTGCTAGACCGAAAAGCCAGATCTCATGGTACCATTTATAATGCTCTACCCTCAGATTAATCACTGGTCTACGCGCCAGAAGAGTAAGACCAATGATTAATCTAAGGCTCTACCTAGAGTCTTTTAAAGACGTAGTCATAAGTTGAACAAATTTTTTCTAATATTTTGAATTAGCTCCTGAAATTACTAAATCGATTTTGATGAAACGCAATGTTGTAGAATGTAGAGGATACCTAACATTTTTACCAACGAAGTCTCCTTCCTTAGATGACCTATCACCTATTTTTAACCCACTTCCAAAAATGAGGTTTCATATTCGGCTGTGGGTTTTTTTATAAATTATTATTACCATTAAAATTCAAGGAAGAAACAAGGTAATTTTTATCTACATTATTCTAGAGGTCGAAAATTGCAACAATAAAATTGACGAAGCGTAACATTCATAACTTAAGCTGTATTATTTGAACTGTTAGGTTCAAATTAACTTGTATTTAACAGCGCCGTATGTGCGAAAGAGACGGGTATGTCGTTCCAGCGTATGAGTGAACGAGACAGCGCTATGTAACTTGATACCTGACCATCTGCAGTGTAAAAGCAACTCACGACTAAAAACAAATCCAATATTATACCGACATTAAAAACTGTGTAGCTTATTATTTTACTATAGATGACGCTTGCGATTAGTTTATCACGAGAACCGTACATTTTTCCGCATCGAAAACTATCATATATCCTTTCCCGGCTCTCAAAGTAACTCCACGCCAAATTTTATCAAAATCGGTTCGGCCGTTTAAGCGTGAAAAAGTCACAGACAGACAGACACACTTTCGCATTTATAAAATTAGTTTATAATAAGGATACTTCGTGATAAAAAGTACCTACAGAGTATAATAACTTTTCCAATCCACGATTGGCCATTGCAACTTTCGGTCATTGCAACTTTGTGCTGTCTCCCACTTTGTATGAGGAGGGAAATTGGAATTCTTCCTACTCCTCATATTTTCTTCTGATTAATTTCGTTGCGGGTTCCAACACAGCTGTAACATGTCCCTCGGGCTCCCTGATATGTCAAAGGGTTTTCGTGGTTGGATACCGCCGCGCTGTCGATCCTGGCGACACAGGAGATACGGTGGTGGGAATGTGTGGTGGGCCAAAGCCCGATAAAAAAAATCCACGATTGGCCGGAGACTTAAGATCCGTTCTGTAGTTATTGCGCTAAGAAACATAGATTAGGTACTCACAAACTTTCGTTTCAGTTTAACGCAAACAAAGAGACAATATCGTACTATCCATTATACTAATATTATGAATGCGAAAGTGTGTCTGTCTGTCTGTTACCAGCGATTTTGATGAAATTTCGTATATTATATAGATACTTAAATGAGTCCCGGGAAAGTTTTAGGCCCTTATACAGGTTGTAACAAAAATAAGTGATAATGTGTACGTGTTCCTTGTACAGAGTTCACTGTGAAAGTAGCAGCGCTGAAAGACCAATTTTTTTTTTCACTATTGTATGGTAAAACTCGTGACGCTCGGGCCCTTGCCCATACAAAAGTGAAAAAAAATTTTCGTCTTTCAGCGCTGCTACTTTCACAGTGAACTCTCTACAAGGAACACGTACACACCATAAAGTAATAACACTTATTTTTGTTACACACTGTATGTACTAGGTTTTGAAATTGGGCAATCGAGAATAATTATTAATTTATTATTATAGTTAATAAATTTATTATAGCTTGCTTGAAGTTCTAAAATATGCTATGTGTCCCTATTATATAATAATAGCTCCCACACCGGTTTCGGTGACGGTGGCCGGTTTCATTGAAACCAGGCCAGCTACGCAGGAGTAATTTTATAGTTCCCAAGTGTGTGCGCAGTGCACAAGAGCACTCTCTATTCCTTTACTCTCCTAAGTCATAACCCAGTGGGGCGGCAGACCGACGCGAGTGGAGAGAGATCAGGCGCAGGACCGACTTTTTACATGCCCATCCGACGCATGGATCATCTTACTTGTCAGACAATCAGGTGATCAGCCTGCATTGTCCCAACCAAACTTGGAAATAACGTGTTTCCAACGCGGGAATCGAACCCACGACCTCCGAGTCAAGAGCCGCGCTCTGTACCACTAGACCACGGAGGCGTTCCCTATTATAGTAGCAGCTCTGAAAGACTAGCTTTTGTATGGGCAAATTCATGACGTTGCTAGACATTTTTCATAGAATCATACAATTCAAAACCCTGTCAGTGCTGCTACTTTCACAGTGAACTCTACATAATATAAGGTAAATACACAACCCTAAAGTATTATCACTTTCTTTGGTTACACACTGCATAACTTCTAACAGTTATTTAATATTTTGAACTTTTAATATTTAAGTTCTACGTTAAAAACTTCAAACTATAAAATTAAAAAAAACTTACCTATCTTTGTGCTCAGCTTGTCTATCTCTCTGTCTTCTATTTTTGAACCAATTGGAAACCTGAAAAAAAATTTTTTTTCTATATGTAACATATTTATTTTGTATTTCTTTTTATTCAAAGTAGCGCCAAATGTTTGAAATCTCTACACTATTATGTTTTAAGATACTTTTCTCTCTCTTCAAAGCCAAATAACGACCGACAAAATGCTGATTATTTTTGGCCTTAATCTTTAATTCTTCTTAAAATTTCACTGAGATCTTAACCCATTAATAGTTTTTGATCTCAAAGTGTTGTCGTTTAACGTAGCGTTTATATATAAGATTCTTGGTTTAACCAATAAATTTTGTTTTTTTTTGTTGACCTCAAATTATAATGCTATTCGCCACATTTTTTAACCACCGAGATTTTAAGCCCTTTGGCTTACTTTTAACCGACTTCCAAAAAGGAGAAGGTTATATTTTCGGCTGTGGATTTTTTAAAACTTTTTTTTTAGTTTTTTTAGACCACCTAGCTTTTCAACCCCAAAGCTTAGTTTTTGACCTCAAAATGTTAATCCCTAAGATTTTTTGAGTTTTTAAACCCTTTAAGCTAAGTTTTTGACCTCAAAGTTTTGTCCTCAACATTTTTGGTCTACCATTTTGATTTTTGAACCCTCTAGGCTCAGCGAGTTGTAACTTAACCCGTTGTGTTGAGGAAGCGGTAGTGGGTTCATATTACAACCGCACTGACCGGAGCAATGTGAAAAACTCGTTATGTGTGTGTAAGATTTTATAATTAATACAATATAGTTAAGTACATACTAATATCGTGGATGACAAAGTTCATAATTTATCAAACTGAAAAGAAATTTGTCTCTGAGTCTGTAACGTATTTAAACTTTAAGTTTTAACAACCCACAACAACCGAATTATAATGCTGCTTTAGGGGAAATAGTTTAAATACAGAATATCGTTTGGTTTTACTTATTTAATGTGTGGTTTTATGTAGAGTGGCCGCAACTCCCTTGTGCCGAAGTAGTTTAACGCGCGGGAATCGTACATTTTTCCAAGATAAAAAGTATCCCATGTCCTCTCCCGGCTCATCAAGTATCTCGATACCAAATTTCAACAAAATTGATTCAGCGGGTGGGGCAAGAGTGAACAGACAGACACACTTTTGCATTATTAGTATGGATAAACGACATTGTCCTCTTAAACACTTTGGTATTACAAGTCTATGTACCATCGAGGAAATGAATTCCTAGGCCGTTGGCCGACCAACGTAAATTGGTCGCGTTGTGTCAAACCCAACCGACCGACCAAACGTCGTAGATCTGTCAACTGCCTATGAATAAATTTTTTCGATAGTAGGTACGTTCTTATGTGGTCTTAAGGGCATCTATCACTCAAAATGTATTTGTATGGGCCACCGCGCGATTTTCGGAGCTCGGTAAGCCGCGGCGTACGCGAATTCTCTAGATATCTTGTCACTGGCATCAATAAATAAATGCTACAATTTCCATTTTTGCGAATACGGATAGATAATCATTTTATCTAATTAAAGCTATAAAAAATAGGTCGCTTAGTTCAGTATTCTTAGCACAGCATTGAAAAAAGATTTTAAAAAGAGGTAACTTTGGCTTTGTTTTCTATCGAGTGAAGTTCTTCTGTTTGTGTCAATTAATGCGAAGCCGAATACGTTATATCCTCAAGTAAAGGTCGTAATTTTTTCAAAATTTTTAGATGATAATGTAAGGAATGAAACAGGATCAAAAAACTTGTCCACGCGCTATTTCACTGTTACCTGCCCTTAAGAGCGTTTACACCTTAGGTATTTCAAGTTTCCATATAAACCTACGGCGGACTATCGGAATTGCTTTGCGCGCAGCGATTTATGGTAGTTTAAAAATATTTGTTGAAAAAAAATAACAAAAGATTTGTTGATATTTAAGATCATTTTTTTAAATTAAAGTGTTCTTCTATGATATAAAGCTATTATTATATTAAATTAAGTTAAATAAATAGGTAAAAAAAGAGTTTTAATTCCTTGAAATTTCTTTGATATTTCTCATTCTATAAATTTAAATTACATAAAGTTAAATACCTAAACGAAATATTTTTTTCTGCTAACTATTTGCTTAAGGATCTTGTCAGTAGGTTATTATTATTTTTTAATTAGATCTGTCGCTGGTTTCGTAAATTAAAAGTTTCGAAACTAATACTAAAACGGAATTTAAGAAAACCTCTGTTAAAGTATCGAGATTTAATGTACAAATACTCTATAAATTCCTATTTTTTTCTCTGCTAACTATATAGGCAGTGAAATTTCCTATAAAAATAAGTTATCAACATTTTTATAAAGATAAGTGGTTGATGATTTTTTCAAGTTGGAAAAGTACAGTTTTAAGCCAAATTGAGCTGAAAGGTGTAAACGCTCTTAACTTACAATTATATCCTTTCAAATACTTTGGTCTTTGGTATAGTCTTTGGTCTTCTGGTCTTACCTGTACAGTAGTCAGTCCGGTCGTCTCAGCTAGTTCCCTCTTCTCCCGCGGCGAAGGGTAGGGGTTGTGGAGGTACCAGTCGCGGAGTACTGTTCTGGACTTCTCCTGTGGGGAAAGAAGATCTTGAGTTATATTGCACTGAGAACAATGGAACCGTGTTTGTGACTATGGATCTTATGTGATCAACTTCTCTGAACACAGTGCAGCATGCACGTTCATAGGTAGATGACGCACCTGTTTAATTTGGTCGCGTTATGACTTATGTCTAACTCAGCCGGCAGATCACAAATTACGTTGGAATTAATATAACCCGACCAAATGACGTAGGTCTATCAAATGTTTATAAATAATATTTCTTCGATGGTAATTGGTACATCAAATCTTTCTGCCGGCTTTCTCTAACACCATTTCATCCCCTACCTTAAAACAATAAGACGTTTCTTCGCCATCCCATATAGTCCGGGGTAGGGGGAACTTGCGTCTGACTCTGTATTTGCCGACGGCACCGAGCGGCCTGCCTCGTAGACGCTCCGCTTCCATGTAGTGGGCTGTGAGAGAGAGAGATGGTTAGGAGAGAAAGAAAGATAGATGAATTGAAGTAGAGAGGAATTGATGATAGAGAATGTAGTTGTCATGAGATAATTTATTATGTAAGTTCATTTAGGACCTAATTATGAAGTCTAGACTCTAGACAGACATACTGCCCGCAATTTCGTTGATCCGAAATTCGTATATCGCGAGAAAACCGTTCTTTTCCGCAACAAAAACTATCCTGATCTTTAGGGTCAATTCAGACCGCAACGTGACGCGGCGATGCGAGGCGCGACGCGGCATAAATTTGACAGATTTTATATGGATTTGACAGATTCGCAAGACGTCTCACGTCGCGCCTCGCCTCGCCTTGTCACGTTGCGGTCTGAATTGACCCTTACCCGAGTAATAGCAGTCAGACAATCAGACAGACACACTTCCGCATTTTTAATTTTTTTTTTTTTTTTTTATTTATTCAGTGAATTAACATTTTACGATACACATTGAAAATTGCCAAACTGCGCAGCAGTTTGTTGGCGTCAGATTACAAATTCGCTAAACCTAAAAAACAGCATACAAAACTTTTAAAAAAGTAAAACAACAAAACACAAAAAAAAAAACAAACCACAAAAATTCTATCTATGAAACATAATTCCACTTCTAGTTTAAGTACTAAAATCATCTTATACAATTCCTTATCACAATAAGATACATTTTTTAAATATACTTTTATATATATATATATATATAATTTATAGATACTTTTTTTAATATTCTTTCATTTAATTATTATATCAACTGCCAATACAATGTCCATTATTTATTATTTTTCAAAAAATATTTTTTTAAGTCCTTTTTTAAAGTAAACTTACTTAAACTGTCATTATCTCTTATAAAGTCTATTTTGTTAAATAAGGTAGGAGTCAGGTATTTTCTGGTTCTTTTACCATAGTAATTTCTTACCGATGGTATTACATATTTGCCCTGAGTCACATTTCTAGTCTTATATTTATGATAATCAATTTTTTCTTTATATTTATTTATATTATATTGCTCTAATACTATTAAATAATAAACTTTTACATGCACTGGAAGTATTTCACAAATATTAAACAATTTTTCATAGTTTTCTTTACATTGTGCCTTTACTCTTTTATTTACTAAATGTTTTATTAATCTAGTCTGCAGCTGTTTTATTTTATCTAAATTAGTTTTAAATGTGAGACCATAACAACTTAATCCGTAGCTTATTACAGAGTCTGCAAGTGCGTAGTAGATTACATACAACAGCTTTTTATTGACAAATTTGCTAAGATGAAAGAATTTACCTAATATTGATTGTAATCTACTACACACTGCATTCACATGTCCTTTCCATTTAAATTTGCTATCGACTGTCATTCCTAGGTATTTGTATTCGTCTACGACTTCTATCTGTGTACATTGACAACTCTTTTTTTTAATATGTAGGCATTCGTATGTATGTCCAATAATTTCTATATTCATATTATCATGTTTAATATGTTTATTATATGGTGATGTAATTTGCATAGCCTTAGTTTTATTAAAGTTTATTATAATGCCGTTATCATGTGCCCATTTAGTTATGTTCTCAAAATCGGCTTGTAAATAACGTTTTGCATCTGTTGCATTTTTAGAGGAATACAATAAACACATGTCATCGGCGTACATAAAGGTTTTACAATTCCTGATAACATTCAAAATACTATTTACGTGCATTATGTACCCGACTGGAGCATACACTGAGCCAGTGGGAACACCCAGGGTAACATCCACCTCTTCTCCTATGACTCCTTCTATTAACGTACTCAGCGACCTGTTTTCCAGATAACATTTGAGCCAGTTACTGACAGGTCCTCTGATACCGCACTCGTCCATTGCTCTCAGCAGCACGTCATGATCTAAGGTATCGAAAGCCTTTTTGAAATCAACAAATAATGCTGCTACAAAGTGACCTTTATTAAGACTGTTGTTAATGAAATCTGAGAACTCTGCGAGAGCAGTGGCGGTGCTGCGTCCCTGCCGGAAACCGTGCTGCGCTTCGGATAAAATTTCATGTCGTTCTAGATAACTACTAATTTGGTTAACAATTACTTTTTCCACTATTTTATTAATCACTGATAAAATCGCAATTGGTCTGTAGTTACTGTAATCCAGGTGGCTGCCCTGTTTATATATTGGTCGTATAATAGACTTTTTTAATAGCTCGGGGTAAACTCCTTTACGTACACATAAGTTAATAAATTTTGCTAAGAATATACTGATTTCTTTTTTTACTACCTTGATATCCTGTACTCTAATTTTATCGATTCCTGGTGCTTTACTACTATCTAATCTATTTATATATTTTTCAATTGTCCTCGGTTTAACATTTTTAAAGTGGAAGGATTTATCGCTTGGCACTACGTAGGAATTTCTATCTAGGAATAGATTATTACATTTATGTTTAATATCTTGAATTTCTTTTGTAAACGTTTCTGAGAATTTATTACAAATATTTAGTAATGTGTCTGTTTTTCCTAAGTATTTCATAATTACGTCATCTAAACTTTTCTTCGATTGCCCTAACCATGTATTTATGTTACACCAAATTTTTCTATAATAATTATAATATAATGTACTTGAAGGCTTCCTAACGCTAAAACCGCCTTTAAGTCTCACCTTTCAACCACAAATTCTGCAGCTTCGCATGATTATGCGCGCTGAAGTTGTGCGACTCCAGCAGCCGGTACAGCTCCTTGAAGTTCCCCCGATGGAAAGCCACCATGGCCTTGGCCTTCAGCACCGACTCGTGCGCTTGGAGACGCTCGCAGGCCGGTAACGACCAGAGGAACCGGCCAAGGCGCTCGATGTTACCGGCTTGTTGCAGCACCTGGATGGAAATTGGTTTATTATTTTTGGCAGATTGCTGGGTAGAATGAAAATCGGTTGAAACTTCTTGCCAGATTGCTGGGGAGAGTGAAAATTGGTTGAGACTTTTGCCAGATTGCTGGGGAAAATGAAAATCGACTTAGTAATTATTGTGGCAGATTGTCAGGGAAACATCGAATTGGTTTTTGCCAGATTGCTGGGGAGGGTCAATATCGGTTAAGTCTTTTTGCTAGACAGTTTTCTGACGCATTGCTAGATTTATGAAGCATCAAAATCGGTTCAGCCATTTTGCCAGATTATTGGGGTATTATCAAAATTGGTTGTTAGAGGACGTTTAAATAGACAAAATCGGTTTAGGGTGAAGCCAAACGAGCGTAATTTGTGAGTTGTGAGTCGCAGAATTTCGGCTGGCAGAAATTCTGCTGCATTCAGTTTCATACAAAAGTCCTGTTTGATTCACACAAGCGTAATTTTGTGATCATGATTTGTATGAAAAGATATTTACGCGACCGAAATTCTGCGACTCACAAGTCACAACTCACAAATTACGCTCGTTTGGCTTTTTACCCTAAGCCGTTTTACTAGGTGAATTTTTATCGGAGGAGCACTTTCCTGTCTCCCCAAAGTGTATCCATAAAGGCTAAAGGCATCTTAATCTGTTCAGCCGGTTAAGCTTACAGACGTAACAGACAGACACACTTTTGCATTTTGACGTGGGAGAGCCATGCTTCGGCACGAATGGGCCGGCTCGACCGGAGAAATACCACGTCCTCACAGAAAACCGGCGTGAAACAGTGCTTGCGCTGTGTTTCGCCGAGTGAGTGAGTTTACCGGAGGCTCAATCCCCTACCCTATTCCCTTCCCTTCCCATCCCTACCCTCCCCTATTACCCTATTCCCTCTTAAAAGGCCGGCAATCCACCTGCAGATTTTCTGATGCTGCGAGTGTCCATGGGCGACGGAAGTTGCTTTCCATCAGGTGACCCGTTTGCTTGTTTGCCCCCTTATTTCATTAAAAAAAATATATTAGGAAGTAAAGTAAGTACATAGATTACACGTACAAGTTACAACCCTAAAATGATCATTATTTCAAAGTCCATTTTATTGATAAGTAAAACAGATTATCAACCCCATAAGTCACCCCTGCTCTTTTTACCCCACGGGGTTCCGAATTTAATAGGATTCTACCTGTCTACATAATTATTGATTAATTTGTATACAGTCTACTAATTAACTAAATGTATATTATTTTACATTACATCCGTACTAATATTATAAATACAAAAGTCGGTCTATTTGTATGTCTGATACCTCTTCAATCCAAAACCGCTTAACCGATTTTACTAAGATTCTTTGAGTCCTAGGAGAGGCGTTTTCGTTGCGTTTGTCATCTAGTACCAAATAAAGTTTAAAAGTGTTGGTTTGTAACAACTAACGTCAAAACGTTAATATAGAGCAACAAACTCGAGCTGTCAAACGTAACCGAAATTGGTTTTCATCTGTGTCACAGAATAGGGACCGTGCAGAGCGACGACACTGCCACAAGTGGCGAATAGCCGAAACTTTTACGAAAATTTTACTGTCAAGCTCTAGTGAAGCTACTGAAAATTAGAAGATTTCTTAACAAATTCTGAGTATTTTCAAGAATTGAAATGTATTGTTGTTCTTATACATACAAGAAATATAAAGGCAAATCGAACGATGTAAAATTTTACTATTTTTCTGCCAAAATATTCACATGGCTTTGCTTATTGAAAAACGAAAGAAATGGATAAAAGGCGATAAAAATATACGTAAGTATTTAAAAAGTTCCATGAGTGTTATGTGTAGACTGGTAAAAACACTAAATTTTGTAGATTATAACCGTAAATTCATTTTTTATGAACAATATGAACATAACCTATAACCATTGCTTTCTTTCAGTAAACATCCAAACTGGCTTCCATCTTAATTGATATACATACATAGGCGCCGCTCATTTAATTGGCATAAAGTTGCATCAAAAGTAAGGGTAATTTGGAGAAGTCCTGCCAGGAATTCAACACTGAGGATAGTATTGAACTTGAACCATCTTGTCAAAGTGTTGGTTCTCAAAAGGATGATTCTTCAAGTAAGAAAAAGATTAGTAGTGCAGTCTTTGTGTGTTATTTAAAGAATACATACCTAAATGGTGTTTACACTTATGAGATCCAGACTGAAATTAGTTAAAAATAGTGACAGACAAAAGTTGTGAAGATGGTATCGATCGAATCGCAGAAGGTTGAAATAAAAGCATTTATTTTAGTGAACTTGTTTTATTTTATTAATCCACAAGCATTTTCAGTAATTAATATAAGTATTTTTGCATAGCTTCATTATTTTATTGCAATATTTATCAAGTTTTTACTTTCTATGCTGATGGATGCTATTAATTACTTTTTCAGATATTTTCTTAGTTAACTAGATAAGCTTATACATTTTTATTCACTCTTCCATTCTTTGTTTACGGGTAGAAAGTAGAAACCCTTAATATTATATTTAATATTATAAAAATATACTTAATATTATAAATGTGAAAGTGTGTCTGTCTGTTAGCACTTCACGCCCAAACCGCTAAACCAATTTTGCTGAAATTTGGTATGGATTTACTTTGAGCCCCGGGAAAGGACATAGGATACTTTTTATCCCGGGAAACTGTACGGTTCTCGCGCGATAAATGATTTTTGGCGCAACGGAGTTGCGGGCGTCATCTAGTCTTTAACTTTAATATTTCGATCGCGGATTCTTGGAAATCTGTCGTTGTTCTCGCGGCCGCATGTGGCCACTTGGGAGTGTAAGTATTATATCATTTTATAGTGTAAAACATAAAAAAACACTCATAAACTATCCAGGGTCAAGGAGAATGCGAAGTCAAAGTCACTCACAAGTTACGTCTTTTACTCGCATCGTGGCGCTGCTGTCGAATTACGACTCCCTCTATAGTTTTTGCACGGTCCCTATATATAATAGTAGTTAGTACACCGTATCTGTGTGAAAAATATATAGTGTACGTATAGTCCGACAAGGCTTTAAATGAATGTGTCAATGATGTCAAAAGGCGCTGCTGGTAAAGGAGAGCTGTCAAACACATGTCAAAAATGACGTTTTTGTATGATACAAGCTTTACATGCACGCATGCATGATCGTTTCGCGATAGGCATGACATGCAACAAATAATACTGTCACGTAGATGCATGTCATGCTGAATTACCGTCTAGGGAGCACTTAAGTGTATACGTACCTACACATATTTTTCACACAGATGAAAACCGATTTCGGACTCGTTTGACAGCTCGAGATTGTTGCTCTATTCCGCTAGGTATATTAACTTTATGGGTAACATGTGCCTAAATCAAAACGTTTGAAGCCAAAAAACATCCCACATATGGTAGTAACGGGTTATTTTTTGCAAAATTCGCAATATTTATATAGGATGTTGCCATATTGACTTAGGTTCCGGATGTGCGTGTTTGCGACCACCCCCTAGTTTAAAAAAACTGTCAAACGCATCTTTGAAACAAGCGGCTCAAACTAGTGAACAAAGAGAGCCAAAACTAACCTAATATGTCATATCCTACGTATATCCGAGGAAATTGATTCCTATTGGCAGTTGACAGACCAACGTCATTTGGTCGGATCATGTCAATTTATTGTTAATTAATAATTGTGATCTGTCGGCTTGGTTTGTCGACGTAACACGACCAAACTACGTAGGTCCCCATGTAGTTTGATCGGCTCAATATTTCGAATTGGGTTTCCTATAATATTACAATATAGTGTTTTCAATCGGAAGTTGTTTTAATTTTTTTTTTAATTTTACATTATCTTTACTTCCAAATTACAATTAATTATGCAGAGCTTTTCGCCGCCGACCCATTACTGCCGAAGCACAATAACATCTCGTGATCTAATAACAAATAATACAGGGTTTCCCCGAACCTAACCCTCTAATAGAGTATCAGTTACGTTGGGGTGTTTTGTACCCCAAGTGCATAATGAAGGTGACGTCAGGGTTAACTCGTTATGTGCGATACTGTATGGTGTGGAGGTGCGTTTTTGTTTTAACTATTAAGGTGACGCCTTGATAATTTGGCTGTAGCGATGTCCATTTTTCTCAGCAATGACTAAAGCTAAGAAATTAAAGTTCACTGTCAGTATTCATCATGTCTTTGTCTTTGAATTACCCATAGCATAACACGATTGGTCAACTTTTATAACACAGAATAATCAATCAAAAAGACCTCTGTAAAAAAAGGGATTCCTATTTTGCCAACAGAGGAGAGTGATATAAGCTTCCAAAATTTGTACATAAATTGGTTCTAGTATACACTTTAATTTGTCCATAGCTTATATGAAATGTATTTATGGTTTTTAAATTACGCGACAAAAACCATTTTGTCGCTACGCCCTTTCAATTTTTTGCTGTTCCATTGCTTGTTTTCTATGACAGGCCGGGCCAGTCTCGCATAGAAAACAAGCAATCTCAAACACATCCAACACGGTTTTTTACTTTAACATGGCGTCACCTTAAGTGAAAACAAAAATCTATTCTTCCATATTAATAAAATAAATACGAAAGTGTATAATTTATGTATGTTACCTCTTCACGCCCAAACCGCTGAACCAATTTTGCTGAAATTCGGTAAGGAGATACTTTGAGTCCCGGGAAAGGACTAAAAACATGGCGCATCGGAGTTGCGGGCGTCATCTACTTTTTTTTATGAAATAAGGGGGCAAACGAGCAAAAGGGTCACCGTCTTCACTTCCGTCGCCCATGGACACTCACATCATCAGAAGAGCTGCAGGTGCGTTGCCAGCCTTTTAAGAGGAAATAGGGGAGGGTAGGGATGGGAGAGGGTAGGGAAGGGAATAAGGGCCTCTTAAATTGGGCCTCCGGTAAACTCACTCACTCGGCGACACAGTGCAAGCGCTGTTTCACGCCGGTTTTCTGTGAGGACGTGGTATTTCTCCGGTCGAGCCGGCCCATTCGTGTCGAAGCATGGCTCTACCACGTCACTACTTTGATTTTATAAAGAGTTTTTGTTATTATTATTATTAAAAGCTGGATCTTTTCGTACAAAATTGTGGCCGTAACATCAAGCTAAGACCTAATTTCATACAACGACTGTTTTTAAAGCTCGAATTAGTATCATGCTTCCTCTTTCGTTTTTCATATGAATGACAGAGAAGGCATGACGTTTTAAGTTTTAACAAGCTGTTAACACTAACAGACGTTAGTGAAATTGGGCCTAAAGGACCCCACACTTTAACAGTTCGCCGGCAGGCCGCCGTCTGGCAGTTAATCGGAAAAGATCACAGACTTACAGTTCCCCTGACGATTTTGTAGATTTTGTATCGACGGTCAATGACTGTCAGGCGGCTGCCTGACCAGAGCCTGCAGGCGGACTGTTAGGCCGGTATAAATAGTCAGTACTCAAGATGCATCTCGGTCTCAAGACACGGTTCAGGCTCTGTGATTGGTTGGCTGTCAAAATTTGGACCAATCACAGAACCGAACCGCGTCTTGAGAGCGGGTCGCATCTTAAGTACTTACTATTTATACCGGCCCTAGTGTGGGAGTGGGACCCTTAAGAGGATACACCAAGGGCGAGAGAAATTCAAAATAGGTATTTTGAAAATGTATTGCTGTCTCACTAATCTCAAGTCTCCCACCGCAGAGCGCGATAGAGACAACACGACAAAAGTTCTAATAAAAGAACAGAAAATCATCGATTCGTTGTCCTCTGATTCCTTCTCTAAAACTTAACCGATTTAAGTACTTTTTAGGGTTCCGTAGCCAAAATGGCAAAAAAGGAACCCTTATAGATTCGTCATGTCTGTCTGTCTGTCTGTCTGTCTGTCTGTCTGTCTGTCTGTCTGTCTGTCTGTCTGTCTGTCTGTCTGTCTGTCTGTCTGTCTGTCTGTCTGTCTGTCTGTCTGTCTGTCTGTCTGTCTGTCTGTCTGTCTGTCTGTCTGTCTGTCTGTCTGTCTGTCTGTCTGTCTGTCTGTCTGTCTGTCTGTCTGTCTGTCTGTCTGTCTGTCTGTCTGTCTGTCTGTCTGTCTGTCTGTTCTGTCTGTCCTGTCTGTCTGTCTGTCTGTCTGTCTGTCTGTCTGTCTGTCTGTCTGTCTGTCTGTCTGTCTGTCTGTCTGTCTGTCTGTCTGTCTGTCTGTCTGTCTGTCTGTCTGTCTGTCTGTCTGTCTGTCTGTCTGTCTGTCTGTCTGTCTGTCTGTCTGTCTGTCTGTCTGTCTGTCTGTCTGTCTGTCTGTCTGTCTGTCTGTCTGTCTGTCTGTCTGTCTGTCTGTCTGTCTGTCTGTCTGTCTGTCTGTCTGTCTGTCT